>CM075865.1:20047897-20765397 GCA_038021265.1 Cyprinella venusta | reverse complement strand
CCCCAGGTTGGTTTTTAAGATATATTGGTCTTTTTACATATATTTCAAACAATACCAGTAGCCTATCAGCTCATTATCGAACAGTGACTTTACAAAACACAACTACTGACATTATTTATCTCTTTATTATAGATGTTCACCTCGGATATTTGTTTTGTTTTAAACACCTACATGCATAAATACATGCAAGACCAACAGAAAATGATTGACTGGCATTCCATCAGAAAGTCGACCCCCGAGTCAATGAATAATTCGCACACTGACTAGACCGACATAAATATTCCTGTATAGAATTACATTATGTACACATTCTCTCTGCATATTGTCTAAAACAGGGACTGATGCCTGTTACCTCAACTGTAATGCATTGTAATGGTGACATTGCAATGTTGGTCATCAAGTTTAGTATCATATATCGTATCTATTCACCATTCAGGATCACTTACCTCTTGAACTGATATATTAATGCTAACACTTAGCCCGTTCACTACCAAATATGATTGAATTTTGGCACTGTTGTGTCGTAATTGTTATGGAGTTCCCATGGGAACTGAGTTTCTGAGACTTTTTTTGTTTTTTGGTGCTGATCCACACATTTCAAGCCAGTAAACATGACTTAACTGTTTTGTAATTCAGAGGTTGAGCAAATCCATAGATCAGTGTATAGACTGCACTGTCCTAAAGCACATTGGACTCATCTTCTTATACCCCTTGCCAACTGAGGCAAGATGTGATAAGGTTTAAATGTGTTGTGACTTCTGGAACGCTTCAATGCCAGTATGAAAATATGCATCGCTTATACTTGAGAATGTTTTAAATATTGCACTGATGGCTGTTTTATGAGTTGTTGGTGTCAAGCCAACTTTGAAAGATTCTATTTTTCTACATGGAAAAACAATTCTTATTGTATGGAAGCTCCAGGGTGGTTTTCACTCATTCTTATCAAAGGCATTTATATGCCAAATGAATTGAATTACTTTATATGTATAATTATGTAACACACTCTGCTTAAATGTCCCTCCATGTGTAATGTCAAACATATTCTAGACTATATGACAACTTTTGACATAATGGAAGGACATGTAAGTAAAGTGTTCAGAAGAAAAAATCTTGGAGCACTTCTTATATCCGAAGTCCCATCCTCCTCTTTTTAGGGGGATGCTATGGTAAAACCAGTGTAACAAGAAGTTGCACAATGCACAAGTCTTTACTTGATAATGCCATAACATTTATGACATAAAAGTAAAAGTAACTTCTTTGATTGAGATAAAAGTCAAATGACTGTGATTTTTTGGACCAACTTTTGAGATATGTTCATCAAAGAGATATTTTCTCTCATAATGATTTGTCTTTTGTGAATTGTTATTTTGTTGTGTTTTTATATATGTTTAGCTGTTTGTTTATGTTTTGAACAATGTAAGTGGTCATATTTCAAATATATTACTTGCTGTATTTTGTACGTTATGTACAAAGACATTTTAGATATTAAATTCTGTGGTTTTAAGAAAATAACTGGTGCAATGCATAGACTTGCGCATGACTCTCCTGAATGTTTTTGTTCCTTGATTCAGCCTCTACCTCTTCCTGTTCCTCAGGTATAGCAGAGCCAAAGGATTGCTCAGTATTTCTAAGAAACACAAGTGTAACTTGTGAGTGACAAATGAACTGTGAAGAACATATAGGGATGCAGTTAGTCTAAACAAGTTTCTTTATAGATATATGCCCTACACATTTGACAGAGGAACATGTTCCATATGCATAGCCGTAGCATTTAGCTCCTCAGTAAACATGAGTTTAGCTGCAAATAAATGAACTAGTTAAAACAAGTCTAAAGTAACCTTTAATACCAACTATGTGAAAAAGACATGTGCTTAATTGTACTGTGCACTTGCAGAGTAGGCTACTTCAAATCTTATCAATATATATATATATATATATATATATATATATATATATATATATATATATATATATATATATATATATATAAACTGCTCTTGCAGATTATGAGACATTAATCAAACTAAAGAAATATACTTTATAAAGAGAGTACATTTTTATGTTTCTAACATCTTTATGTTTCTTATGTTTCTTAAGTAAACTTTTAAAAATTACACTTTGCACTAATGAACATTACATTTTACTTTACAGTTAATTTTAAATATTTTTTTTTCCAAGGACTTAAAGGACTGGCTACATTTATTTTAATCTGTTAATAAACTAGCACATGTAAAGTTCTTACCTGTAATATGTTATTTGATGTTATATTATTTAGTTAATATATTTTAAATGTACTAAGTCGCAACTTCATCATTACAAATGTGTAAGTAAAAATATGATTTAATAGATGATATACCAGTTTAAATAGAATGACATTAAAGTATATTTTATTTTACCATGAATGCCTGTCAATAGTAGGGGAGAGTGGGGCACAACCTAACACTTTTGGACTTTCTCTTGTGTGAATTCACTTTGGAAAGTGAAAAATGTGACAACGCCCCATAGGTGTGGCATGTTGTATGTGATGGGCACATTGTAACATAACCATATGACAGATTAAAAAGTTATCTGATCTAACAAAAATATACAAGACAAACCAAATATTTAGTCAATAAATACAATTGTTAACTTTTTCATATAAAATAATTTTTAGATAATGAAAAAAAAAACAGAGCTACACAGCATAGTTCAAAACATAATAATATTTAATCATTTTTGAACATTGACTTTCAGTCTTTAACTTTTTTCTCATGGTTTCTCAATATAATTCATAAAAGTATAGAATAGAATAGCACAGTTCTAATAGGGCCTCATGGTAATAGTGTTATTATATAAATATGTCATAGTGTTACAACATGCCCCACCCGTGCAACTGAGATTTAAACCCGGCTAGTGTCTTCTGCTGGTTAGATCAGCATTAAAGAACTATCTCAACTGTTAAATAACATATATAAGATTAAAATAATATCTTATTTTTCTCATTTTAAATAAACACACACACACACACAACAAAAAACTGATGAACATGTGCCTAAGAAATTTACTTTTGCTCTGCTTAAATAAATGTTCAGTGATTTAAAGGTGCTATATGTAACTTTTCTTCTAAAATGAATCCTTTTTTTATTGCCCGTTTGTGAAGGGGTTGTAATCACACATTACAATGATCCACATGTCGGGTTTTGCCATTACCTTTGAAGGCCAGTATTCCTATTTCTATGTGAAGTCTCCGGGTCAGATTTTCTGCAAAATTAATCGAATGTGACGTGCACGCGCGCTCCCGAGCCTCTCTCATTTTTATATGTAGTCTATGCGACGGCACTGCAGCTGTCGACATGGAGTCTGATAACACCAAAAAACTCCTGCCTCCAGCACAACACAGACTCCAACAAACCCTCCACATAAATATAAAAAATAAAACAAAAATGTTTTTGCTGAAGCTCGTCAGGCCAAACTTGAACCGGATCGACTTACAAAAACACGGATCAACATTGGCAGAGCGTTTGAATTATGGAGAGACCTCCGCTATTTTTATTGTGATACATTACAAGTTTTCAAATATGCTGAAATAATGGTAAACTGTAGTGAAATAGCAAGGTAAACTACAACATATATGAGACATGAAATTTCCAGGATAACAAAAAGTGAGGGCTTTAGGATGTAACTTTTATTTTATGTACTAGATCTACTGTCTAATGTCACTCATCCCACTACTATCATATTGTTTATGATACACATTACCAGTACGGTAATGTTACTTCCTACGATCTTACTGATACACTGAAATTGTTCAGTCGTGTTTACTAACCTTTTTTGGTATCATATTATACATTCACCTGTGTTGACATTGCTGATTGTGAAAGATACACAAATAGTGAAATACATCATGCTAGATAGCACCACATATGTAACGTTATCATGATACGAGCATGGAGATAGTTCAACTTCAAGCTGATAAACGTAGCCTATTATTGTAACGTTAAATTGTTTGCAATCTGAAACATCACCTATAGAGGCCGCTAAAAATACATATAGCACCTTTATTTTTGTTGCATTATTTTCTCTATATAGTGTACTATGATATGGAATAAATACATTAAGTTTCGTCAAGCTTGCATGTGTGGAAAGACACTGTATACTGTAGAGTAAAGTATACTGTAGCCCCGTGGTTGTTCCCTAGACGTTAACCATATTTCAGAGACAATAAAGATACCTACTTAAGTTGGTCAAAAACCATTCTAAAATTCAACTACTTGCATTTAATGTAAATTTAAATTAGAATACATTTAATTCAATTGTACATATCAAGAAATTAAAGGAGAACTCCGGCGAACAATGAACCTTTGGTCTAATAAATCATCGGTACATAGTCAATCGTTCTCTGAGATTTGTTTTCATGATAATCGAATGTAAAGAGTTTTATCTCTAAATACTGTTTAGCGTATAATGCTAGTACTGGGGGCATTTACTAAGTAAAAAGAAATCGCTAGTTTATACCACTAACAAGGCTCAAAATAGCCCCACACTAACGCACTAACATAATGAGGCTCCATACATGCAAAACGAAGCATTGACAACTTTGTAAGTGTACAGACCATTTAATAAGAAGATAAGTTATAAAGGCCGTTCACTTCGTGTATACAGACAGAAGCCATCTTAGGAAATAGTCTCGATAAGTCAAACCACGAACGTCGTGCTGAGTGATCTGAACTGTATGAAGTTCAACGAACTTCTGAAAGGTATGAACGGCGTTTGGGGATCGACTTAACGAGACTATTTCCTAAGATGGCTTCTGTATGTATACACGGAGTGAACTGTCTTTATAACTTATCTTCTTATTAAACGGTCTGTACACTTACAAAGTTCTCAATGCTTCGTTTTGCATGTATGGAGCCTCATTATGTTACTGTGTTAGTGCGGGGCTCTTTTGAGCCTTGTTAGTGGTATAAACCAGCGATTTCTTTTTAGTTAGTCAATGCCCCCAGTACTAGCATTATACGCTAAACCGTTTTTAGAGATAAAACTCTTTACGAAAACAAACCTCAGATAACGATTGACTAGGTACCGATGTTTTATTAGACCTAAGGTTCATTGTTCGCCGGAGTTCTCCTTTACGTGTCCAAAAACATTACATTCAGTTGGCACTTAAGTATATTATTTAAAAGTATACTTCTGTAATAAGTACTCTTTTTAAAAACTTGATAATGTTTTTCACAAGGTAACACAAACTTTCACCAGTTGGTATAATTAAAGGAATTACATGCAATTTCTTTGTTAGAATACTTTTCTCCCACATTTGAAACACAGTTTCAGCTTTATCTGGAACTTGAACTCTGAAAATGTCAATTCAGCAAATAAGTTACACATTAGTAGGCTACATGTGTCCCAGTTGCATTTCCATAGATGGGTAATACCTTGTGATATCAGCTGAATGAATTACCACCATTTTATGTATACAACCAATACACGCAACCATGTAGCCGAGCAAGCCCAATCATGCTAGCAAGAGCAGGGGATTGTTACTAAATACTGTTAAAGCTGATATATTTGTGTCAATGTAACCTAATTTCTGGTTTGGGGATTATGGGTGAGGATAAGTAGTTCACTTGTGGTTCACCCTCAAACATACTGCTTACATTGCATTTTGTCTGCCCAAATCATGCTCTCATGCCTCCAACTTTTAGTCCCTCCATTGACAGAAGGGGCAAAAGACAGATAGCGAGAGAGACAGGTGGCCAGGCCAATCCTTGCATGCCCTCTGCTCCTTTTAACTTTCTTTCACTATTTCACTCCATTTTGTGTGCTCTAGCTCGCAGTGACAAGCCGCCCCATTCACTCGCCCATTCTTCTCTCCTCTTCTCTTTTGTTTGTCCAGTTCAACTCTGTGCGCCTCTATTCATTCCCCAGACGGCCCACCATTGACGGGAGCCCCTGCCTAAGTCACACTGCCCGACCCGGACCCCCTCCCTTCACATACACTCACACACACACACACACACACACACACGCACAGCTCTGCAGCTGCTATGGTAATGAGAGAGGGGACAAGCAAGGGAGAAGGCTGGAGAGAACAGAGAGAGAAAGGGAGATCCTTCTCATGCAACTCAATAACCAGTGGCCCTGTTTTTTTTTACAAATGGAAAATCCGTCTACCTCCTTTTCTTCTTCCCTCCTGTCGGTTTCCCACCCTGTTCCCTTCGTCTTTCCCCTCCCTAGCCTCCACACCTCCTCTCCTGACCTCCTCTTTCTCATTCAAATCCATTTCACACCATGCCCTGAAAAGGGATGTTCAAAGGTGTGTAAAGTAACCCTGAACCAACTCTTCAGGCCTGAGAAAGCTGCACTGTTTATGTGTATGCACTTGCATGCATGTCAGTCTCAATGTGCAATTGTGCACATTTTTTGACTGTGTGCTTGTTTCGTACTCAAACAGAGGTTTTTATTGCATTCCATAATGGGTTACAAAATCTCAAAGCAAATGACATGTAGATGTAGGATATGTGAAGTCAAACAGGTGTCCTTGCAGAGTAACTGCAGGTGTAGCTCATTGGTTACGCTTTATTTTGATGTCTGCTTTAGACATCATACTAACTATGAGTAACTTTGCAACTACATGTCAACTACCTCTCGATAGAGTGTTAGTAGGCTGTAGTAGACTTTTAGTAGACTGTTATGTTAGGGTTAGGTGTTAAGGTTCAGGTTTGTGAAAAAAGTTGACTTGTAGATGCAAAGTTACTTTTACTTTTAAAGTTACTTTACTGTACATGATATCACCATTTTTGCAAATTCGTGTTTTTGTAGTTTACAATGGAGACAATATATCGTTTTCAAAAACGTGCACTTTGAAACCCGTTTTAAAAAACGTATTTTTGTGTAAATTAATGCCCAAAACACATAAAATAACCTGTTTTTAGTTGGAATGTTGTTGTTTAAATGGTCCCTTGGAGTACAAAAAAGAGAGTGCTGTTCAAAAGTTTGGGATCAGTATGATTTTTTGGGGGGATTCTAATATGCTGATTTGCTCCCCATGAAATGTCTAGGTTACTGATGTAACCCCTTTTCCCTGAAGGAGGGAACAGAGATGTCAGTGACTGATGAATTGGGATCTCACCAATCCCCTTTAAGTGGTTACAGAACTAGCCAATCCCGGCCGCCAGCGGAGGTACAGTAGTTGTGGTCCTTCAGGGAACGAGAGTTACATTAGTAACCCAGACTTTCCCTATCAGTCTGTCACGTTCAACGTTAATGTCAGTGACTGACGAATTGGGATCCCTATGGAAGGCACCAAAACTGCTGCCCCTTCCAGCGCCCTGAGCAAGCCAGCTGGTCGCCCCGCACCTGCTTGGAGGCGGAAGTAGGAAAGGGCTGTGCACAGAGAATGTCAATAACTTCAGAGACCCCATCCTGCCCGTAGGGAGGTAACATGGGGTTACACATATGGACTGACCATCAGGGTATGCTAAGACGATGGCATACACTACCCAGTGGGCCAACCTCTGTTTGAAGACAGCCTTTCCGTTCTGCTGCCCACCATAGCAGACAAAGAACTGTTGTGCGGTTCTAAAGCTCTTTGTGAGGTCCACATACAAATACTAGGCACGAACACAGCAATGCAACCTGGTTCCTGAAAGGAGTGGTGGGAAGTTTGGGCATGTTTCTGGGCCAGGGTCTCAGGATGAATGACATGAGAGTTAGCCGGCCTGAATTCCAGGCACGATTTGTCGACCGAAAATGCCTACAGGTCCCCCACCCTCTTAATGGATGTGAGCGCAGGAGCGCTGTCTTGAGAGACAGGATTTTAAACTCTACTGACTGCAAGGCCTCAAAGGGTTCTCTCTGTAGAGCTTGCGACCAAGGAGGCGTCCCAAGAGGGGATGAGGCGTGGCCGAGGAGGATTTGATGTCCTGGCGCTTCTCAGGAACCTGATGATTAGGTGTGTTTCCAGAGGGACTTACCGTCTACTGCATCATGGTGTACAGCAATAGCGGCTACATACACTTTCAGGGTGGAGGGAGACAGCATTCGCTCCAACCCATCTTGCAGGAAGGAAAGCATGGCATTACCAATGCATCTACAGGGATATTCCCTGCAGGAAGAACACCAATCACTGAAGAGATTCCACTTTAAAGCGTAAGGCGCATTCGCCTCATAGAGGAGGCTCTAGGTGAAGCGATAGTGTCAACTACCGCCGGAGGTAGGCCACTTAAGTCCGGGTGCCAGATTGTGCCCTGTCCATAAGAAGAGGAATTCGCTAGGGAGGGGCTGTCGAAAGGCGCATTAGTTCTGGGAACAAGTTCCGGGTGGGCCTGTAGGGCGTAACCATCGAGACCTGCTCCACATCCTCCCTGACCTTGCACAGTGTCTGTGGAGCAGGCTCACTGGGGGAAACGCGCACTTATGTAGGCTAGCTGTGTGCCAGAGTATCCATGCCGAGGGTCCCCTCGGTCAGGGAATAGAACCACTGCCAGTGGGTTGCGAACAGATCTACCTGAATGACCCAAAGCATTCCCAAATGAGCTGGACTGTCTGGAGGTGGAGTCTCCATTCTTTCCTGGGGCGAATGCTGTCATGAGAGCTCGTCGGCTGACCCGGGAAGTCCATGGCACAATACAACCTGAGTCACTTCTGACTCCACTGGAGGAGATGGCGGGTGAATTGGGACATTGGCAGGGGAGTGTAGACCACCTTGGCGGTTGACCTTTCCACCACCTTTCCGTCCGCACCAGCACATGCTTGCCCCTCAGTGACGGAAGAAACTAGCACAGGGCAAGGTGTACTGCTAGCAACTCAGCAGGACCCTACTGTCCAGGAGCTAGCTTGCCCGTCTCATACAGCAGCCCAGCCTGTACTGGAAGCATCTGTTGAGACAACATGCCTGGACACTTAAACAAGGGGAACACCTGCCCATAGAAAAGCAAGGTCTGACCATGGGGTGAAAGTTTGACAACAAACTGTGGTGTTTTCCACCTGGTGTGTCCCGCGGAAGCCAGTGCCAGAAGCAGTCTCAAATGAAGCAATCCAAAACAGCGTGACTGCGGCTATGAATGCCATTTGCCCCAGGAGCCTGTGAAATAATTTCAGTGGAAGCGATGTACTGCTCTTGAACGAATTCAAGCAGTTCAGTACTGACTGGGCACTTTTGTTCCTGAGGCGAGCTGTAATTTTGAACGAGTCTAACTCCAAACTGAGAAAAGAGATTCTCTGCATGGTGGAAAGTTTGCTCTTTTCCTTGTTGACCCGAAGCTCCAAACAGCTGAGGTACGTAATGTCCCCATGTTCGCATAACTGACCAGTCAGTTACCAGTCATCTAGATAGTTGAGGATGCGAATGCCCGGCTATCTTCGTAAAGACGTGGGGTAACAAGGACAGACCGAAGGGGAGGACCCTGTACTGGTATGCCCATCCCTCGAATGCAGAAACGGTCTGTGTCGGGGTAGGATTGAGCTATGAAAAGAAATATGCTTCCTTCAGTTCGATCTCTGCTAAACCAATCTTGGCTGCTACCAATCCAAGATCAGTTGTAACCTACTGCCTTTCGTGGGCATGATGAAGTATGGGCTGTAAAACCCTGATTTCATGTCAGCTGGAGGGACTGGCTCTATTGCTTCCTTTACCAACAGGATATCCGATATCCGCACGTAGGACAGAAGCATCCTTGACTTCCACTGAAATAAACCGGGCGCTGCTGAACCTGGGGGGACGCTGGGCGAAATGAATCGCATAGCCGAGTTTGATCATCCGAACGACCCAGTGAGACGGCCTGGTAAGCGTTAGCCAGGCTTAGACAAAGGTGCAAAGGTGTATATAAATTTTGGCCAGGTTGTAATAAAAATAAATTATGAACTTTTATCTAACTTTTGTGAACTTATTGTTTGTAGTAAACTAAAACCTGTATGAAGTTTAGTATTTTATTATTTCTTCAGATTTAAAACATTTCCAAAAATATATAAATATTTTACTCATATTTTCATGGTTTAATCGAACTTGTATAGAGTCATTTTAAAACAAATATCCCCATTTACACATCACTTTTGGCCACTTTTCAAATTCAACTATGTTTTATATATAGGACATGCACTCACAAACAAAACAAAACAAAATAAGAACGAGCAAAAACAAGATTATCTAATAAAAACAAACAACATAAAAATCATTTCAATAATATTTATAAATGGGAGTGGTAATGTAACAAAACTAGCATGAAATATCTATGTATATAGTGTGTGTGTGTGTGTGTGTGTGTGTGTGTGTAGTGGGGAGTGGGGTAAACTGGGGACTCTGCTGGCAGACGGCTGAGGGGCCCCAAGCAGTCTGAACTGCACAGCTATTCGTCTTATGTCTGTGTACGGTGACCTGTTAGACCATGTGACATCTGCCTGGCTGCCAACACAGAAAAGAGATGCAGGAGTGCCCATATGGAGCCTCCTTTCTCCAAATACTGACACACAGTTTGGTCCAGAGAGTGTGTGTGTGTGTGTGTGTGTCTCTCATTTTGATTAATAAGCACAGACACACTCAGATGGGGTTACACATCTGTGAGGTAACAGGCGGAGGGGCCATGAGCGAAGCGATACATTTCATGAATGGCACTGCCGACAAAAATGTTTCATTTAAGTAACTTTAACACCCCCCCCCAAGCCTTAATATAAGTTTTTATGTGAGTAAAACATGAAAAAGCTTGCTTAGAATTACACATATCATTGAATGTCAAAGATGATGTTTTGGCACTAGTGCATTTCAACCTAGAAATAGTTTTGAGATGTCACAGAGGTTGTGCATCCTCAAAATAATATGAAAAAAAAATGTATGCACAAAATTCTTATTAAGTGACATCTAGATTTTCAACTTCGAGACATGATTGTTTTAGAAACATCCATTGTGAGAAATCAGATCCAAGTTCATCAGTGGAACCTTAACAAATGAGACGTTTTTCTCCCCACCCCACCCCCCAGAAGAAAAGAAAAGAATGGAAAGTTCTGTCAACATTTACTCATGATGTCTGTCCTCATGTTGTTCCAAACCTGTATGATTTTATTTCTTCTGCCCAACATAAAAGATATATACGTTTTAGAATATCTAAACAGTTTTTGTCCATATAAAGTCAATGGGGTCCAAAACAACTAACTTTCATTGTATGAAAGTGTGTCCATACAGGTTTGGAATGACATGATAGTGAAAAAATGATGACACAATTTTATTTTAGAAAGGCCCATTGACTATCAATTTAAGTGTTATGAAGTTTTACAGTGGAGGTCGAAATTTGTGTTCTTCTCCAGTGGTGTCAGATGTTAAATGACAGCGTTATAATGATGTTAAATCACTGTGTGGCTTACTGTATGTGCGTGCTACAGTAAGTGTGCCTGCTTGCACATGTATGTATGTATGTATGTATATAATTACGGAGGATAAAGACCCAGTTGTACTAAGAGAAACTTCTGCGTTTGGAAGAGCAGAGCTGCTTTTCTGTTTGGCTGGCTTCGCTGAATGGAGCCATTCACAAGCCTCTAACCGCATGCTTTCTTTATCTTCATTGTTATCCCCCTCTTCCCTTCACCCACCGCAGCATAATGGCACTCCGTAAAAAGGGGTGAGGGAGCAGTCTGATAGGGAGGGAGGGGGGTAATTGGGTGAAAGTGGAGAGTGGGGGAGGGACATGTAAAGGGAGTAGAAAGGGACGGAGGAACCCAAAGAGGGGTATATGGTGACAGACAAAGGCCCGAACTAAGCCACGCATCATTTGTTGCTGACAAGTGATGATAGTAGAGGAATGCTTTTCAGGAACTAGTTAATTGATTGATTTACTAATTGAATGACTGATTAATTGGCTGCATTTACAATATGATTTGACACCGTGTTTACAGTACATATCATCATCACCAACATAACCATTGCAACACACACACACACACACACAAACAGATATATATATATTTGTGTGTGTGCTAACATGTCACATTGATAATATGAAATGTTAGCACAAAATAGGATTTCTGAAGGATCATATGACAAAGAAATGTAATGGCTGCTGATTATCCAGGAATCAATTACATTGAAAAATAAAATAGTCATTTTAATTTGAATTATATTTTACAATATTATTGTATTTTTCTTCAAATAAATGCAGCCTTGTTGAGCATAATACTTTTAAAAAACAATAAAAAAACTCTTGAAAACTTTTGAATGGCATTGTATATATACACACACAAATGTGTAATATGCGTATTTATTTTGTAACATGGCACTATTTGTTTAGTTCAATTGCAAAAAAACAACAACATTTTATTATTCATTTTGAAAATACAGTGGAAATGTAAAATGATCTAAATGATTTGACACAAATTTTCTGTAAACATTAAGCAAACAACCACACAAATGCATGTCCATTATCATCATTCGTAAAGTATCAGTGTCAGGTGGATCAGAATTTTAACAGTGATGCTTGCTGGATACAACAGCTCCACCTGCTGGCTTACAGTTGTAGCACAAACTGCGTTACATTGACGATGTCATAGTGTTGCATTTCTCCAATGATTGTTTGCGTTAAAACAAACACTGTTCCCCAAATGTGTAACAATACTGAATATATGTAACCCATGGTCTGACTCCACGGCTGGCTGAAAGATGGTGAAAGTATACAATTAGTTATAAAGTTCGAGTGTGTTACCGATAAAAAAACATCCTGTCCAATCACACTTTGGAAAGATTCTCTGTGGCAAAGACTGACTGATTAACAGTTTGTGCAGATTTGTCCTCTCTGATTTCTGCTGTATTCCTGCAGGTGAGTGAACAGTGGTGTATATTTTAGATTGGATAAAACAAGGCTTTTCATGGAGTTTACATCATTATCAACGTCACATAGACTCATTTCATCTACAGGGACACCGGGGCTAGTTGTCACAAGGGCCATGTTTTGAAACATCAGCTACACAAACGTGTTGTATGTTGTTTTAAAACATCAATTTCAAAACATGTTGTTGCGAATAACAGCATCACTTTGATTTAGCCACTTTTCTTATATATTTACACCATATTACCAGTTAGGCTACCTTGTCTGTTATTGCTCAAATAAGGAGAATACTTTCAAATGCCAAACATAATCCACAGTTGCGTTTCTCTGAGCAGCACCTCAAAGTGGTGTATCGTTCCTGAATGAATCAGTATGTTTGAACGAATCATTTGATTCACTCATAAAGACGGTCACTTGTCGCCACCTATTGGCGTAAGGATGTAATAGTAAGTGTCACTTACTAAAAAGGTTTACCAGTCTACTGTGACAAACATACCCAACTGTAAATTAACTGTAGAGTATGTTATTTCCTGAGCAATAATGGTGGAATGTTTTGCTTTTTGTTGTCATATCTCTATACAGACAACTAGCCCCGGCCTCTCATATATAAAGAAGTAGTAAATACATACCTTGGTTCTAGGATAGGGCAGGGATCTAAAAAAAAACATAAAAATTGCATTACAAATCAACACATTGTACAGTTTAAAAATTGTAGATCAACATGATTCCTGTTAAGAGTGACTTTGTAGTTTTGTGTGTGCATGGTGTTTTGTTGATTTAGCAAACTTTAGAGGCCCTAAGGTCACATAAACATTAAACATTAGCCCCAGTAGTTTATTCCTGTTTTTTTTTCTTTTCTGCAATGTGGCAGTCTGACATAAACAGTTTATGATTTTACGTTACATCACATGCAAACTTACCAACATCTGTTGGGGCGATAATGGCCTCCTCAGAAAAGCCCAGAGATAAAGCAAAAGATCTGAATCTCTCAATTAGATCAGGTCTTAGTATGGATGACCGTCCTAGGAGCAATGTTTCTGACAAATTAGCATGTCCAAGACAGCATATGCTATTTCTATTACATCATCTGTTCAGACTTACCATAAAGAGCTACTTGAGTGTAATCTTTGTTCATGTTCTTGTATTTAAGGACCAAACTATAATCTGTGTAATTGGTCTCCACAATTGTGATGTCTTTTGTTGTCTTGTGCCCTTAACAAAAGGTCAGACACATCATGTACATTTTAAATTTAGGCATTATTTGTGATCTGTTAATGTTTGTGTAAATGTTATAAAGATGTGTAAAGTAAAATTGAAGTATAGTCAACATTTGAAGTGGATCAAGAAAGTTCTTCAAAATTGTCCGAAGACAACAATGGGCATTTTTAAAAATTCATGTATAAATTTGATGAAAGGTTTTGATCTACTTCAAATGTTGACTATTGTATAGAAGTTTATAAAGACATAGAATGAAGCTAAAACCTATAGGCCTACTGAAAAAAAAGGTATCCCAAAAATTGTAATTGAAATATTATTTAATATCACTGAATCAATATACATTAATTATACAGACATACAGTGTTAAAAAGGTAGAAATATTGTTTTTAAGAAACAATCACAGGTTAGCACTTTTTACAATTTAGTTTAATTTTATTCTGAGTTTGCACTATATTCTCAAAATGCTGTATAATATAATATAATATATAATATAATACAATATAATATAATAAGTTTTTACATCCCAGCTAGAAAAACTGTTATGTTGTATAATCTTCTATTATAGCTTTATATGAAGAGTTCAGATGCAAAAGCCTCTAAGTGCCATTTGAAATTTTCTTCTAAAATGACCATTTTTATCAAGCTTGTATATTTAAGTTCAGTAATTTCACTTAAATGACAATTAATAGGTAATCTTCATTGCCATTTAAGTGAAATTACTGAGCTTAAATATACAAGATTGATAAAAATGATCATTTTAGAAGAAAATTTCAAATGGCATTTAGAGGCTTTTGCATCTGAACTCTTCATATATTAATCTTTTTTTTTTTACAAAAATAACACCACACAGGCATTAATAAACACCTAATGGATCAGATTATGTCAAAAACTCAATTTTTGACATAATCAAAAAAGTGGAGATAGAACCTTATAATTCTAAGCTCACGAGTTGCTGATGTCAGTTCTGTGAACAATGGCGCCATGTGATAAGAAACATGTGATGTAAGCACAAAGATGTTTGAGAAAGGAAATGAAAACTTACTTTTGCTAAAGTAAGTGAACTCTCCAGGAACATCTGTCTTCTCGTAAGAATAAAAATTGACGGAGCATCCATATGGCCTGTTGGTTCAAATATATACAGATTATTAGCGCAGAGCTCAAATATCACGTTTTACAATGTTGTCCCTTTGTTATTCGAGATATTTTGATAATGTAAATATGAAACAATATCTTGTCCAAAATGATGCACCTCATGGTCCACATGGTTAGATTCACATTTCCATTGCCATTTGGTACCAGAAGACCTTTAGAAATCTTCAGCTGGTTTTTGAACATTGCAAACAGCGCAGATTCATCTGCAAGTCCAATACGGTACCATAAACCTGCAAACTGACAGTAAAAGGAAGTGAAAAGGCTTTGCATTTCACTAAGTTTTCCAGCTGATGGTTATATAGCCTGTATAATTACTATTATTAAAGAAAATACAGTGCCTGCAAAAGAATTAGCTTTAGACAAGGTCCCATTTATTAATATTATTGATTATAGTGTTAATTTCAACATTTTCTAATAGACTCAAATAAGTGCATTGGTTTAATGGAATGGGGAGGCGAGTCTTCAGCTGCTTCTTGAAAGATGTGATGGTTTTGGTAATGAGTCCTTAATGTAAGGTGTTACCAAATTTGCCTTGTCATATTATTTCATATTGCTAGAACTAACTAAATGTCTGAGGATTTTCAAACTAAATGTAATGTGGCATAAAGTGAAGCTGACACAATGCAGAATTCAATGTTAAGTTTAAGTTTCTTTCAGTAAACTTATATCACAATTAATACAGGAGTTATGATTAGTTTTACATGAAGTTCAATACATCAAAACCACTCAGTTTCATTCTTTTAAATACACTCTCAATAAAAAAATAGTAAAAACCTTTAGGGCCACACCATTTTGTCACTGCAGTACCATTAAAAGGACAACTTTGTACCGGGTAGACATTCTATAGCAATGTCTACCCGGCACAAAGTAGTAAAATGCACCATTTTGTGTTAAATAAGGTACAAAGTTGCCCTTTTATGGGTACTGCCCCAGTGACAAGCTGTTGTACAATTCTTGCACATGTTTTTCTGACAGTGTAAGCTGATGAACCATAATCCATGCTTTAGATAAAATTGATATGCATACATTCAATGCTGAAACCCCCCTCAAAATTAAAAAAAAAAAAAAATCATACTCACTTTCTCCAGATCAAAGTTGGGCTGAGGTTCAACAGGATGGTGTTTGTTGAAACCATGCGTCTCTAAAAGCATACAAAACAAAAGTGCTAATGCCAGATTCATCCTGAAAGTTCAAACACCTCTGTATGGAAATGTAAAACTAATGACATATCACAGAAGCGGTGGGAAAACTCCTGGGTTTATATTTGCCAACAGCAAGGCAATGTTTGTGAAGGACAGGAGCCCAGCCCCTATACACACAGTGCATGTGTACCGTCATCCTCCGGTTAACTGGAGACCAGCAGTGCAGACTTTTTTTTGTACGTTAGAGAATCTGACATGAAATCACTGAAAAATGACAGAACAGAATCCTGTAGGTTTATACAGAGGATTACAAAAAATATGTCAGACATTCTTCTGGTGCATAATTATAGACATAATATATTTTTAAACAATCTTTGGACAACTGTGCTTTAAATGTTGTTCTACGGGGGCAGACTGTGGGTGTAAGATGACCTTGGACTTTGACCTACACAGGCCCAACACAAACGTTACGACACCAATCTCTTCATTAAAGTGTACACTGATGCAGAGTTAAACAGAGATCTCTGAATACTCCTGAATACCTCTGCTTCTCAGACAGTGCATAATAACTTTATGCACATACTTTACAAAGTACAAGTACTAGAGGCTTTAAACAACAGCTGGAAGATCATTTCATGAGTTCACACTTAGATGGCCAAATAGAGTAAAGAGATTGCGTATTTGGCGTGATGTCCGAGGGGAGGGCTCCGAGCTCGGAATTTGTCCTGAACTCGTACTCCCCCATCTCTGGTTGGGATAGCAACAACTGAGAGTGTGGAGTTGGGGTGGTGGAGGGATACTGGAAAACTGCAGTAGCACCTCATTGCAGCATATGAAATCCAGGGGGCGGAGTTGGATACAGATCCAATGGGTGGATATGGGTAGGATTAGGGGTGGGGTTAGGAATCGGGGATGGAGATGAGTAGGATTAGGGATCAGGGGGTGGAGATGGGTGGATTAGGGGTGGGGTTAGGGATTGGGGGGTGGAGATTGGTAGGATTAGGGGTGGGGTTAGGGATCGGGGGTGGAGATGAGTAGGATTAGGGGTGGGGTTAGGGATCAGGGGTGGAGATTGGTAGGATTAGGGGTGGGGTTAGGGATCGGGGGTGGAGATGAGTAGGATTAGGGGTGGTTTTAGGGATCAGAGGGTAGAGATGGGTAGGTTTAGGGGTGGGATTAGGGATCAGAGGGTGGAGATGGGTAGGATTAGGGGTGGGGTTAGGGATCAGGGGGCGGAGATGGGTAGGATTAGGTATATGTAAGGTGGGAGGAGTTGGATCTGGATCCAACTCCTCCCTCTGGATTTCGTGTTCTGCAGTGAGGACCATCTCGAAAACTGTCGTGAGTAACCCTGGAATGACATGAGGGTGAGTAGGCCTAATTACTGACAGAATTTTCATTTTGGGGTGAACTAACACTTTGAAATCACCAGACGGCATTCATTGTAATAAAAGTAATTCATTAGAGGGTGTTGATGGCGCAGTGGATGAGACACATGCCTTTGGTGTGAGAGACCCGGGTTTGAATCCACTGTGAGACACCAATGTGTCCCTTAACAAGACACTTAACCCCTAGTTGCTCCAGAGGCGTGCAACCTATGACATACATATATAGCAATTGTAAGTCGATTTGGATAAAAGCGTCCGCTAAAATAAAAAAAGAATAAATGTAAATAAAAGGCAATAGTCAAATGCTTAGAATGCTGAGGTTGCTTATTTTATCTGCATTTATCAGTATATTAAAAATATAATTTTACAAAATTAATTTTTCAATAAAAAAAAAAATCATACTTTGGCACATCATGTCATTTGGCATTTAATTGTTCATCCTTATCATTATTACAAAACAGCAAGTCAAACTGTGCACACTCGTACCACAATCCAAAGCAATACAACTTCACTTTTGAGAGCTGTGTTTAATTTTGCTCACCTCATGAATGAAGCAAACGACAGATTTGTTCAGTAACCATGTACATTGAACTAATTAGTATTAGTTTTATCGCACTTGTTTCAATTTCTTTGCTATAAACCAGAAAAGAGCAAGTGAGGGCATAAAAAATATATGTAGTCACCGGTGCAACCATTTATTATTTAATTCTTACTTTTATAACAATATATTATCTACAGAATATAAAAATGAGTTTCAAGTTAAACTCAACATTTCTGAGATCGATCAAATCAGATCATATAGTAATTAGGTTACATTTTAAATTAGAATGTGTGCCATGAACATACTAATTTCAAAATGTAACCCAAGCTTCTATTTTAATGCAGAGGAATTGCAATGAAAACTAATGTAAATAAAGCTTATATAAACTGTGTTATTCATGCAAACTTCGATTGAGACCTTTGTCAAAAAACAGCCGTCATGTGACCAGCAAGTAAGTTCAAAATCAGACACAATGTAAAAGTCATGATGTTCAAAGTTGTGGCAACAGTACAAAAATAAGTCATGTTAAAAATTCTTCACATCAGCATCAGCAACTAATCACACCAATTCAATGACAAATCACATTAAGACAACAAATTGTCAAATATACACATTTTTGACTTGTAAACATTTACATTATCTGAAAACATAATGAGATGATTCTAACAAGCCAATGCAACTAGTTTGTTTATTCGATATTTTGGAGTTGGCCCTGAGGAGAAAAGATGTCTAGCGCTGATAAGTCCCTTTAAAACGAGCTTGAATCTCCTCCAAAGTTTTGCCCTTGGTCTCAGGGACAAAGACAGCAGTGAATATGACATTGAGAGCACAAAGTCCTGAGAACATCCAGAATGTCCCTGCACTAGTTATGGCATCCTGAAAGAGATGTATGTATTAAACCTGTTCATTAAACCAAGAACGTTTCAGGGGAAAATACATAACCGTCAGCTCACCATGAGGTTCTGGAAGGTCTTGGTGACAATGAAGGCACAGGTCCAGTTGGTAAGCACACACAGAGCACTGCCCATTCCCCTCACTCGTGTGGGAAAAATCTCGGACATCACCAGCCAAGGAGTAGGACCCCAACCAAGAGCAAAACCTGGTAAACACATGTGTTTATGATAGTCTAACTAATAGTCAGTTCACTTATCTTACGCATCATCTTATTTCACCAAAAATATATATATATTTTTTTGAGAAATATGTTTTCTTTGAGGCATGTAGTAGCAAGGAAACTAGATATCAATGTATGAATTTGATTCAGGTTTTTAAGTGCATTCATAAGATTATGTAAATATGTCTTAGAAAAACTACTTAAGATTGTTTATTGCACCAAGCAACTTGAAAGTAAATTAAAATGGGTAACACTTTAGTTTAGAGTCCAGTTCTCACCATTAACTAGTTGCTTATTAGCATGCATAATATTAGGATTTGTGTGGGATGTTTATTAGTACTTATAAAGCACATATTAATGCCTTTTTTGGCATGACTATCTTCACCTTGTATGTGAAACCAGGGGAAGGTTTCCAAGGTCTTGTCTCAATGTCCTAATAAATGACTTTTGCTCATCAAAATAAGTAAATATACCAGTAAAATGGCAGTGTTTTATCTAATAAAACAAGGCAGGCATTTGAACTTAAACTTTGTTATTTTTTTTTTAAATGAGCGATCGTTTCGCTTGATAAGACCCTTATTCATCGTCTGGAATCGTTTAAAGCCCTTTGAACAGTTTGCACTGAAACGGTCTTTTGGACCTTGAACCGTTTTGTTATCAATAAAGTGCATTATATGGAGAAAAATCCTGGAATGTTTTCATCAAAAACCTTAATTTCTTTTCGACTGAAGAAAGAAAGACATGGACATCTTGGATGACATGGGGGTGAGTAAATTATCAGCAGAAGTTTTTTTTTTAAAAGTGAACTAATCTTTCAAGTAGGTGCATTGTCCAGGTCTTTAAAGTGCCCTTTATCTGGTGTCTATAAGTCCATATTACAGTTAATTTGATGTTTTATTGAAAATTGAAAACTAATTTCTGGACAGAAACAAATGATTCAAAAATCCATAAATCGATGCTTTGAGAAAACAAGTGAATAGCTTGTTTTCACGTGACGTCACGCCACTGCGTTGCCATGGCGCGAACAGCAGATGGAGGGCAGGAAGTGATTTTCTACATTAGGAATCACTATAACACACTCAAAATGCCTATGTTTTGCGTCATTTACGGTTGCTCAAATCGATCAAACCACGAGGAGTTTTTATCGTGTGCCCACAGTTGTTGTTCATAAGGGGGGAAAATACAAGAAATTGTCAGAAAAACAGCGGGAAAAATGCCTTGCAAACCTACGTCTGCGGTCGGGAGGAGCCGAATGGGAAAATGCCTGTGTGTGCAGTGATCACCTTGTCAAATGTGAGTTAATACATTATTTATGTGGCGTATAATTACATTATTCAGCTGTTTAAATACACTTATGTGGCTGTTCATGTAACGTACCAGTTTCCGAACTTTGTAAAGTCAAAGTATGTCTGTAAGACGAGTTAGTTGCTGATATCTACAGCCTCGATGGCAGGCAAATCTCTCAATTCAGTTGAAAATCGGTCCTCTTCATAACGTAAGGATCACGTCCAACACATGTTTCGATTTTCTGTTTATATATTTCTCTTGTAATAGAGTCTAAAGTAGTACAGTACGGATTTTTCTCCATCTCATCCACTGCGCTCTTCACTCCTTGCCCTCCACCTGCATTCCGCGCGTCAACACAATCACGTGACTGCAAACCACCTATTGTTACACCCCTGGCACACACACAAACCAACAAACTGCAGTCGACTTCCTCTCTATGTATTTAGTTTTAGGCTAGAATAATCATCTTGCAGTGTTTTAGCAACTCTTAAAACAGCTGCTGAATAATTCTTGTTCAATGGTAAGTTTCAGTGAAATACATTTCTACTAACCTGTAATGAATAGGCCCATACTTCCCACAGCCAGCCAGGTCAGGTCTGTCGGCGACTGCTCCGCCAGTGGACCCTGGGCGTCTGTTAGTAAACTCGTCAGTGAGGAGTTATTGTGCTTCATCACAGTCAGCTTGAAATACACTCCAAACACTGCTTCACTAACACACATGGTGACACCTTGTAGGGGGAACCAAAATAGAAGATAATTAATTGTGTTGTTTCAAAAACAGTGGTGCAAATGTATTATTCCACGAAAGATGCTTCTACCAGACAAGATGAGAAGAACTTTCCGCCCAGCCTTGTCCATGATAACAGCAGCAACTGCAGTGAAGAACACCTGTGTGGCTGCAACAATAACGGTGGCCACATCGCTGCTCTGTGGCAGACAATAACTTTACAGTGTGTGTTTACAGTAGCATGAAGGCTCTTCATAAACGAGTTTCATCAAACACTCACTTTGAAATGGGCCTGCTCGAAGATCGTCTCTGCGTAAAACATGATGGCATTAATGCCGGTAAATTGCTGGAAGAGCATCATCATAATGCCTACGCCTAAAGGCTTATAGATGCCAGGGTCCTTCAGATCCGCCAGACTGAAGCTTTGCTCCTGTAATCAATTAAATGTCAATTTTAGTGACTCATTAACACCCGTGCAAAGAATTATATTTCTTTATTAAATAATAACAAAGCTATGGTTAAGTGAGAGAAACTTAAAGTCATCAAAGATAAAATCAAACGTAAACTCTAGTTGGTTACGGCCATATTTAATGATGCAATTGGTTCCGGTTAGATACAATTATAGGTATAGTCTCTGTCAATTACGCTGAAAGAAAGTTCATAAAAACATCATAAAATTATTCCATATTTATGGAACAGTTTAATCCAAGTCAACATGAACAGATTTAATTTAGGCTTTTTTTCCCCACATATAATTATTGTACATCAAGCAAGCACCATATTTGATGTGTTTTTCTGCTCTATGTATGTGCCTTAGATCAATGCATATTGATACATTTATGTATTTGCATTAAAGCCCAAATTACAAGCCTTTATTTAAATTAAAACATGAGGGCGAGTAAATTATGACAGAATTTACATTTTTTTGGGTGAACCAAAAAAATGTAGGGTTTGGGTGAACCTTTGGGGCCATTCACACTTTGTCAAAATAAATAAAGGAGTTATTTCAACTTTGTTTTACATCTGATATACACATTTAGATTAAATATGCCATTCTCATTAATGGAGTTAAGCACTTAAATTACATGAAATCATTACAGAGAAGTTACAACATTTTTTATTTTCTAATAAATAGAAATATTTGTAGTTCATGCGATGCTTTTGAAAACTTTTCCTGTGGCACGCTGTGTTTTAATATTTTAACTACAGTGAGGATTGCTTAGCGCATGATAATAGCAGAACTCTGAGAATATATTACTCAATATCATGCAAATAATGATCAATAATGCACAATAAGGCCTATCTGTTTCCATCAAAAATATAAAGCAACTAAAAATACAATTTGGCCAGTGGAAAAGATTGATTTTTTTTTTCTGAAATGTATTTATACTTATATATGATTTATTTATTAAAAGAACAAGGATATGCTACTAAATGATATTTTAGCAATGTAATGTGATGGCATATTCGTATCTCATATTCTCCAAATGTCTTGTACCGTTAAACATGGTATCATATGGATGATGACAATGCTGATAAAATGCAGCGCATACCTGTTGCTTTCTATGACATGAACTATATAAATTTGCACACAGTGTGGGAATTAAAGATTGGATTTATATTATAATCAGAGACATTTGTGGATAGCTATCTGATCAGTTAAAATGCATGAAGTGAGCAGGTGTAAACAGGTCCTTTAAGTTTTCAGTTTACTCAAAAATTATTCGCATTATAAAAGTAAAAAGCCAATTCATGTTGATTTTTAATTTTGAAAAGCAGCTCAACATTTACATCGAGACCAAACAAAGTTGAAGATTTGAAATGAGAAATTCGTTATGTCTTACTTCATTTTTGTAGGCCTCTTCTATCCTAGCACACTCCCACTCTACAGGGGCATCAGGACCCCTGAGGAAGCGCAGGGCCTCCTCTGCCTCTCTTCTTTTCCCTTGGGAGAGCAGGAACCGTGGCGTCTCCGGCATGAAGCACATACACACCAGCATTAGTGTGGGAGGGATAGAGGATGTGATTGCTAACCATCGCCAGTCCAAGAACAAACCTGATAAAAATAATTTAGCATTACTTAAAGCATACGTCACCCATAAACTACAATTCTGTCATCATTTACTCGACTACAACTGATCACACAATATGGGTCAAGTTCTCACACTATTCATGTAAACGCAGCTCAGATAAAGCCACGTACAATGCAGGCTCTGTACATTTCAAAGAAGGACATTCCTGTGCTAACTCCAGACCTATCCTACTAATGCATTACTGAAAGGCACTAGAGTGGAGTCATTCCACAAAAATTAGAACACATTAGAACACATTGAACACACATTAGAACACATTAAGTATTGGAGTGCAGGGCTACAATGGAAAAGAGACATTATATGTGCAACGTCTCGCTGATGTCATTGACATATGTTCAAATGTGTCTTCTGTTTAAACATTAACACTCATCTCACATAGCTCTATTACTATCAAAGGCACTCAAGTGTCATAATGCAGTCACAAGATTAAAATGAAAGCCAATACCTGTTATATAGGCTCCCATAATGCCTATCACAACCATAAGTTGCACACAGGATCCCAAAGTTCCCCGAACACGCTCATGAGCCATTTCCGAAATGTATAACTGCAGAAATGCAGAGAAAAAAAAGACAAGTGGAAAATGTGCAATTGATCTAAATATCAATGAGTATATATATATATATATATATATATATATAGTACACACACATATCACTGTTACATGTCACTGTAACAAAATTATTTGAAGGAAAAAAAAAAAGAATTAAAATAAATGTGGTGGACTGATTTCTTCAACACAGTCAGTTATCGCTAAAAAGAAATTCTCCTATGGAGAAAATGAATGGGATTTTTGCTTTTAACGTTCTATAAAAATAATAATAAATTAGTCAATACTTTTAGTATCATTATCATTATTATACTCTGCAGTCTGCATATGGCAATAAAAATTGAATTCTTACAGGTACAACAAGAGAAGTCACTCCACTGGCCAGACCAGTAAGAACTCTGCCCACATATAACATCCAGTGGTTCTGAGCAGCAATAATAATGGTAAACCCAAAGATGAATGGAACTGCACAGAACATAAGGCTCAATTTTCGTCCAATCTTCTCCACAATCCATCCTCCCAGAAGACCCCCAAGAGCCGCACCAACGGTCACCACAGCCTATAAGACAGAAAAATATAGGCTAATGTTGAAACATGTAAACCAGCGTCAGTATTTTGGACACTCAAATGTTAATGCACTTACAACTAAAGAACATTTAGAGTTTGGTTCTCTATTAAACAGTGTCCACTTCTGACACTACAATGATAATGTAAGCTCTGGGAACTGACAATGACAAGCATTTCCTTTATTGTACTGCCAAATTGTAGTAAAAAAAAAAGAGTCATATTTAGAAGTAAAACCAGACCAAAAGCATTCACATACCCCAAACCAGGAAGCCTCATCTTTGCTGAGTTGTAGTCTCGGGTCTTGAATTCTGCAGAGTTCAGGTATGGCAGGAGAGCTGTAGCCCAGCACAAACCCAAAACTCAGCGGTCCGAGAACTGCTGCGAATGTGGCCATGTACAACTTCCCATTCTTAACTTTACTGTTGAGTGAAGCGTTAAAATGAGAGAAGAAACAATACATATTGTTTCATAATAAGATTCATAATTCTTGCTGAACTTGTTTTTCAGCTGGGAGCCCTTTACGAAAAGTCATTGCAATTTTTTTGGTATGACAATATTTGAATATTTCCTCATTCATTTTGAACAGATTACTGAGTAAACACTTTTAAGTGCCAATTCTCTCTAAAAAAAAACAACAACAACAACAAAACAGTAGTAGTAATTGGAGGATAGCTAAACTAACCATGATGTTTTTTGAACCACACTGACAACCATTATTGTACATGAGATCTTCCCAGAACCCCCCCCCCCCCCTTTTTTTTTTCTTCAATATAGTGACACTTACTCCAGGTATGAGTCTTGCTCGGATCTGTCTTCTTCTGTTTGCTCATCGTTGACCAACAGTGGTCTGGTCTCATGATCCATCGTGTCTCCTCTAAAATGATAATCAAGTAATCAAGCAGTTCATAGATGATAGCCACGGACAAATTGTGTTTTTATGTCATACATAACAACTAACAAAAAACGAACAAGTCCAGCCAGTGATGTTTTGACATCACGGGTCCATTCACTGCATATTCAGCATAGTAAACCACCGTCATTGTTGTCAGCTGATGCATGTGACAATAATAAATACGGCCATTGATTTCAAAATAAGAGTCCCAACTTTTCTTTTGCCTTTTTTCTTCTTTCCACAGACTGTCCAAAATGTAATTATACACAAAGTACATGTTGACTATACTTCATATTTTTTTTATCTATTTATTTGTCACTTTACATGAAATGCCATTTTTAACGATATTGCTTAGGAAAAAAAAGAAATTCTACATGCGGCTGTCTCTCTTTTCTTATGCCATTCAACTGTTCCCATAGTTACTTAATGTTTTTTAGTTAGTGCTTTTGGTGAGAGGCCCTGCATTGTTTGTCGATTTTCTTTGGTTACAAACATACGTGGGAAACATACGTGAGGGCCCTGGAGGATTTTTATTCAGTCAAGTCATTTTATAAACAACTTTTAAGTCGACGTGTTGTCAATATACCCGCTGACTGTGCTGAGGTTTGTACTTTTTAATGTGTGCAACATTATTTTGCTGTGTCTGAGAGTAAGTAAAGTTACATACTTGTACAAACTCATGTTTGTTTGTTTGTTTGTTTTTTGTTTTTTTCAGAAGGAACAATCATCATGTCTTATTCATCCAAGAAAAATACCAGGGAATCTATAGTATGCAAATGAACACACACACACTGAGGGTCAAAAGTTTGGAATAATTAAGGTTACCCAGGCAGCAATATAGTGTTGGCCCAGATCAGGCCCACATCTTCTGGTACTGGTCGGATTTGGGCCGACACTATATTGCTGTCTGGGTAATGTCTCTTATGCTCACCAATGCTGCTTTTATCTGATAGTAAAAACAGTAATATTGTGATTTTTTTTTCAGACCCAAGAGATGAAAAAGAAACGTATGTTTGGGGAGCTCATAATAAAAGAAAAGGCTGATAAACAGTAAGTAAACATGTTTATAAATAAACCATATAATTTTACTGAGAACCATACTTACATATGCCTACATACATTTCTAGTTATGAAGCAGGTGTTGGCGCCATATCGCAGTCTCAGTTTGACAAGGCTGTGTCCTGTTTCTCAAAGGCCATCCTGCTCCAATCACAGCAGGTAGTGGCCAGGCAGACTGTAGTATGGCTTGTATACAGTATGTCATAATTATTTGGCCCTGAACATTTATCCCATTTTATTTTCTTAATACCTGCAGACTGAGTTTTATGTCCAGCGAGCAGAAGCATATCTTCAACTGTGTGACTTCCAGTCAGCAGCACTAGATTACAAACACGCCTGCAGTCTCCAACCACAAACTGAGGCCTACCCTCAACGACTCGCCTTCATATACTACCTACAGGTACAAGAATTCATTTATTCAAATATAATAGAAATCAGATTAGGAGCTGAATATTACAATCTATGGATCACTTTTTCTGTTTGTGTTTTGAAATGTAGGCCTATCCATTCATTTTTGATTACTTCATTGACATTTTCAATGTTATCAATGCATTTTCCATGAAAAAAGTGTGCAGAAATTTAAAGCCACCATCACAACAGCTCTTTGCCACAAACATTGTTAATGCCCACTTATATGTGTATGTATTAACTGTCATTGCAGGGCCAGTGTCTTTTTGATTTGGGAAAGTTTCTGGAGGCTCTGGATTCTTTCACGAAAGCTGCAGAACTTAAACCCGGCTTCCGGTCTTATCATATGAGAAGGTCAGTGTAGATTTTTGGAAGTTCCCTTCAAAGAGACTTGAATGCCCTGTCCAAATACCCACGTTTGACTGTCCCATGACTTAAAAAAAGGCAAAGCTCAGTGCCCTTGATGCACACTAAACCCACACTATCTCGAATACCGCTTCGGTGCGTTATTCGAGGCTAAGCGTATGCCATCATGCATTATGCTCGGGAACTCACTTCCAATCGCGAGATGTCGAGGAAAACATTCCTCTGTAAGTTAAATTAAAAATAAATGAGATATTTCTGTAACATTTTACAATAAGGTTCATTATAACACTAGTTACGAACTTAGATAACACTAAGAATGAACAATACTTCTCCAGCATTTATTAATCTTAGTTAATATTAATTTCAACATCTACTAATACTTTATTAAAATCAAAGTTTGTATTAGTTAATGCACTGTGAACTACAGTAACATGAACAAACAATGAACAGCTGTATATTTATAACTAACATTAACAAAGATTAACAAAAACAGTAATTAGTTAATCTATTAACTAACATGAACTAACAACGAGCAATACATTTAATTTGATTAATACAAAACTAATGCAAACTAATGAACCTTATTGTAAAGTATCACCGATATTACATATACTTTGGTAGTAAAACAAAGTGTTGCACATTTTATTGGTGCAAAGATGAGTGAGGCATGAAGATTTTATACATCATTTACAACTTTTTTATCTCTTGATTAGAACAATTTTGAAATTGTGTTTTCTGTTAGTTACTTAGTGACTAGTGAACAGACATTTAGAAGTTTATTTTAACATGCAAAGTATTGAAAATAAATAAAAAACCCCTCTGTTATATATATATATATATATATATATATATATATATATATATATATATACAAACAGACATGCAGTCTGCACGCCTACTTGAACACTTGGGCCAAATATAGGAAATAGGCTTTGTCATGCAAGTGGTCAAGTGCAAAGACTGCAAGTGTGGGTATTTGAACAGGGCAGAAGTCTGCATGCATCTGAACGAGCTAAAATAACCCCATGCTAATAAGCAATAGCTTATAAGCAATACCACCAGGTGGCGCTACAAGCTCTTTCTTCACCTTTCTATCACCTAAGATTCAGTTATTCACATTTGAGTATTTCTTTAAATTTCCATCATATGTATGTGCATAAAGAACATGCATAATTATATCATTAATGTTTGATTATGTTATAAGGTAACATAATTAAACATTACTGATATATTATTGATTAATTATTTGAGTAATTATATTGATTGATTAAACAAAATGGATTTGAAATTGAAGTCACATTTAAAAAATATGTAAATGTCTTTGCATTATCTAACCAAATAGCAAAGTAGTGTTTATTGTAAAGAAATATAGTCTCAAATATTGCTCAGGAGACCTGAAATAGATGTTTCATGGAAAACGTTTTGCAAAAAGAAATTTATTTTCATTTATTATATTTTTTTTAGGCCTAGATGAAGACAGAAGGTATTTGGACACCAAACAATTGACCAACCTATAATTTTTCCACCTGTAACATTTAACAGTTTTATTTAGCATGTCATTTTCTAAAGCTGAAAAAGGCTGAAAAGTCAGGTTAAAGTCTAAACAGTGTCAAAATTACCCTCAACAGTACGGAGGTGTTTGCAAAATAGGCTAGAAAAGTGCAGTTAGCCATTTAGTATTCTAGCTGATTGATATGGATCTTCAAAAGTGTCCGAACGCTGTTTTGGGCCATCGCGGATACCAAGAGATCATAATTGTCTGTTATGTTTGCCTTTTCGTATATATATTCATAGCTTGGCTTGTCTGACTGCTCTGGGCCGTTACTCTGACTGTCTTCAGTTGGTCAGTAACTGGCTAGAGACGGACAGCCAGTCAGCTGACCTCTTCATTCTGAGAGCTCGTCTTCACCACCAGCTCAATCAGGTCAGACCATCATTCATCATTCCCACGGACAAAACATTTCCCTTCAAGTGACTGTAATTAACAGATAAGAGGGCTGTCTCCTCAGATGACTTTGTGCTATCATGACTTGAGGTCAGCACTCAGGCTGAAACCCTGCTGTCCGGTTGCACATGCACTGCTGAAGAGGCTGAAGGAAGCAGCGGAGAATGCTCATCAGGCAGCTGTTGATAAGGCATTGAAGGGAGAGCTTTCAGATGCACTGAGGAAAATAAACAGCGCTCTGAAGTATAACCCCCATAAGGCACAGTACTACCTCTTTAGGTAAGGCTTAGAAGAGCTGCACATTTGCAGCTTGCTTAAGAATTGGCTATTTGCGATAATTGCATAAAATACAAATTATAATTATGCCAAACTGCTGACGTTTAAACCAGTCAGTGTTTCCTCTAGGATTTTTCCAAGCTGTGGGGGCAGGCCCATTTCCCCAGGGGGAGGGGGCGTGGCCTACGAGTGATATTCCCTTAGGCCACGCCCCCTTGTCGCCCCAAAGTATTATAAGCGATCATGCGCATCGTGTGTGCAGAATGATGCACTTGAAGCAACACCAAGTCACAACATGCAACACTTCACATTGAAAAGAACATAGCGAAGGGATTATATCTATAATCTATGCTTAGTAGGGCTGTACGATTTGGGGAAAATGTCATATTGCCATTATTGGTCAATATTGCAATTGCGATATGCGATATAATAAAATGGTAACATGAGTCCAACTTGCTTGGTTCTAAAGTAAAATGCACACACAGATTAGTGATCATTCTGTGTATTAATGTTTATTTCTCAACTCAAACTAAAAACAACTAAATGATTGATAACACCTGATGATCAATAAACCATCAACCAAACCAACATTACAGTGATTCCATCATTACAATTGAAAGCTATCAACTTTATAAAAAAATTATTAGGCTTAAAAAAATATAACAGCTTTTAAATTAAGTAAACTTCAAACAATCCCCACATAAACCCATAATAAAAAACATATTTACCTGTGCCCTTCCTGTCTTAACAGGTACAAAAATTGAATAAAGTTATCAAACAGTCTGCGCTGCATGAATCATAAATTATATATAGAATAATCCTTATTAAAGCTACAAAAGTTCTTTAGTCAAGACCAGTGAGTAATTTTCTAATTTCCCTTTGTTCTTTGATTAACTTTACTGACAGAACGCTTTATTCGCTGCTGGCGCTTTAAGAGCACCCGTTGACGACGCGGATCTCACACACGCCTTATAGCACAACTCTTTTCGTCCATAAGACTTTTCTTATGTTATGAAGATACAAGACAAAACGACATTTTTGTTTGTTCAAGCTCGGAAGAGAACTGTATATCTGGCACGCGGTCAGTGCATGCGCATTATGGCGCGCGTCTTTCTGCGAGTCTCATTTAGGGCACATGCAGCTTTTCACTTCTTGTCGTGGAAAATGCGAAAAGGCATTTGCACGAATAAGAGCGGGATCATGTAACACTAGTCAAAGGATGACAAAAAAGAAGAGATGCTGCGTTAATAGCCCTAATTTGTTTATTTCATATAAAATCGCGGCATTTTGCGTTATATAAATTGCATAGGTTTGAGTCTGAGATCGCTACGATTGCGATATGATTAATTGTGCAGCACTAATGCTTAGTGTATTCTATCTATGCAACAGTTTTTTGAGCCTTTTCTTTTAACAGTTTTAAATTTCAGTTGCGCATGAAGAACAATAGCACTCTCGACTCCAGTGCTGTAATCTTACAAACACCCGGGAGAAGGGAATATTGATTTAGAAAGGGCAATAAACGCCACTCCAGCAAGATAAAGTCATTTTATGCAAATCATAGACCTTTATGCTATATCATATATAATAATGGGAACATTGATCTTGAAGAGTGTCGTCGTTTCACTGTCGCAACCGAACGTGACGCGCTGTGTGAATGTTGAATGGAGAATGACTGAGGCGAGATGACTTTCCGTTAACAAATAAGTAACTTAGCGACTAAAATATTAATTTTACCACACAATATGCTATTGAATGATTTTAGAAGTCTTGGAATATATTGTGAAAACTTGATTGTGCTTTAAAAAGTTTTTATGCCTTTAGTGGGGCTTAACAAAATAACACAATACTATGCAGAATGCCGGACGTCACTGAGCTGCAGCCGTGGCGGGAGGATTTTAAGTGTGGCGGCCCGCCACGGGAGAATGAATGTAGCGGAAACACTGCCAGTGGTTATGAATTTACTTTAATGAGATTATTCTATTTAAATTAGTGCTTGTAAATGCACACAAAACTCAGTTTTTTGGGCAGAAATATATAGAATACAGATAAACTTAAAGGGATAGTTCATTTCGAAATGAATTTTTGATATTGTTTTAGCTTACCTTAAGGCATTCGAGACGTAGGTGTCTTTGTTTCCACAGTATTTTCAATTTTGATATTTTTAGGTCAAACCGTGGTTGTATGTCAGTCATATAATGCAGGTACAGTATATGGGGTCCACCTCAAAGAGCATGCACAGAGAAGTCCAAATTAAATATGATTTAATGACTCGTAAATGTAAGTACACATTGATGGCCCAAGACATGAAACAAGCGGTTTGTGTGAGAAAAATCCAAAATAATTAATTTCGCAAACAAACTTAGGTCTGTGTATGCGCCGGAAGTGATCTCTTGCGCGTGTAAAAGAGATCACTTCCGGCGCAGACCGAAGCGCCTGTGCCTTCAGATCACTTAGACGTGACTGTGGTTACAAGAAGTAAAAACGATATAAATACTGTTCTTTTTCTCACACAAACCGCTTGTTTCGTGTCTTGGGCCATCAATGTGTACAAATCATGTTTAATTTGGACTTCTCTGTGCATGCTCTTTGAGGTGGATCCCATATACCTCCATTATGTGACTAACAACATTTTGACCTAAAAATAGAGCCCATTCTCACCCCCAAGGCGTCACCTAACTGACGCCTTGGAGCATTTTGACCATGCTTCAATATTTGACGCTTTAGGCGTCCTTTGGCGTCAGTTAGATGACGCCCTAGGATCGCGTGTACCCTACCCCCACCCCACTCCTAAACCTAACCGCGTCCTCTAACTGACGCTTTCCTTTAGCGTCAGTTAGATGACGCTGTAGGATCGCGTCATGTAAGTGACGCTAAAGGGCGCCTAAAACGTCAAATATTGAAGCATGGTCAAAGGTGACGCCTTGGGGTGAGAATGTGTTGAAAAATATCAAAATTGAAAATACTATGGAAACAAAGACACCTACATCTTGGATGTCCTTGAGGTAAGCTAAATCATATCAAAAATTTATTTCAAAGTGAACTATCCCTTTAACAGATCGAATCAGAAGATCCTCTGTATTTTCTATACGCAAACAAAAATCTAACAAAAAAGTTAAGTACCTTCTGCAGTCAATAACTATATATATGGGTTACACTTTATTTCGATAGTCACTTTAGACATTCTACTAACTATAAGTAACTTTTCAACTACATGTCAACTACTGTAACTGTCATTAGAGTATTAGTAGGCTGTAGTAGACTGTTAGGTTAGGGTTAGGTGTTAGGGTTCAGATTAGGAGAACAAGTTCAGAGGTGGACAGAGTACACAGCTTTATTACTTGAGTAAAAGTACAGATACCCATTGCCAAATTTTACTCAAGTATAAGTAAAAGTACTACAGTCAGATGTCTACTCAAGTAAAAGTACTGAAGTACTTGTTTTTAAAAGTACTTGAGTATCAAGAGTACAAGAGTACATTTTCTAAATATTGCACTACCTGCCACAGTGCTTACATTTATGGACAGAAACGTCCACATGGAGTTATGTGTTAATGTCAATACCTTGGAATGTAAAAGGAATTGAAAGTAAAATCAAGTCATATTCATCTTTTTACCATGTTGCTTTATTTAACATTTAACCCTTCTATTATCCTTGGGGTCAATTTGACCCCGTTCAATGTTTAACATCTGTAAATACATAATTTATTTAGTTATGAAAAATGTTAATGTAGAGTCAAGTAATTTTCATTTTTTTACCATGTTGCTTTAATGAACATTTAAGAACATTTCAGAAAATTCAGAAGATTTAAATAATGTGGCGAGGTGGGGTCACGGGTTGGCACATTCCCGGGATGGACCTGCTGCGTCTCCATCCATTGTTTCGTCCATGATTTGGTCTCCTATCTAAATCTGACCATGGAATTGACTTTGGCGGAAAGCTGAAGGTGATTTCTGATAGGCTGTCTCAATCAGTGGCACCTGCACAATCCAATCACGTTTGAGAGGGAAACAAAAAATTGAGGGTTTCCAAGATTTTTCTTATTTCCATTTTTTTTTTTTTTTTTTTTTTTTTTTTAAGAAGTAGTTACTTTTTACTCACGGTTATGGATAGAAATGTATTGGAGTAAAGAGTACAATATTTTCCTCTCAAATGTACTTGAGTAAAGTCATGAGTACTCCCCAAAAATGATACTCGAGTAAAGTACAGATCCCTCAAAATTGTACTTAAGTACTGTACTCAAGTAAATGTACTCCAATACTGTCCGGCTCTGAACAAGTTGACTTGTAGTTGCTAAGTTTATAGTCAGTAGAATATCTGTTGGGGGGCCAACAAAATAAAGTGTTAGCAGATATAAAGCAGACAGTCTACTACTCTAATGATAGTTAGCTGACATGTAGCGGCAAAGTTACTTATAGTTAGTTGAATGTCTAAAGTGGACTATCACAATAAAGTGTTATATGTACCAAACTCAGTTTTTAAATACATTTTCTTTTACAATTATTATAACTTTTTTGATTTTGCGTTTCTTTGCAAAATACATACATTAACAGTAAAACATGAAAAACACGTAAAATACGATTCTCCATATTCTGCAAGAACTGTAAAGGAATCAAAGGACGCAAATTTATTATGAGTATTTTAGCTATTCAAGCTATAGCTTCTTAAAATTTTATCTTTAAAATCTAACCAGTCTTTTCAGCTCTGATAAACATTAGAACCATCTTGTTAGTAGATGCTTTGTAAATGCTTTTAATCAAATCAAATCAAATAGTAAAGTAGACATATAATGTAGTAGACATATAATGTCATTGTTTTTAAAATGAACATTTATTCTGCCTGCTCAAAGGGGGATACTTTATCGGCGCCTGAGAGACTTCACTGCTGCAATTGATGATTTAGTTCTTGCTGCTGAATTCTATGGGGTTGAAGAAGAACCTCCTCAGGAGCACATGCAAGACGACTCCAAGGATTTAGAGGAAGACGCTCAGACACAATTGGCACTCACATACAATGATTTTGCAGTTCAGTGCTTCTCCCGGGGTCTGCAAAGCGAAGCCATTAAGCTGCTGAACAAGGCCATAGAGAAACTGAGAAACGCAAGCGAGCTGTTCATCAACAGAGGAGGTGTGTGGACCCATGGTTAGGTAACGGGTGTTGGGCTGAGAGTGGCTTAGAAAAATCTCAGAAAAGTCTTCAGAGTCTTCAAATTAAAATTCTTGAATGGTTTGCTTGTTTCACTTTGCTTAATGTTATAGAATTTACATTAACCAGGGAAAATCTATCTCCTTTCCCTCCCCAGATTGTTTTTTTAAGCTTTGTGAGTGGAGCTTTGCTCTGGCTGACTATCAGCAAGCAGAAGAGATGGACCCTGACAACACGGTTATCTGGCTACGACTTGCTGTTATTCACAACACAATGGCTCTGCACAGCTATGACGACAAGTAGGATTGGTAAATGTGAAATTGAAAACATATTTCTTTATTTGATGCCTTTTGAGAACATTTTAGAAATGTGATTTGTTCCAGAAAGTATCAGGATGCAGCAGACAAGTTTTCTGTTGCAATACGGTACAACCCTGGTGACGTTCATTACTATGAGAATCGGGCCAAAGCTTATTACAAACTGGCCAAAATGGAAGAGGCCAAGAAGGATGCCATCAGTGTTATTATCTTAGAGCCCACCAATGACCAGGCAAGTCTATTGTCTCTTTGTCACATTCCCAAACTATGGTGGATGTCCCCTGCTTAAAAATACAGCATGAACCTGCAACAATTCAGCTGGTATAGTGCTAGTGGAACTTAATAGTCATACTGTTTTCAAGCAAAAAATTAGCTCCTTTGGCTGGTCCACCAGCATTGGTGACCAGCAAACCAGCATCCCATGCATGCAAAGCATACTTTATGCTGGATTTTTCAGCAGAGCAATCAAATATAGGCAAAAAGTTTTTCTAAAGTGTTCATGATGTCAAGGACCTATAATCCCCTTCCTGAAGGACTCCCTTCCTAAAATATAAAAGTGGCTACACCATGTTGTTTCCAAAATGAATTATTTCGGCATTATTTGTCATTGTATTAAAGCCTAATAGAATTGTACATTTTGATCTCATGGTGACTTTAAAAATACAGCTATTGGCTGTTTTATATTTTGTTTGATATATATATATATATATATTTTGATATATATATATATATATATATATATATATATATATATATATATATTTCTAACTGGGCTTGAAAATAGTAACTTGAAAAATAGCAAGTGTGCAAAAAACCTTAGATTTAAAAAGAAAATCTTTAAATTGATCTTTTTATTCCTAAATCTCGGCTTAGGTGGTGCCTTTGCTGTTGAGTCTTCTCCCAGGATGTTCCTTGACTGATGTTATGTCCTGTGCTACTGCACAGTCAGTCAAAACCCTGCTGGTGGAAAAGATTCAAGCATTCAAAATGGCAGGATCCAAGGTGTCAAGGTTTGTAGGCATGCATACCGAGCTTGCTGAGGTTTAGTTTGATTATAGTAATGCCTGGGTTCTTATATCCTCAGATTTTACGGTCATTTGTGTGAATGTAGGTTTAATGCTAGAATTGGCAGGATGGGTTCAATGCTAGAATTTCTGTTTCTGCTAGAATTGGCAGGATGGCCCTTGCCAAAGACGACAGCCAATCACAAACATCCTCACAGAAGCTACAAGCTGACGATGGTCCATGCGTCAATCCAGAGGTGCCCTGCAAACTAGTCAAGAGAAAACAGGTACACCTGTGGCCAGAAATGTGATTACATTTATTCCCATTAAAGCAGCACTATGCACTTTTTTACAAGATCACAAGATCTGCTAAAATGAGCATCAAACAGAAACAACCCGTCACCGTATACATGTGGTGTTCGAGGCGCGTACAATGCAGACTGCCAACAGTTCAACAGGGCGCAGCTCTTAAAGGGGACACACCTTATTTCCACTCGTTACAGCTTCCAACCAAATGAACAGGTACCAGTATACAGGGGGAGGGGATCAGGGCGTGAGTGCAAAGACATCTCTGCGTGAGTGCTATTTACTCCACAGCGACTCTAGGGGTCACAGTTTGACATAAACGGACATCTTGCATAGTGTGGCTTTAATAAATGTGGCAGTGCATGGCTCAGTGGCTCATGTAGGTTGTCTACAAACTGGAAGGTTGGTGGTTAAATCCCTGGTTCCACCTGACCAAGTGTCGAGATGTACATCAACACCTAACCCCAGCTGCTCCCGATGAGCTAGATGGCGCCGCCGTTGGTGTATGAATGAGTGTGTGAATGTGAGGCAAAATGTAAAGCGCTTTGTTGGCCGTTGGGTCCACGAAAACGCCATATAAATGCAGTCCATTTACCATTTACTTGTTGATAGCATTGTAAATGCTGACCAATACAGTGGCACATTATCACCAACACTATACAGACATTACCATTAAATTTAAAAAACCATTAATTTAGTCTGTACCTGTGGAGGCCAATGTGCTAATTTCGTATCACAGAAAACTTTTTTTTATAATCTTAGCACAATTAGAAAATGGTTGTGATTCTTAAAACTATTTCTTTCATTTGTATTATATCATTCTCAGTTAAATGTTTTCTCAGAAAGGCTAAATCTGTTAACTTGTGACATTAATCTCTTCTGTTTATGGTGTCAGTTGAATCAAGCTGTGAACAGAGCCCTGCAGCAGAGGCAGCCCCTGGACTATGACGGGCCCCGTCTGGCCCCTATCCACCCTGTACGTGAGGAGTCTAGCCCTCAGAAACAGGCATATGTGTGGAGGAAATTTGGGGGCTTTGGGCTCAATTGTTGAAGACTATTTGGAATGAATCTTCTGTTGACTGGGTAATCTGTTACTCCCATAATAATTTGGGTTTACTGAAGTAAAAACTTAACGGGATGCTTCACTCAAACACGATCCCATGATTCTCATTTTCTCACCATCAAGTCATTCCTAACTTGTAGGACTTTATTTCTTCTGTGGAGGAACAAACAAAGATGTTTTGGAGAACATTAGAGTCCAAACATCATTGGACCCCATGACTTTCACTATATGGACATTTTTTTTTTATGTCTTTTGTGTTTCACAAAGACAGAAACACATACAGGTTGGAACCATATGAATCATTTATGATATTTCCTTTTAGATTAGAGATTATTTTGGAATTATATTTGATTTAGTTCATTCTTTGCTATAATTCAATGGGAGTTGTTTTGTTCGGAGCAGCTGTTGCTGCTCAGAGGTCCTCAGCAGCTGGGGAAACAGCTGAGAAAGTGAGTGAGAGAAGAAAGCTAGAGAGAGAGAGAGAGAGAGAACAGTATAAAAACACCACTGGCAGCTGATCCCAGACTTTTATCACAGACACTTACCCTCCCTTGCTAATAGTGAAACACATGTTTTCAGCCCCTAGAGAAGACAGCCTGAGATTGTTTGGCATGGTAATAAGGGAACAATCAGACATAATTTTCTGACATTTATTGTCCTTGAACAAAAAGAAAACATAACCTATACATGAAACAAAGACTTTAATTTCTGTAATGGACCTTTTAGTCCAGTCTCCGGTATGCTGTGAAAAGGTTGTCTCATTGTCTCAGCCGTGCGGTGATTTTATAATCTTAAGACTTGCAGCTTATCTTTGTAGATAAGATGAAGTAACACTCACTTATCACATTTTTAATATTATTTTTAATACACATTTCTATAGTTCAACCCTTCTGCGGATTTAAAATTGTCAAAATGATAGAAGTTTAAGATGTATCCTTCATGGCAGAGTCAGGATATTTGTGAATAGGATTACAGTACATCATTATGGGTGTGTTTGGAATAGCATATACTACTCTTTCTTCATTATGCATTATGTACTGCATAGTGTGTTGAATGCACATTTCTACTGTATATGTGTGGAACACGTGTGTGACGGGTTGGATCCACATAGAAGCAAGTCGAGGATATGTTTGCAGCAGTCTTATTGAATTAAGCTAAATAAAACAAAAGACTCCAGTACATGAGAACTACACAGAAGTAACATGAAGACACCAGACAAAGAGCTGAACTGAACAGAGGGTTTAGGGTACGTTTACACAGCAATGATATGCTTAAAACGGAGAAGATTTACTTTGAGTGGACACCATGATCAAAATGACGACTTTATTCGACTATTCCTTCCTTGTAGGCCTGAGACGAGAGTTCAAGAGATTTCCACGACGCATGTCTGAGAATTGCGATCTCCTTCAACTACTTTCAGTTCAGTTCTCTCGCGTACGTCGTGGAAATCTCTTGAAGTCTCGTCTCAGGCCTACAAGGAAGAAAAGGAATAGTCGAATAAAGTTGTTATTTTTGTTTGTTTGTTTTTTTTGTCGCACAAAAAGTATTCTCGTTGCTTGATAAACTTATACTTGAGCTACTGTTGTAACATGGAATATTTGGTAACACTTTACAATACGGGTGCACTAATAAGCATTAATTCATGCTTAACTAATGCACAAATAATACTGAATTAATGTGTAACTAATGATTATTTAAGCTAATCATTAATGATTACCACATTAGGAACTAATCTGTAAGGTTAATGTATTAGTTCATACATGAATTGTTATTAATTAAATATGAAATTGTGGATTAATTCCATAATAACTATTTTTTTAACTAATAGTGTCAATTTATATGTTAATTACAAGAATGAGCCAAAGCTTTGTATTTCAACTTCCAGATAATATGACAGGTACACTAATATGCATTAATACATGATTAATTACTTCATTGTTACTGCAAAATTCATGTGCAAATTACTGCAATTACTAAATGACTAGTTAATAATGATGTGCCCCAACAAGTAAAGTCATAACATAATGATACCTTAGTAAATCATTGCTAATGATTAATTAGAGCAGACAACTGGAAGTTGAAGTGCATAGCTTTGACTAAGTGTGGTAATTAACACATTAATTTACACTTTTAGTTCATAAAATGTTATTAAGGAATTAACACACATTGATGACACATTGAATTGATAGCAATTCATGGATTACTTAATCTATTAATCATATCGACTCTTTATTAGTTGCTGATGCAGTAATTGTTAATTAATGGTTTAGTTCTTCATTAGTTATACATTAACTCATGATTATCTGTGCATTAGTTAAGCATGAATTAATAAATATTAGTGCACCCGTATTGTAAAGTGTTACCGAATATTTAAACATTTTCTTCGTTGACTTTCTGGGCCGTCAAGTTTCGATCCCTTAGGCATCCTATGTAGCCGTGATTCACTGCTCAAATTTAATTAAAAATATCGTCATTTGTGTTCCCGAAGACGACTGAAGGTCTTACGGGGTTGGTACAGCATGGGGGTGAGTAATTAATGACTTAATTTTCATTTTTGGGTGAACTAACCCTTTAAGCTTTTCATTAGGTTCTACTTAGTACAGTAAGTTTATACGTTTTTAAGAAGCACATTAAGCTCAACAGTAAACATAAAAAAAAATTTTGAGATAGAAGGAATAGATAGTTGATCTTCTTGGTTTAAATCCATTACCTCAAAAAAAAAAAAAAGTGGAAGAGGGCTGTGGCAGACTGTGAATTTCTTGCTGCCAACCAGCAATCTAGATACGTTTGCTTTCGAATGAACCTTGTGGTGATGGGGCTTGGTGGAGTTTCCTCAGACAGTGTGTGTGGGGGGGCCGAGACCACGAACAAAGTGGTTTTAAACAGACAGTGGTCATAAAGAAGCCCATAAGTGCTTCACACTAGTGTAATAAAAGTGTAAGGTTACTCTTTTTGGCAGATTAGGACAGACAGCCAGGAGAGTCACGAGTTGCCAGCTTCCCCCCCAGACAAAAACACCTTTCTCTGGGCACAGGAGCTGGTGGCCTGGCCTCCAGTCAACAAAGTCTTTGCAGACCAAAATTTCATTCACGTTTGCTGGGAGACTGTTTTGTCTAAAACATGCCGCGTGTGTTTGTAATTTTTGGAGAGTGTTAGGAGCGTGCAGATGGACTGACTTAAATGGACTGAAGTCTGAAATTCAATGAAGTTTTAAGAAAGCCACAAGATTTTTCTTTCCTCAACGTTGTAATTTAACAGTTCATTTTCCTTGAATGTACACAAACAGACATATTCAAAATAAATACTGCAATAAATCATCAAAAAACCCCAGATTTTATTCAAAAATTAAAAACAATAATAGATACATAAAATGAAATGAATAAATATATTTACATGGAAACAATTTCTACAAACCTCCTGGTTTATTCAAAGAATGTATCTCCCTCCACCCGCTGCAATACATATCAAACCGTTTGTTTGCTTCTTTATACTGTAGGTTTAGTTTAGAGTTTAGTTGTACCCAGATGATGTCTGACCTGTCTGGCACAGGTTGATGAATATAAAGAATTTAATGGCCTCTTTTACAGTCTCTTAAATGGACATAGACAAGTGGTCCCTACTGAGGAACCTTTGAAAGAAAGTTTATTCCTTTTGGATAGATAATGTGTCTGCTGTTTTTCGTGACTCATAAACTTTCCAGCTGTATTGGAGGAGTCAAATCCAGTTTTGGTCTTGGTCTTTTCTTTTCGGATGAACTCTCCTTGTCATGGGGAAAGTCTTCACTGTCACAGTCTTTGTCTTGCAATGAGTCTTCAAATATACATTTCAGTACCTTTTTAGTGATTTTGACTATCAGGGCATCATGCTATCCCTACGAATAAGTTGTCCAAGGCATGCTTGGCCTGCTGGGAGGTCGTATAACTTTCCTCACTTTCAGGGTGCTGTTAACAGACACAGTTTCTTGCATTACATGGTGCGTGGCAGGGATTTGTCTAATGGCAGGCCAGGACCACATGTCCGCATCCAAGGTTTTTGAGGAGTAGTCCAGATAGTCCTTGCTTTTTCCTTCATCTGAGGTTGTGATGTCTGCCATTGAGAAAAGGAGTGTGATTAACATGAGGGACAATCTCTGGGAAATTCAAGGTATAGGTCATCCAAAAATGTCAATTCTGTCATCATTTAATCTCCCTCATGTTGTTTCATTTAATCTCCCTCATGTTGTTCTGTGAAGAAAGAATGGACATGGTACAGTTGCTCAAATTGCAATGAATGAGGACTGAGGCTTTTAAGCATAAACAGGACTCAAAAGGACCATAGAAGTATCATAAAAGTGGTCTATAAAAACAATCACTATATTCCAAGTCGTCTGAAGTGATACGAAAACCTTTTTTGTGACGACGGACAGAATTTTAGAGAAGAGTCTCTATACGTCTCGCAGCACAAACCTCCCTTCAAATGCAGCCCCTTCTCATCCCAAGGCGTCATCTAACTGACTCTTTTGACCATGCGTCTAAATCCGACGCACATGGTACCCTTTAGCGTCAATATGAGATGCGCCTCCTAGTGGTCTAACCCTAACTCTACCCCAGACCTAAACCTACCCGCGTCATCTAACTGACGCTAAAGGTTGCCATGTACTGTACGTCGGATTTAGACGAATCGTCCAAAGCGTCAGTTAGATGACGCCCTAGGATGAGAATGCGTTGTCAAATGATGCCTCCCACAAAGAAAAAAGTGAAAATGCCAATGACTGAAATTATTGTTTCAAGTACATTTATTTTGTGCTTTAGGAATTGTTTGTAAGGCTAAATTATATTGCTTTTGAATTTTATGCATTAAATAAAATCTATTTAAAAACAATCAAAAACATGCCTATAGCAACAAAACCTACCTTAAACCTAACCCTTATTGTACCGCTTCAATACAATTAAAAATTACTGTAAAGTTTTATAATTTAAATTCTTTAAAAGCAAGCATGATTCATTCTGCCATCTGTGATCTATAGTGATACAATCATCATAGGTGGAGATAGTGAAGCTAAAAAACTGAAAATTGTAGTAGAAGAAGATCGGTACTAATGATGACATCATCAGTTCTCGGGGGAGGGGCTCTGATGACATTCCCTAATAGGCTTTATGCACAACTTACTTCCGCATTCTCTGTAAAACAGGTCTCATCGCTTCCGGTCCAGATCTTTTGTATGTGCTTCATGAAATTTTTTGCGGTTTTACTCAAGATTACTTAAAAGGAGCGAGCAAAGATTAACAAAACCGATATCCCTCACATGTGCTGATTGATATTTAAACGTTTTGTATTTTTTATTCTTCACGGTAACGTTTAGATATTTAAATGGAATAAAACGCCAATAACAAAGTGAACTAGGTAGGTTAGCTGATTACCTTACAAATCCATAGATATCGTAGTCAGTTCTTACGGCCGTTAACACTTTCTCTGACAAGCGGATGCGATGAGACCCGTTTTCCGGTTTGGTCACGTGACGCGCGGCATAAAGCCTATTGTTGCAGGAAGCGAAACTCGTAGCAGATTGTTTAAAGTGTAGCAGGATGGTTTGTTGTACTGCAGGTCAGTCAGATACATGTGTAAAATACTCAAATTAAGCCGGTTACACTTTAATTAGGGTGACGTAGTTACTCAAATAAGAGTAATATTAATTAATGTACTTAATATAGAGTTTCTGTTAGGTTTATAGGGTTAGTTACTTACTATAGTATGTACATGTTCTTACCATTAAGTCATTATATGCTGATAATTTCCCCCTCCCATAATGAATCATTGAGAACACAGACAAGTTTTGTGCACTGAATCAACTGAGTCATTGAAAAGATCTGACTGTTTGTCTTATATTGGACATTGTTATTTCTCTAATGAGCTCTCGTGAACTCTTTTTGACTTTTGGTGAATGACGACTTACATGGTATGTTTCTCGAAGGATCGAGTTCACATTGGCTCTATGCAGATATACAGATTTGGAACAAAATGAGGGAGAATTAATGATGACAGAATTCTTATTTTTGAGTGAACAATCCCTTTAAATTCTCACTATGAGACTGTTTGTCATCTTAAAGAGGCTTTCAGTGTAAAGAAAGCACCTCTACAGCTTCGCTCTGATAAAAAGATGCATCATACACAGCAGCAGAGGGTGTAGCAGTTAAGTTTGGCTGCATTGCGTCCCGTCCCGGCGTAGCGGTTCTTCTTGGGCAGCAGCAGAATGAAGGACACAGCCAGTGACACGTGGTAGAAACTGTGGACATAAGCATATTCCCACTCCTGCAGAAGTAAATGAGCAAGTCATTACCGCAGTTACGCAAACATGCTTTTCGAACAAATTGTGTAATGTGTTCCTCCAGTTGCAGTAGCTGTTTAAAGAACTGCATCATATTTTTACCTCAAAATAGAAGCGAAGCATCAAAGCAAGAGCACCGAAGCAGAACCCTGGCCCCACTTGTTGAGTGTAAACACTTTTGTCTGGATAAAGGCCTTTCTTTTCCTTCATTTTCTGTAACTGGAACAATGAAAAAACAATATTGTAAAACCTTGCGAAAGCATTTGCGGTTGATAATAAAATCTTGAGTTTCCATATTGTCAATATGAGCAAAATACATTCCTCATCAAGCTTATTTGAGCTCCGCTCTTATGACTAGATTAATCTGATGCATTTGAAAACAAATATGTTTCTCTATGTTTAGGGCTCCTGTCCACATCGAGATGGCATTTTTTTCCTCTTTTTGAAAACACTCTCCAAAGTAAATACATTTGAATTCACTGTTTTTGCATTGTAGTGTGGGCTGTGAAGTCAGAAGAATTCGAAACCGATGACACGTTTAGTCCAACCCAATCTCACGGCAATTCGTATGAATTTTACGAGGTGGCTAATTTGCTAAACCTACCTCTGACCCCGCCCCTAAACCTACCCATCACTGGAGTTTAGACAAATTAGTCACCTTTTACTCACTTTAATGAATTGGTCGTGAGATAGCGTTGGTTTAGTCAAGTGACGCATATTGCACCTATAGATTGCCGAAGTGATGATGTCACTCTGTAGGACAACTCGGAAGCTAGCGGCTAGCGGTTCCCTCGATCGAAAAGTAATGCATTTTCCCCATAGACTTTTGGAAAATCACAAAAAATTAGATCTGTGTTTAACAAAGAGTTGTGATCAAAATAATCTTTACAAAAATTGATACATTTTGAAGCCTATATAAAGTTTTTAAAAAACACAAGCAGACACAATAAAGTTTAAAAACCACAAGCAGGTTATAACTGTGTTCTACACTCTAAAAAAAGGTTCTTCAGGGGTTCTTTGCGGTGGTCATGGTGCTATATAGCACCATTAAGCCCGGTTTGGTTCTTCAGCGGTTCTTCAGTGGTTCTCTAGGGTGGTTAACATGCTCTATGGCACCTCTTATGGTTCTACATAGCACCATATGACAAAGTGGTTCCCCTATGATTACAAGCCAATGAACCACTTTTAGTGCTATTTAGCACCATTTTTTTTAGAGTGTATGTCATAGATCAAAATGTGAAAATATTTAGAGGCTTTGTTCACCACAGACCTTATTTCAGGTGAATAGGCAAAAACCCATTCAAAAATCCCATAGACTTTAGAGCGAGGGAACCGGGAGTACTAAAATGCTAACTCACTTCCGCGTTTTGGCCTACAGACGTCGTAACTTTGGCACTCTACAGACCTTTTGCACCAGAAAAAACAACCGTACAGACATCTTTAGAATTTTGTCTTTGAAATTTTTGTGGTAGCTCTGTATATTTCTATGACATGGCTATTGAAAAGTAATTAGCTGTTGAAGTGGATTTACTCATTGTAGAGTTAACGAAAGTTATGAGTGTAATGTTTGAATGTTTGATGTCATTAGAGGAAGATTTTTAAAATGAGCGCATCATTCATAAAATCCATACAATCTTACCTTCAAGCTGTGGAAATACAACCCGGACAGCGCAGTCTCATCCCAAGACGTCATATAACTGGCGTCTTGGGACGTCTTTTGACCATACGTCAACATCCGCCTTTTTAGGGTACCCTTAAACGTCAGTTAGATGACGTTATCGGATCCTAACCCTACCCCAGACCTAAACCTACCCCATCACCTAACCGACATTAAAGGTAAAGCGACAGTTGTATAACGTCCCAGGATCGTCATGTAACTGACGTTAAAGGGTACCCTAAAACGACAGATGTTGACGTATGGTCAAAGTACGTACCAAGACGTAATATAACTGACGTCATGAGACTGTGTTAAACCGGAAGACAGAACACAAAGAGCGCAGCGATGAAAGGGAGCGGGGCTAGATTTGGTCTATAGAAATCTATGTTTATACCGGCATATGCCAGTGATGTTCTATTCACTTGCACAGTGCTGCTAACGATAAATGTTTGTTCTATGTACAATCTTACTCGCAATTGCTGTCTTGTGGTAAAACGTTCAGGTGTTTTAAACCATACATTGAGTAGAAGGTGTGACCTGGACACATCATTAATTGGTGGGATATTTTGCTAATAAAATAATCGAGCCAGAAGACCTGTATAATGTCTGGCTTCTCTGTATCATCTTAGTGAGCTTTTATTACGTTTTAGGGAGAAGATTTAATTGTTTTCCGAAGATTCAATGTTTGGAAAACGCTTGAAAATGCTAGTTTGGACAGAGAGCGTTATCATTTTCAAATGCATGTGGATTAATGTAAATGTATAGCCTTAAAAGCACTGCATCTGATGTGTCTCAAACTCACCCATTTGACTGTTATCATAAAGACAGCTGTTCCAATGGGGCCGGAGTAGATGCCGTAGCCCCAGCGGTCCTGGTAGATCCTCACAGCCGCGGTCAACACACCAAACATGGTGAGCGAAGAGCGCTTGGGTTCATCAAAATCTCCCAGTGCTGGATGAGAGCAAATGGACACATATTTTTTACGTGACACACCGGAATGCCAGATATAAACACTTGTTACACTTCTCATGAAAAATTATATTTTAAATCACTTTGTTTGACTATTTGACCCGTGGGAGTGCACGTGTATTTTATTATAAAAAGATTTATACCTTTGCAGATCATCATTGAGATTTGCTCATCGTTAGGATATGGATTACTTGCTCACCTAGTAGTGTGACCCACATGGAGATAGCTGTGCCGTACACGCTGAAGTACTCCAGAATCTCGTACTTCATGAAACAGAGAATGGACAAGCCCGGACCATCACACGCATGGTAAATCTGAGAACAGATGGAGAAAACACATGACTGCTAAGTCGCCTTGATAGAGAGGTATCTGCTGAGAGCATAAATGTAAATTTAAAAGGCTCTAGAATAGATTAGATGAAACTTTCCAAGTTCTTGTCTGGAAAAAATGTATTAACAAGCTCTATTTTTATGGCCGTAGTCAGATATGCCTAGTCAGTTGTGGTTCAGATTAGGCCAACTGAAGTAGCTTGAGTTTTGCAAACTTTACATCATTGGTTGTTTTTGTAATGCATTGAGAATTCAGGGCCATGTCACAAAGAAAGTGTCATTACATTCCAATACGATCCTTTTCAGTTGTTTTCCTACCTAAAAGCTAGATCCATCTTTGACCATTGCACCACTTCTCACATTTTTTTATGCATCTTAAGATGACATGTCAACGTAAAATAAATAATATACTTAAAAATAGCTTTAATTGAGATGAAAATATCATACCTGTCATTTCTGTGTACTTTTTTTGCATTTGTAATGTTGTTTTTCTATGTAAAGTTAGATTCACCATTGTGTCGCGTCACTCACAAGAACCACCTTAAGACAGTTTACTTTAAAAACACATTCTTTAAACGCATTCTTTCCCCTTAAAGAGTTTGTTCACCCTAAAAATGAAAGTTCTGTCATAATTTAATCGCCCTCAAGTTGTTCCAAACCTGTATGACTTTATTTCTTCTGCTGAACTCAAAATAATATATTTTGAAGAATGTCGGAATATGTGCCAGATTGACAATGGGGCCCATAAACTGTTTGGTTACCCACATTCTTCAAAATATCTTCTGTGTTCAGTGTAAGAAAGAAATTCATGCTAGTTTGGGACAACTTGAGGGTGAGTAAATTATGACAAATTTCACTCTTGGGTGAACTATCCCTTTAAGCACAAGTACAGTACATCATTACTAATGACAGATACTCAAGCTGTTAAGATACTATATCTCCACACATATGTCAAATGAATAAAGAAAATGCTGTTTTTCATTACACATCAATAAAAGCACCCATTCTCTTACCGCTATGAAGAACATTGTGAAGAAATAGACCATGGCCTCCATGTGGAAGCCCCTCTTGGCGGCCACACTGGCGGCAGGCAGAAACACCAAACTGCTGATGGTGGGCAGCAACATCTTGGCGATAAACGCTCCCATTGTAACCCAAATAAATGGATTTGCCGACAACTTGTTTGTTTTAAACCACCAGATCTTTTTGAGAAGCGGCCGAGAGATTGAAGAAGGAACTCTCACGTGCTCACAACCTCCTCTGGAGGATCTTTAAAGTTTAAATGGCTCAGAGGGGTATGTATGTGCACTGTCATCCGAACAGCAGCTGTCTGCGTGAGGACTGGGAGAGGCCTGCAATCACATGGCATGCTTCTGTCACACATGTTTGGGTTTGTGGAACAACAGCAGTGGGACAAAAGTGAAGCTATTTGTGGTGAACTTCACAATCTATGGAATCACTGCTGAGTCAATGCGGCATGAGTTGAAGTGTTTCCACGCATTAAAAAGAAATGGCTGGTGCGCCACTGGGCGTACAGAGAATTCTTTGAAATGTATTTTTCTCTGGTCAGTCTGGACGGCAATGTGTTGAGTCTCAGACATTGAGCTTCTCATGGGTGAATCGATCCTCAGCAGTGGCTATAGAAACAGCTGTCTCTTTTGGGTTATTGACATTGGCCTCGCGAAAGCACCTGGATGCGTCATTGCAAATCTGTGTTTGACGTGAATGTGGTTCTGAGGGTAAAAAAAATGTGAATGGTTCTGGTAAGGTGTAGGCTTAAGATGTTTGTGTTAGAGACCTGTGAGTCTTGTGTAGACCCATACCAGATGTACTGATAGACCAAGGGCCTATTAAATGAATAAAGGGAACCCAAGAACAAGTTCTTACTTTGTACTGGTCACATTTCACGTGGTGAAAATATGTCTTTTATATCTTTGAAATCTATTCGTTTATGCTGCTGAAACATTTTAGTCAAAAGTCAAAAACTCCTCCAAGCATCAGATGATCTGCATCAGCGTCCATTTAATTCAGCGTAACTGGCAAAAAGACTTGTTCACTCTAAATCAATAGGAAACAGATGTGACTTAGTGACGTTTCTCTAATTTAAACATGGTGTTGTTGAAATTTAGCACATTAAATGGCAGCAAGATGAACTATAAATGCTTGTGTTCTTGCAACACCACGGGACGATTTAACCTTACCATTCTGTATCCTGTGGCTCTTTTGATGTGGCTTTAACGACTTTCTAAATAAGACTTCACACAGTCCACAACAGTAAGGAAAGTCCTTATTTTGTTATTTTGAGCACTAGGGAGAGTCTTGCTATGAACTCTGTGGCTGGTCAGTCACAGCTGTTCTTCTCTCAGCTGTTGCACCTGCGAGAGGAGCACAAAGGGTGCAGTGTGCCGAGCGCTCCTCACGCCCGACATTCTCTAAGTTACTCTGTAACGTGATTCTCCAAGACACCAGAGAGATTGCAAACCTCAGATACTTGCAGAAGAGTCCACTTTCCTGACCAGTCACTGTCCTGGAATGAGGAGTCACATTTGGGGTCACATGCTAAAAAGTGCAACATCATTGCTTTCACTTGTCCATCTCGCTGTGGCCACATTTTTGTGTAGCACTGCTGCTGAATTTGGCCTTGCAAAGTCAAATGATTTGAAATTGAATTCCCATTACAAGTGTGATTTAGTATAGTTCTTTTGAATTAAAAACAAGAAAACTTTTAGTCTACTTTTGATGTACTTCTCAGAAGTATGCTTAAAATTACACTTAACTTGGCCTATACTTGACTTGTTATACTGACAGAAAAGTATATTTGGCCTATAGCTTACATGCATCTTTAGATCGAGGTATAATTATTCAAAGTATACTTGGCTTGTGTTTACTCTTTTGATTGAGTAGCTTATTCACATAAACTATTTTTTGACAAATATTGATGTTTCTTATTTTGAGATTGAGCATTTATGTTTAGTCCACTGGTAGTGTTCAGGAACACTAGAAATCTACTTAAAGTACAGGTAAAGGTATATTACAAGTATAAAAACGAATAACTGAACATGAATATGAATAAATAGGATATCTTTAAAGGGCAATAAATAAATAAAATAAATATAATGTTAAGTTCACTGCAAGAAAACTGTACTTGCCGTATAAACTGCACTAAACTAGGAATTTACTTCAAAGTGTACTTTCATAAACTAAAAAAATAGTGTAACAAGGTTCAGGGAAGAAGGAGGCAGGAACCGGATAACAATCCAAAATAAAACTTTATTTAAACAAAATAAACAAACAAATTACCTGCCAGCAGCCCCTCACGGACGACTGCTGGCTACCGAAAATAAAACATAAATACCGGCCAGCAGCCCCTCACGGACGACTGCTGGCTTACCAAAATAAAGTACAAAATACAAACAAAAGCAGGCCTGTTCCTCTCTCGATCATCCACTCCGTCGCTCCCCCTTTATGGCTCCGCTCCTCCGTGAGAGATTCGAGACCGGTGTGCTTCACAGGTGTTGCTCATTAGCAATCGCACCACCGGCCTCGCGACTTCTCTCTCACGTCCCTCGGCCGTCCTGCTCACCACAAATAGCTACAAGTATTTAACTGGTATTAGTTCACTTGTTGCAGTACAAACGAAAAATATTGTAAACTGTTGTGCACTCAAAGCTTACTGTGTACATCTGGTACATTGATTAGTATACTACATTAAGTATATACTTAAAATATACTTGAGGATAAAACATTACTTAAGTAAAATGAACTTGAAATATACTTATTTTTTTTGTAAGGTTATTCATAAAGTTTGTCAAAGGCAGACATTCTCAACTTTTTTAGTATGCATTTTTTTGGTTCCATAAATATTTTAGTGGGTTTAGTGAAATTCTGACACAAACCCATAAGCTGGATTGTTACATTGACACAGTTTTTGAAATCTTCTGTGCTCTCATATGAATCCCGAGCTGAGAAGCTCTGGTCCATGGCATGCATATTTTTGGATGGATTAAACTTTGTTGACTTAAAAGTCTGTATGTTATCTTTGAAATGAGGGCCTGAGAACTCACTATCAGAAGATACAATAAAGGAAGCTTTTCTTTTAATGATGTCTCAACAGTTGTTATTGTCAACATTATCCATATAAAGTATAAAGTCCCTAATTCAGGTGATCTTAACATCATTTCATTTTAATGGGAAAAAATAAATGAATCAAATTTTGAAATTAGCCTATGATTATTTTCAGAAAATCTGAAAATGTATGTAATTTACCTCTTCAACACAACATTCTGTTTGTAATTGGGTCTAAAACATGTTTAAAGGGATGGTATACAAAAATATACAAAAGTATTTTGAGCTAAAACCTTTGAAAAAGTTTTAGCTCAAAATACCCCACAGATAATGTTTTAAGGGATGTTAAAATTGTCCCTTTTTGAGGGTCATTAAAAACGCATTGTTTTGTGTGTGTCCCTTTAAATGTAAATGAGCTGGTGCTCCCGGCACAGAGGGCGGAGCTTCAAGATCTTGTGTGTTAGCCATAGACAGTAAAAGAAATGGACAGAGCGATCTCATTGGAACTCCATTGAGACGATTGAAGCCCGTTTTTGGCGATTTTTAGCACTTCCGTCCCTGACGCGCAGACTCACACAGAGCTAGTCTACGTAGTTGTGACGTGAGTGACCCGTTTGATTTCTAGTGCGGTGGCATGAGAAATCTGAATCATTCCCTCCTGAAACATGCGCAGAGGCGGAGAGTATGAATAGGAGCTGTCCATGGGCTAAGAGAAGGAGACAAGTTTGCTAGGTATTCTGATAAATTATTTTGTCATTTTGCCTCCACGTTTCCCGATTGCGTGCAAGCTTCTTCTCGTGTCCATACGGTAATCTCAAAACTGTGCGACAGAGAGTCGCGCGGGTATGACGCAATCGTTAGCCTACTTTCACTAAAACTGCTTCTACGGGGCCATAACATAAGCTACAAGGTAATGGAGCTATTTATACATTGTCGAGTTTCTTTAGAAATAAATAAAGGACAAATGGGGTCTTCAAACGCCTCAGATGTAAAGTTATTCACTGTCAAAGTGACGCCAAAATGAACGGGAGTCAATGGGAATGCTAACGCAAGTGAAGTTCTGCCACAAGATGTCAGCTCCCACGAGGCTTCAACTTCCGCTCGATGGATTACCCCCTTGGTGTTAGCAGCTCTGATCAGTGATGCCAACTTAACGCCTTTGTCGTTATATTTAGCGATTTTTCAGACCCCTTTAGCATCATTTAAAAAAAGCGACTAGTGACAATTTTTGTGACTTTTTGGACAAACGTCAGTTACCTCCAAATGTTGCCAGTATTGTCCTGCGAGCGCGAGGTCTTGCTTTCTATCTGTAAAAGAGGACTGAGAGGACTGCACGGCCGCTGACAGACGTGAGTGAGCAGTGTTTTTCCACAGACTTATCACTTATCTGCTTTTCTTTAAAGAATTTAGTTTAACCATTTTCATTTTATTTCTTTTCTTGTGCTTATTACTTGTAACACTCACTATCACAGAGTTTAGTTCATCCAGTTCCCTAACTCTCTCAATTCAGATAATGTTTCACATATAATACGACAATTCACCATGACGTAGCAACAATAATAGACATTCTTCCGGGTGGCAAAAGCCGAACCGTCCCTATGGCAGCACTAGTAAATTGCATGGAGGGAGACACACCGTCGGCAGTAGCCTAATCTACATTTCAACAGTTGATTCAAAAACAGACGTGGTGGAAATTCAGACATAGTTAACATGATCATTAGAGCTTAGATTCTTTGATCTAGAGACGTGATCTGATGGCCGAGTGCGAGCAGTAGTGGAGAATAAAACGATTTGCGGCGGCGGGACTCCCGCAAACTAAATATCTATGAATAAAACAAATAAAAACTAATACATTTGTATTCATCTGTTGCAGAAAAGCAACAAGAACAACTAAAACAAAATAGAAATGATTTACATGGCAGAGTTTCTTTTTATAACGTGACTGCAGCTATGAGCGATGTAGCCAATCACAGACATATGTGTTGAATTATTCAACGCAATGGCCAATCAGAAGCATTTACGACGAAGAATCATTTACTCACCGCTCAAAAGAAAGTAACATAGAAAGTAATAGAAATAACTAAGTTAGTTGAGAACGTCAGTTATATAACGACCCACGTATTAAAATGGTTGGGTTTAAATCGGGCTCAGGCTCATAATTAGGAGACGACATGCACTTTTGACGACGTCCACTCGCTTTAACCTCCTCACCCACAGGTTCCGCTGGATAGATTTACTTTTTTTCTGAAGGAAATCGATAAAAAACCTAGACCTTTTGCTGTATATCTGGTGGCGCAACCCCAAACACAACATATTTTCGCCATAGATTCAACTTTGATCAACAACAATGATTTGTGTAACTGTTCAGTTGCCGGCTGGATCTCTTCAGTTAGTCAATAGAAGCCGCTCGCGTTCTGCCACCCGGAAGTATCGCGGTGCCTATTGTTTACAAACATTATGAAATGCCCTATAGGCCTAAAAAATGTAATCAGTCATATTATAGCTACTCATTCTATTGTCTGACAAAAAAAAAGGAAATGAAAACAGCTTTATTTGACATTCGGCTATATTATATTAAGTCCAGCATTAATTTAGAGAGAAAACCCACTAGGCTGACGGAACGCAAGTACGATGCGACGACGTCATTAATATGCTAATTGACGTATGACGTCAATTCGCTACTCTCCTTTGAAAATAGTTTGCAACACTGGCTCAGATTACCTCACGCAGACAAGTACTTGCTTTTTATGTTTAAACTGGAGTCGTACAATGATGGAGAGACTCAAGAAGGGACAACAGGACGTTTCTGAATGGTTAGTTGATGAATTTATGTTGCTTATGTGGAATTAACTATCTTCAATTAGCATATGCTGTCATGATAATCTATAAATCACTCATGTGGGCAGCAACATTACACACTAACTAAAGTTAGAGAAGTGTAATCATGATCAACCACCCCTTTAAAATGACATACCAGAATCTAGCCAGACCGAAAACAATGCCTAAACAGCTGAGTGTATTTGGCTTTTGGTTAACATTAACCAAATATTCTGTGTGGCCTAACCTAAGTGACGATGGCGCGTTTTCAGAGAAAGAGCATATTTTCAAGTTTATTTAATTTTGATGACAAAGACAATTTTTTTCCCTCTTTGGAATAACCTTGATGAATGAAAAACGGACTGGAGCAAGCATTAGGATATTCATGTTCACTGTACCAAAATATGTTTTCTTTATAGCATCAACAAACTGTTAGAAAATAGTGATCACTTGCACTTTAAAATGCATATCTGCTTATTTGCCCATATCTGCTTAGCTTTCAATCAGTTAGCATAGCAGAGCTGATTCATTGTTCCAAAACAGACCCTGCCGAATTAGGCTCTAATAACATGCCTGTGGTGTGAGAAGAACATTTGTTTGGACTATGAATGTAGTGAATGCATTCATGTGTGGTACATTAGACCACTAGCTAGAGAGCATTGTTGTTGTCTATTCATTCCTAACTTCTTTTTTTTTTATTTCCACAAAATACACCTGGGTTTCCATCCCCAGTTTAGAATGAAGGAAAACTTCTATTTTTTTTTTCTTGTGTGTTTCTAACAACTGAAATTCATCAAGAGCATTTTTCCTACACAGCCTTGGAAATATTGAAGGATCTCTCTCCTTCTCTGTGTCACACACACAAACTTTCCCTGTGTTTTCTGCCTTGTAATTTTAGGCTTTTAAAAAGCAACCATTCCTCCAGACTTCCAGACTGTGCAAATCTCCTGAAGTATGTCTATCACCATACAAATCTGTGGTCGAGAGGAGTGTTTGATTGAGCTATAAGTGTAGCGAACCGTCCCTAATGTACAGAGCAGACAGACAGGCAACTAAGAGAACATGTGGTCTATAAATGTACACGTCACACACAGGCATGGTGGTCTCAACTATCTGCTTGTGCTGCCCAAGCCTTTTCCTCCATCCTTTTCCTCTGTCTTCCTTCCAGTCTTTTATTACACAGCGAAAAAAAAAAAAAACAGTTAATCAGTAATTTTGTCTTGTTTTCCAGTAAGATAATCATCCATAAAGCAAGATAAATGCATTTTATAAAATGTAAAATTTCATTACTTTATCAAGTTTTTTTTGTGTGTCATTTTAAGTATAAACCACATAAAATTTGCCTCCTTAAAGCAATATTTTTGGTTTAATTATAGTCAGTTATTGTATTTACATCCCTTACACATAGTACAATACCAGATTTTTGTTAGGGGGTATAATATAAAATTTTTACAGTATTATTTTATCTATCGAAAGTCCCCATAAAACACATAGCATATATGAAATTACCCATATAGATCTATCAGGTGGAGCTAGGGAAGGTGGAGGGTTTCAGAGGAACATTAAGGCCCTGTTTACACAAGAACGCTCGTGGGTGAAAACGTAAAAATATTTTATCGGATGTGCCTTTCGTTTACAACGTGACGGCGTTTTTGGGGCTTAAATACGCAAAGAAGTGAAACCCTCCAGAGTGGAAATCTTAAAAACGCTCCACTGCCGCGTTCCCGTGTAAATGGTAAAAACGCAAAAGTCTGCATGACAGTGAAGGTTGTACGCAGGTGTTGTTGTGTGGCAGTGCTTCACGTTGCCACCTAGCTGCCTGGAGTGCATACTACATTGAATTTCACACTCTTTTGCGTCACCATATGCACGCGGATTTCCCACCAAAAACGCTCGTCTAAACGTAGAATAAAAAAGTGATAACATTTTCTCTTCAGAATCGTTTCCGTTAACACAGTCTCATCCTAAAAAGTCATATAACTGACGTCTTGGGACGTCTTTTGATCATACGTCAATATTCACCTTTTTAGGGCCCCCTTAAACGTCGGTAGATGGCAATCCCGGGCCGTCATACAACTGACGCTTTACCTTTAACGTCAGTTAGGCGACGGGTTAGGTTTAGGGCTAGGTTTAGGTCTGAGGTAGAGTTAGGATCCCATAACCTCATTTACCGGCGTTTAAGGGGGCCCTAAAAAGGCGAATATTGACGTATGGTCAAAAGACGTCCCAAAACATCAGTTATATGACGTCTTGGGATGAGACTGCGCTGTTTCCGTGTAAACATAGCCTAAAAGTGCTGTAAACTGCTACAACAAACACTGACCAACTATTTAAATGTTGAGCAGCAAGCTTATTGGCTGCAGATGCAACAGGAACCAATCAGCTTGTGCTGTGTAGTTAACAATTTAATTGTGAGCAGGTTGCATTAAGGACCCAGCCTACGCCATCTAGAGTTGACAGATGTAATGCCATAACAGAACATGGGATTTCAATGAACAACAATGAAATGTTTGTTTAAATAAAACAGTTTTTAATTTGTTGAGCTCTCTTTTACCATTAGTTTGCTCAGTCATCATTTCAATATCTTTTCAGAGCCACTAATCTCCATTTTTGTCATTGTACTTATTAGGATAATTATCAGGATTCCCATTAAGTGTTTTTACACTATGGCCTGTGGAAGTGATGGAAGTGTCAAACTTACTGTACAGCAGGAGACACGAGAGGATGATCTGGAATAGACAAAGTGTGTGTGGGGAGGATGAATGGACTGATGTGATGAGGAGGGGTACGGGGAGTCTGTGTGTGTGTGTGTGTGTGTGTGTGGGGTGCTTCTCTGTGGGAAACGACAACTTCCTCCCTGTCTGTCTGCAAGCGAGACCAGTAGACAGCAGTTTGGCTGAGTCTATGGCAGTGTGGCTCCGCTCCACCACACAGCAGAAGGCAGCCCATGAGCTTGGCACCAGCCGGGAAAGTCTTTTTACGTGGGCGTTCCCAAACTCTGCCACTCTCTTCCTGCTGGGACTGAAGGGAAGAAAGGGGGAGGGAGGAGGAGAGGACGGAGGAGAGGAGGGATGCAGGAGCACACCTTACCCTCTTTACAAAGCACATCCTCAGAACACACCATTAGAAACCACCAGCACCACCTACACTGTCCAAGCAGCACTCAGTACCAACACTGACACTGGACTGCAGGTAAGGGCAAATATTTACTGTGTGCCTGACTACTGACTGTGTGTGTGTGTGTCCATTTCACTGAAACTGCTGGATGTTTTGGGAAAAGAGCATGGGAAGCCAAGCAGACTAGACACTTGTTTTACAAACCCAAACAAACAGTGTTTGACTGCTCTGTGGATGCAAAGAGCTGGGTGACAGTGAAATAAAGTGAAAGTAATGGTCTGCCAGGTAAAAAGAAATGTGATAGTAATATAGCCTGTATAGTGTGATAGTAATGTGGCACTCAGTTTTTTTGGTCCAACTGCAGATAACAGCTGAAACTTACTGAAACTATCAAAAATAGAAAATACTCCTTGCATGATTAATTCTACAATAAATATGAAAATGGTGATTTTTTTCTTTTATACTGTTTGTTATTGAAAAGTCTACTTCAGTTAAAATATTTAGCTTTGATGAGTCGAAATGTCCATTTGAAAAATCCCTAGAAAATTAATGTGTGGTTTTGATAATGTGTAAAGCAAGAGGGAAATGAATTTGATATTAGACTTAAAAAATAGCTACTCACATAAATGAATCACCATGGATGATGAATGGATGAGGGGAACCACAAGAAATCAGTGAGCAGCTTAAGGGTGGACAGCATCCAAAGCAAAATAATGAGAAAGATGAAGCCCTAAAAGTACAGAGATTTCATGGCCATGAATTAAGAATAATTTCCCATGATCTAACTAAATTAAAATGAGTGAAGTAATTAGTACAAGGTTGCCATGATTTAGCTAAAATAAACATTTAATATATTTTTTTCCCCCAGAATGTCATGTGTAGGGCTCCATAAAAGTACTTATTCTGTTTAAACTTTTTACTAATTTGTGATAATGACCTGCTGACTGTACATTATTTTGCTTACTAAGCTACTTGCCAACTAAATAAAGATATAAACATGAAATATCGATTAGAGTTTAAAATATTTTCAGGTAAATTCTCGGCTGAGAAAAAAAAAGTTTACAATGTCCAAAAAAAAAAAAAAAAAAAAAAATTACTTTGTTTGTTTTAGTTTTTGACCAGCAACAAAGATGGGCACTAACAATATTACAATAATATAAATACTGATGTCTTCCAATGTCACTTTCACTACAGTTAGCGGAAATGAAAGATGACACCAGATGCGTTTTTATGAAACAAGATGAGTTTTTTTTGTGTATTTATTACCACATTAATTTAATTCATAACTATAATCATGAGCACATTGTTATTTAACACAAAGAACTGTAGTAAACTGTTATTCTTAGTAATTTATATATCCTTCTCACATTCACAGGAAATAGCTTGTTAAAACATAAAAGAAATCAAATTTCCAAAAGGAAAATACATTTTCATGTACAGAAAAAAAAATGTTATTCCATAAATTCAGGTTGAGTGTAATCCATTCATAAAAAAATTATCAAATAAACAAATTAAACATAAAAATAGGAATTGTATAAATTCCATAGCTTGAAATCCCTTTAGATAAAATCTGCCAAATGCATATGTAAATGTGAATTTTTACTGATTATCTGATCTCAATAGATCAGTTTCATCTGCATAAATGTGTCACAACACTTGCTGCTGGCCTTTTAACACTTACATGGTTGACATGCTGTGAGTTTGTACACTCTTAGAAAAAAGGGTTCGTTGGGTTTCTATATATGAAGCATACATAGGGTTCTTTACTCAACTCCAAAGAACCTTTCATGCTAAAAAGGTTCTATAATGACAAGAAAGAACCCTTTTGGTACAAAGGTTCTATATAGGCTATTATTCATTAATATATTACCAGGAATAAGGTAATTATTATATATTATAAGGAATAAGGTTCCATACAGAACCTTTTTCCTGGTTACAAAGAATTCTTATTATTTATCCCTTAAAAGGGGTTCTGTATAGAACCTTTTAGGGGTTCCAAAAACGTAGGCGCTAATAGAACCTGTTCTTCTAAGAGTAGAAGAAATCACCTGTTTCATAGAAAGCTGCAATATTGATTTTCCACTTTAAGATGGTGGACGTGAGAAGGCTGAGAACTGAAGAATCCTTGCAACCCTGTAACCAGAAGCTCATCCAGAGAAGGATGAGTCTGCTTCCAGCTCACAGACAGGGCTTCCCACCCCACTCCCCCTCCAAATGGGGAATGGCCCTACTGTCTGTCTGCTGCCAGGGAAAGAAAAACACCCCTCTTCCCTTGAGCGGAGGCCCCAGGGGAGGGGGTTATAGCCTGTGTTTACTCTCTTTCGTGGCCTGGGAAACTCAGAAGAGGAAGGTCTGTCTCGGCGGTCGCAGCCTCGTCGCGTGGTCTGTGGGAGACGAGTGTTTGGCGAGCTGGCGGGGCTCCAGCTGTGTCTGGGGTGGATAATGAACTCCAGGTGCTCCAGTGGGTAGTTTAAGACACCTGTCACCAATATTTAGTGCCAGGAAAAGCCAGACTGCAAACAGAGTGAGATGATCTGTTTGCTTTCTTTAAGGAGCCTACCTAATTGGAGGTGCAGGTCTGATGAGAAGTGTATAATGAAGTGTATTGCATCACTGGACTAAAATACAAGACAGAGTATTGCATTCATCCTTTCATTGTATTTCATGTGTTCCGGTCACATAAAACGTCATGCCCATGCAAACTGAGAGGGCACATTTCCTAATATATTTAAGCCAAGTGGATTTTGATTTTAAAAAAGAAGAAGCTATTCATAGCATTCACCCAAATAGGGGTGGGAAATATGACAAAAATTTTATTTCACAATAAAAATATTTATATTTTTATTATTACTATTATTTTTTTCATATTAAAGGAGACATATCATGCAAAATCCACCTTTTTAGCCCTTAAATGCATTTTGTTGTATATTTGGAGTGTTTATAAGTACAGAAAAGATGAAATTATTCTCTTCAGGTGCTTCGTTTATATCTTTATATTCTGTTTTGGTCATATTTTTCAACCTGTTCGGATTTTCCTGTTGTCTTTTACGTTTTTTGAACAATTACGTCACAGTATTTGCAGCGGAACTGACAAATAAGGACATTGACTACCGGTCCAACACTTCGAGCAATCCGCCATTATTATTTCTCGCTCCGATTTTGTAGTCCAAGCTCAATGATGCAGAAGTTACGGGAGGGCTAGTCAAAATGTTCGGTTGTTGGATGTAGTGACCTGAAGCACTTCAAGGATCCCCAATCCAACAACCTCCGCCAGTATAAAGAATGGTTTGCCGATCGACTTCGTCTGAATGAGGGGTAAATTCCTTCTATCATTTAGCTGCTGTGTTTTCTGACGCTTTCTAAACGCAAGTTATCATATTATTATCATACAGATTTTTAGTGGTAAGATCAGACCGCAGTCATTTATCTTGTCAGAGTGCTTGTTTTAACAAGAGAAATAGTCGACTTTCACCAATAACACAACATAGTTAACTTAACTTTACATAACACTGCATCCATATGAAGACGTTGTTCTGCAGGTTTGTCGTCTTCTTTTTCAAATCGCTCGCTCTGGCTCGAATATGTAACGCTTGATGGACAAGTCTTTTGTTGACATTTTGTTAACGTGTGAATAAAAATGTTCTTTGAAACTATAGTAATCGTATATCTCTACAATAATGGCTGAACGCGGGGAGTTGAACCGAACGTGAACTCAGCGACCTGGAAAGCGGGCGGGGAAAGACGCAACTCCTTTTTATTTAAAGGAGACGCTTCGAAACGGGTTGCTCAAAGAAGCACATCAGAAAAGGGGTAGAAAAGGGGCCTGTTGAGCTATAATAATGAGGAATTCAGACCCAAGCATTGCAGTTATGCTTTATATAGACCACAAATGTATGATTTATAAGTAAAAATGAATGATTTAAAAGCATGATGTACACTTTAAAAACAAGAACAAAGAAGCAAATTACAAACAACAGGACAAATGCAATTAATGGAGCAAAGATAGAAATTAATTTCAATTATTGTCCCCAAAACAAGTTTTACTATCATTGTGTACCTGTTATTTGGTACCCTCAGCATATGGAATACCTGGACCACACACACACACACACATAGCGTTTGTCATGATTTATCTCTCTGCCTAGGGCCCTAAATGATATTCTCACTGTCATCCATTCAAATATATCCTCAGAACATATAGTAGTTCTGAACGAAAAACAATCTCCTTTTGTGCTTATATCTGTAGAGAATTTAAACCTATGCTTTGAGAGGCTATTCAGTTTCTTTTTTACACAAATATTCATGTCCTACAGGATGGGGATCTGGTTAAGGGTCCAGTATGTGGAGAGCTGTCTGGTGCTGCTTGGTCTTGTAACGCTGGCTCTGTCTCTGGGAAATCTCTCAAGCAGAGGACAGGTTTGTAATGTTGATAAGTTATTAGTTTTACACTCTGATGATAAATCAAAACACAAACGACAGAAAAATATTTTCATATTTTTGTAACAAACACACACATCTCACCCCATTGAAAAATGTTTTTTTTTTTTTGTTATGCTACTTGTAATTCTCTATTTCAAAGATTACAAATATAAGAAACGTTATAGCCTTCTCTGAGCACAGATGTTGGTCTCCAATGCTCACTTTAATAAATGAACTCTTTATTTTCCAAAGGAAGAGGGTGTTCCCTCTAACAGTCTGGAGGACGGGCTGGAGGTGATCACATACTGGTGGGGAGAATGGACAAAATGGACCGCCTGCACACGTACCTGTGGAGGAGGTGTCATGTCACAGGAGAGACACTGTCTAAAACAAAGGTCAATGAACATCAGCTTATCACATTTTATAATATGTAGACATCTATTATAAAAATATTGAGTCTCTGTGTGTAATGCTGGTAAGATTTAACAGCAAGATAAATCTTATGTGAAGAATATTTCCACAGGGTTTCCCCGACACAAGAGGGCTTTCCCTGAGATACAAAGTCAAAATTATGGCTTAAGTCAAAATTACAACAAAAAAGTCAAAATTATGATGTCATATTATGAGATAAAGCCAAAATTATGACATAAAAGCATGACATAAATTATGACAGAAAGGTCATTATTTATATAATGAGATACTAATTATGAGATAATAAGTAAACATGAGAAAAAGTCATGATTGTGACATTAAAAGTCAGATGTACTAAGCCATGATAATGACATTAAAATAAACTGTATTCAATTCAATTACACTCTAAAAAATCCTGGGTTATTTTAACCCAATTTTGGGTCAAATATGGACAACCTCAAACATTGGGTTAAAAAAATGTTATTTAAAAATGTAACCCAATGGATGGGTTTGTCCATATTTGACCCAAACTTGAGTTGAGGATTTTTAGAAAGTAGGTGTCATAATGACTTTTTTGTCAAATTTTTTTTGCCTCATATTTGACTTAGTGTTTCATACTTTTGAGCTTTTATTTCATAATTATCACTTAGTATCTCACAATTTAGACTCTTTTATGTCATAATTGTAACTTTTTATGTCATGGTTAAGATTTACCAAAGCATAATTTATTTTCTTATGTGTGAGAAATGCATTTCCATAAGTTAGCCTGTTAAAAATTCAATGCTTTTGCATTTAGTTTTGTTTCAAATCCTTAAAAATAAATCATTAAATTCTTTTACTAGGCACCAGTAAAAAAAGAGAAAATTTGAGAGTGTAATATTCTACTAAACTAAAACAATATATCTTTCTTTCAAAGAAAGAAAACAACAACTGGTAAAGACAACATGACGTGCACAGGCAATGCAAAAAAGTATCATCTCTGCAATGCAAAGGTGAGCTCACATGATATGTCTTTCCTTTTCTCACACACATATACACACAGTGCATTTTAATAGACCAAAAGAAATGCATCCCAGATGCCTAACTTGACAGCGAGCCTCATGTTCCACTTCCACCCGAGGCTTACTGTAAATGCATAATTTGCTCTTTTCAGTCAGTTTGCTTAATGTGCAGTGGCAACCAAAAAACAGTATTCAGTTGTAACGCCACGCCAGCAGAGGGAGCCCTCTCCCGAGTACTGACTGTGTGCCGCTCCCTCTGCTTCACTGGTTACTTCCTGTTTGGGAGACATTTAAGCATGGCCTGGTTATCAGGCCATTGCGAAGTATTGCCAGTCTCACTGCCTTACCGAGCGTTCTCTTGCCATTGTCTTGTTAATATCGTGTATGACCTTTGCCTGCCTCATTCTTGTTTTGCCTCTTGGATCACCCCTTGCTCTATTGTTTGGATTGGACTGCCACTTTGTGTATTACCTCTGCCTGCCTTACGTTACTGCTATCTGCCTGCTGATTTTGTCTTGTTTGCTGTGGATACTAATAAACTACTGCAAATGGAGTCTGCCTCGGCTTCCGCCTCATTACAAAATACTTCGCCAACAATGACTCCAGCAGAAGTTGCAAACTTACAGACAGCCTTTGCTTACCAAATGGACACCCTCAAAGAATACAGAGACCAGCTGGGCAAACTACAGGCTGCCAATGAATTCCTAACACAGTATGTCCATGCATTACCATCACCTGTGCCTAAGAAGGTAAGCTTCGCATTACCCAATAAATTTGATGGTTCAGCAGAACAATGCAAGGGGTTTCTCCGGCAAGTAGAAATTTATTTCAAACACCAAAAGGATGATTTTGATTCTGATGAGAAGAAATGTGCTTTTCTCATGTCACTATTAACTGGTAAAGCAATTGATTGGGCTGCAGCGGTCTGGGAGACTGATAGTATGATTCAAAGTTCATACGCACACTTCATTCAACAAATCAGAGATGTGTTTGAATACCCAGCGGGAGGTATGGATGTTTCAACACAACTTCTCCAATTGAATCAAGGTCGCCGATCAGCCGCTGATTACGCCATTGAGTTCAGAACGATAGCTGCTCAGAGTGGTTGGAATGATGTTGCACTCAAGGCTGTGTTTCAACAAAGTTTGAATGTCGAGTTACAGGCAGAACTCGCGTGCAAAGGAGAAAACCAATCATTCTCAGAGTATGTGAATCTCGCTATCAAGATTGATAACCTCATGCGCAATAACCCTACTAAATCCAAGTCACCGTCACAGAGAACCACTCCTACAAATCCAACTTTCCAAATATCTAATCCAGTCCAGTCTACCACTCCATCCAGCCCTGAACCAATGCAGCTGGGTATCACTAAACTCTCTATGGAGGAGAAATCACGACGGCTAATTCATGGTTTGTGTTTTTACTGTGGAGAGGCAGGCCACATTAGTGCCGGATGTCCACGAAAAATTCGGAAGACAACCAACATTTCTAGCCGGGTGAGTGTTGACAATTCATCTCTCTTTACCACTAAATTCCTCACTATCAGCGTCAAGATTACCACTGAAAATACCTCTATTGAATCCACAGCGTTGATCGACTCCGGATCTGCGTTGAATTTAATCCATCAAGACATCATTAAGAAGTTCAACATCCCCACGCAACCCTGTGATCCACCACTCAAAGTCAAGGCTGTTAACAACAAGCCCATTGGTGATGGCATCAAACAACAGACTCTACCATTGCAACTTCAAGTGGGATTATTCCACCTAGAAACCATCTCATTCTATGTGATTGATTCCCCATGCCATGAAATCATCCTAGGATACCCGTGGCTATCGGTTCACGACCCAGTCATCTCTTGGCATCATGGTGAGATTACAAAATGGTCACCATTCTGCAATACACACTGTTTAAGTCCCCTAGTTACCAAGCCATGTTTGACCACAAGTATTGAGAGTCCTGGTTGTAAATCAGTTACCCTTCCATCCTGCTATCAAGAATTTAAAGAAGTCTTCAGCAAGAGTAACGCAACTCGTCTTCCACCTCATCGTCCTTGGGATTGTGCCATTGACCTCCTGCCCAATGCAATGCCTCCCAAAAGTAAGGTCTATCCCCTATCTCTCCCAGAAACTCAGGCCATGGAAGAATACATTGAAGAAGCTCTCAGTTCTGGTTTCATTCGTCCATCTACCTCTCCAGCGGCTGCAGGCTTCTTCTTTGTGGAAAAGAAGGATGGAGGACTTCGGCCTTGCATTGACTACAGAGGTTTGAACAATGTCACGGTTAAATTCAGGTATCCGTTACCATTAGTACCTTCTGCTCTCGAACAGCTCCGAGAGGCAACAATTTACACCAAGTTAGACCTCAGGAGCGCCTACAACCTCATCAGAATCAAAGAGGGGGATGAGTGGAAAACAGCCTTTCTGACCACTAGGGGGCACTATGAATACCAGGTCATGCCATATGGGCTAGCCAACTCACCGGCAGTCTTCCAGTCTTTCATAAATGAGATCTTCAGAGACATCCTGAACAAGTACGTTATTGCATACATTGATGATATTCTCATTTATTCCAAGTCTGAAAGTGAACATAAGGACCATGTCAAGACTGTACTGTCCCGGCTACTAGAGAATCAACTCTATGTAAAGGCTGAGAAGTGTGAGTTTCACGTTACACGAACCTCATTCCTGGGATATAACATCAGTCATCAAGGAGTAGAAATGGACAATTCAAAAATTACAGCAGTCACTGAATGGCCCCAACCGACCACAGTCAAGGAACTTCAGCGCTTCTTAGGTTTTGCCAACTTCTATCGACGCTTTATCCGGAATTATAGCATTACATCTGCTCCACTGACCTCCCTGCTGAAGGGTAAACCTTCAAAATTAAGATGGACTGAAAGTGCTACGCAAGCATTCAATAAACTCAAGAACAGTTTCACGACAGCACCCATTCTCAAACATCCAGACCCCAACCTGCCGTTTGTAGTAGAAGTTGACGCTTCAGATAATGGAATTGGAGCAGTTCTCTCCCAACGCCATGGACAGCCAAGTAAGCTCTATCCTTGTGCATATTTTTCAAGAAAACTTACTGACGCAGAACGCAACTATGATGTCGGCAACAAGGAACTTCTTTCTATGAAAGCCGCAATAGAGGAATGGAGACACTGGCTGGAGGGTTCCATTCACCCGTTCCAGATTATAACGGACCATAAGAATCTTGAATATGTCAAGAGTGCCAAGAGACTAAATCCCCGACAAGCACGTTGGTCACTTTTCTTCACAAGATTTCAATTTACTGTAACTTATAGACCTGGTAGTAAGAATAGCAAGGCTGATGCCCTATCCAGGCGACATGATCATCCCCAAGAAGAAGTCAAGCCAGAATTCATCCTGCCACCATCAGTGATTGTTGCCCCTGTTACATGGGATTTGATGGAGGAAATTCAAAGAGAACAACAGAACGAACCAACTCCACAAGGTTGTCCTCCCAACAAGCACTATGTTCCTGAAAATCTTCGTACAAGAGTTATGCAATGGGTCCATACATCACTCTGCTCAGGTCATCCAGGGATTTCCAGAACTCTTTTTCTCACACAAAATTCATTCTGGTGGCCATCAATGATTAAAGATGTGACTAACTATGTCAAGTCCTGCTCGATCTGTGCTCAGTCCAAAACACCCAAAGAATTACCCTCTGGATTGTTGCAGCCTTTGCCCATTCCTCAACGACCTTGGTCACACCTGTCAATAGACTTTGTCACAGATCTACCTCCATCAACTGAATTCACAACAATCCTAGTTATCATTGATCGCTTCTCAAAATCCTGCCGCCTAATACCAATGAAGGGCCTCCCCACAGCCATGGAGACTGCTCAAGCACTGTTCCAATATGTTTTCAGGGTGTATGGCATACCTGAAGATATCGTTTCAGATAGAGGAACACAATTTACCTCACAAGTATGGAAAGCCTTCTGCAAACAGCTGGACATCAATGTCAGCTTAACCTCAGGATATCATCCTCAGTCCAATGGTCAAGTGGAAAGGTTGAATCAAGAGATTGGCAGGTATCTACGGTCATACTGTAGTCATGAACAGCATCGCTGGGCAGAGTTTCTACCATGGGCAGAGTATGCGCAGAACTCGTTGAAACATTCGTCCACTGGTATCACCCCATTTCAATGCGTACTTGGATACCAACCCCCTATGTTCCCGTGGTCAGGAGAGCCATCTATGGTACCTGCAGTAGACGACTGGATTCGTCGTAGTGAGAGGGTGTGGGACACTGCTCATGTACATCTACAAAGGGCCGTCAGGAATCAGGAGATCCAGGCCAATCGACGACGTTGCCCACATCCTCATTATCAACCTGGACAAAGGGTCTGGCTCTCCACACGGGACCTCAAGTTGCGACTACCAAGCAAGAAACTAAGCCCAAGGTATGTAGGCCCATTTAAAATAATAAGACAGATAAATGAGGTCACATACCAGTTGGAGCTTCCAGTTAACTACCGTGTCTCTCCCTCCTTCCATGTTTCCCTTCTTAAACCGGTCCACCTGGGTGCTGACCCCAACATTGAGAATCAGGAGCCACCTCCACCGCTGGACATTGCTGGATCCCCTGCTTATGCGGTAAAGGAGTTGTTGGACTCAAGAAGGAGAGGAGGTCAGCTCCAATATTTGGTGGACTGGGAGGGGTACGGACCGGAGGAGAGGTCTTGGGTAAATGCCCGTGACATCTTGGATCCATCACTTATCAGAGACTTTCATCGAGCCAGACCCGATCGTCCAGCACCACGACCACGGGGACGTCCACGTCGAGCGCCAGGAGTCGCTCCTAGAGGGGGGGATTCTGTAACGCCACGCCAGCAGAGGGAGCCCTCTCCCGAGTACTGACTGTGTGCCGCTCCCTCTGCTTCACTGGTTACTTCCTGTTTGGGAGACATTTAAGCATGGCCTGGCTATCAGGCCATTGCGAAGTATTGCCAGTCTCACTGCCTTACCGAGCGTTCTCTTGCCATTGTCTTGTTAATATCGTGTATGACCTTTGCCTGCCTCATTCTTGTTTTGCCTCTTGGATCACCCCTTGCTCTATTGTTTGGATTGGACTGCCACTTTGTGTATTACCTCTGCCTGCCTTACGTTACTGCTATCTGCCTGCTGATTTTGTCTTGTTTGCTGTGGATACTAATAAACTACTGCAAATGGAGTCTGCCTCGGCTTCCGCCTCATTACATCAGTTGTATTCAACTGATTGTATTTCTGTGAATTACAGGAATGTCCTGCTACAGGAAGGAGCTTCAGAGAAGAGCAGTGCTGGTCATTCAACTCTCAGGTTTATAGTGGAAAAAATTACCACTGGAAACCTCTCTATCCCGGTATTACCCGTTTTAATTAACGAAGCTTTGCTGTGAAGGTATCATTTATGTTGAAACAATGAACCCTGTTTATATTCCTGTAGATGACTACGTTCACATTTCCAGTAATCCATGTGACCTGCACTGCACAACCTCTGATGGTCAAAGACAGCTGATGGTACCTGCACGGGATGGAACATCTTGCAAATACAGCAATTACAGGGGTGTGTGTGTGGATGGGAGATGCGAAGTAAGTTACACTGTAGATGGCTATACACTAATATAAGTATATGTCCTTGTATTACTTTTCTCATGCGTGTGATCTTAACTTATAAGCTGATGTGTAACTTTGCAGCCCATTGGATGTGATGGTGTTCTCTTCTCCCCCAACACCCTGGATAAATGTGGTGTATGTCAGGGAGATGGGAGCAGCTGCAGTCGTGTTACTGGAAACTTTCGTCGTGGGGTTTCTAGTCTAGGTAATGTCAGCTCAGTGTTCCCTTTCGAGGGAACTCACGCTGTGTCGTATGACAACACTTTGGGGAACGCTTTTGACGTACACACACGATCTGAATGTGTGAGCTGCTTTGGAGTGGAGCAAGCACAGTCAGCCCTCGATCGCGAGGGGGCTGGATGTGTATACTGTGAACACTTTCCCTTGAGGAACAGTTTCCCTTGCCTGGTCATGTTTGAAAAGATAAAAAGTACACAGGCTTACATTCCCCGGAAATGGCTCTCACGGCTGCTTCACTCGTGGGTATCACAAATGGGGATAGGGGAGGACCTTGAGACGACTTTCTTAGCTCCCAATCTCTAGCTTCAGGATGCGGAAGCCCGCTCTGCGGCTTTCTTCTGCCCTGGGCGAATGGATATTAATGGGACTATCCAGTCCCAAGCATTGATGCATGCGATTTGGGTGACTCCCAGCCTTTTCTCTGCAGTATGAAGAGCTTTTGAAGGTTTTAACTAGTACATGGCGAAGCTTAGTCTCAACTGGCCATCCGAGAAGCAGGAAGCATTCAAGAAAAGACAAGCTAGATTTATTTCGTATTTATTTATTTATTCAGTGCACATTAATGAACAATCTTAACATTTCTGTACAGACTGTAAATGAGCCAGGTTATAGCACAAACCTGGGAACCTTTAAGAAGCTGTTTAAGGTGCTTTTTACATTCCCTAATGTTTGTTGGGATGCAGTTCCAAAAATTACCTCCTGATAGACAGAACAGTTTGTCCAAAGGTAGTTTTTCTATGCAGGATCTCTATATCTCCTCTGAATGAAGCTCTGGTACAACAACCTCTGTCAGACCTTGGTTTAATGTATGTAGAAAGTGAAGGTGGGGCCTGTCCATGAAAAACTTTATAAATTAAACAGCTATTTTTTAAGTATGTTAAAAGACAACAAGAGTATGTTGAGTATTAAGTATGTACAACAAGAGTATGTTGTATTTTCCCAAAATATTACACTAATGGTATGACAGAGGATTTTGATCAAGTGTATTTTTCATCAAGATGAGCGCTTCCTGCTGTCAAAATCACAACCTCCATGTCAGGTTTTGACATTCTTTCCAGATCTCCACACTGAGGTGTCGAGGTCTTGGAAGAAGCCGTTCCCCTCACGTCTCCCCACAGTTCGTAATTATTCAGTGATCATGGAGCTCAAGGAGAATGGCTATGTGACGATGGCTATAAGGTTGAAGAGACATTAACTGCATACCTCTCTCCTAAGATTGTGTTGTCCCTGAAAACCCCTGCGTTGCCCACCAAGTCTTGGCATGTGACATTTTCCCTGGTGGGCAAGGCGAGATACATCCGTTCCTCCTCGAATACATCAGGAAATTAGCTTAATTAAGATTAATTTAGATGAATTAACCCAGGCACATAGCCTACAGTGCTTCAGGGCACAGCAGTTTCCATCGAACCAAAACCTATGTTATCCTCCCACTGAGGTTGCGGTTATGAGGGGTTTGCCCTCCATAAAGATGTCCGTAGAACATCGATTTGGGTTAAATCCTGCTGTGAATTCACTTCAGGAAAGCGAATGCACTACTCAAAATATTCAAGAGGTCAGCCTCGAGAGTAGTAGATTTCCTTGAAGCCTGATGAGGACTTCCAAATATATTTCAGTGGGTGCTACAGGCTTAGTCTTCGTATGTACGCAATCCCCTGAATCGCTTTGCTCCTGGCTGGGAGTTCTAGAAAGAATTGCGGCCCGAGGGCTTTGGGTCTGGCCCCTGAGGGGGATCAACATGGCATTCTCACTGGCAATCAGATTTGCAGGCTCTCTCTGTAGCCTCTTCATGTCTGGAGTTCGGTCCAGGTAGGGTTCTCACCCTTTGGCCGGGTTACGTACCCAATGTGCCCACTAATGTGGCCCAGTCCACAGTCTTTCAGGCCTTTCATCCTCCTCCTTATGTGGCGGAACAAGAGAAGCTTCACCTGCTCTGCCTGGTTAGGGCGCTAGAGGTCTATGTATCTATTTCTCAAAGAGAACGAACTGACCAGTTACTTATATGCTTCAGCCCCCTGGGTAGGACTGCTCGGCGGCCAAACAATCTATAAGCAGGTGGATTGTGGAAACAATTTCTATGACTTTAAGAGTGTGCGGTCTACATTCACCTCTTCAAGCTAGAGCTCATTCCACAAGGGAAATGGCACTTTCATAAGGTTTCTCAGTTTGGACCTCCCAGTCTCTCTAGAGTCGCAAGTGCTTATGTACTGAGTCATGCCTGAACATCTTCATACAAAGACAGGCATTTGTCAGCATGGCAACTGAGTATTTTGTTCCCCAAAGTGTCGTCATACGATGCAGCTTGAGTTCCCTCGAAAGGGAACATCTCGGGTTACGCATGTAACCATGCTTCCCTGAGAGGGGGACGAGATCCTGCATCCCTTTACCAGCTTTTGATAGGATGAAGCAAGCCGCTCACAGGCATGCAGGACTTCCTGCTTGCTTCATCCTATCAAAAGCTACCTTTGCTTTATTGCCTGCTTCCCTTAATAACTTCCTTGTACGCCGTCACACATCATGGGCTGACATAACCCCAATCAAGTTTGGACAAGTTGCACACGTGCTTCAGACGCCTGCACGCCGAAGGTATTCCCCAACATGCCATTGTCTTACGATGCAGTGTCTCGTTTTCTTTTAGGGAACCATGGTTACATGCGTAACCTGTGATGTTTTGTAGAGTGGCATTCATATTAAATGGTTCTGAATAAACTCATCAAGGAACTAGTATCCTAATTAAGTGAATTGTTTCTTTGAAGGTTATTCTTTGATAACTCAAATCCCAGAAGGATCATGGGACATCCAAATTATAGAGAGGAAGAAGTCTGCGGATATCCTGGGTGAGCAACTGTACTGTAAATCATTCAGAGTGGTATAGCATGTGAATTATGTCTTCCCTATGCTGTCTGGTACATATGAACTACTGAAGAGACTTTTTGAGGTTTATTTTAAAGTGAAAAGTATAGAAAAGTAAAATGTGTAAATAAAGCTCTGTAAATACTTTACTTGCATTTTTTACAACACATTTTACAAAAATGAATAAAAAATAATCTTTTGGAAATTGATCCTAATGCCTTAAATAAGAAAAATCCAACTTTTAAGGACACCAATTTTACTTTGTGAATGAATAATGTATTATAAACTAAATGTTCTTCCTTAAAATAAAATAATTTATCCTTAAAATAAATTATATTTTATATAAGTCAATATATTTAATTATACACCCCTGAGGCAGATTTTTATTTTTAAAGGCCAGTTATTTCATGGAACCAGGATGCATCCTGATAAAGTTCCCTTGGCCTCTGGAATTAAAGTACCCCACATTATCACATACCTTTCTCCATACCTAGAGATTGGCATGGGTTGCTTTCGATAAGATCATCTCTCAATGCAAATCAAACCAGCTATTAAGCTAACAGAAATAAAACCATGCCAATCTAGATGGAGAAGGGTATGTGATGATGTGGGCTACTTTAATTCCAGAGGCCAAGGGAACTTTATCAGGATGCATAGTATTCTGGATCCATGAAATAACTGGCCTTTAAAAATAAAAATCTGCCCACCTCTATGGGAATTTAACAAAGGGGTGTCCTGACTTTTTTTTTTTTTTTTTTTTTTTTTTTTTTTTTACAATATATTGTACATTGTATTCACTTAAGCTAAGCACTGAAAGTGTGCCCCATGGGGTAATCAAAAGATCTACACGCACTTGCGGTCTTCACACCCACTGAAACACTTGGGCCAAATACTGGAAACACTTTTGGTATTGGGACAGGCCCTTTGAATGGCTTGAGTGCTCATCTGTGCAATACAATCGACTTTCAAAGTACTTGACAAAAATCGACTTGACAAGAACTTCATACGTCATCTACAAAATCAAGTGAAAGCCCGGGTTTTATATATACAGTGTATATATATATATATATATATATATATATATATATGCGTTTGTGGTGTTGAATTGGCACTTAGCAAAACATGGTCATTGCGCATCCACAGTTTTTAAACTTTTTTGCTGTGCTGGATAGTTTTTATATGCATATAAGTAAATACATGAACAAATGCATATAAATGAAAGACTTTGGAGACAAATAATTTTCGTTTTCCATTGTTTATCTTTGGCTGCTTTATAATGATTTCTTAATTCAGAATATTTTATAATCAAAGATGGCATAGGTGTAGACTATGTGTTCTAATTTGACTAGTTAATTGACTAACTTTATTTTAACTCCACTCAACTGAAAAAAATGACTTGAATAAAGATTCATTCATTTTGCTGAACATGATTTCATGAGAAGGTCAAATAAATGATTCAATCCTCCCATCACTTTAGTTCACCCTTGTTGTTTTCCAGCTGTGACTGACCAAGCAGGGAACTTTTTCTTCAATGGTGCATATAAAGCGGACACCCCACAGAACTTCCATGCAGCAGGGACCATTTTCAAATACCGGCGGCCAACAGATGTTTATGAGACGGGGATCGAGTACATCGTGGTTAAAGGGCCCATCGATCAGCCCATCAATGTTCTGGTACTGTAGCCGTGGTCCTCCCTTCGCCGCCAAGGGCTCATGGGTAATCTCACTGGCTGGCTAACAATGGCTTCGACTTTGTGCAGGCCAAAGGTCTAATGGTTCACTCTGCATAAATGGTAATATTCTGATACATTGTCCCTGGAGGAATGACTATTTCACTTTAGTTCATAGGATGAATGTGGGATGATGCAGTCTTGCAAAAAGGGAAATTCTGAAATGTCTTTGGACAATTATGGACATTTTTCAACCGCAGTGCCCTTTATGATTCTATGCAACAGAACAGCCTTTAGTCCATATTTACATATTGTTTCCTGCAAGTTTAAAATGGGATATTATAACATATTTGTCTTAATGGTCTCTTAATTGTTGGACATGTCTCTATCTGTTCACTTACAGGTCTGGAACCAAAATGGCCAAAATCCTTACATTACCTATGAGTACACAGTGATGAGGGACTCTATGGCTTCTGTCTCCCAGCCCCCCATTTACAGAGGCCCACAAGGAGGATCCAGTCTGGTTTCTGTAGAAATTGGGAGTGTTTTACATCACAATGAGAGCATGTATGAAAAGGCAGTTCCTGAGATGGAGGGGAAGCAGGTACAGACCACTGGGCCCAGGGCTGTGGAAGGACAAAAGCCTGGCCAGGAAACCAATGAAGTGTACAAGACAGCTAACATTGACTGTGAGCAGGATGCTAACACACCAGTGCAGTATACAGGTAAATATATTAATTTACGCTACACTTCTGGAAAAAGAAAAATGAGGCATAATGAGGAATCAAATTTGAGATTGTATTAAATGTTTTTATGTATGTTAGTTAATTAGTGATTTTAATTTATTTAGGAAAAGACAACAACTTTCATTTTAAAGTGAAAAGAAAAAGTGATATGTTGTTACTATGGTGTTTCTAATTATATGTTGTATATTTCTACATTAGAATATTTCATAATTTTATTATCTTCATTATGCATCATGACCTATTAGCTAATTGAATAGAATCATCCAATCTAAATTCTTAGTCTATTGCTAATATGTTTATTATTATTATTGATAGTGAAAAATGTTGCGCTGCTTAATATGTTTGCTGAAACCATGATACATTTTTGTATGGATGTTTGGATGAATAGAAAGTTAAAAAAAAACAGCATTTATTTGAAACAGAAATCTTTTGTAACAGTCTAAATGTTTTACTGTCACTTTTGATGATTTTAATCAATTAGAAAAAAATGCTTAGAAAAAGTGTTACCAATCCCCCCCCCCAATTTTTTTTTTGAAAAATGTTAATCAATTCATTAAGTAAATCCAAATGTATTTACATAGAATACTTTAACATTTTAGCATTTTACATGAATGACATTTTTTCATTCATGAAAAGGTACTGCATTTTCTCTGCCCTCACCCACTAAATCTAGTGCCTTCTCTCATGTGTCAGGCCATTATCTGCCCTTAGGGTTGAACTGGGACTGCTCCCACCCATTATGTGCTTCAGGAAGTACCTCAGGTGCTTCGGGGTGGGGTGGCTTCCAGCGAGTTCACTTCTCAGTGTCCGCTCTGAGACGTTGTTCCATTGAGAGACCTGCTCCCTCTCTGCTAGAGAATCCGGTTGTTCCCTGCCAGTCCTCTGCTTCAGGGCGCTAAGCTGACTACTCGAAATATACCAGAGACCAGTCTCGAGAGGCTAGTTCTAGTTTAGCAGCTTAAAAACGTAGAGTTTAGAGTTTGCTCCCGCCATGATTAAAGCCTTTCTGCACCCTACGTGCCTAAGGTTCCAAACAATGTTCTACAATCTATAATGTTTCAGGTTACAGTTGTAACCTGAAACGTTATGGATCATCATCCTGAGCATCATGCTAAGCACAACTTAGCAGTAAGTGTATTTCTGTCAGGACCACTATAGTCAAATACGATTGACAATTAGCATACAGTTTGGATTGGCGGTATGGTTTCGTTCTGGGCGAGAACTCCCTGTGCATACAGTACATTGCAGTCTAGCATGGATAAGAACAGTGAGAGCAGCAATAACCCCCCTTAGGGTAAACGGAACAGAACCAACATGAATGTATGCAGATATCACGAATTCAAGATTTGAAAGCACAGCATAATTCGAGAATTTTTGTCTGATTCAAGAGAATCAGAATGCCAAATGTTGGGTGGAGGAGGGTAATTAGTCCCTGAAAAAACGGGGTTGCTACTGATAATACAGAAGGAGCTTATATATGTATACAGTGATAGGCGTCGTATTCCTATTGGTAGACGTGGATCAGCTGAGAGTCAGCTGATACGAGCTTGACTAACGTAACTTGTTTCCTGAGGGGGCATCTTTCCCCGTCATAACCTACCTGTAACACAAATGAAATAATGGACCCCAAATAAAGACTACTGTGATCTTTAAAATGACCCATCAGCCTCACCTCTGAGATTTATACAGAGGAGTGATGCTTTCACTATATCTGAAGTAAGTGGAGGATAGACTAGACAGAGAAAGTACATGGTTCACTAGGCAATCATCAGTGAGTTAAAAGCCCTCTTTCTGCCGGCCCTATGGAGTACTTTATAATGCATAACCCGCAACAAAGATTAGAAAGAGAGGATGAAAAATTCAGAGAGGCCTGGCATTTTCCTTGGCTAAAATGAGAATTACAGATATTTGTGTTTGCTGTTGGTCTGACATTCATCTTTTTTTAAATGAGTTGGGGTGTCCTGATGAAGGTTGTGCCCCTATTTATATATAGAGCATTCACAACTATAAAACTTAAACTGAATCAGTTGATATTGGCAATGATCCTCTCAAATGAGTTGTTATTGAATGCATGCAAAACCCAGACTTGTGTTTTGGGTACCGACCAAGTTTTTTGGATCATTTTTTTTTTAGTCGTACAGTACCATAACATAACAGGTTGTACCCAAACGCATAATTACTTTAGTTTTTTTCAAATGAATCCATCCTTTCCATAATGAATCTATTGTTCTTCTTGTTCTAAAAGAGGGTAACTGCAGCTGGCCCAGTGGGGTAGGACCCCCTGGTGTTGCACCAGTCAGCAGACCTGCTGAGGACATGGCAAACTCTGAAAACCTCATCTGGAGAGTGCTGCTGGGAGAACGAGTTGGCTCAGACGGTGTTCTTGCAAACATCTCAACCAATCAGCTTCTTACTCACAGAGATGACTTGTCCTCTGAAGCAGGTCCACTGGAGTTAGACTACAGCAGTCTTGAGCAAGCGGGTCTTAATGGCTCACTGCTTGAGTTCACCCTTGGGCACCGGCGAAATGACACGGGGGACTTCCTACTCCCAAACAGAACTCTTACTACCATTTTACGCAATCGCAATCGTACCAGGTAAATATGATAATGTACTGGTTGAATGTTTTTGAAAATGTCTAAATGTCAAGGTTGCATTTAGTTAGTCAATAAAACAGTAAACAGTAATTTTGTAAAATATTTTACAATTTAAAATAACTTTTTTTTTTTTTTTTTTTTTTTTTTTTACTTTTAATACATTTTAAAATGTAATGTATTCCTGTAATGGTAAAGCTAAATTTTCAGGAGCCATTACTTCAGTCTTCCATGTCATGATCCTTCAGTAATCATTCCAATAAGCTGATTTGGTACTCAAGAAACATTTATTATTATTATCAAAGCTGAAAATAGTTATTTTGCTTAATATTTTCTGGAAACCGAGGTGTATTTTTTTTCATAGTATAAAGTTTGGAAAAAGCATTTATATGACATAGAAAACTTTTGTTCATTATAGACCTTATGCACCAAAGAAACGTGGGCGCCATCATCTTTAGAATATTGTCTTTGAACTTCTGTTTTTGCGGTCGCTCTGTATATTTCTATGGCATCGCTGTCGATGAGTAATTAGCTGGTGAAGTGGATTTACTTATTGTAGAGTTAACAAAAGTTATCATGAGCATTGTAATGTTTATCATAAGCATTGTAAAGCAGATGTCTTAACAAATGTCATCCGGGAATTTTTTACGAGTAGTTCATTCATACCTATGCAAGATCGCTGTGAAAATACAGACCGGAATTCAAAAGACAGCGAGCGCAATGCTGAAAAGGGGCGGGGCTACATAAGGTCTATAAATGTCTTTACTTTGATATGAATTATTTGGTATACATTTATTTCAAATAATAACATTTGAAAAGTAGTATACTTTATCATATTTATTTCTTAAATAATATTTTCATAATTCTAATAATTCTTTCAATATTTATTGATTTTAATAGCCATAATAATAGTTTTGTTACATTACAGACATGAAGGATGATTTGATACTTGCTCAGTTTAGTCAGTGTTAATGGGATGGGGCATTCTCCTTCTAGGCATTTGACAAAAGTCTGTGTAGTGCAGGATGAGTTGTCAAAACACCCATTCTGAGTTCATGAGGTTTAAAGTCAGAAAAGCCAACCTGCTGGTTTGTCAAGTGAATGACGTAACTTGAATTTACGGTTCTAACTCTACATTGTGCAAAGCTTTAATCAGCTCATTAGTCGCTGGTCAAGCATGATTTTAGCAATCTCAAGATCATGTCAAGGTCTTCCGTACAATGAAGAAGCAGGTACCTTTATCAGTTGCATCTTTTGGCATTTTTAAACGTAAGGTCCTAGCCCTCCACAGTGGCATGCCAAAGCTGTGCTGGACGCGCATGTGTGGGACAGCCCTCCTCCAGGGAGAATGGAATGTGCTGCAGACTCAAGCTCTGGCTTGGTTTTTTTGTTAACGTTCTTGGAGACATCCAAAGAGTGCCGAGGGGAGACGGCCAAGCAGAGGCTGGCGGGGTTGCATTCCATCATATTTATAATTCATGCTGGGTTCCCTCCGCCGTGTCCAAACACTGCTTTACCAGCCCCTCTGCCAGAGATCATAAAGAACATCTCATGAAATGCCCTTAGTCGTATCCGAAGGAGAAGAGAAAGATTCCAGGTGGAGAGAAGAAAAGAAGGCTGAATGTAAGGATGATGGACTTTCTGAGGAACATAATTCAAGATGTTTTGTTATTTGTGGAAAAAAATTGCCATAGATCACTCGGGTACAGACTACGCTTGTCGCATCAGATAAATCCCAGGAATTTATCACGAGGAACAAATTTTATTGGCTCCTGCCTAGTTGAGAGAATGCGCTGTTTTCCATCCTTGACATTAAGGTAATGAGTGTGACCAGGAATGGTAAAAATGTTAGTGGTTTTATGACTGGAGTGTCAGTTGGTGTCTCGGCATCAACAAACGTGAATGCTCTGCCTAATATACAGGGCAGGTGGCTGAACCGTGGCCTAGTCTGAGATGCTGTTTTCTTTCCCACAGAAATAACCAAAGGCTCCTTCAGAAGAACAAAATGAGCGCTGCTGACATGTACCGGTGGAAGTTGTCCTCCCAGGAGCCCTGCAGTATGACATGCTCGATAGGTAATTAAGGCATTAAAAACTTAGTCTTGGTGGCCACAAACATCCACACATAGATTTTGCTGATAACCATGTTTGTTTATGTTGGGAGGTTTGTTTTATACAATGTCCTATCTCGAATAGGTGTGTCGAAATCACTTGCCATGTGTGTGCGGTATGATGGCATTGAGGTGGATGATGTTTATTGTGATGCTTTGACTCGACCAGAGCCAGTTCATGATTTCTGTATTGGCAGAGAATGCCAGCCCAGGTGCGTGTGCGGCAATTGTTACAGAAATGCAGGGGAAAAGTACAGAGCTCCACACAGGACATGCATAAAAAACAATGGATAGATATTTAGGCCGCAGATGAATGGGAAACGTGTTTTACTCAAAATAACTCAAAATTCATTCACTAACCCTCGTGGCATTCATTTTATGATGCCTTTATGATCTTTTGGGATCTGGTAAGTTTTGGTGACCTGGACTTTCAAAAAAGGGACAGAAACCTCTCAGGTTTCATTAAAAATATCGGTAACACTTTATTTGAAGGGGTGTGCATAAGACTGACATGACACTGTCATAACATAACGCCTGTCATGAACATGAAGGAGTCTTTATGAATGTTTATGTCATTAAGTGTCATTTGATAATTTAAGACACTTTTAATGCAAAGTTGACATTGTTTAAAATGTCTTTTTTATGACAACTTGACATTAACCAAGAAATCATAACCAGTCACAACTATGTCATAACAGGTCTAATTATCAAACTTAAAGAAGTTACTTAGCTTTGTGTTAACATTACATTACCCTTTCATATGTGGTTGGTTTTGGTTTTGTCTTTAGCCATCATGACACCATTATAACTGTGTCATGAATATTTTACTTGTCCTCAAGTAAAGTGGAACACATTGTACTAGTTATAAAGATGTCATTAAGGGTTATTACACTGTCAAATGCTTTAACAACAGTGTCATTAATATTTCCCTTTACCTCAAGTAAATTGGAACACGTTGGACTAGTTATAAAGATGTCAGGTTGACAGGTTATGATTTTTTGGTTAATGTCAAGTTGTCATAACAAAGACATTTCTGTCTGTGTTACTGTCAAGTTGTCATAACAAAGACATTTTAAACAATGTCAACTTTGCATTAAAAGTGTCATAATTTACGAATGACACTTAATGACAACAGTCATAAACATTCATAAAGACTCCTTCATGTTCATGACAGATGTTATGTCATGTTTATGACAGTGTCATGTCAGTCTTTTGCACACCCCTTCAAATAAAGCGTTACCAAAATGGCTTAATTTGTATTTCAAAGATCAATCAAAGTCTTATGGGTTTGGAACAACATGAGGGTGAATGATGACAGAATTACAATTTTTGGGTGGAAAATTCCTCTAAGAATTTGTTAATCCATGGCCACATTTCATTAGTTTGTTCCCTTGTTTTAGTTAAATTGTGGCCATATTTGATTAATTCAGTTTTAAGTAAATCTTTACTACAAATGAATTAATTTGTTCTTAATTTAGTGGTTTATTAAGTAAATCGTGGCCATAATTTAACTAAAATGAGGGAACAAAGTGACACCCATTTACCTAAAAAGAGGGAAGAACTAATTATTTATTTGTGGTCACAATATCTTGTGTTTTTCCCTCGCATGTCATGTGTGCAGCTCTGTAACAAAGACAAGAATAGGAATAAAAACAAAACAAAAAATTAAAAATTTCCAAAAATTAAAATGCTTTAATTTACTCACCCTTATGTCATTCTAATTCCAATTTGATTATGTCCCATGAAAAGTGTTTCTTGACACAAAACTCTCGCTGTGCACTTTATGTCTAGATGGGAGGCAAGCAGCTGGAGTGAGTGCTCTCGGACCTGTGGAGAAGGTTTCCAGTTTCGCCTTGTGCGTTGCTGGAAGATGCTGGCTCCCGGCCTAGACAGCTCAGTGTACAGTGACCTCTGTACAGAGGCACAGCTAGAGCGCCCCCCAGAGCGCCGGGCCTGTAAAAGCCCTACTTGTGGCCCTCAGTGGGAAGTAGCTGAGTGGTCTGAGGTAGGTTAAGAACTCTTTTACTTAATCCTCCATCATAAATGCCATACACGGTAAGTAAATAAATATATTCTGAATCAGTATTTTTGTCTTGGCCAGTTAAAAATGACTAAAAAACAATTTAAACAATATCAATTTATATGAATAACAAATTTTAAACTGAAATGGTTGGACAATTTTAATGTTATCAAACTAGCATGCCAAAGAGAACCTTGTTTTGTTTGTTGTGCAGTGCCCAGCTAAATGTGGTCGCAAGAGTCTGGCTACTCGAGAGGTCAGATGCTCAGATGAGATTCACGCATGTGATGAGACAACTGTCCCTGCATCTACCAAAAACTGCACTGGCCCTCCTTGTGAACGCCAGTGGACAGTGTCTGAATGGGGACCGGTGAGACACTGTGAAGATTTTAAAATGCACACACATTATGCTTGACAGTTTTAACACTGTTTTTGTAACCTTTAGTCCATGAAGATGAAGGTAATTCTAAAAAACCAATGAGGTCTATTAAACACAGCACATAGATAGGCTCTGGAACTTAAATAGACATGGTGATGAACTCATTACAGACAGGTGTGATCGTCAATGAATGTCCATGGTGACAAATTACTGGTGGGAAACTAGAAGAAAACTCTGTGTGAAGAAAATGTGACTGAAGACAAACAAACTAAAAGTCAGTTTGTAAACAATGAGAATGAAAAAAAAAATTGATTTGTTGTAGTATCTGTTCTCATTCATTCAGTCACTTTCGACGTTACATCGAACTGACATCTTGGCTTCTCACCTGGGAGCCCAATCACCTTCAAGTGGTAACTAAACAAGCCACTGAACATTGGTCAGTGAGATTTGCATGCCGAGTCACAACCATAAACATGACATAAACATTACTGGCATTACTCCATTCATATTTTGCTTTGGAGCCGAGCTGTTGTACATCGATCGCTCATTACAGTCTAACTTCAAGAAAAAGAGTATATTTCGGAAAACAGAAAAAGAGCAAACAACAATTCTAATTGCTAATAGGAGATCTTACCTCAGGAAACAGCAATTTTAATTTCTTTTCTTTGAGGGATGTCTCTGCCGGTGTGTAGGCACAGGTTTACTGACTTCATCTGATGGCCACAATCGCTGACTCTCATGCCTGGGCAAACAGCATGCTAAGAGAGCGTTCATGGATGGTACATGATCTCATTGCAGGAGCATGTCAATGTTGATATTGCGGTCATGACTCTCCTTCAGTACGGAGGCACGAGTCCCCTCTGCTGCTACCCAGCCCCCCGCCGCTTCTCATAGTAGAGCTATGGGTCTGGTTAGCACTTTGGGAGATCTGAGCCCCAACAAACACCCCACTCCTCTATCATGCCATGTGCTTCGAGTTCCCAATTTTAGAGCGGGTCCCTCACATGAGGCACCTTGTGTCTAATTCGGCGCTCCGGATGAGAATCAAATGTCAATCACTGCATCTGGGAGTGGGCTTTTTGTTCTCTGGGCTGGGGTTGTTGCAGGAACTGCGTACAGCGACTTACTTCGTCCTCCGGGCACCGAAAGTGACGCCACGGGACCTCAGCCAGGCGATGTCCACTCTGATGGTCTAGGAATGCCATCTCTAGTTGGACCTGGCCGATAAAGTCTGCTTTCTTGACGCCTCCATCTCCCAGGCCGGTCCCTTCGTCGTCACTGTCGAGGACTTTGCCCAGCAGTTCTCGGCAGTCTAGGCCATAAAGCACATCCTGCCCCGGCATGCCACTACCACCAAGCCACCACGGGCTGGCCCCCAGCCTGCTCATCGCCGAGGGCATCCCCTTGCGGCCGCACCGGCTCCAGGAAGACTGGAGGCATTCCATTCATCCATAGCCTCCCGCAGGAGGGCGATGCAGCCCATCCAGACAGCTAAACCCTGCTAAAGTGAACATGGGCATGGTGTCACGGCACCCTCCGTGTGGCTGAGCTGTCGCCAAACGGAGTGCCCCTACAACAAGTGTCCAGGCATGTTGTTGTTGCAAAAGATTTCTCCAGAACGGGTTGGGGCACTGTGTGCAATGGGAGTGCAGCCTCAGGCTCCTGGACGGGACATTGTCTAAACTGGCACCCCGGAGAAGGCAGACACAGCCTTCATGTTGCTGTGTCCTGTTCGAATATTATGTGTTTACGTGGACCACACACAGAGCTTCAGAAGCTCAGAGCAGCTCTTTATCTGTGTGAAGGCCAAAAGAAGTGAAAGGATGTCTCCAAACAGAGGTTGGCCCATTGGATAGTGGATGCCATCACCTTGAAGTATTGGTCCTAAGGTGAGCTTTGCCCTTTTGGAGTGAGGGCACACTCTACTTGGGGTGTTGCCTCCTCTTGGGCATTGGTCCACGCTGCCTCTCTGGCAGACTACTGCAGAGCTGCGAGCTGGGCAACACCTAACACATTTGCGAGTTTTTACAATCTCAGAGTGGAGCCGCTTTCTTTCAGTGTGTACAAGCTGGTAATGTGTGGGAAGGCTGGCAAGCTGTTTTGCTTGCAGGCCATTCCCTTCTAACAGGGGGATACGAGTGCTTATTTGTTCTTCAGGTGAGTTCCTCACCCGGCAAACCCTGAATAGAGTTCTGTGGCGCCTTGGAGTTGGGTTGCTAGGTAGGTTATGACATTGTGAGGGCAGTTGCTAAAAGGGCACAGGGCACCTTACAAGCATCTGTGTCTACAACACTCGCAATGCAGTTCAGTGGCTGTGGCGCTTCCTATGATGTCAGTCCGACGTAACATTGAATGTGACTGACTGAATGGGAATGTCTAGGTTACTAATGTTAGTAACCCCTGTTCCCTGAAGGAGGAAACGGAAAAGTTACTTCCCCCCTGCTAAAGCCCTGAACCACCGCTGAATGGCCCTGATCCTGTCTCGGCTCCTCAGCAAAACATGAATGAAGTGAGTAATGTCAGTCATGTTTACACACGTATGTCCAGGTGGGTGTGAATCGGCATGCAAATCACACTGGCCAATGTCCATTGCCTCGTTTAATTACCACTTTGAGGTGAATTGGGATTGCCTGATTGACTCCCAGGTGAGACCCATGACGTCAATCCGACATTCCCTTCTCCAGGGATTGGGGGTTACATCAATAACCTAGACTTTCACTGCTATAGAATTTTACTCAACTATGTTTTGTTTGTTATGCAAATGAAGAGTGATACAAATGAAGCTCACACCATCTGCATCATTATACAGTAGAATCTCTTTGGTCCAAAATCTTGCTCCATATAACTTAATGGGATAGTTCACCCAAATATGAAAATTCTGTCATCATTTAGTCACCCTCATGTCATTCCAAACCCATTTTCATTCCAAACCCTCGTTTCCCCTTGCAGAACTTCAAAGGAAGATACAACATTGAAGCAATTGTACTTCCATTGTATTGGCAAAAAAGAAGAAAATATGTATTTTTTATATATATAATAATACAATATTTTTTTCAAAATAATAAAATGATTGGAATGACATAAGGGTGAGTAAATGATGAGTGAAATGTCATTTTTGGGTGAACTATACCTTTAAATGTGATTTGATTAGGTGTGATTACAAGACATGTAATTTGCCAAATTTAAAAAAATGTTAATTTTCCATTTCTACTTAGTGTTCAGGCATCTGTGGGCATGGACAAACTGTGCGTCATGTGTATTGCAAAACACCAGAGGGACGAGTGGTACCTGAGTCTCAGTGCTCACCTGAAAACAAACCTCTGGCCATTCATCCCTGTGGAGACAATGAATGCCCTCCACATTGGCTGTCTCAAGACTGGGAGAGGGTGAGGATTATGCATGTGTTGGGGAAAACAACAATTTTGTTAATATAATGTAACAATTTCTTCAGTAATCATTGTCTTCTGCCTTCCAGTGCAATACAACATGTGGACGCGGTGTGAAGAGAAGGACGGTGCTTTGTGTTAGCATCATGGGTGGAAAGGTCCAGATCCATGGTGATGAGGAATGTGACAGTAGTAAGCAACCAGTAGATGAGGACACCTGCTTTGAAAGGCCATGCTTCAAGTGGTACACAACACCATGGTCTGAGGTGAACATTAAAAAATGTATTTAATTTATGATGGCATATTGAAATACTAAAATATACAACTAGTATCTGACTGCTAGAAAGTACAGAACAGCTGGCCATGTAGGCATTTGCAGTAAGCTTACCTTTTGAGGGAACTCAGTGCTGCGTTAGAATATTGGCGCTATGGGAACGCTTGTGCGTGATAGTGTCTGAACCACCTGTGGAATCCAATCTCATTTGTGCAACGTTGACAGCTTCTATGCTTCAGTAAATTCTCTGTGTCAGTATGTCTCTGTCTTTCTAAAGAAACATTTGCAAGCTATCTATTCCCTAAGTCTGTATTGTCCCTTAGGGTGTTTTCCTACATGTAGATCGTTTGCTTTGTTCCGCAACTGGAACAATTAATTTGTTACAATGTTGCATTTTCTTCTTGGTTTTGTTTGTTTTCACGTCAACATTTCAAAGCGTACCAAAATGTGTTTATGCAAGTCACATGTGAGTAAAATTGTCCTCTTATTGGTCAGAGTTCACCTGTTTATGTTCCTCTGCATCATCCATCAAGATGGATTGACAAGTTCGCTCCGCAAGATTATTGTTGCTTCATCTGTAGTTGTTGTGACTCCCAGTCTCCCACAAAAACTTAGACGAATGTAGCCTTGATTCCCTCTCTGACTGATAATTTATATCCATAATTTATATATTTTAATCTTATTTAAGATGAATCAGACACTGCTGCTTTTTATATAACATGTTTCCTTTTATCGTTAGTCTGTTGGGTCGGATTACTTTCTCATCTCAACCAAACTGCTCCAGAATTCATTTTCAATCAGGCCTAGACCACCTCGTTCAGGCAATCTCAGAGCGATCGTTTTGGTGCGGGTCCGAGTACGATTGCCATGTTCATACATCCCTAAATGAACTGAAGTAAAGGAGAAAATGCACCAGGTTCCGAAACAGACTGTTTCAAACAGAACTAGCCAGGTATAAAAATACCCAGACGGGCTGGGTGGACAATGTCGAGGCTGGGCCAGCCCTAGAAAGACATTGTCTTTGCTGGGCGAAGCTTACATGGCTGCGAGTCAGGCTGGAGCATGTCTGCATACAATGTTTACAGAAAAAACACCTGCTTAGGGATCTGGATGAAGGTGAGGTTGTGAAAGAGTTACACTGGGCCACAGATTTGTTTCTCCAGGCCACCAAGGGAATGGCCCGTGCCATCGACATATCGTCATATGACAGCTATAGTGGCTACGAGGAGACATTTGTGGTTGTCTGGAATATAGACAAGGACCCTTCCTGTTGGATGCCCTGCTTTTCCCTCCTGGCCTCTTCGACGACGCAGTAAACACTGACGGTTTCAAGAGGCAAAGAAACAGGGAAAATCAACAAGGAACTGAAACCAGGTCCTAGAGGCTGCTGCTGTGGAGCTAGGACAGTGCAGAACCCCTGGCCTCTCTCAGGCAACAACAGAAGCAGAATGTCATTTCTCAGGCCCCCACTCAGCCCATTCAACAAGATGAATGGCTGCCTCTAAGGCAGTGTGTCCACCAAATACTTTTTAGCTAGTTAAGAACGCAAGGCGATCTGCTGAAAAGAGCTAGCTGTGGGCACTTGAGATCGCTTCAGCAGCGCAGCATTTTTTTTTCAGTTGGGCTGGTCCATTTATCAGATTCTACAGCCTGGATGTGAATTCCACGCCAGGATCTCAGATGTCCTAAGCTTGTGCTCACCATGATTCACTCTGGGACAGGCATTTGTCACTATGGTATAGTGGGTATGAACGTCCCCATAGCGTCAACATCCTGATGTAGCATTGATTTCCCTTAAAAGGGAATGTTTCAGATACAACTGTAACTCTGGTTCCCTGAGAAGGTAATGAGACACTCCATTTCCTTACCATACGTCCGGCCAGCGCAGTCCCATCCCAAGACGGCATACAACAGACGCTTTTGACCATACGTCAACATAAGCTGTTTAAGGTTACCCTTTAACGCCGGTTAGATGACGTTATCTAATCCTAACCCTACCCCAGACCTAAACCTATCCCGTCACCTAACTGATGTTAAAGGTAAAGCGTCAGTTGGATGACGCCCCAGGATCGTCATCTAACTGACGTTAAAGGGTACCCTAAAATGGCGGATGTTGACGTATGGTCAAAAGCGTCAGTTTTATGACGTCTAGGGATGAGACTGTGTTAGTCCGGCATGGCTGTGAGCGACTCACTTCAGGTGGTCAACAAAAGCTAATGATATTTGCTCCGGGTATCCGTTATAGCTTCCGCGGTATGCCGTCATGCATCATGGAATGATGTTTCGCCAATGAGATTGATAGTGATTCCATGCGTGCTTCAGAGGCAATCATGCTGAAGGGTTACAGTGCTAACCAAGACATTTACTTGGTTTAATACTATAAGACTCTTCAAGTCTCTCTTCTACAGTGAAGGCTCCAGAGTTCAAGTGTAATTCACTGTTCTTTTCTCTTGTTTGTACTCAACTGTTTCTTAGTGCACCAAGACTTGTGGTGTTGGTGTGCGAATGAGAGATGTGAAGTGTTACCAGGGAAGAGAGCTTGTTCGTGGATGTGACTCTTTGACCAAACCTGTTAACAAACAGACCTGTGCACTCCAGCCCTGCCCCACCGAACCTCCAGGTGTGCCTTAAAGAAACAGTACATGCTACCGCTCAACATTCACTCACCCTCACCATGTTGTTCTAGATCTTTATGCTGCTATTTTTTCCAGTTAAACATATACAGTATGTATATATTTATATTAAACATACTGTAGTTATAATGTTATGCAGGTTTGGAATGACATGGAGTTGATGCATGTCCTTATGCACTTTGAAACATTGCCTTATGACTGTAATATTACAAATTCTAATGAAAAAAAATCCTACAGGTTCAAAGAAATCATAAATAACATAAATTTTAACTGCTTCAATGCTTCCTCAGATGAAAACTGCCAGGATCGTCCCACCACCAACTGCTCGCTGGCTCTGAAGGTGAATTTGTGCAGTCACTGGTATTACAGCAAGGCCTGTTGCCATTCTTGCCATAATCTTCGCGGTTCCTAGCTAGACTCCAATGCTCAGGTTTTCATCTGTTCATGTCATCTGCATTGTGCTTATTTGAGGAAGGGAGCAAGGCAAGTTTGAATCAGTATTTGGTTATATATTAAACTAGTTCCATAAAAACTGCATTACTGCCAGTATTACAAAATGATACCTACTTCATGACAATGTCCTGTGTTTGTGGGATACCGTAAGGAAACATTAAATTATTTGATTATTGCTCAGAGGATTATATTGCATGTCATAAAAGTATTTATTATTCGTCAGGTTTTATTGGACATTTATTATCTGGCAGCTGAAGATGGCTGATTTTAGTACTGTATATCCAAACAGGCTTACCCTCAAGCCACTGCTGGCTCCAACACTCTACTGTTTACTTTTATCCAGTTTAACTGTTGCTAGACCTAGGCTTATGTTAATTTATTGGTTACAGCAGTAGCTTTTTGGGTTCTCTGATATGTATGTATCTGAATAATTCATTTTGTATCATTCAATTTAAATTGACAATGGATTTAGTAGAACTTGACGTACCCAAGTCATTTTACCCTTGTCATTGAGTGAGTCCTGACACTTGAACGTACTATAGTTGCAAATGTATCTGATTCATATATTGTTTCATTAAGACACAATAAACCTCATATATTGTATACTACCTTACCTCAAGTACAAAAGACAATCAAATGTAAGTCATTTGATTTTTTTTTATAGAAAAACAGTTATGTACACCTCTCAGAATATTAAATAATAAATATAATACTCCAAACAAAATCCTGTGGGTTTGTGTTTTTGTTTGGTTATTTTTAATAGGTTTTAAAAGCATATTTTTAATTGAACAATTTACATTAATAAGTGCTATTTCAGTATCATTATAGTTTTTATTTTTTTTTATAGTTATTATTTATTTATTTAAATTTATTCTTTAGTTTATATATATATACTCTTTGGGTGATGTTTATTTTATTTCAAGTGATTGAATTTTATTTCAATGATTTTTAGTTAACATTACCCCTGTGAAAATTACTTTTTATATAAGTTGATAAAAATTACAACACGTCAGTATTTTTCACAAACAGACACACACATTGTCTCATTTAATGTTTTAATTTACCAAAGTATGGCTAGACCTTTTGTCCTGAACATAAGCTGTTGCCACCTGCTGGCCAGAAGCATGTGCAGTATGTTCTTTTTATGACATCATAAGAGCTTATTAAATTGTCTCATAACAACTGTTAATATGAACAAATTTCGCATTTATTAACAAACGAAAAGGTAAAACACAATAACAGATCATTATTCTGGTGACTTCATAGTTATTTTAGATCAAAATCAATACAAAGTGAGTGGCACAACACACAAAGATGAGAATGCAGACAGTTATAAAATCAGTCAATTAAATAGATTACACAAACAGAAACACAAATTCACGATCCTACATGTAAAATTGACCGCAGGTGCTATTTTCATTTCAACTTGTACATCCGCATCATTTTCAGTTTAATCATACCAAATCACACCAACCATATATCTTTTGATCATATATTCAGTACAGCAGTAAATATCTGACAATTAATGTGAAACAATATCAAAGATATCAAAATTTTACTCTCCAGTTCTCGTGCCAATAAAAAGCCCTATTAATTAGTTGCATATGAAGAGTGGAAGGTATGAATAATAAAGCAAATGCTTTTATTACAGTCTAAGAAAAGTCTGTAAAAATAAGACACAGTGTTAATAGGAGGGATTTTTCACAGGTGTTTTACCAAAATTTACGTATTGCATTGTATTGTGTGTTACACTTTAAGAAAAAAAGTTCAGTGGGGTTCTGTATCCCAAGGATTCTTGAGTTAATGTTACAGTAAAGAACCCGTTATATCAAAAAGGTTCCTGTCTAACAGAACACTTTAAGGTTCTGTATATTAATGTTAGAAACTTAACAATAATCACCTTATTGGTTTTTCCACAGATTTTTTTGTTTTCTTTACAGTGCACATGACTATCCTGATAGATAAATAAATAAATAAGTAGATGTATTGGTTCTAATGAAATAAAATGGGTACAGAAAGCAGCATAACAAATGTGAACCACACAATATCTGAGGTGAATACGAGGTGCTACACATCCGTGCTGATGCTGTGATGAGTCAGCACTTCCTGCATGGTGACCGAGCGGATGAGGTTGAGTTTGTGGAAGCTGGGCGTATCCATTGGCAGGTCTAATTCCTCCTGCTGTAGAGTCCTGTAGCTGACCCTGCCACCTCCATTGCGCAGACCCTCCTGTGGGCTCACGTACAGCGGCAGATACCCCGAGCAGGAGGGGCAGAAAGTGTACGAGCGGGGCGGCTTGTAGGGCATGCGCGGGGTGTACTGAGGAAAGCTGACTGGTCCATTGGGCTCAAACGGCTCTGCAGTCATTAGCAGCTGATTGGAGGATGCGTATTGGGGGAAATGTCGAAGACTCAGTGGACTCTCGGGTGGACTCGGTTGGCGCGGTGGACTTGGCGATGACTTGGCGACGTCAGCCTCGTCCTCCCCCTCCTCCGACTCTTCTCTTCTACAGCAGTAATACTAATGGGCAGAGTGAGACGTCACACTCAGTACGTAAGATAGGAGAGAAGAGGGAGATAGATACTATTGAGACAAGCAGTAGAGGAGGATTACCTGCAGCCTACAGTAACACAAAACTGAGACAATAGTTAGCAAGATGACTGCAGCTAAAATTCCACCTGTGATGACCACTGTGCCGGCTGTCATTCGAAATCCTCTCCATCAACAAACTGGGCTACCATAAAGACAAAAAAAAAAGAGACACAAAGAAAATTGTAGGGCTGCCTTGCTTATTTTAAAGACTGACAAATACAGTACAAATACCGGATAAGCTGGGTTTAACTGGGGTTGTTTATATGGGATGGTGGACTGATTTGGATTTTTTTTTTTAAATGTTTGTTTTTTATGGCTGAAATATAAAAGTTTGGGGTCAGTATGATTTTTTTCGAAAGATAATAATAATTTTATTTGGAAAGATTTCTATTTCAAATAAATGCTGGGGGAAAAGGTTTCACAAAAATAGTAAGCAGGCACAACTGTTTTCAACATCGATAATAAAAAGAAATGTTTCTTTAGCAGCAAATAAGCATATTATTTCTGAAGGATCACGTGACACTAAAAACTAAAAAAGTAATGATGCAAAGAAATTACATTAAAGGGATAAATCATATTTTAATAAAATATAATGTTTTATTTTAAATGTCTTATGTATTTTATTAATATATAATATTTTATTTTAAATGTATTATATTTTAAATATATATTTTAAATTGTAATGATTTTTCACAATATTGCTGTTTTTACTCTATTTTTGATCAAATAAATTTAGCCTTGGTGAGCAGAAGAGACTTCTTTCAATATATATATATAAATTGACCAACCCAGAAATGTTATGTATATACAGTATATATATATATATATATATATATATATATATATATATATATATATATATATATATATATATATATATATATAATTCATTTGCTAATATTAATTTTAACAGAAAATTATAATCTTACAATATGTGTTTAAATTTATAACTAGGTTATGAGCCTAAAACACAACTACTCTATTAGCTATTGTTGAAATTACATGTACATCTGATGCCTATTTCATGCTCTTTGATTATGATTTCAGTAATTATGCAAAAATATCCAAATACGTGCTACAGCAGTGGAATAATAAACGGATCAATGATGCATTAAATTATTTTTCCAAACACATTTGCACAATTCGCAGGATGTCTTTACGGAATGGCGATATAACAGTCCAAACAAAGACATTTACAAAGCTCAGGTTATTCAGTCATAATTAGACCACGTATTAGTCAGTCGGTGTTGTTTACTGTTACAAATAATCCTGTCTCTGTCGTTGTCTATGTAAAATGGAAGCTACAACTTGACACAACTGAATCTGAAAGGGCCCCTCAATAAGACTTTTAGATTTGATGACAGTATTTGGATTTAGGCTACCTCAGGCCAGAGACTCATTCAAGCCCAAATAAACTCACCCATTTGCACAAATGACTGGCAAAGCTTTATATAACTAAATCTAAAGGTCATCATCAGTTAACAACCAACAACACACATGTCTAAGGTAGCCTACGTTAGGAATATCTAACTTTAACTGTAACATTAACGTGAAAATCTTTTCCTCAGGTCTGACAACAAATGAGTTAGGCTCATTTTAATAACACCCTATCTATCACACAATTCAATTCAGATTTAACAGGTTAAATATAAATTAGTAACAACTTAATCCAAATAACAATAATCTATGAACTCAATTCATTTATCAATTTTAAAGTATCAAATGTGAAGTGTGAACTAGCCTATATCCTATCTCGTAAATAATCTCTTTATTTTCTGACCGATATTTTTCTGTCGATAAGAACCATCAATAATAATATTATTATTAACATACTAATTTTTACATTTGTATAATATTGTCACATAAATACAACTTAGACTGCATTTACTCAGAATATGTATTGTATACTCACATTATGGTATCTACAGAACATATGGCACTTGTCCAACGCATCCGGCGAATTTACCCACAAACTACCACAAAAACGGCTTTTTCGAGGTCACATGTCCAGACGAAATAAACTTTCTTTAATAAATAGATATGAAAAAAATCACTGAACATGTAGTCGATGACTTTATGGGCACAGAGAGCTGTGAAGAGCGTCCGCTGGAGTCACGTCCCACATCTCATCAGTGTGTTTGTGTGTGTGTGTGAGTCAACCTCTCCTGCTGATCACACGATTATTCACCAGAGTGAAAAGCTGTCCGCTATTCCTCTGATATTGCTTTAAAAGGATGTATTTTGTATGGTAATTATAGCTTGCAACATACTTTAAATATGAATTTGAAATTTTCTGTACCGGTTTGTCTAATTAGTAAACAAGATAGGCTGCCTACTGAAGATATATCCTTTTGAGATTTATGCTTGAGCCTGTATTACTTTATTCTGATGCCTAAAATGATCTAGTTTTGAGTGAGAATGTGTAGTAAACAATATCATATCATACAGGCTTGATGGAGTGTTATTCTTGTGATTCTTGCAAATTGCTCCTTCAAGTTGCAGATGCAATGTGTGAAAAATGTAGATTAAAGTTATAGGCTAATGGTCGAACTTTAGGGTCAAATCCTCACTATTAACTATGATTTTTGCCTAAATAAACTCATAATTAGTTAGTAAGGTAGTTGTTAAGTTTAGGTTAGGGATGTAGAAGCGCATTAATATGCGCTTTATAAGTACCAATAAACAGTCAAAATCCTATGCATGAGCTAGTTAATAGTGAGAATTGGACACCAAACTAAAGTGTTACCAGTTAATTCATTTTAAATTTTTAAGTTGCAAGTGACCTAATTATTTGGCAAAATGTGCAGTTCTTGTATTCCCCTTTCTTTCTGTCAAACACACACACTCACACTCTCAAACATTCACTCTGACTTTTAGTCCCACTTAAAAACTCTTTCCTGCCGCTGACTTACCGTTCCTCCTGTTGGACCGCTTTGAGTGCTGCTAAGAGGAGATAGTTGGAGAGTGAAGAAAACCATATTTTAGTATATGAATTATTAAACCTTCAAATATTAAAGGAGGCTGAGATTCCAGTGTATTGTATGGACATGGTCATGATAAATTCATAAGTAAAGATGCAGTGTATAAGGCAAGGTTATTTTTCTCTTTTGCCTCTCTTCTTTTCCTGTGTCAAAAGCAGCTCTCAGGATTCCCACCGGAGCATCTGCGCCTTTCTATCCACTGGAATATTTGGGGTGAAATGTTGAACAAAACTGATTGCATGAATATACACAGAGTTTGTATAGACAAGTGTGTGTAGAGACACATAAATGATAGTGTATTGTTGCATGGCAAATATCAATCTATGAATAAAAATGTCGCTGAACCCCATTCTGTAAGATTACAAAAAAGAAAGGTAACACTTAATTTTGGTCCCCTTTAGGCATTCTGTTGAGTGAAAGTACATTTGAACCTCTATGTAAGCTATCTCTCATTAGACTATTTGTTGACTGTCTACTTAAAGGGACACTTCACCCATTTGCATTAAAGGTGCCCTCTGGCATTTAAAATCAAATCATACACCATGCTAAATGAAGAACATCTCAATACTAAATTATAAAGGTCGTCTCATAGACAAGTCGGTGCATTTCGACAATATGGGAAAATTACAGCCCAGGCTATTATTTCTAGTTTTATGGTATTTGTTTTGTTCATATTACATTTTTATCATTAGTTTGAATTAATTTCATTAGATTCTGATTCAATCCCTGAATCAGACGAGCATGAACCATCCTAGTTTCGCCTGACTGAACATCCAGGTATCATGCAGTAATTCACCATATAGAAATAAATACAAACGAGGAGTAATTAACTAATGAGTTTGCCAATGTAACGTTGACAGGGTTCGTTGTTATGGGAAGAAGGAGGCGGGACTGGTGAACATTGAACAAATGTTCAAATGAACAAATGCAAAACAAAAGTATAAGCCAGCAGCCCCCCATTAACAACTGCTGTCTACAGAAACAAAACATAACATAAAATCAGGCCTGTTCCTCTCTTGAATCTGCTGTCGTCGCTCCTCCTTTTATGCTTCCGCTCCTCCATGAGAAATACCAGACCGGTGTGTCTCACAGGTGTTCTCTCATGTCCCTCACCCTCGCCCTGCTCGCCACAGCCCACTAACTAGAAATTTTGTATGAAATGACTTTCAAATTCTGGTGGCAGCTAACGTTAACCTTGTAGACGAAAGAGTGATTTCTCTGATGTTTGCGCTGTTCTGAATTAGTGGGTATGGCTTGTGGAGCTGTGCAATGTGGTGCATTGTGGGAGTTGTTGTCTTACATACAAATGCGCCGTTCAGTTGTTTTCTGTCTTTTCTCAGTCAAGAGGGCAAAAACATTAAAAAATTCGGTAACACTTTATTTTAAGGTGCTTGTAACCAACCAACCAACCAACCAAACAAACAAACAAACAAAAAACAACACTCAATATTCAGTAAATCTTGTCAGATTTAACAATGTACCACTAAATTAAATGAAATGCTTCATATGTTCTACAGCGGTCGCTACCCCTGTACTTTCAGTACCTTCCTATCCAGTTGTTCTTGCACCAGAGACTGTCCACAACATGGCCGCCACACCAGAGCCTCCAGCCATCATGGATGCCACGCCAGAATCTTCAGCCATCATGGGTTCCATATCAGTGTTCCCAGTCATCATGAATTCTGAATTTTGAGACTGGCTTCAAGTCTGGAGGACACACTGCTAATTTTGGTATGAGCAGCTGACATCTCTGCACTGGTACCAAATCGGGGGGTCTCAGAGGTAGTCCCACTGTCATTTGCACTCCCTGTTTAGGCAATGGCCGTTTTGAGTTTGGGCCACACTCTACTCTTTGTGTATTTCAGCCAGCAGCCATATCACCCTTTATCCCAAGACTGGTTGCCCACTGAATCTAAAACAGGGTTGAACAATGTTCATACCTGGATGAAAGACCTCCTGGGAAAAACAGTTTGCTGCTGGAAGAGGTGTTAGTGAGGCCAATAGGGGGTACTCACCCTGTGGTCCGTGTGGGTTCTGGGGCACCAGTGTATTGATCGGGATACTATATTGTCAAACAGCACTGTCCTTCGGATGAGACGTTAAACCGAGGTCCGTACTCTATGTGGTCACAAAAAACACTCTTTCTCCTCTCCACCAGTAAGCTGGTGTGTGGTGGGTGTTTCTGGTGCAATATGGCTGCCGTCGCACCATCCAGGTGGATGATGTACATTGGTGGCAGTTGAGGTGATTCCCCCTTCCATGTAAAGCACCTTGAGTGCAGAGAAAAGCATATGTGGATATGTGAATATAATAAGTTATATTATTTTTATTATTTTTATTCTTTAGTCAATGAGCCCACTCCAGCTCATGAGTCTGCTACAGAGCCCGCTCCACCACATAGGTCTGCTCCAGTGCCCACTCCAGCCCATGAGTCTGATCCAGAGCCTGCTCAAGCCCACAAGTCTGCTACAGAGCACACTCCAGCCCATGAGTCTGATCCAGAGCCTGCTCAAGCCCACAAGTCTGCTACAGAGCACACTCCAGCCCATGAGTCTGATCCAGAGCCTGCTCAAGCCCACAAGTCTGCTACAGAGCACACTCCAGCCCATGAGTCTGATCCATACCTCACGAGTCTGATCCAGAGCCCACCCCAGCCCATGAGTCTGATCCATACCCCACGAGTCTGATCCAGAGCCCACCCCAGCCCATGAGTCTGATCCATACCCCACGAGTCTGATCTAGAGCCCACCCCAGCCCATGAGTCTGATCCATACCTCACGAGTCTGATCCAGAGCCTGACCCAGCCCATGAGTCTGATCCATACCTCACGAGTCTGATCCAGAGCCTGACCCAGCCCATGAGCCTGATCCAAAGCCCACTCCAGCCCATGAGTCTGATCCAGAACCCATGAGTTTGATCCAGAGTACGCTCCAGCCCATGAGTCTGCTATAGAGCCCACTCCAGCCCATGAGTCTGATCCAGACCCACGAGTCTGATCCAGAGCCCGCCCCAGCCCATGAGTCTGATCCAGAGCCTGCCCTAGCCCATGAGTCTGATCCAGAGCCCATGAGTCTGCTCCAGAGCCCGCTTCAGCCCATGAGCCTGATCCAGACCCCACAAGTCTGATCCAGAGTCCGCCCCAGCCCATGAGTCTAATACAGAGCCTATGAGTCTGCTCCAGAGCCTGATCCAGTCAGAGCCGAGTCATGTGTCACTTCTAGTCTATGAACTCCCTGTCTGACCGGATGCGACCACGGAGGTCATCCCTGAGTTTTCTGTCTGTCCTAATGCAAACATGAATGTCGTCCCAGAGTTTCGTGTCTTCCTTGATATGACCACGGAGGTCCTCTCCGAGATTTCAGTCAGCTTCGAGGCCAATCCTAACCTCTCTGTCTGGAAGCCGTTCCTTGGGAAAGGGGCTATGTCATAATCACCTGCTGGAGTGCCCTGTTTGTCCACCCCTCTGGTCCCCTCCAGTTTATTTCCATTCACACATGGACTACTTGGACACATCATCCGTGATTGCTGTCAGCTGTGTCTTATTAACGTCATTAGCTCACTCTGGTCAACTCAGTCATTCATTGTCAGGTCTTGTAAGTGTCCGTACTGCATTGTTGTGTGCTCCATTGATTATATGTTCCCTGGTTTTGATCCTGTTTCTTGGATTTATCCGATCTGCCTGGGTTTGTGTCCTGGTATATGTTTGGATTCTTTGCCTGTGTTTTGACCTTTGCCTGTTTTTGCACTTTGATTGTGGATTACTCTTTCAATAAATATTGCGTTTGGATCCTCAATCTTCGTGTCTCGGAGCAGTACATGAAAAACATGTTATCTTCTGCAAGTCTTGTTATTCTCCTCGCTAGCTCTTTGCTCTTCTTCTTGCACCATTTCTCCCCATTACTCTTACTCATTTTAACCTTCACTTGCTCTTTCATCTCCTCTGTCTATTCAGTACTTACGTATGGAGAGTATGATTGCTATTGACCGTCTTGTTTCTTATCTTATTTCTAATCCTGCGATCAATCACTGAGCTCATATACTGTATAGTACCACAGATTTGATGTACATACATTATTAAAATACATTTTATTTTATTCTTTTATTCTATTTGTTTATGTCAGTGTCTTAGACTTAATGTTGTCAAAAGCAATGCTTGTTCTTCAATATATGACAAGCAGATTTAATTAACTTTAGCCTCACGAGCCAGAGGGAGGTTCATATGGCTAGTTAATTAAATCTGCTTGTCATGTACTAACCCAAGAGCTCAGAGGAACACACGCTCAGAATGTGACTCAGTTTACATGAAACATGTGGAGAGATGCAGTGATATAATGATGCTGTTGAAACAGTTATTTTCTCTATTTAGGTTAGTCAATGGGCTTATCTATAGGAATAAGTGGTAGTTATACATTTCAATCATATAAACAAAGACAGACCTTTAATATATTATTCAGTAAACCTATACTGTCATCCGCACAACAGTGATTAATTATGTGGGATGTTTCTAATTCTAACAGACATTATTCTCATTATCATTTATACAATGCTGCCATCATCTTTGAGATGGAAAAGTGAGAAAACCAATAGTAAGGATCTGTGTTTGATGACTGAAACTTTTCATTAAATCATTTTATGCTTACTGAGCTTCAGGACATCCTTCAGGAAGGAAAAGACAGCAAGAAAATTTTGAAACATGATGTGCTTTCTTGGAAAAACTGAGTGATGTCATTTGCTCTGCCAGCTGAGCAAATTCTGTTGGATAGGAATTATGCGGTCCACTCATTTTGACTGCCCCACAAGAACAGAGAAAGGAATTTTTGCAGCTTCACTATGCAAATGTGTTAGAAGACAAAGTGCATGTATATTTGATGAGGAACAAGGCAGCCTTGTCACTTTTCTGTGAGAGAGACAGAGCTTGGAGTGCACTGAAGAAGAAGAAGACGAAGTGACCTCCAGTCACACTGAAAGTAATATGCCACGTCTGCAGAGAATTTTTTTTTTAAATGAAATCCGTTTGTAATTCCAAAATTATTAAATTCATATTACATTTCAATTATTTAGGGCAACTCAATAAGGTGTTCAGTCATTTAGCACTGATTAAAGACCATACCAATGGACCATTTATCTTCCGTCCTGGGCAGCCACGGATCTGCAGAACTTACTAAACATTTACTAAAACACATCTGCCTGTAACCCTGAAGACCTTGTTTAACTTCAGATGAATTTGAAGAGGATTTGAGTTGAACTAATAAGCGACATTTAATTTATGGTTAAAAAGCTGACTGCAATAACTTACAGTACAATTTCAGGGATTACAGCATGTAGTTTTGGTCCCTGTATAATTTACACTTGATATTTTTTATAATCTCGTATTGTTTGCATGCATATAAAAACATTTGTAATAATATTATATTATATTATATTATATTATAATTAGTACTACCAGTGTATGATCCTCCAATTGGCCTATGGCTAAGCCACACCCTCAAACGTGATGAGCCAATCACAGTCCACAGCTAACCCTAAACCCAATACTGTACATTCGGACATTCTCTGCTTCCACGTTTATTGAAATGCATTGCAGACAGTTTTCATTTGTTTTTTCTTGTGATTTTAAGTTTAAAATAGTCAAACAGTGTGCATGGGGCACAAGCAACTCCGACACTAGTTTCCCGAGATGCTGGGCGATGGTGTGTATTTTTTACCGTTTTCCAAGCCACATCTCGATGACGCCGTAGGATCGTGTCATGTAAGTGACGCTAAAGGGCGCCTAAAACGTCAAATATTTAAGCATGGTCAAAGGTGATGCCTTGGGGTGAGAATGTGTTGAACAAAGGAGTGAAACTGAAAATAAGCACAAAATATACAGTAAGGTAAAATCGTCTCGTACAAATACCAAAAAAGCTTAATTACAATGAACTATAATGTCTCAGTAAACAATGTTCACGAATTGAAATCAAAGTTTTATACTCATGGTTTTAAATCAACATGAAATCATCACAACTTTATTATTAGAAATACTGTAAAACAGAAAATATATAAACTACTTACAGGAAGTTCTTGCTAAGGAGAAATCTAAACATAACAGAGGATTGCTGCAGCTGGAACGATCTTCACCATGTGCTTTGACTAATAAACTAACTTCCTGATTCAGCCTGCAATACCATACCTGACCTCTAGAGGTAATTACTCTAAAGGCCAATTTATACCTCTGCGTTGGGTGCGCGCAGTAGGTACGGCGTAGCATACGCACAGACGCATCCCATACCCCGTACCCTTCGCTGAGCCTGACGCGCACCTCCTCAAAAATGTAACAACATTACGCGACGACACGGACCACAAGATCGGTGATGGGTCGGCTTGGTAGCATTGCATTTCCTCCAACGCATTTCCGCACGTACCTTCTCACGCATTTCCACACATACCATCTCCTCCGACGTCTTTTCTCATTTCTGCCTTTCAGTTTTAGCAATTTCACTAAAATTAACTGTTTTTCCACCTCAATAAGCTCCATCTCCAACATGATCCACTCTCTTTCAATCGCTATTGCTTGTAGTAACCTAGCCGCCAGGAATCTAAACACAGTGGAACATTAAAACCCTCCACCCCCAACTAGCATTTCGGAACAGTACTGCAGAGCAACCAAGACCTGAACGCAGAAGTATAAATGCTCACAACGGCGTCGCCTACGTGCGTAGCCAACGGCGTACACAACGGCGTACCCTAGACGCAGAAGTATAAATTGGCCTTAACAAGGACAATACCCAAAGGGTAGAACAACCGGTTTATTATTTAGAACCCTAGATACCATTTAGGAATTTAATTTAATTTAAACCATTGTCATCAATTGATAATTATCCATTTCAAATTTTACAGTAGCATTTTTCCATCTTTTTTATTTCTTAACATTTTAAGTGTAACACTAAAATATCTTAACAACCATGCTGTTAAACATTTTAGTGTGAGATTCCAGCTTAATAATTCCATTACTTTTACAGTAATTTCAGAGTAGACTGTCTTTTCTACTGTGAGAAAAGGGGAGAGTGCTTTGCGTGTGCTTTGAAGAGGGGATAATCGATCAGGTGGTGCTGGAGCAGTTTGTGGTGAGGCTGCCCAAGAAGACGGCGCAGTGGGTCCAGTGCCACCACCCGACGTCGCTGACCCAGGCCATCCAATTTGCGGAGGACCAACTGGTGGCGTGCCCAGGGGTTGGTGAACCTCTTCCAACATCTTCTCTCTCTTCTTCCTTTTCTTTTTCTCCTCCTGTCCCTGCTCCTAGGTCCCGCGGCATGCAGCCACCCAGGCCGGCGGCAAGGTGAAAAGTGGAAACTTTCAGAGCGTGATGATTTTCCTCTGGAGCAGTCCCGAGATGAGACACTTACGAATGCCTTTGATCAGGTCCGTACAATCGATGGACATCCTCTTCACCCAGACCGACCCCTTTCATATCCTTATTTCGCGATTATAAAAGATAAGTTGTATCGAGTGACCCAAGACACCCAGTCAAAGCATGATACAACTCAGTTATTAGTTCCAAAAAGCTGCCGGAAAATGCTTTTTCAGGCAGCTCATTCTAATCCGATGGCTGGGCATTTAGGGCAGGCAGCTACACTGAATCGTCTAATGACCTGATTTTTTTTGGCCGGGCATTGACGAGAAGTGTTGCATCTCTTATCATCAATGTCAGTTGCTGAATCCATTGGCCAACCCGAAAGCACCATTGTGTCCTCTTCCTTTAATAGAGGTCCCCTTCGAGAGAATTGGTACGAACCTCATCCGGCCATTAGAATGATCTGCAAGAGGACATCGCTTTGCATTAGTTCTGGTGGATTATGCAACACAATATCCAGAAGCAATGGCACTTCGCACTATTTCCACAAAAAGCGTGGTGGGTGCACTGTTTTCGTTAATCTCCTGCATGGGAATCCCGAAACAGATTCTCACCGATCAAGGCACGTATGATTTATGTCACGTACGATTCACGAACTTTACGAATTATTGGGCATTAAATCGATCCATACCAGCATCTACCACCCACCGACAGACGAGTTGGTGGAACGGTTTAATCTCACGTTGAAATCCGTGATTCGGAAGTTTGTAAAGAAAGATGCCAGGAATTAAATGGCTAGAACCCCTCTTGTTCGCTGTACGCGAGGTCCCGCAAGCCTCCACGGGAGCTTCTCAATGGGCATCATCCCTCCCTTGTGCTAGACGTGCTTAGGGAAACTTGGGAGGACAGACCTTTGAATAGCAGAAACAAAATTCAATATGTCATGGACCTGAGAACAAAACTCCACACTTTGGGGCGGCTCTCTATGGAGAATTTGTTACAGGCTCAGGACAAGCAAAGTCGGTTGTACAACAGGGGGGCTAGACTGCGTGAATTTGCACCGGGAGATAAAGTGCTTGTATTACTCCCCGCGTCCAGTTCTAAATTACTCGCAAAGTGGCAAAGACCGTTTGAGGTCACATGGCGAGTTGGGGATCTCGATTATGACATTAATCGAACAGACAGGGAAATTTACCACCTTAATCTGTTAAAAAAATGGAATAAGGTGGAGTCAGTGATGCTGGCATTGGTGGTGAGTGGGGAGGAGGATCTCGGTCCAGAGATGAGTTCAAAATCACAATCTCTCACTCTGACACTTGGAGGAGACCACCTCTCGCCAGTCCAGATCACTGACATACGGAATTTACAAGCAGAATTTGTTGATGTGTTTTCACCCTTGCCTGGTCTAACGAATCTTATTCAGCACCACATCGAGATGGATCCGGGCATAGTAGTTTGTAGCTGGCCATATCGGTTGCCTGAACATAAAAAGAAAGTTGTTCTGGAGGAATTAGAGGCAATGCTGTACATGGGGGTAATAGAAGAATCCAACAGTGAATGGGCTAGCCCGATAGTTTTAGTGCCTAACTGGTGGCTCAATCTGGTTCTATGTGGATTATTGCAAAGTGAATGCTGTGTCGAAATTCGCCGCATATTCAATTCCTCGGGTTGATGAGCTACTTGATCATTTCCACTTGGGTCATGGACAGGTGCCTCCCCAAATTGATAAGACGGCAGCAGTTGCAACTTGTCCAAGATCTAAGACAAAAAAGGAGGTTAGACAGTTCCTGGGGCTGGTGGGATATTACAGAAGGTTTGTACCTAATTATTCGGACCTCGCAGGCCCGTTGACTGATCTAAATAAAACTGAAGTACCAGATACCGTCCAGTGGACGGAGCAGTGTCAGCAGGCTTTTACCCAGATAAAGGCTCCCCGGCTCCCTGGCCTGAGTCGTGCGGTGGGGGGTGAGGGGGGGGGGGGGGTGGTTCAGCAAAGTCTGTAGCGGGAGAGCGAGGGTGGAGCCGAGCGGTGAGTAAGTGGGTCAAGTGCAAGATGACAACACCTGTTTCTGATTTCAGTGATTGGCGTAGGGAGACCGCATATAAGCCGGATACGGAGAACAGTCGAGAGAGAGAGAGAGAGAAGGACTGGGACTGCGTGTGCTACTGCCGTTATTTCTGCTATAGTTTCTACTATGGTGAAGGCGCTCGTGCACAACTGAATGTTCTATTTTACACTTGTTCTACACAAGTCCCAGTCACACCGACCCTTGTCTTTTTCCATCTCCACATATTGGACAGGATTATTTGTAATTGTTGTTTTTATTATTTATTGAGTGTCACCATTGTGTTTTGTATGTCAAGTATTGATGTATGTGCATCATTAGGTAATGAGGATGTCATCTTTCAAAGACGAATCTCAGCAGATTGCTTCACTATTGTAAAATATCCATCTACAAACAGTTATGAATTTGAAATAAGTTATTAGTAAATCTTCCTGGTTAAATAATACTAAAACATCTTTGTAATCATGGTAAGAATCATATTCTAGCTTGTCATCTTTTTAACATTATGTTTTTTATTTGTCACATTTCTGACTTGGCTAGAAGAGAAATTTGAATATGAATACAGAGGGTCCAAGATCCCCAGCAAACGGCACACTAATCACCATATTGGTGACTTCAAAAGAATTACATTTCTTACAGTGCACTGTAAAAATTAGTTACAGAAAAATTAATTTTACAAAAATGTATTTTACAAAAAATCACTGTCAGAAATGTACGGTGAAATCAATGCATACTGAGTTATTTTCTTGCAAATTACTTTGAAACAATAGCAGAATGATGCTGACACCACAGTAACGTACTGCTTTTGTTTTACTATGATTGTACATAATAATGTTGTCTTTAAGCATGATAACAATGCTCTGTAGATAAGGATTGTCCTATACATAAAAGGCTAAAAGCACAAAAATTTACAAATAATTAAAAATAATTTTAGATTCTAAAAAAAATTAAATAAATACATAATGTTCTTTGCCTCATCATTATAAATGTAACTTCTAAGACTTCTGAACATTAGGAGACTGGAAACATGCATTAGCCCATAATACCTATAGCAGTGATGCTGAGTTGTTCAGAAAGGAGAAGAGAGGAAACAGGGTGATACTGAGCACACCTTTACCATTATTCCACATGAGGGACAATTTACTGAAACATTTCATATCTGTAAGCACAAGAGCAATCTTTTATTTATTGCTTCAGAAATGCAGCAGGTATAGAATCATTTGCTGAAAAAGCACTCATGGCTTTCCATCTCATACCAGATCATCCATCAACCATAGTACTTCAAAGATCTGTTAACACTCAGTATGTCAGGAGGAGTTTCTGTAAATGACATTCAGATTCAGAGACTGTAAGTCTAGACCCATTTCATGATATTATTATTGTAGCTCATATCAGATTACATAAAATGGCATTGCTCTTTGGTCAGCTTGAATGCAGTTCAAGTGGTTTAGGAAAGTTTAGGAAGTGCTCTTCTGATTCATTGTCTTTTTATTCCCAGTGGCTTTTATAAGGCTTTAAAGTATTCAAAAGCAGCATAAAAGTACCTTTTGTGACCTAGAAGTACTATTTTATAATTTCACAATTTCCAAGAATAGGCATATGTTTAGAATAATGTAAGGGAAATCACTATAATTTCATTGTAATTTCATTTGATAAATATTCTGGATATTATTCTAAAGATTGATGTTACTGAAAGGTAAAAGTTCAGTTAGGATGATGTCATTGAGCCAGTGCGGTAGTGGAGAGCTTGAGCCAAGTCCCGCCCTTCGCTTCCGGCTCATGGGACCTTATTTCGGAAAAAATATGAATGGCAGTCAATGGGGAGAGACAACTTATCTTTTTATTCCGTCTGAACTGTGCCCTGAATTACACATATGATGTTTGTCAATTTAAAAGATGATTCTCAAACTCAAAAACGTCGCAGTTTGTCATACAGCAGAAGAGTAACATTTAGTTTTATGTGAAAATCGCTCTGTGAACTACATCTCCCGGGAAGAGAAACGAGATCCGCTGCTCGTGTGCGTGCAGTCTGGTTCAAAACACTCAGGTAGGACGGCGTAACGTTACGATTATAACGTAAGACTGTAGAAATAATGACAGACAGCCTCAGTAAAGTTAGCTTTATTCATTGAGAGAAAATGTGCGCCTTTGGGGTTTGTAGTCTTTGTAATTACGTATTTTCACAGTCTTATACCTCAACGGTTTTACATCAAACTGCGACTTTCTTTACTTTAAAATGTATATTTTAAATTGACAAACATCATATGTGTAATTCAGGGCACAATTCAAACCAGATCAAAATATTTGTTGTCTCTTGCCATTGACTCCCATTCAATATTTTTTCGAAGTTAGGTCCCATGGTGGTCGACCGGAAGGGGAGGGACTCTGACATGAGAATGTGCTTCGTGTAAAAAAAAAAAAATAAAATAAAAATAAAATATAATCCTACAGACCTGGCAAAATAAGGTTGCGAAAGAGAAGACGGAGTCTTTTTCAAGTGTGCAACATAAACTTGGTGTTTCCGCCCAGTTGGAGATCATCACAAAGCAGGTGTGACACCTCAAAAGTATGTGCACATTTTGTTGTTTTGTTGATATGCATTAAGCAAAAGTTTATTGTTATAATGTGAATCGTTTTCGCTTTGAAAGTAAATCATAATGTGATTTGTTTAAGAGTCTGTTGGTGTGAGAGAAAAAAGGGACTTTTATTATGAAACCTGAAACGAGGACTCTACGTAGGAGCTGTGTGCGCTTGCGCTCTCACATCTGCTGAGAAGTTGGTGCGACGTTATACGGTGGCTCCTGTCTCATCAATTATTCCTGTTATTTTGCAGGTATTATTGTTGCAACAACACTATTATATGCACATGAGATCTGTAATGTATATGTGTTATGTTTATGCCGCAAATATTTTGAGTAATGACGTTCGGTGTTGTGAATGTTGACTATGCAAACTGTCCGCCATTTGGTGAACGCGGTAACACGAGGAGATGTGTGAAATGCGGGTAATTCGATTCATATTGACTCCAGTTACAAGGTTAAAGTGTTCATTTTGAGTTTAACTTTAATATTGTGTTTATCCAGTTATGTAAACATTTAATGATCGGATGCCTTTTCTCAGTGAAATGTTTCAGACCTACATTCAGCTGATGTAATACTGTGATAATTCCTGCTGAAGCAGAAAGGAAAAATTAATGCTAAATATGTATGTTACATATGTTTATCGGGGTTTTAGCCCTTGAATGCTCAATCATTTATGTTCTATGCATAAAACATTCTTTTGACTCATGTGAGTTGATATACATAGAGTTTTGAAAGCTGTGTTGTGGAAAAAGTGTAAATGTGAGATTTGTAGATTTCTTTTGAATAAGATGAAAAAAAAGAAACTGACATTTGTATAAAAAAGAATTTCAGAAGGAAAAAACTACTTTAATGCTTGATTAGAAAAAACAATGTGTACAAAACATTGAATAAACACATCTGCTGAGAAGTTGGTGCGACGTTACACGGTGGCTCCTGTCTCATCAATTATTCCTGTTATTTTGCAGGATTTTCTCATCTGTATACCTGACCCTCCGCGTGGGGCCTGTAACAGATTTGTGGGGGCTCGTCCGGGATCGACTCCTGATGCCCAGAGGAGTCGATTCCTTAAAAACTGATCCTGAGGACCAATAGAGTGAGGAAGCTGATGCAGTGAGCCAAAAGCCAAGAGGACGTCAGGGCGAAGAGGGGTCCAGAAAGCTGGTGACTGCGAGAGTGGCTCGAGGGGCTGTGGAAAAGAGGTCATCATGGCTGATCAGGTGCGCAAGAGCCTGGTGTGGGACATCAGGAAACGGCTGCTCAACCTGTCCGCTGATGAACTGTTTCAAGTCGCTAAAAGCATCGGTCCAGTGCCAGAAAGGGACTTCTCTGAACTTGACGTGGAAGATCAAGAGGGCTGCCTTGAATATATCAATGCTTTCATGTACAGCTCCAACCTGTTAGAAGCGGAGGACAGAGGTATGACTGAACTTTTGGTTTTGCAAGGGACAGTGGAGGCGGTAGTACAAGAACATGGTGGGGTTGAAAGTAATGTTGATGTGAATGTATGTCCTGCACCCACTTCATATACACGTACCTCAACAGGCCACATGATTACTACAGACACTGCATATTTAGAAGCACCTCACACTGTCTCTGACCAGGGGAAAACTAGAGGGTTAGACACAGATCCCAGTACCAACCCTCCTGTCATGAATTCAGATTTCGAAGAGCTGAGCAGGAAACTCCTTCAGTATCTTACACCACATTCTAACCCCAACACATCTGTGATACCCAACAGTGGGACGCCTTTAAATAGTAATTATGGTGAATGTACCTCACAGGGGATCTCTGAGAAAGTAGTATCCCTACGAGACCTCTCATACCTGCAACGGCGTGAATTTAAGATACAAGGGGGGCAAATAGGTGACTATGCATCTGACATCACATTTGCCAGCGTATCCCGACAAATTGACGATGGAGTTAAAGAGAACTTCAGTGAAGCTGAATTGATCAGGGGAATACTGCGTGTAATTAAACCAGGTAACTTCAAATAAATGATTATGAATAAGGAAGATATGACAGTGGAAGAGCTTAAGAAGTTCCTTCAGTCACACTTAGGAGACAAAAGTAGCACAGAGCTTTTTCAGGAGCTAATGTGTGCGAAACAGATGGAGACTGAAACGCCTCAACAGTTCCTGTACAGAGTGATAGGCTTTAAGCAGAAAATACTCTTTGCGATCAAACAGTCCAACACGGATGTGAGATACAGTCGAGCCACAATCTAGGATGTATTCCTGCATACTATTTATCAGGGACTGGGGCACAAGTATAAAGATGTCAGGAGTGAGCTCAAACCTCTGCTGGCTGACCACAGTATCACAATCGTGAGAAATGTGATGAAAATCACTAATGATGAGCATGAGCGAGCGCGACGGTTGGGTTAGACATCTCGTCCTAAGCCAAGCATTGCAAACTGTGCTCAACTTGAAGGTGAGCTTGACAGAGGAGTGAAAGAAACACCTGGTCAGAAAAGTAAAAATGATTCAATAATGCAACTTACTGCTCGTATTGATGCACTCACCAGCATGGTCGACTCCATGCGACAGTCAACGCTAAAGCCGCAACTTGAACACACTTGTCAATGTTTTGCAAGAGGTCACTCTCCACCGCAAGGGACTAGACTCCGCGGTTGCCCCAGATGTGTCGAAACCGGACAACAGGGCTGCACTCATTGTTTCCTCTGCGGTGAAGAGGGGCACCGTGCTCGAGGATGTCTTCGAAAGCAAAGGCCGCAGGGAAACGGACAATGGGCACTGTTAAGGGACGAACAGTGACCGAACCCTTGAGGTCCCAAAAGCTGGAAGAACCTAAGATAGGGACACAACTGGACTCTGTGAAGCAGAAACTTGAAAAAACATCTCCCTGCTGTAACAACCAAACTCTCAGTGACAAAGCAAGGTATCAGAGTGCTAACAGTCCATCGTCTTCTGGAACCAAGAAAGACAAAATTGTTAAATTGATCAGAAAGAAAGCGTTGACTCAGTGTAACCTAAATGGCCTTGCGGTGACTGCCTTGCTTGATACCGGGGCTCAAGTCAGCATAATCGATCGAACCTGGAAAGACAAATACTTACCCAATGTAGAGGTAAGGCCTCTGGTGGAGCTCATGGGTATGACTGAGAAGTTAGAAGTGTATGCTGTTAATGGAGATCTGATACCCTTTGATGGGTGGGCTGTCATTACTGTCAACTTGCAGGGGAACGACAACCCCAACCTTTCAATTAATGTTCCCTTTCTAGTTAGCCACATCGCAGTCGAGAGGCCGCTGCTTGGTTTCAATGTGGTGGAAGAGCTGATTCAAGGCCAACCAGAGCAGTTAGTTCCTACCTTGGTCTCATTGCTCTCCAGTGCAATAGCAGTATCAAGTGATCAAGCTCAGACTCTCGTTAGTTTTGTACAAACTTCTGAACATAGCGAACCGTGGGGACGTCTGAAAATAAACCAAGACAGTGTTCTGATACCGGCAGGACAGGTGGCATGGGTAAAGTGCAGATTACCACCCAAAATGGTCCAGTCAAGCACAGTAGCCCTGTTTGAGCCAGATGACACTAATGTACAATTGGAGCGGCTGGATATAGGTGAAGGCCTTCTGGAAGTCCAGAACTCAGGAAGCTCATACGTAACTGTCCCCATCGGCAACCACTTTACATATGACATCATTTTACCTCGTAACACAACCCTAGGGTACGTCCATCCTGTTGAAACGGTGTTGGAAGCGAATAAGTCCAGGGAGTCCAAAGCCAGTGGGAGGATTCAAAGTGCATCTGCGGCTGTGGGGGAGGAAAGCTCAACATTGTGGCACCCAACAGTCGATCTCAGTCATCTGAGTGAAGATCAACAGACAGTGGTTAAGCAAATGCTATATGAGGAGTCTGCATCCTTTGCTCGAGATGGGAACGATGTTGGCTGTATCCCTAACCTTCAGATGTCTATCAACTTAAAGGATGACATACCAGTACAACGTGCCTATTCCTCCATACCTAAGCCTCTGTTCAAAGAAGTCAAGGATTATATCCAAGATCTTCTAGCAAAAGGCTGGATTGTGAAATCGAAATCCCCTTACTCCGCTCCAGTAGTTTGCGTTCATAAGAAGGATGGTTCACTGCGCTTATGTGTGGATTATAGGCTCCTCAATAAGAAGACAGTACCAGACAGACACCCTTTGCCGAGGATTCAGGACTTGATTGATACCCTGGGTGGGTATTCCTGGTTCAGCATCCTTGACCAGGGAAAAGCGTACCACCAGGGCTTCATAGCCGAGGGTTCTAGGTACATGACTGCTTTTATCACCCCATGGGGGTTATATGAGTGGTTGAGGATTCCATTCGGTTTGTCAAATGCACCGGCGGCATTTCAGCGTAGTATGGAGGAGATGCTGAATGATCTCAGAGATGAGTGCTGCGTTCCATACTTGGACGATGTGTTGTGTTATGCCCGTTCATTTGAAGATCATGTGGGAGTAATTCGAAAAGTCCTCCAGACCCTCAGACACCATGGGGTAAAACTACGCCCCGAGAAGTGTGAACTCTTCCGCCAGGAAGTCCGGTACGTAGGTCGCTTGGTATCGGCCAAAGGAGTGAGGATAGATCCTCGGGATCTCGAAGCAGTGGTGTCGCTCAAGGGTAACCAACCACAGACAGTAGGAGAGGTACGGAAGCTCCTTGGATTCCTTGGATACTATCGCCCTTTTATACAAGATTTTTCACGTGTGGCAAAACCAATCTATGAACTACTTCCGACTCAGCCAGGAGTAACAGCACGTCAGTACAGTCAAAGGAAGAAAAAGGGTCCACAGATGCCTTCTCGAACACCAGTGGAGTGGACCAGTGAGCACCAGGAAACACTCAACCTGCTGATTGACATGCTGGTAAATCCTCCTGTCTTGGCATACCCGGACTTCAATCTCCCATTCGTGCTACACACTGACGCTTCAGAAAGGGGCCTCGGGGCTATCCTCTACCAGCACCAGGATGGAAGGTTACGGGTCATTGCATTTGGCTCCAGGACCCTGTCTCCAGCCGAACGGAATTACAGACTGCACAGTGGGAAGCTGGAGTTTCTTGCATTAAAATGGGCGGTATGCGAGAAGTTTAGGGATTATTTGTTTTACGCCCCTCACTTTACCATTTACACCGACAATAATCCCCTAACTTATGTCATGAGCACTGCAAAATTGAACTCAGTAGGCCATCGTTGGGTGGGGGAACTGGCAGATTTTCGCTTTGATATCAAGCATCGACCGGGCAAAGCGAACATCGATGCCGACACACTGTCACGCCTCCCTCTTGACATGGAGAAATATGTCACAGGATGCATAGAAGACCTGTCGCCAGAAGTGGTGCGAGCAGTTTGGGATGGATCTTATGCTGCAAGGAAGAAGGATGTGGCTTGGGTTGCAGCACTCGGGATGACTCAAGAAAATCCAGATAGATTATTCCCTGCTCAGCTGCTGCTGTCTGTAAGTAAAGTGGAAATCGCACAAGCTCAAAGGGATGATCCAGTGATCTCCAGGGTAATGGAGATGAAAGAGACAGATGAGGTACCGGACAAAGACAGCAGAAAACAGATGATGGGTCCAGCCAGGAAACTCCTAAAAGAATGGAGCAAGCTCTCATTGGAAGATGGGTGCCTGTACAGACACGTGCCTGGAAGAAAACAGCTTGTGCTGCCAACCAAATACAGACAACTTGCCTTGGAGTACTTGCATGATAGGATGGGACATGTGGGCCAAGAAAGAGTAATACACTTAATGAGGGAGAGGTTCTATTGGCCATATATGAAGAGAGAAGTGGAGGAGTACATCACAAAAAAATGTCCATGCATCAAAGCAAAAAAAAAAACAGTGACTCATGTCCGAGCTCCAATGGGGAGCATAACTTCCAGCTCGCCAATGGAACTGGTTTGTATCGACTACTTGCACCTGGAGCAGAGCCAGGGAGGGTATGAGTACATATTAGTGGTCATAGACCACTTCACAAGATTTGCTCAAGCATACCCAACGAGAAACAAATCAGGAAGGACAGCGGCAGAGCGGTTGTTTAATGATTACATCCCTCGGTTTGGCTACCCCGGAAGATTACATCATGATCAGGGCAGAGAGTTCGAGAATGAGCTGTTCCGAAATCTGCGACAACTGGCTGGGGTCCGGCACTCAAGAACATCTCCCTATCATCCTCAAGGGAACCCGGTTGAGAGATTCAACCGGACTCTCCTGCAAATGCTCTGAACGATGGCAGAACAAGAAAAGGCAAAGTGGAAAGATTACCTACCCCAAATGGTGCATGCCTACAACTGCACTCGTCATGAGTCAACAGGGTACTCTCCCTTCTACTTGTTGTATGGACGGCAACCTCGCCTTCCCATTGATTTAATATTCGGACTGATTGAAGAGGATGAGGGGCAAACACCCAGAGGATTTGCCGAACAGTGGGCTAAAAGGATGGCCGAGGCATACCAGATCGCAAGTGAGAACAGCAAGCAGGCAAGTGCGCGAGGCAAAGCCCAGTACGACCTCAAGGTCAAAGGAGTAGTGCTAAGACCCGGTGACAGAGTTTTAGTAAGAAACCTGAGCGAGCGTGGAGGCCCGGGAAAACTCAGAACGTACTGGGAGAAAGCCATCTATGTGGTCCAAGAACAAGTGGCTGACAACCCGGTGTATAAAGTGAGCCCCGAGAATAGAGGTACGAAGGGAACACGCACTCTACATCGAAACCTGTTGCTGTTGGTCAATGACTTACCTGTTGAGACTCCGGATCCTGGGAAACCTGGGAAGCAGAAGCAAAACAGACAAAAGGACAGAGAGACACTGAGTAAGGAGCTTACTTACCATGGAGGAGAAGAGACTGATTCGGATGTGGAAGACTCTGGGAGATACTGGCTGAGGATTCCTTCAAGTTGGACTGAGCCTAGGAAAGGGGGTACGTACCTGCCGAGTCCAGAACCGAGCCAGGGAAATCCTGTGGTTGGAGTGGCCCCACCTGCACCTGCAAGAGAAGAACAAGATCAGTTACAAATGTCACCCCCAAGGGGGAATATTCAAGGCAGTACTCAATCTCGGGATGAACCAGTTCACTTCACCATATCCTTGCCCAGGAGTGAAGAAAATGAGGAGATTGAGAGTCTTCGGATGAGTGATGCGAGGGACTCTGTAGCAGGAGAAGACCCAGTTATGCTAAGACGGTCTGCTCGAGAAAGAAAACCAAAGAGCATGTTTACGTACGAGACACTGGGTCAACCCTCAACACAACCTCTGACCAGACTTGACAGTGTAACAGCTCATACGCTACCATACTTACCTGTGTGGGGAACACCTTATACAGTACCACATTCGTTCCAGATTACACCTTACCCTGACATAGCCACATTCACACCTTTCACATTTACAATGTTAGTATATTGAGTTATTCATGTAGAAAAAAAAGGGGGTATTGAACTGAGTTTTGTAACTTGAGCCTATTTCTTTTTGTCAGGGAGGATGTGACACCCCAAAAGTATGTGCACATTTTGTTGTTTTGTTGATATGCATTAAGCAAAAGTTTATTGTTACTAATGTGAATCGTTTTCGCTTTTGAAAGTAAATCATTGTGTGATTTGTTTAAGAGTCTGTTGGTGTGAGAGAAAAAAGGGACTTTTATTATGAAACCTGAAACGAGGACTCTTACGTAGGAGCTGTGTGCGCTTGCGCTCTCACATCTGCTGAGAAGTTGGTGCGACGTTACACGGTGGCTCCTGTCTCATCAATTATTCCTGTTATTTTGCAGGTATTATTGTTGCAACAACACTATTATATGCACATGAGATCTGTAATGTATATGTGTTATGTTTATGCCGCAAATATTTTGAGTAATGACGTTCGGTGTTGTGAATGTTGACTATATGCAAACTGTCCGCCATTTGGTGAACGCGGTAACACAAGGAGATGTGTGAAATGCGGGTAATTCGATTCATATTGACTCCAGTTACAAGGTTAAAGTGTTCATTTTGAGTTTAACTTTAATATTGTGTTTATCCAGTTATGTAAACATTTAATGATCGGATGCCTTTTCTCAGTTATATGTTTCAGACCTACATTCAGCTGATGTAATACTGTGATAATTCCTGCTGAAGCAGAAAGGAGAAATTAATGCTAAATATGTATGTTACATATGTTTATCGGGGTTTTAGCCCTTGAATGCTCAATCATTTATGTTCTATGCATAAAACATTCTTTTGACTCATGTCATGTGAGTTGATATACATAGAGTTTTGAAAGCTAAAATGTATTAGTTTTGTGGAAAAAGTGTAAATGTGAGATTTGTAGATTTCTTTTGAATAAGATGAAAAAAAAGAAACTGACATTTGTATAAAAAAGAATTTCAGAGGGAAAAAATACTTTAATGCTTGATTAGAAAAACAATGTGTACAAAACATTGAATAAACACATCTGCTGAGAAGTTGGTGCGACGTTACACGGTGGCTCCTGTCTCATCAATTATTCCTGTTATTTTGCAGGATTTTCTCATCTGTATACCTGACCCTCCGCGTGGGGCCTGTAACACAGGCAAGATGAGTAACAAGTGAGCCACGAGACAGTAAGAGCTAGCTACTAGCTACCTTGCTACCGACGTCGTCAATACTACAGTACTTCAAACCAAACAGTGAAGGTAAAATTTTTATATCATGTCAAAAGTGCAACAAATGTCGTCTGCAAGGGAAACTCTTGTAGCAGCGATAGAAGAAAAATTACTGACACTTACAGCATCAGAGTTGAATTTTATATGCTGGGCAATCAGTCTAAAGCCTTGTTTATACTCGACGCGTCCGCAAGAGCGCGAGTCTCCGCTGCCTGCGCGCGCACCTCTCCAAACGGACGAGGCATTTATACTTGACGCGCTTGCCGTTGTGCTATTCTGTGAAACGACTGGGGGCGAACTCGGAGTAATTCTCCTCTAAACCACCTGGAATTGCTAATTCATAAAAGAGTAAATGCAGTAGGTTTATTGTAGCCTATGTTCACTGCATGTAAACTAGTTAAACAACTGAAGCCTTGGAGAGTGTTTAAATCTTAATTTTTCCAGCAGGGCTTAATTCTGCTATTGTAGGCTTATTTTGTAGATGTAACCAATTACTTTAGACAAGTGTGAACTAGGTGCTCAATGCAAATGTGTTCCTGTTCACAAAATGAGATGTTATGGTCGCCCATCAATGCAAATGTCTCTGTGTATAGATCGGATCATAAACATGCTGGTACAGATCGTACCAGTTCGGCCAGATTCGGCTCGCAGTCGTCCGTCTTCGGATGCGGCGCCGTGGGCAAAGTTACAAAAAGTGCCGTGCACACCGCCAGGCGCAATGGGGTCTTGTGGACCCTACGCGCACGACCTCCCACACCGCAATGACGTCATTTTTGGCGCGCGCCCTTCGCGCTCTTGCGGACGCGTGGAAGAAAGTGGCTTAACGGTGGAAGAAAGTGACAAAGATTTACCTCATATGCTGAGTAGGCATCTTCTCCAGTATCAAGAATGGGAAGATGTTATTTAACAAGAGGATGAAGGGATGTCTCAATTGCTGCAAGTAAATGACAAAATTGAGGAAATTAATGGGGAAAATGACGGTAATGGCATATCCGAGTTAAAGATGAAGTCCTTTTGGAGAAAATGACAGCTGCATACATTCTGGAAATGGAAAGAAAGAACAAGTTGTCAATCACATCAAAAGCAAAGATGACATCAAAATTGCAGCAGTTAGTGAGGAAAGTGAGGAAGGTGGGAAGGAAAGCTATCTGCACAAACCAAACAATAAGAATAAGCACTGTGAGACGAACAAACACGATACACTGATGGAAAAGATTGACCAAGGTAATAAAGCTATATGTGAAGCTATTCAGAACCTCACCACTCCAATTGTTAGTCTTCACCAGACCTCTAAGCCCCAACCAATGAGAGTGAGTGTGGGCGACAATCCAAAAGCCAAAATAATTTGTCGGCCGAGAGACAGAGTAGGGGAAACTATTGCCAGACGCGCTTGCTCAAATGAACCTGAATCCAAAGATTGCGTTTTGTAGATTTCTTTAGTTGTGTTAGAAGTGAACAAGGTTGTGTGTCCAATACATTCCATCCATAGTAATTGTTTCACTTGCATACAAAATGGTCTCCAAACACAGACAGCATCAAATGACGTTATATTGTGTTCTACAGCAGTCAACAAAATAAGACTTCCCCCGTCACCCCCTCTCCTTCCTGACGAACCCCACAGGTGAGAAGATAATATAGCCTCACTTCCTCCACCGCCACCAGGTGCCTTAATTACCGTAAGTAACCAAAAGAATGTGTTCATAAAATGAAACAATACCAGGCTCTTACAGTGAGTGAAAAGCCAAACAAAATATATCGATCACAGCCAAAGACTGTAAATAGGAAACAGTGTCAGCAGTGTCAATTGTCCCATCCGGATGGAAGGTGTAGTCACTGTGTAGCCACACATAAGTGTGGCAGTGCAGAACATGGCATCAGGTTGTAGGATTAGAAATACTTCAGCCAGTACAAACAAAATTGAAATTCTGATCCTGGCGAATGTGGGACATCTGGATCTGTTCAGCTTAAGAGCACCACTCACTGGTAAACAATGCTAGTCAGCCAAGCTAGTAGGGAAGAGATGCCTAGTTTGAGCCTCCCTAAGGGGAGTTGACACTTCAATACTGTGGGACACTGGCTCACAGGTATCAAGAGTGGGAACGAACTGGAAAAGAAAATACCTGCCAGATGTTAAGGTGAGACCAGTGGAGGAGCTGCTTGAGGAGGGAGCCTTGGAGCTTTCAGCTGCTAATTGAACAGACATTACATATGATTGAAAGATGGAAATCAAATTCACCTTGTCTAAGAATGCTGTCGCCGGGATGAGTGACAAACCTTTCATGATCCCAATCCTGGTTGCCAGCAGTGACCTTGAACACCCCATCATTGGCTTTAATGTGATTGAACAACCAGTGACCATCCCAAAAAACAAAGTGGTAGCGGTGCCTTGCGGCCGGATAAATAAGAGAGTGTTGAGTGCGTCACATGTAGAGTTGGAGCCGAACCATGAAGCACCATGGCCAACTGGCTTAGTCATTAGAGAGCAGTTAATTCAGCTCCCTTCAGAGGATAAGGGTAAAACATAGGTTACATCATACTGTGTAGTCGGCTAGTCGCACAACACTTGGATGCTTGCACAGTGTTGATGCCATTTACCTGTTGCAGATAAAACCTACATTTGGTCAGAGACCCGAGACACAAGACAGCAGTGTCAACCCACTTGCACAGCAATCCTGCCGGATGCCACAAGCTGAGCCTTGGGACCCACCTGTGGACCTAAGCCATCTGTCAGATGACCGACAGCAACAGGTACAACAAATGCTCAGGGAGTAATGTGATGTTTTTGCAAAGGATGATTGGGACACGGGGTGTATCAAAGATTTGCAAATGGACACTCAATTAAAAGAAAATGTGCCTATGCAAAGAAGTGAAAACTCACATACAGGACTTTTTTAGTCGAGGCTGGATCCAGAAGTCTTGTTCTTCACATTCTTCACCTGTGGTATGTGTCAGGAAGAAAGATGGAGGCCTACGCTTGTGCATAGACTACAGACTGCTAAACGGGAAAACACAGCCAGATTGTCATCCAATCCCTAGGATACAGGATATCCTGGAAAACCTGGGGGGCAACTCCTGGTTCACAGTGTTGGACCAGGGCAAGGCTTACCACCAGGACTTCTTGAGTGAGAAAAGCAGACCCTGGACCGCATTTATAACACCATGGGGACTGTGTGTATGGGTAAGGATCCCGTTTGGGCTTACTAATGCGCCTGCATCTTTTCAGCTCTACATGGAGGGATACCTGGGAGAACTGAGAGATGAAGTGTGTGTCCCATATTTAGATGATGTTTTTGCATTTAGCTCCAGTTTTAAACAACACATCCAAAACATAAGGCAGGTACTGCAATGTCAAAGAGAGTGTGGTATAAAACTAAGGCCAAAAAATGGGACTTTTTTTAAAAGTGAGGGCTGTTATATAATGTAATCTCTTCAGAGGGATACAAGATGAATCCCAAAGAGGGGGAAACAGTTCAAGCACTGAAGCATGAGACACCAACCACTGTGAGAGAGGTGAGAAAGCTGATGGTTTTCCTCAGTTACTGTAGATCCTATACCAGACTTCTCCAGGATAGTCAAAACTCTTTATGAACTGTTAGCAAAGTCTAAGTCTAAACAGACGCAAAGCCAAAAGAGGAAGAATGTAAGCCGTAAGTCTGCTCAGTTGCCACCATCTCATCCTGTCCAGTGACCAATGATTCACAAAGAAATACTGAACAGAATGGTAGATCAGCTGACAAACCCAACAGTGATGGCATATCCGGACTTGGAGAAACCATTTGTACTTCATGTGGATCAGAGGTGTAGTGGTAAAAAAAGAGGTGGGCAAACTATAAATTCTGGTGGACCACGACGTGGTCACCAGGTAAGGTGGGCCACTGTCTACCGGTGTATGTGTATCCTGATAACATTGCTATAGGGAGGCCTCGACATTAAGCCTTTTAATACGCCTGTCCTTTGGACAAGTAAATTTGCCATTCATTTGTCTGAGTAAAAAAGTTGCTTGTCCGGATTTTTTATTTTTATTTTGTGTGTGTTCATTTATTCTGAAACAATATTTTCATCAGTGTTCAATCAGCTTTGATATTTAAATCACATTATTTTAATATCTGCACCTTTAAAGGGCATCCCCTCACCCAATTTTAGTAAATGTATGCTTCATCTTTCATTTTAAATTCTTAAATTTGATCAATAAATTAAATTATTTCGAATAATAAGACACTATGGGCTGTTACCCTAGGGGCTGATCAAATTAAATCATTTACACTGAAAAATAACAATTGCATAAAATAATGTTATGAAATTTATTTAAATTTACATAAGAAACTTGGAAAGAATGATACTACTTTTAAACATATAACACTAAACCGCCAGTAGGTGGTGGCAGGCAACCGTCTTAATGAGTGAGTCATTGATTCATTCATTCAAACGATTCGTTCAAACGACTGATCATTCAAGAATGAGACCGATGTTTATGAATGGCTCATTGAATCTTTGACTCAATCGATTCGTTCAAAATGCTGAATCATTCAGTAATGAAAACAGGTCGAGTGATCATGTGACATGCGCCGTGGTTTTGCTGTGATTATTGTTTGGAACTATTTTCGCTGCTGAAACAGAACAAAAACAGCCAATATTGTATCTAAAATGTAAGTGATTTAATTTTTACTGTTTATTGAACTGTTGTAGGAAATCAATGTCACGTTTTCTATCGTGATGGTGTGGTGTTCAGGAAAAATAATTGAGGTTGGTTAACATATGTCAGAATTATAAAAACTCTATTTAGATTTTTATAGGCAGCAACCTATGTTGTTAACTGAGTGTGTTCTGCGCTCATTTGTGTAGATTTCTGCTCGAGAGGCTGCACGAGCTCAACAGTGCAACCTTACCGTCAGTAATAGTAAACACTGACAGTAATGCAGCAATATGAAAGAGTTCGTCTTAGGTTTTTCAACCTATGAAACTAATGAACAATATGAAACTAAAACGACACAAGCTTAATTTAAAATGTCTTAGGAAATACATCCAGGATATTTTGAGGTGGATAAACGCAATTGAGAGGTGGATAAACGCACTTTGGAGGTGGGTAAACGCTATTTCCGAATTTGGGAGATGCAAACGGCGTTTACGTGCGTTTAGCCTCCACTACATCCCTGATGTGGATGCTTCAGAAGAGGGCTTAGGTGCAGTTTTGTACCAGCGTCAAGATGGTGTTCTTAGGGTCATTGCTTATGGCTCGTGGACATTGTCACCGGCAGAAAATAAATTACAAGCTACATTCTGGCAAATTAGAATTCTTGTCACTAAAATGGGCCATCACAGAACGTTTCTGTGACTACCTGTTCCATGCACGTGACTTTGTTGTATATAGTGACAATAATCTCTTGACCTGTGTCACGAGGTTAGCAAAGCTCAATGCAGCAGGGAACCGCTGGGTGACAGAGCTGGCGGATTATAGATTCACATAGAAGTACAGACCCGGAACAGCAAACAGAGATGTGGATTTCCTGTCACGAAGACTAAAGCCCAGTGAAGAGATCATGCGGGAGTGTACAGAGGAATGCCCCCAGGAAGCTATAGAATGCATCGGTAAAACTCTGGAAAGAGATAAAAACCAAGATGTTGATTGGATCTCTGCTGTCACATGTAACATCGATGCACTGCCAGAGGGGTGTAACATCTCAGAGCCAATCCAGCCTCTTGCGGTGCAAGACATCAGAGTGCAGATTTAGCCATTAGCAGAGCTCTGGCCTTGAAAAAAACACATGCATTCTTGAGACATAAAGACAAGCTAGCAGAAAGTGAGTCAGTGAGACAACTTCTCAGAGAGTGGCCACGTCTAAAGATTGATGGAGATGAAATCCTCAGAAGAGAGACTGCAGTGAGAAAGCAGTTAGTTGTTCCCGAATCCCTGAAGCCTACTGTGTACACAAGCATCTCCACAGGGAAATGGAATGGTGGCTCTCACAAAAGAACTGTTCTTCTGGCCAAAAATGTTCTTCTGGCCAGGAAATGGAACACTACAGGTCCTTCTCAAAAAAATGAGCATATTGTGATAAAGTCCATTATTTTCCATAATGTAATGATAAAAGTTAAACTTATTACATTTTAGATTCATTGCACACCAACTGAAATATTTCAGGTCTTTTATGTTTTAATACTGATAATTTTGGCATACAGCTCATGAAAATCCAAAATTCATGTCTCAAAAATTAGCATATTTCATCCTATCAATAAAAGAAGTGTTTTTAATACAAAAAAAGTCAACCTTCAAATAATTATATTCAGTTATGCACTCAATATTTGGTCGGGAATCCTTTTGCAGAAATGACTGCTTCAATAGCGGCCTTAAGCTTGCTAGCTGCATTGACCCTGCCCTTGATAAAACACAGTGGACCAAAACCAACAGCTGACATGGCACCCCAGACCATCACTGACTGTGGGTACTTGACACTGGACTTCAGGCATTTTGGCATTTCCTTCTCCCCAGTCTTCCTCCAGACTGTGGCACCTTGATTTCCGAATGACATGCAAAATTTGCTTTCATCCGAAAAAAGTACTTTGGACCACTGAGGTCAGGCACTTCCGCAGGTCCCCCAAGGTCTGGAATCGGTCCTTTTCCACAATCTTCCTCAGGGTCCCGTCACCTCTTCTCGTTGTGCAGCGTTTTTTGCCACACTTTTTCCTTCCCACAGACTTCCCACTGAGGTGCCTTGATACAGTACTCTGGGAACAGCCTATTTGTTCAGAAATTTCTTTCTGTGTCTTACCCTCTTGCTTGAGGGTATCAATGATGGCCTTCTGGACAGCAGTCAGGTCAGCAGTCTTACCCATGATTGCGGTTTTGAGTAATGAAACAGGCTGATGGCCTTCGGGTGTAACGGGTGTTACATCGTAACCTACTTCTGCCATGCCCTTATCTGGTTGAAGAGCCAGAAGGTCATGAATCTAACCTTGAAGAGAAAAACTGTAGAAGAAAAGCAAAACGGACAACAAGAAGGGATCATACAGCTAGACAGGATGCTTACCGAACAGACACAGACAGTTCCAGTGAGGAGTATCTTTTCTGGACAGCAGTGGGACAGGCTGAGACACCTCTGAATGCAGAAGAATAAGAGTTCTGTCCGAGAACAGAGACAATGACTACGTTTACATGCAGCCAATTTTCGGGTTATGGTCGGGTTAAGGTCACTTTTCGGGTTTCTGAAACATTAGGGATAACCCGTTTACATGCGTGAGCAGAGAGAGTTTCTCCTGTATACATGGAATTGCAATATCCCGATGTAAACGGCGACGCGCGGTATCTAGACGTACGGACAACCTTAAGACGCAAAATGCGTCATTTCCGATTCTTCTTCCTGTATCCAAAGTCAAAAATAACAGCAGTATGCGGATAATGAATAGTTCGGGGCAGATAGCGATCGCCTTTGTTTGCGCTATGATGCTGGTAACGTTACTGAGCTCGCTCCAAAAGTATGCTGTGCTGTGTCTCGCCTGGTCTCGCCATGTTTACTTCCGGTATACTGCACGCGGATTTTTGTATGCGCCGAGAAGTTTCTCTACTCAAAAGACCAAGATTCCTTGCGAATAGAACATGCGCAGAACACAAATCACTATGGGGATATGCCAATACGCGTTTACATGACCAAAAATTCGGGTTAGAAAAGGGGTACCCCAGGTATAATATCCCGGTTTTTAAAATCCGGGATATGAGCATTTTTCGGGTTTTTGCCGGTGTTTACATGGACGTTCGCGACCGGGTTATTGCTAATATCCCGGTTTTGAACGGGTTATTGGCTGCATGTAAACGCAGTGATTTTGAAACAGGCCTGGAAGGAGCTTGTACCAGATTTGCAGCCTGAAGAGGAGTCAGGTGAGGAGAGACATTTCGGAGAGGGAGATTCACTGCGTTTACATGCAGCCAATAACCCGTTCAAAACCGGGATATTAGCAATAACCCGGTCGCGAACTGCGTTTACATGCAGCCAATAACCCGTTCAAAACCGGGATATTAGCAATAACCCGGTCGCGAACGTCCATTTAAACACCGGCAAAAACCCGAAAAATGCTCATATCCCGGATTTTAAAAACTGGGATATTATACCTGGGGTACCCCTTTTCTAACTCGAATTTTTGGTCATGTAAACGCGTATCGGCATATCCCCATAGTGATTTGTGTTCTGCGCATGTTATATTCGCAAGGAATCTTGGTCTTTTGAGTAGAGAAACTTCTCGGCGCATACAAAAATCCGCGTGCAGTATTCCGGAAGTAAACATGGCGAGACGCAGCACAGCATACTTTTGGAACGAGCTCAGTAACGTTACCAGCATCATAGCGCAAACAAAGGCGATCGCTATCTGCACCGAACTATTCATTATCCGCATACTGCTGTTGTTGTTGTCTTTGGATACAGGAAGAAGAATCGGAAATGACGCATTTTGCGTCTTAAGGTTGTCGGTACGTCTAGACGCTAACCGCGCGTCGCCGTTTACATCGGGATATTACAATACATGTATACAGGAGAAACTCTCTCGGCTCACGCATGTAAACGGGTTATCCCTAATGTTTCAGAAACCCGAAAAGTGACCTTAACCCGACCATAACCCGAAAATTGGCTGCATGTAAACGTAGTGTGTTCCGGCTGCTGAATCAGAGGATGAGGTAAGAGAATCCAGAGATGCAGAGAGACAGGCCATGAAGAACTGGGCAGCTCGTGTCTACACCTATTACCAGCTAGGCCAGCCAACCTTTCAACAGCTGAAGACCTGTCATGTTGGTATGAAGACGACCGGAGGAATGGCCTGTGATTTCTCTACCAAATCATCATTCTTGTATCCTTTTTATCATGAATAGATATAAAAGACACAGAGATAACCCTATTTGTATAGTTTATAGTTAATGTTTATCCATTACAAGTTACAGTTCATGATAGGAGCTAACACGTAATAAAGAACAGGTAATCTGGACAGTTGTTTAAGTACAGAAATGGGTTATTATCCTAGTATATTGCAATTAAGACAGTAGTGTGTACAAACAATGTGTTTACGCTTATGGTACAGATTACTAAACGCATGGCTTTAAAATATGTTGACACATAAGTGTGGGTGTATAAGGTATGTTCCTGGTCCCTGGGGTGGGGGGGGTGGGGGTGGGGGGGGGGGGGGGGGGGACTATGGAGGACTATGGACACTTAGGTTTGTATTGTGGCCATGAGAGATTGGTCAAAGAAAAAAAATACTGAGAGATAATATCTCTTATAACCACACTGTAATGATGTGTGTGAAAAGACTTCTCTGTTTACATACCTTCCAACATGTGTTCCGTTGTGGAGGCACTGTTGAGTAATATTGTGAAGATAGGAAAGAAAATGAAGAGTTCAGATGCAAAAGCCTCTAAGTGCCATTTGAAATTTTCTTCTAAAATTATCATTTTTATCAAGCCTGTATATTTAAGTTCAGTAATTTCACTTAAATGGCAATGAAGATTACCTATTAATTGTCATTTAAGTGAAATTACTGAACTTAAATATACAAGTTTGATAAAAATGGTCATTTTAGAAGAAAATTTCAAATGGCATTTAGAGGCTTTTGCATCTGAACTCTTCAAATGTTTAGACACATTTTCTTCTTCTTTTTTTTTTTTTTTTTAGTGGGGGAGGGTGTGACCTGGAAGTACTATTTTATAATTTCATAATTTTCTAGAATAGGAATATGTTTAGAATAAAGTAAGGGAAATCACTATAATTTCATTTGATAAATATTCTGGATATAATTCTAAAGATTGATGTTACTGAAAGGTAAAAGTTCAGTTAGGATGATGTCATTGAGCCAGCTCGGTAGCGGAGAGAGCTCGAGCCAAGTGAAGTGATATAGGCTATATTACTGACATATGAAGATGTGTTACTTTGTGTAAAAAATAATTCTAACAGAACTGGCAAAATAAAGTTGCGAAAGAGAAGTCTATTTCAAGTGTACAACATATCATAAAAATAGTCCACATGACTCCATGTCCTTCTTCTGCATTAAGTTATTCATTTGGAAATCTTCATTTCTATCATGTCTTTGGCACAGTTATGAGAGTTCATGAGAGAAGTGAAGTCTGATTCCTGAACGAAATATTCTTTTGAGTCGACTCTTTTCGATTAATCAAGATATTAATAGTTTAGATAGTTAGAATAGTTTATGAGAGCACAGTTAAAAGCCCAAGGCTGTTAAAGTGGCCTATTTTTTTTTACCTGTTCGACATGGAGACGTTTAATCTCCTCGACATGCACCACTCGTTTTTTGTTTTTTTTTCTTCAAAGCAAAAGTCTCCTTGAGAGTTCAATGTTATTCTGTGATATCATACCCTGCTGAAAATAAACTAAAATATATTGGCTACTTTATGTACTTCTCAGAAATGTAGGCCTATTTAAGATTGTAGGCCTTCTTAAAGGGTTCACCCGGCAATGACAATTTTGTCATCATTTACTCACCCTCTTGCTGTTCCAAACCAGTAGGAGGTTCTTTCTTCTGATGAACACAAAAGAAACTAATATGAAGAATGTTGTTACCCAGACAGTTGACTGTAATTCAGTTACAGTATATATCTTAAATAGCAGAACGTCACTACCTGCATTTAGTGGTAATTCACTAGTGATGAATTTTACACCAGACGATGGCGCCATTCTCCATAAATCCTTATCGTCTCTCATAACACCATGCATCTTTGCTGTACATTCTTACATACTTTTTTTTGTGGAAACCATGTTTTCTCAGGATTTCTTTCATGAACAGAAAGTTCTAAATAATTTTGTAATTTTGTAAATAATTTTTGGATTTAGTTTTTTTTAGAACAACTTAAAAGTCTACAGTCGCTTTCATCAATGTATCAGTGCTGAATACAAATGTTCATTTAAAAACATTAGAATTTTTGCAAATGTATCATATATCGTTTCCTTAAATAGCCAAATCAAATTCATCCTTTTGAAAAACCAATGATGTTCCATAAATATCTATAGGGTCTGAACTGAATAGGCCTATCATTTTGTGTCACTACACCACTGGAAGAAAAGTGTCAAACACTAACTTCTGACTCAATACCTCAGAGAAGATGATGTAAACTCTGTGAGCCAGACAGACGTGCATTAAGATTAAGAGCAATATGGAGCACTAGTGAAGATCTGTCCCAACTTGCCCTAAGCCCCCCACAGCCTTAACTGTGGCGTGTAAGAACAGGTCTCAAGGCCTGCCTGAGGTGAGAAATAGAGGGTACTCCAGGGACTCCCTCATTTCTTGACACACGACGTATCTGTTATTACTATGAGTCCTGGCAGGCAACTCACACTATCTTAACAGTTGATTCGCGCTATCCTGTCCACCCCTAACCTTATGCAAACAAATGCAAACTACCAGCAGACTACTGCAGTAAATCATAACTGTTCCTGAAGGGGAAATCTATTGCCTCCCTTCCTGTCTAATGAAAATGGGTTTTTTTTTCTTCAGAAAAGAACCCAGATATAATTATTATGACTCTGAAGGAAGACAAACACTACAGGATTTGCTTGTGTTGTGTGAGGTAAATATTGACTCAAAGGACTGAATGGCTTGCCCTGCTCCTGGTCACCTGTGTGAGTGTAATTTTGGCTGAGATAAGAGGTAACAGATCAGTAAATATACCAGCAGACAATGTGGTCTCATCCAGATGTCTGTAAAACCCCCCATTTTACCATCACACACACAATATACTGTAAATCAACATATAGAAAATGTACTGCAAAAATCGTTCCATTCTCAATTAGCAGTTATCTTGGCTTTTTAAAAATAGCCCCTAAACCTACCCATCACTTGGGTTAAGACCAGAGGTGTAGTGGTAAAAAAAGAGGTGGGTAAACTATAAATTCTGGTGGACCACGACGTGGTCACCAGGTAAGGTGGGCCACTGTCTACCGGTGTATGTGTATCCTGATAACATTGCTATAGGGAGGCCTCGACATTAAGCCTTTTAATACGCCTGTCCTTTGGACAAGTAAATCTGCCATTCATTTGTCTGAGTAAAAAAGTTGCTTGTCCGGATTTTTTATTTTTATTTTGTGTGTGTTCATTTATTCTGAAACAATATTTTCATCAGTGTTCAATCAGCTTTGATATTTAAATCGCATTATTTTAATATCTGCACCTTTAAAGGGCATCCCCTCACCCAATTTTAGTAAATGTATGCTTCATCTTTCATTTTAAATTCTTAAATTTGATCAATAAATTCAATTATTTCGAATTATAAGACACTATGGGCTGTTACCCTAGGGGCTGATCAAATTAAATCATTTACACTGAAAAATAACAATTGCATAAAATAATGTTATGAAATTTATTTAAATTTACATAAGAAACTTGGAAAGAATGATACTACTTTTAAACATATAACACTAAACCGCCAGTAGGTGGTGGCAGGCAACCGTCTTAATGAGTGAGTCATTGATTCATTCATTCAAACGATTCGTTCAAACGACTGATCATTCAAGAATGAGACCATAGACAGTAAAAGAAATGAGACCGATGTTTATGAATGGCTCATTGAATCTTTGACTCAATCGATTCGTGCAAAATGCTGAATCATTCAGTAATGAAAACACGTCGAGTGTTCCTGTGACATGCGCCGTGGTTTTGCTGTGATTATTGTTTGGAACTATTTTCGCTGCTGAAACAGAACAAAAACAGCCAATATTGCATCTAAAATGTAAGTGATTTAATTTTTACTGTTTATTGAACTGTTGTAGGAAATCAATGTCACATTTTCTATCGTGATGGTGTGGTGTTCAGGGAAAATAATTTAGGTTGTTTAACATGTCAGAATTATAAAAACTCTATTTAGATTTTTATAGGCAGCAGCCTATGTTGTTAACTGAGTGTGTTCTGCGCTCATTTGTGTAGATTAAATCTACACAAATCTACTAGATTTCTGCGCGAGGGTCAACAGTACAACCGTCAGTAATAGTAAACACTGACAGTAATGCAGCGCAATATGAAAGAGTTCATCTTAGGTTTTTCAACCTATGAAACTAATAATGAACAATATGAAACTAAAACGACACAAGCTTAATTTAAAATGCCTTAGGAAATACATCCAGGATATTTAGAGGTGGATAAACGCAATTGAGAGGTGGATAAACGCACTTTGGAGGTGGGTAAACGCTATTTCCTTTGGGAGGTGCGTAAACGGCGTTTACGTGCGTTTAGCCTCCACTACATCCCTGGTTAAGACCAATCAGGGATGACTATAGTTCCGAAATGGTATGGGGTCTGGATAACAGAAAAGTACCGATAAAAGTATATATATACTTTTATATATATAATTCAGTAATTTCACTTAAATGGCAATGAAGATTACCTATTAATTGTCATTTAAGTGAAATTACTGAACTTAAATATACAAGTTTGATAAAAATGGTCATTTTAGAAGAAAATTTCAAATGGCATTTAGAGGCTTTTGCATCTGAACTCTTCATATATATATATATATATATATATATATATATATATATATATATATATATATATATATATATAAATAAAGTATATAAATAATATAATATAAATATATAAATATATTTAAATAATATAATATAAATATATATAAATATAAAGTATAAATAAAAGTTATAAAATAAGAAATCAAGAGAAAATCAGTCTTTGTTGACTTAAAAAATATGTACGATTATTTTCACCACAAGAGGGCGCAGTTTCCAACATTAACAAACGCGTAGGTTGATCACGCAGTGATGAGCTGAATGATGGGACTTGCTGTCAAGCTGATGGATCTAATAATGTTTATGGATGAGTGCAAACATTTATGTTTTTTTTTAAAGTCCCTGTAAAGTCAAAATTACGTATGTGTTTTGAGTTTGTCACACCACAGAAAAATGTGTTATTAGCCACCCAGCCAAATTTGAATGATAAAAAACCGGCAAGTACATAAAATAAGCTATCAAAATCTTGAAAAAATGAGCAGTTATCTCTGTTCTCAAATTCTGAGGGCGTGTCCACTGGTTGTGCTGAAACCACGCCCACTAGCGGTAAAGCTGTCGACGGTGATATTAGCTGATACTGCTTTCGTGACGGGAGGATGAAAGCTGAGGCGGGAGATAGTCGTTTCGGCCCCGTTCACCAGTAACAGCGGATTATCAGTGAATCCCAGTTGTCTCTGAGGAAAGTTAGAAACTATCCTGTGTAAAATGATCACTACAGAGGCGGGTGTTGGGGGTGATCCTCAGCTCTTCATCAAGGTAATGTTAGGCTCTCTAAAAACCTCTTCTTGATGTGATCGTTTTTAAGGGAATTTAAATGAAGATACCGATCTGTTTTGTACATGATCGCATCCAGGTAGTAGCCCATGCATGTCCGTGTCGAAGGCATAGCTAGCTAGAAAACTGTAGGCTCAGCTGTAGTAACTAATAGTACTGACAGTCACTCGCGATTGAGCGGTGAATGCGAATGTGCTCGGGGAGTGTTATCGATTGTGTGTTTGGGGAGAGATCAGACTCTGTGCATCATCAAATAGGGGCGTGTCCAGCAGCTCATGGGTTCCAGTGCATCACAGAGCCCTGTTTTAGCCCCGCCCAAACAATCCGTAAAATTGCAATGGTGAAAAACTGTTTAACGGTCTAACTCCACATTTCAGTTCTTCACAGTTCACAGACTTTGTAATATGTTTTAGCAATACATATGTAACATTTATAATGTGTTTAAAACTTTTTTGTATAATTGACTTTACAGGGACTTTAAGATTACAGTGGTATGAAGCAGGTCACGATTAAAGAGACCTATCACACGTGAGCCCCGCGGACATAAAGGAATAAGGACATACCGAACTAGTGCTGGATTACCCTCACAGGTCAGTTTATTAGATGAATTAAACATGAGGTAAAAGCGCTGCTTCACCTGGTCTAATCTTACACTATCACACTAAACGATATTGAAATGCGTGTTGAAAGTTATAATATAGGATACGTGTTTGTTCATTTGCTATACGAAACTAGCAAGCTATATCAACAAAACATACCATATTTCATTTCACAACGTTTCTTCATGTTGAGCTAACATTATATATCATTTATTTGTTTTATGTACATTTGTTTACCTGTCTGTCTATTAAAGCTGTCAAGTCGTGAAGCTCTGTCAAGTCCAAGTTATGCCGAGTTCAGACGGCACGATTTTCAAAGTAGTCGGGTCGCTATTCTTTTCACACTGCATGACTATCTTGGCCAGCATTCAGTCACTGCTTTGTTCACATTGCACGATGGATCGGCAACAGAATTGGTTTCACACTGCATGACTTTACAATTGGAAGAATCACCGACAACTCTGTCTAGCATGGTGCGCGCAAACTATGCAAGTTTCACAACAAACACACGCGAGATGTGACAAGGGTATGCGACGTCATACGTGCAAGACCGGAGTTCTCACCACTTTATTTTTTTAACCCGTTTGTGGTACAGCTCAGATACCGTAAAACTTCAAGTAGACACTGGTGTTCCTGCCAAATTTCCACTAATTCCGTTAGATACACCTGGTAAAGGTACCAGGTGAAGCTGAGGGAGCAAGGAGCCAATGTGGAGCCGACTGGTCAATGGGCTGGGGTGGAGTTATGGGCTTGGTGGACAAGGTGAAGCTAGGGGTTCCAATGCCAAGGTGAAGCTGGAGACCTGAAGACCCAGAGAGATCCATGCAGCAGAGGGGTACAAACAGAGAAGGCACAGAGGAACTGAAGGGGGCCAGTGGAAGTGGGGCCGAAGATCTATCTGTCATAGGTAGAGGAGGCATGAGAGGGAGGCTGGTGGAACAATCAGCGACAAAGGAGAGTTGAAGCTAGACAGGACCAGCAGAGACGCTGGAGACTTGGAGCTGGGCAGAACCCTCCAAACCTTCCCCTCGTACTCCATTAGGATACTCACAGGAACGAATGAGGTTGCTGTCTCCCACACCTTGTCAGACTTTCCGTTGGGACTTCTTCTGCAAGGCAGACTGATCTCATGAAGTAGCGTGTATATGACACGCCAATTCGTATTTGCATTTTTGGCATGCTATCAAGACGCATAATCGCTTTTCAGCGTGTTTATGAACGCCGTTGACTTAACGTTATATAAATATATGACTTACCTCAACCCTGTCCCTAAACTTAACCATCACTGGGGTTAATGGCATTTATGACTGTTCCCTTACCATCCTAGTGAAAAAAAGATATGACTTACCTCAACCCTATCCCTAAACTTAACCGTCACTGGGGTTAATGGCATTTATGACTGGACATTTGACGCGCGTGTACAGACACGCGGAATGACGCGGACGTTAATGGCGTAGACATACACGCATACACGCGGATAGCTCAAAATGCGTAGAGACAACACGCCACTTGACTCGAAAGTGGCGTGTATGTTTACGCAAAAGTCGTGATGTCATGTTGTGCAAGGCCAGCACCCACTCCACATAGGCGTGCTGTGGACCACTTGCTGAAGCTGGTATATACAATAATTCAGAGATTTTTTTTGTCAATTTCCCATTCATTTCCTATGGGTTCGTGGTATTCATTTTTGACCGAATACCACAAGTTTCATAACATTCCAATGAAGCTGTGATTTTTAGAAATTCAAAACAGAAAATTTTTCGGTCAGAAATGACCGAAGAGCACCTGAGGGTTAAGGCCCGTTCACATATTTTGCGTAGTGCAGTTTTCAAATACAGAACGTAGCCTACTTTATTTATTTTAGAAGTTAAATAACGAGTGTTGCTTCTTTTACGTCTCCATGAGTGCCACCAAAGGAGAAACCACAACGAATACAGGCTTTTCATTACGTCCCGTCTTCTTAGCGACCGTCAGAGCCAGCTGATAAGTTTCCCGAATAACACTTTTCTAACACTTTTCCCGAATCATGTAGAAAAGGACGCCAAAAATATATTTCCGATCAACAAATGCCTTGATTGCAGTTCTCTGTTTGTCTATTAAAATGAATGCGCTGTCGATTTATTTTACAAAAGACGCGACAGCGGAATCTATACATCTCATTTCTCCAGCTGCAGTCATCTTTGACAAGCGCTCTTTGATGACGTGAGGAGTGTCAACAAGGAGTGTCTATTTTATCTGTTTTTGTGACTAACATTTCTGTAGTGTAACCATGGAGTATAAAATTCAATATAAATTCTCGGTATTGCATTGGACTCTACGATCGGCGGAAGTTATCGAGCATCCTTACATCTTCACCGGAATTACCGCCGTGCATAGAGCCCATTACTCCTCAATGGATTGAGTCCAGACCGAACTTCCCGTCCAAAAAAATGTTGTGGGTGGAGTTCGGGCTGGCATCCAGGCTAGTTTGTTCGGTCAGTTCTTGTAAATGAACAGAATCCAAAAAGAGGCTCCACGTTCCATTTAATCTTTTTTGCATCAATATATATCTTTGACTGATATAAATTAGGGAGCATTAAATATATGTTTAGTGTAAATGTATCTTTTGTCATCCTAATTGCACAAGAAGATGTGCAATAGGATCACCATGTTGATATACAATTACAAAGAATATAATTGGAAAGAGTCATAAATCATGGTTTCACAAATATCCATACAACATGACGGTGAAAAAATTATGAATGACTGAATGTTATTTTTTGGTATGTACTTTTTTTTCAAAAATACACATTTATCTGAAAAGCATAATAGCATAATCTTGTTTTATTATAAGCAATTATCTATGCAATATTATTTATCATTTTCAATCATATGAAGAAAATCCAAAACAGATATCCAGAAAAGAACCATTTTTTAAAAAACTTTTTTTTTTTGCACAGTTATCAAAATCTCTGTCTCTTCTCTGGGAGTGAGTAGAGTGGAAATCGATCCACTGACATTAGAGGCCGTCTAACAAGGATAAGAAATATCTTAATAAAGAATCATAATCCCTCCGTAATCCCTCATTACAGCAGGAGCACCATTCACAACTCCTGCCTCCATCATGACAGCAGCTCCTCTCATTCTCTCCCTATTCTTCTGGTTCTTAAGCACATCTCTCCACGGGTTCAGAGCTCTTTGTTTTTCCTCAGCATCAGTTTTACTTCATCTGCTCATTGCTCTTTGAGACCAGATATGTTTTAAAGGGAAATATTGAGCTTTTGTGTGGTGTTTGGTATAAGATGATTAAAATGAAATGGAAGACATATGTTTAATGACTCCTAACCCATAGGGATCTTTTGAAAAGACACTGGTTCGTTTGGTTTCAGGGTGAGAATGATTAAAGAAAGGGTCAAACAATTCTGAAAGTGGAAGTGCTCAATTAGTTAAATATAGGAAGAGTGATGCTGGACCAGAAAGAGGAATATAAGAATGCTTGTAATGAATTTGATGAAGAAAATCAGAGGAGTATTGTTGCTTAACAAAGGTTTGTGGAGGAGTTAGCAACAGTCTGTTGGAAAGCAACCCAACCTAAACCTAGCCATGCGTTTAATTAAGACTAGTCAATAAGTATCTTGTGTCTTTTGTCTTCCTTTTCCTTATGAGGGTGCATTCATGTGTAATATAAAAAAGAGCAGCCTGGATTCAGAGCACCAGAAATATAACATATTCTTTGAGCAATCTCAGTTGTTTGTCTAAAATTATGCTTTATTTGTTTGACATTGTCAGCAATAATTCCTACATGAATTCAGAGATTAAAAAAGTGCACAGATGACTTCTTTATTTGTTAAATTTTTGCAGATTAACAGGTCATAAGTATTGTTATGGACTAAAACTGGATTGTGCCTATTATGAATTAAAAAAGGACTAGTTCACCTCGTGTCATTCTAAATATGTATGATTTTCAAAAACAGGATATTTTGCAGAAGGATATTTTCAGAATGCAGAGTGTATTTTCCATTTTATGACCTATTGAGAGCCAATCCAAATATATTTTCAGAATCCTCTCTAACCCCTAGTGTTTAGTCATATTTACTCTTTAGCCTTATGTCTTAAATTTTGCCCTTTTTCCCATTTAATCATAACATGATCTGGTCTGAACACGGTGTAGTTAACAAGATTCTTAAAACTTCAGTCCTTAAAATTTCAAGGTTACAAATCTAACAGATGTCGTTTGACATTTACTGAACAGTTAACGCTAATGTGACGGTTGCTTCTGAGGCATGTGAAAACAGGGCTGATGTAATTGTAACTGTGCAGTTAAAAGAGTATAGCAAAAGTAGAATTGATTATAGACGGCATAACTGCCTGTGACAGTGTGGTTTGGTGAGTTCTGTTCATGCGTCGTTGGCTCTGCAATAACACCAAACACAGCCATTACAAGCTAAATTTAAACAACTCTGTGACAATCACAGGCATGGGGTTCAGAACATTAGACTGTTTAATTGGTTTATTGTGGTTAGTGATTCAGAATCACTAATCGCTATAGAATCAGATTCAGAATTGTAAGCAATTTTTCAAAATCATGATTTTATTTTATGTGTAAGCCTGTAGATTTATTAACAAATACATACTACACCCAAAAATGAATATTCTGTCATCATTTACTCACCCACAAGTTGTTTCAAACCTGTATGAGTTTCTTTCTTCTGCTGAGCACAAAGGAAGATATTCTGAAGAACGATTGGAACTTTGGAACCATTAGCTTCCATAGTAAGTCAATGGTGCCAAACAAATGTTTGGTTCCAATCGTTCTTCAAAATATCTTCATTTGTGTTCAGCAGAAGAAAGAAACTCATACAGGTTTGCAACAACTTGAGGGTGAGTAAATGATAACAGAATTGAACTACCGCCTTAATAAAAGCAAAATCATTGTTCTTTTATCCTCTGTTTTTTCACATGCATTCCACAACTGCAGAGAGAATGAAACTCAATCACTAGTCACTCAGTCATTGCACATTTATCCAGGTGTATTGAATGAATAGAAAGCACCCCTCCTCTTTGATACTCTCTCTATATCCGCATCTGTGAACTCTCCAACCTTCAGTCCCCCTGCAAGTGTTTGCCTTGTGTAAAGAGAAGAGCAGGTGCAGATCAGACTCCTCTAGGCTATTTGTGTGCATAAACGTGAAGACTTAACCGCAATCACCGTCTGCAAGTGGCATTGAGTTCTGTGTAGTCTAATCAGAGATGATAGTGCTGGCAGCAGACGCCAGGCACACGTTACACCCCGAGGCTCTGTTCACGCTGCCCTCTGCTCTTGTAATGAAGCGTGGCGGAGAAACCTCACTGAGTCATGACTTGCTTTTCAGGGTGCTTGATTGAAATCACGTACAGACCAGTAAACCTCAGAAGAATTTGGTTCCTGCTTTGCATGTATCTAATGTGAAGCTGGTTATAATGTTCTGAACTTAAAAATTAGTCCAACACAATTGCATAATCCAAGTGTAGCTATTCATGCTTACACGATCATTGTCCCTCCTGATGATTAATGTCGCATGTTGCAATTTTACAAAGTAATCTCATACTTTTTTTTCTCTTTTCTTTATAGAAAATATTGGTTCTGCTGATTTTGTGTCTCTTAGTTATCATTTTAGAATTATAATTATACAGAGAAACGTTGACACTTTATTCTAAGGTGTCTAATTATACATTAATATGCTGGGTAATGTCAATTAATAATTGTAATTACTATTGGGATAGCATTTGGGTTTAGTTTAGGATTAGTTGCGTGTAATTATGCGTAGTTTATTGTTAGTAAGTACACAGTAGTACATGCGTAACAAAGTCACTGTATAATAATGTTACTTTATCAAAAAGAAAATTTGGTAACACTTTACAATAAGGTTTCATTAGTTAACTACTTTAGTTAACAAAAACTAAGATTGAATATTTACAGCATTTACCCTATTGTAAAGTGTTACCGATAATTTTCTAGACATTATTTAAAAAAGGAAAATTATCACAATTTTCAAGTAATATTCCAGGATAAGAAGTTGTAACATTTCATGTACATTACCTTTTTAAAGGTGTGAAGAAAGCATTAGATTAATGCAGATGTACCACTAAAGTAAAGAAAAGAAGTCTTTACTTTAGTGCATTTACTTTAGTGTAAAGAAGTCTCTTTTGGAACAATCATCGGACCAGAGATTGTGCGAACACTACTATATATTAAGTGAAAAATAGTATGTAGAAAGAGTAGCATATCCAAATACACAGTATTCATAAAACAGGCAGATGCGTTGAGGAAAGATACAGTGACACTTACCCATTTGTGTCTGTAGGTGCACCTCAAACCACCTCTTGGAATGGTTGGAATGCATGAAGTGGCCAAGTGTTAATAGGCCAATGACAAAACATAATAAATTTACTTGTAGTTGGTCCATTTACATTCATAACACACAAAATGTGATTTTCTACAGTTATCTTGTAATATTACTCTTGGTGCTGTTGACCTTTTTTCAGAGCAGTGCCATGACAGGTATGAAAGTGAGGCTGTGAGGGATAGACTTCTGGTCAGAGGACTGGTCAGGTCCTCTGCAGTTCTTCGAAGTGTTGTCCTCTGGAGTTGGTTCCAGCAGGAGTTGCTCATTCGGTGTCTGGGTCTCCTCTAGCTGAATCCTGACAGTATGGTTATAGAAAGTAACTGACTGTGTCAGAAATCCACTCCCAGTCTATAAAATGTACTTAACGGACCTTCGCCCTACAATCTAGCACGTTCCCTAAGATCACTAAATTCAAGGCTTCTGGTCATTCCAAGGATATCTAAGTCCACTAAAGGAATAGCCTTCCCGAGTCTCTGACTCACTGACACAGTTTAAAACTAGACTAAAGACGCATCTCTTTAGTCAAGCATTCACATAATGCTTACCTCTTATTCCTCTGTTATGCCATACGGAACCGTTTGCCACTGAAACTGCTTAACGCACCAGTGGGGCTCGACAGCCTCTTAAACAAACGGGTCGGCGCGTATGGTTGGGTTGCGGAGAGTTTAGAATTGCGGAGAGTTTGTGAGATTGTAGTTTTCTAACACCTACTCCCGTGTAATGGAAATCGTTATTTCCCATATGCCTTTCTGCTGTTATCTCGGGACGCTTGTCCCGAGAAAAATGGCGTTTGTCAGCTCCAGTTTTGTATCCCGCCTCTCACGGGGATTTCGGATGCCTAAACGCCTGTGATGAGAAGACCAACGACTGTGAAGAGACGACTCAAAGCCGGCGACATGTTATTCCCTTAATATTACATCATTAACTAAAAGTATTTTTTCCATGTACTTTCTGAAATACACTTACTGTAAAGTTTCTTTGAAACAATATGAATGTTAGCCAGAGGAGAACTGGCCCCCGACTGAGCCTGGGTTCTCCCGAGGTTTTTTTCTCCATCCAGTCTGATGGAGTTTTGGTTCCTTGCCACTGTCGCCTTACTTTTGGCTTGCTTAGTCGGAGATATTTAATATTCAACAATATCATTGATCTGTGTTGTACTACTTTCATTTTATCACTGTGAAGCTGCTTTGATGCAATCTGTATTGTGAAAAGCGCTATATAAATAAATGTGACTTGACTTGACTTGACTAAAAGGGATACTTTACAGTTTACAGAATATTAACACCACGTGGAGGTACATTTCCTCACCCATTTTTTTCTGTTTGTGTTCAGACAAGCTGTTCTCCAGTAAGGTGCTTCAACCACCAACAGTACAACGCAATGCAGCTATACTGACTTTAGCCTCAGATGCAGTCAATGAGGTGTCCTTTATCATTTTCATTCATCTCATTGAAGTGCCGATTTGATATCTGACGCTTTTTCTCATGGGAACTCCAAACTTTTTGAGCCAATCACATGACCCATAAATGTGACTCATAGATGTAGCTAAAAATCAGCTTCTGTTTCTTCTATCAGAGGGTGGAGTGAAGTCAGGGAAACCCAATCTCACTGGTTTACTAAAGGATGGAGGTCTGGTGGAAGACTCTTTGTCTCCATGGTCTATGCCCGACGATCCTGCTTTGCCAAAAGACAATAGAGTCAGATTGCAGTGTGTAACATGCCCTTTGATAAACCACACAACTTGTGTGTGCCCCACATTTTCTTCTCCAAGGCATTAATGGCTTGTCTGAGGAAGAATGAAACATGGAGTGACTTCCTCTTGTTTCAGAGGTGTTGTCGTTTAAAAATCTTGTGGGACTTACAGAGAATGGAAACTAATTCCCTCCCAAAAGACTGTAGGCCAGAGTTCTTGCCTGCTGAACACTCGCTAAAACCATATTTATTTCAAAGGTATTTTGTGAAAAATGGGCTCACTCAAATGTTTTAGCTCTTTTTTGTTTGACTATACATTGTAAATCTCTTTGAGGTATTCTGACAAGGTCTGGTGGTCAAGCACGTTAAAAGAGGGCAAGAACAACAGGCTGAAAGTTGACACTGTAATAGAAGCTCAGTAGTTTTTCTAATAATTCACATAAGACAACAACAATAACCATAATATATCAGTCATAACTGATTCATGCTGATTTTTATTTCAGGGTTTGTGAGATCAACAAGATCTATAAATTTCATGATTGCTAAGGACCAGAATGCTTTAGACAAACCCAGCAAACAGGGAGCATTCTTAGAACTTTGGGAATTCTTTGGCCATGCTTTTCTCTAAAAGTTGTGAAAATTATTCCAGTAACAGTAACAGCACGTTCGTTCAAAGTTATCTAGACTTTAATAATGCTCTCTTTATGTTAGCACATCACTTGCAGAGTGCATGGAAAGTTTTTTTCCTGAGATGTTTTATTTGGACAATTCGTGATTTTTTAAAAAAATGTTATTACTTCTTTAGAGAATGTTCAAATTAACGTCCCCTAAATGTAAAATTATTAAATTAAATGTTGCCGTAAAGGCACAGTATGTAAGTTTTGCCTCTAGAGGTCGTTATTTAAAATGTAGCTTTTGGCTTATAGGCATAGCTTGATGATGCCATGAATGAGCTTGAACTCAGGCAGAAATAATTATCATGGATGGGTTTATGAATTAAAGTTTTAATAACGTTACAATGGTATAAATCAGGGCATGGCTGAGAGCCGTGGGAGCGGATTGAGGCTGGTGGAGCGAATGCTAATGAGACACCAGCGCAACACGGTCTCGAAACCCAGGAGCTTGAGGAGCTCAAGACCTTTTATCATGCTTGTATTCCTCAGTCGACCACAGGCGCTCCTTTCATTTTATTGTTTATTTTTACGTTTAAAGTTAAGTGTAACGTTTGCTGGTTCCCGGCTCCTTTATTCCCTAGACTTGAACTTTGTTACAGTTTGATCACTTTAAAATACATTATTTTATTTCATTTTAATGAAATAGTCGCAAGTGCTGAATACTCATGCAGGTCACTTTATTTGACGAATTAAAACAGTGCAGTCTCATCCCAAGACATCATACAACTGACGCTTTTGACCATACGTCAACATCCACCTTTTTAGGGTTCCCTTAAACGTCGGTTAGATGACGTTTTCCTAACCCATACCTAAACCTACCCCGTCACCTATCTGACGTTAAAGGTAAAGCGTCAGTTGGATGACGCCCCAGGATCGTCATCTAACTGACGTTAAAGGGAACCCTAAAACGGCGGATGTTGACCTATGGTCAAAAGCGTCAGTTATATGACATCTTGGGATGAGACTGTTAATTAAAACTGTGGGGCTGATTAAAACTACTTTAGGCTGTTTTACTTGGTCAAAACAATCATACTAAAAAAAACATTTGAGTGTGATGAAAGTATATGTTATTACTCTACTTATGGTGGCACCGATAATGAAAAAGTTTGTCCAATACCCATAACCGATAATACTTTATATTTGAAAGCTGATAACTAATATATAAATTTAAATTTTAAACACATTTTTTGAAAGAGCCTGATTACAAAAGCAAAAGTTAGTTTGAATCAGTGTTGAACCAAGTTTTAAAATCAATTTTACATTCCTAGGGCCAACCTAACACTATTGCCTTTCATCAAACAACATTACTTGCTTATAAAGAATCATAATGTGTATGCCATGGTCCAATAGATACATAAAATAAAATGAAAGCCTGCGTACAGAAAATAATGAAATAATTTTAATTAAACTACAGTTTTGATGAAAATAATATGAAAAACAATACAATTGATAATTATTATTAATAATGTATTAATATTTAGAAAAAGAAACATCTAAAATTAATATTACCATTTCATAACAGCATTGTCTTTTGAGCCGTGTGCGCTGGATGAACACCGTTAAATTGAAGAGCTTTGCTAGCGGGTTAATAAACTCAACCAAATGCATACCATATGAGAATAATCAGATATTTCAATAATAAACATAATATTACAACTTAAATCTGCATAAAATGATGTGAATGCACATGTTAACTTTAAGTTAAGTGCTATTGTGAGAATGACTTCTGCTGTGGACAGTAACATCTGGCTGAAACACGGCACCTAAACCCAAAGAGTTTACGTTTTATTACAGTAATGTTCTCATTATAATATTATGCAAAATGACAGTCCCAATCAAAGTTATTAATGTCATGCATTGCTGTTTGAGCTTAGTTGGCCACGTCACATTAAAAAGTGTTACTTTTTAGTTGAAAATGGTGTAAACACCCCCTAACTCCAATAGAGTTTAGGATGTCTATAATTGCCAGTCCCAATGCATCTTTTTCATTATCTACGTGGATATTAAAATCACCAACAATTAAGACTAACAATTAAGACAGAAAAATAGTCAGCAGGATTATTGGGAAAAATGTGGCTATGGCGACCTTTCTGCAAAATAATATTACATTGCTTCTTGCACTTTCGTAACAGAGTGAAATGTCTATGGCACTAAAAGCATGTTCAGTTTTATCCAAAACAGATGAATCTGGAAATTACGTTTGAAAATAACACAATACTTACATTTACCTAACTGATACAAATTAGTGTTGGGTGCAGTCTAAGCATGATGGTTATTATAGTTCTAGACTAAATGTGAGCAATTACTCATCTCAGTATTTTAGTATTCTTCAAAATGAATAAAAACTGTGAACTGCAAACTCAGAATATAATATTATTACAAAACCTGTAATAATTCATTATATTAAATAATTCAAATGTACTTTATGTATTTAATCTCACTCTATTAACCACTGTCTTAGCTGCTGACCTTCGATGATCCAATTCAACCTAACAGCAAAAATGACTTCAGATAAGCATCTCATTTGTTTTTCAAGTGTTGAACTGTCTTTTCCTGCATCCTATTCTAAATCTCAGACAGCGTTGATCCACCTTTCATTTTCTCTTTTTCCTCAGATTCCTTCAGTATTTCTGAACTTAAGTCCACCCTATCCCCACTATCTCTCAGCTACAGTGTCTGCTTCCTATGAAAGCATGGAAAATGTCTCGGTTGTCGTTTTTCGACCTTCTCATGTCCTCCACCCAGTCGTAGTTCAGTGACACACTCAATACGTTCAGAGGTTTATTACTCAATCACTGTGTCAAGCGGTTCATCGTCTATGGAAACACATCTTAAGGCCTCGGATTGGCCTGGCATCCCAGCAGACAGGCAGTCTGATAGTGTTTGATGAATGTCGACAGCGTCTCTCAGGCTTCAAAGAAAACGTGATGGCTAAAGATGTCTGACTGCTCACACCATAATCTATTTAAAGAAAGAACCAATCTAAATCTTTTTCATCCACCCTCACAGCAGTGAAGCATTTTCCAAGGACTCTGTAATACATTGCATTAGGAGATAAAGGCCTTCTCCACACAGCTGCTTTATGCTGACAGCTTCTTGAAAAAAGTTTCTCCCTCTTTCTTTTTTTATGTCACTCTCTCTTGCCTTCAAACATAAGTTAATATTGCACTTAACCATGAAAAATCCTGTCATTCCAATGACTTATTTCCATTGAGCAGAAAATAATGTTTTGCAAAATATTGCACTTTTCCATTCAAGGAAACTGGAAATCTTCCGTCAGTGAAGTTAAATGTTATTATTGTTTCACATGCTACTTAATGATGTAATGAACTTGAAGGTTTTACATGAGATTTGAAACCTACATTAGATTTTATGGGAAAGATTTCATGCGAATAAAGACTTCAATTTAGACCTGATTCTGACACTGTGTCAACAAACACCAGATGCGAACGGCGCGACACAACATGACTCGACAAAAACAAACAAAACCCATTATAATCAGGTTGGGATGCAACACAACAACAAATCCCCGACAGTAAACTAATTCCCTGTTCTACACCTGACATACTTCAAGCGATCACGCTACTTTTGACACAAAGAACAATAGATTTGCAATGGCCGCCTTGTCTCGTCCAGTGTTGACACGGTGTAACACAAAGCTATGAAAAGACTTATACCTAGACAGGCTTAACCTAGTCCCAGACCAAAATGTTTTAACCCAGTCCCAGACCAAAATGTTTTAACCTAGTCCCAGACCAAAATGTTTTAACCTAGTCCCAGACCAAAATGTACTATGTTTTAACTGAAAGCAACTCATACTGACTTATCCTTTAACATTGTTTTGTCTCAAGATGCACTCCAGAAATGATTTTTTCCCCAAGGTAAATATCCTACAGTAAAAAAAAAAAAAAAAAGGTTCTTCAGGGGTTCTTTGCAGTGGTCATGGTGCTATACAGCACCACTACCATTTAAAAAACCTGTTAAGCCTAGTTCGGTTCTTCAGCGGTTCTCTATGGTGGTTAACATCAACGCATTCTCACCCCAAGGCGTCACCTTTTGACCATGCTTCAATATTCAACACTTTAGGCGCCCTTTAGCTTCAGTTACATGACGTGATCCTACGGCGTCTAACTGACACTAAAGGGTGCCTAAAGTGTCAGATATACCCCTTTTCCACCGAAAAACTGGTTCGGAACTGGTGCTGGTTCAAAGTTGGTTCGGAGTTGGTTCAACTTGCGAACCCGTTCAGAACCTGTTTGCTTTTCCACTGACTAGAGCGCCCAGGGAACGACGTCGTTACGTCACTGTGTACGTTGCTTGCAAGTACATTGCTTTGGGATTATCTCTAACTCGTGTACCAAGAAAACTTTAAAAACAATTGAAATATGTAAGTCTTTTAATCTTTTCTTTTGATATGTAATCTTTTCTGATAAGTGATGTACCCCTGTCTTGTGTCTTTTTTTCTTTCCATTTATTAGTTCTATATCGTGACTGTTTTCTTCTTTGCTTATGTTTCAAAAAATAAATAAATAAATAAAACACTTGCGTGTTTCTGCAGTTTCTCCTGGCTTTGCGATGTTCAGAAAATATGTTTAGAAGAACCGAGAAGAACGCATCTAAACGCGCTCCGTAAACATGACGTGCTAAAAGAACGGTTCTAGTCCGGCAAAGAGTTGGTGCCGCTTTGGAACCAGTTCTCGCGGCCGCGAACCAGTTCTTTGGCTGTCGAAACACAAAGAACTGGTTCGCGCGCAGGCACCGGCTCCGAACCGGCTCTCACAATGCTTTGGTGGAAAAGGGGCTATATTGAAGCATGGTCAAAATGCTCCCAAGGTGTTAGGTGACGCCTTGGGGATGAGAATGGGCTGTTAACATGCTCTATGGTTCACCTCTTATGGTTCTACATAGCACCATATGACAAAGATAAGTGGTTCCCCAATGATTACAAGCCAATGAACCACTTTTAGTGCTATTTAGCACCATTTGTTTGAGTGTAATTTAACTAAGGCATAATCCTGGCTTAGTATAAGCCCTGTCTGTGAAACCAGGCAAAATCATATGGAAATCATATCATATGGAATAGTTTTATTAGATTGTGTGGTACCTTTTTCTTCTTTTTGGAGCTTGAGAGCCTCAGTGACCATCTACTTTCTTATATGAAAAGAGCAGCCACGAAATTCTGCAAGATTTCTTGCTTTTGTTTTTCATAGTAGAAAGTAAGCTACACATGTTTGCCAGCATCTGCATCTCTCTGTTAGAACAGCCTGTGAATTCCAGACAAAGAAACATGTCTCAACAAGTACATCAACTATTTACGATTGCTGTGGGTGTTGCATATGCAATGTTAAACTGAGCATAGACTCACTGCTTGGATGTTCATTTGAAATCATTCATTTAATAAAGCATGAAATCATTTGAATGGTTTGGAGTCAAATGAGCATAAGTGTATCAAAACAAATGTGTTTTTACGTCCTTTTGGCTCCCAAACCTTGATTTGATACTCTCAACCTGAACTTTTCACCTTTTCATGTTTTTTTCCATCCCCAAATTTTTCCAAAATCCCTGCTAAACATAGACATGTCTTTTTATGGCATGTTTATGAGATGATAACAGATTTTTTTTTAATATGTGTGTGTCTTTTTACTGATGATTCTTTGGACCTGTGGTTGATGGATAATGTATTTTCCATAGTGGGCCTTGATGGGGACCTAGACGTCACATCTGCCATTACCGCTCTCAAGAGGCCCCCCAGGGCATGGGAACCTCCATCCTCCCTGTGGTCTGGGACTCTGCTCTGTCCCTCCCACCCGTACTAATTCAGCATGTTTCTCTCTCTCTCAGGCTTCCTGTCTCTGACTCCACTCACTCTTCTCTCTCTCGCCATCCAAAGCTCCTCCTGTTCCTTCTTGTGTGCTCTCTTTCCCATCCTTTATAAGCATTTTGTAAGCATTTATTTGAGGCGGTGAAGTGAAAAATGGGCATGAGAAAAACTAGGGTTGCTGTAGGACATGGTGATTCTCTCACAGGCTTCAATGTGACTACAGGTGAAAATTAGATTGTGAATTGTTCCATTTCAACGACTAGTGTCAACACATGGGGACATTAAACAGAAATCCTGTTGAATACAATGATTGTTCATGCTCTTCAGTCACATTTCTCTTTCTCTGACCAGGCAAATGGAAGGATCTTATAAATATACATGCAGAGTCCAAAATTAAAGGATTAGATCCCTTCAGAATTCAAATTTCCTGATAATTTACTCACCCCCCACGTAATCCAAGATATCGATGTCTGTCTTTCTTCAGTCGAAAAGCAATTAAGGTTTTTGAGGAAAACGTTCAGTTAAGGTTTTTGAGCAAAACGTTCAGGAAGATTTTTCTTGTAGACTTCAGGTTTGGGTTGAAGGTCCAAATTGCAGTTTCAAAGCAGCTACAATGGGCTCTACACAATCTTGCACATCCATGACTTCACACATTATGTAATCCTGTTGGAAAGGTCTGGGGTAACCTAAGCGGAAAGGGCGAAAAACTCTAAAATCTCAAATCTTGTTTCCTACTTCAAATTCAAAATCGTCCAAAATCGCTGTTCCCTTTCGTAGTCACTCCGAGTTACGTCAAGGAGTGACGGAGAATGGGGGTTTCGCATAGAAAGCCAATCCTCTTCGAGTATTTAACAACGAGCCAATGGCGTGAAAATGCCATGGGTCTGCGGAATTTGCATAACGTACTCCGCCCACCCATGTGGGTATAAAGGGAGGAAGCAAACGCAACCGCAGTATGTTTTCGCTTCGGAGCCAAGAGCATTCTTCTCTCCACAAGCCATATCACTAAGCCTCTTCGAGACGAGCGTCCTCTTCAGTGTTGGTGTGACGGCGGTACCCAGCGAGATTCTGCATTGCCTGCGATCTGTGCAGTGGTCTGCCAGACTTTGCGCTTCTCCCTGGTCGCCTCGGCGCTGAAAGAGTGAATTTCCTCCTCTCCTATGAAAGAGCTGCACGCGGCACGTCTTTTTAAAGATGGTTCGCCCGTGTTCTTCTGGGTGCGGTCGATATCTGTCCTCCTCTGATGGGCACGATCGCTGCTTTGTATGTCTGGGTCTTCGTCATGCTAAAGCAGCTTTCGTGGATGAGTCATGTGCCTTTTGTGGTAATATGACCATCTCAACACTTAGATCGAGACTCAATGATCTTACTGTGAGAGTCCCCGCCTCCGCTACCCGTTCAGCTTCCTCTACCCGGGGAAGCTCTTCGGCTCGCGGCCAGGGTGATCTGACGGTGACGGTGTGGAACAAACCCCCGACGCTAGCTCCTCGGGTCCCACCCACCGCAACAGTGTTGCAGCCAGCGAGCGCCGAAACGGTTCAGACGTCTGCCTGTTCGCAGGTACCGTCTGTTTCGTTCGGCGCTCCAGAGGAGGATGCGATGTCGATCGCGGCATCACAAGGCGAGCTGGATTCCTCGGGAAGTGAAGGTGCGGCTGCGCTGCCTCCCTCGGGAGTGCCAGCGCCGCCCGTATCGGATCCCGAGATGACGGCTATGCTCTCTCGGGCCGCCGTGAGTATCGGGCTGGATTGGAATCCTCCGGCCCACCCCGATCACTCACGGATGGATGAATGGTTTTTGGGCAAAGCCGCCGCTGCAAAGCCACAGCCGACCCCAATACCATTCTTCCCCGAGCTGCATGCGGAACTGACGAAGACGTGGCAGGCTCCTTTGTCTTCCCGCGTTCGCCCGTCAGCTTCCCCCGCCTTTCCTCCCCTCGACGGCGCAGCTGCCCGTGGGTATGCTGGGGTTCCTCCGGTGGAGCGCTCTGTTGCGATGCAACTGTGTCCACAGAGCGCCTCCTCCCGGGGGCCACCCAAGCATCCCTCCAAAGCCTGTAGGTTCTCGTCGTCTATGGCGGCGCGATCCTGTAGCGCGGCGGGACGGGCGGCCGCCGCTCTGCATGCGATGAGCACTTTGCAGGTTTTCCAAGCCAAACTGCTCAGAGATATGCACGAGGGCGGGACTGATCAAGGGTCGTTCAATGAACTGCGAGCGGCCACCGACCTCGCTCTCCGGGCGACTAAAGTGGCGGCTCGTTCCCTTGGTCAGGTGATGGCCACTAGTGTGGTCCAGGAGCGTCATCTTTGGCTCAACCTGGCGGAAGTGCGGGACGCTGAGCGGACCCGTCTGCTCGACGCCCCCCTTTCCCAGGCTGGCCTTTTCGGCGGTGCGGTTGAGGACTTTGCCCAGCAGTTCTCGACCGCCCAGAAGCAGACAGAGGCGATTAAACATATCCTGCCCCGACGGCCAGCTGCTGCCTCCACCCAGCCGTCGCCGCAGCCGCCTCAGTCTGCTCGCCGCCGAGGACGTCCCACTGCGGCCCCCCTCCCTCCGGAGCGACCCCAGCAGCAGCCTCCACCCAGGTCGCGCCGTAGAGGCGGTCGCAGAGGAGCGTCACAGCCCCCTCAGGCCCCGCCCCCCGCTAAACGCCGGGCTAAGCGGCGTTCCTGAGACGGGCTGCTCAGTGATGGCATCGAGTTTTTCCCAGGAGGAGGTAGCAGGCCCCCTCCTTCCCCCGGTGGAGGGCCGGGGGAGAATCTTTTGTTCTCCGCTCCCCGCTGCTCACCCACGGGTGGGCAGCACCCTGAGTTGGTTAAAGAAAGACTTGACACTATCACTGAGCACACAGACCGGAATGAGCGCGCACGATGCTCCAGAGTGTCGTCCCGCTCATTCCTCTCTGTCTCTGAGGGCGCGGAGAGGAGCGTGCGTCGTCCCCGGACCGCACCGCTCCTCTCCCCCTCTGTCGCCAGACCCCCGGCAGAACAGACCCCCGTGGAACGCTGGTCCTTCCCTGGTCTCTTCTGTCGGGGAGCGGAGCTCGACTACGCACCCGCAGGTGGTATCTCCCGTGCGCATGCCAGTCACTCCGCCCCGCTGCCCCTCCGGGGGGACGTCTGTGGCTCGTATGACCCCGCTGGTTCGGTTCCTCGGAGCTTGGCTCGAGCTCCCCGGTCTGTCCTGCTGGGTCGTCAGAACGATCAGATTCGGCTACGCGATTCAGTTCGCACGATCTCCTCCCCGTTTCAGGGGAGTTCGCTCCACTATAATCGGTGGCAATGCCCCGGTTTTGAGAGCGGAGATTGCGACCCTGCTGGCGAAGTGTGCAATCGAGACGGTCCCTCCAGCCGAGGTGAAGTCCGGCTTTTACAGCCCCTACTTCATTGTCCCCAAGAAGACCGGTGGGTTACGACCGATCCCGGACCTGCGCGTTTTGAACCACACTCTGCATCGAATGCCGTTCAAAATGCTCACGGCCAAACGCATTTTCGAATGTGTTCGACATCAGGATTGGTTTGCAGCGATCGACCTGAAGGATGCGTACTTTCATGTCTCCATATTGCCTCGACACAGACCGTTTCTTCGGTTCGCTTTCGAAGGCCAGGCATATCAGTACACGTTTCTCCCATTCGGGTTAGCTCTGTCCCCTCGCGTCTTCACGAAGATCGCCGAGGCAGCCCTTGTTCCCCTTCGCGAACACGGGGTTCGCATCCTGAACTATCTCGACGATTGGCTAATTTTGGCTCACTCTCGAGAACAGGTTTGCGAACACAGAGATCTAGTGCTTCGGCACTTAGCCCGTCTGGGCCTTCGGGTCAACCGGGAGAAGAGCAAACTTTGCCCCGTGCAGAGGATCTCTTTTCTCGGCATGGAGATAGACTCGGTCGCCATGTCCGCGCAGCTTACGAGCGAGCGCGCACACTCACTGCTGACTTGTCTTCGACAGTTCGACGGCAAGAGTGCGGTTCCACTGAAACTCTTTCAGAGGCTCCTGGGGCATATGGCATCTGCAGCCGCGGCTACGCCACTCGGATTGCTTCATATGAGACCGCTTCAGCTCTGGCTTCGCGATCGAGTCCCGAGGTGGGCATGGCATCGTGGCTCGCTCCGGGTTCCAGTAACTCCAGCGTGCCGCCGAACCTTCTTCCCGTGGTTGAACCTCAGCTTTCTTCGGGCAGGTGTCCCTCTCCAGCGAGTTTCCAGGCATCTCGTTGTCTCCACGGATGCATCTACCACGGGTTGGGGTGCCATGTGCAATGGGCATGCAGCTGCGGGTTCCTGGACAGGACCCCAGCGCCTCATGCACATCAATTGCCTCGAGCTGCTGGCAGTTCGCCTGGCCCTGCACCGCTTTCGAGCACTGCTCAGGGGTCAACACGTACTTGTCCGCTCAGACAATACCGCTACAGTAGCGTACATCAACCACCAGGGGGGTCTACGCTCACGTCGGATGTCGCAGCTCGCTCGCCACCTCCTACTATGGAGTCAGAAGCACCTGAGGTCCCTTCGTGCTGTGTACATTCCTGGAGCCCGGAACCTGGCAGCCGACGAGCTGTCGCGGATCCGCCCTGTTTCCGGCGAATGGCGACTCCATCCCCAGACGGTCCAGCTGATCTGGGACCAGTTCGGGGAAGCTCAGATAGATCTGTTCGCCTCCCGGGACTCTTCCCACTGCGTCCAGTTTTATTCCCTGTCCGAGGGCACGCTCGGTACAGATGCGCTGGCGCACAGCTGGCCGCGGGGCCCACGCAAGTATGCGTTTCCCCCAGTGAGCCTCCTTGCACGGGTGTTGTGCAAGATCAAGGAGGACGAGGAGCAGGTCCTGCTGGTAGCCCCTTATTGGCCCACCAAGACGTGGTTCTCCGAACTCATGCTCCTCGCGACAGCACCTCCTTGGCCTATTCCTCTGAGACAAGATCTGCTCACTCAGAGACGGGGCACTCTGTGGCACCCTCGTCCCGATCTATGGAGGCTACATGTGTGGCTCCTGGACGGCACGAGGCAGGTTTGAGTTCGCTACCATCTGCGGTGGCAGCAACCATCACTTCCGCTAGAGCGTCGTCTACGAGACACCTGTATGCGTTGAAGTGGAACCTCTTCGTCAACTGGTGCTCTTCTCGCAGAGAGGACCCCAGGAGATGCTCGATCAGTGTTGTGCTTTCCTTCCTGCAGGATGGGTTGGAGCGTAGGCTGTCGCCCTCCACCCTCAAAGTTTACGTCGCGGCTATTTCCGCCTCTCATGATGCAGTTGAAGGTAAGTCCGTTGGAAAGCACGACCTGGTCATCAGGTTCCTGAGGGGAGCGAGGAGGCTAAATCCGTCTCGTCCTCCCCTCGTGCCCTCTTGGGACCTCTCGGTAGTGTTAAGTGCTCTGCAGAGGCCTCCCTTTGAGCCTTTGCAATCGGTTGAGTTTAAGTTCCTGTCTATGAAGACAGCTCTCCTGGTTGCATTGGCCTCCATCAAGAGGGTAGGGGACCTGCACGCATTCTCCGTTGACGAAGCGTGCCTAGAGTTCGGGCCGGCTTACTCTCACGTTGTTCTGAGACCCCGGCTCGGTTACGTGCCCAAGGTCCCCACTACTCCCTTCCGGGATCAGGTGGTGACCTTGCAAGCGCTGCCCCTGGAGGAGGCAGACCCAGCCTTGGCACTGCTCTGTCCGGTGCGTGCACTCCGCACCTACGTTGACAGAACGCGGTGTTTCAGGACCTCAGATCAGCTCTTTGTCTGTCATGGGGGGAGCCAGAAGGGAAGAGCTCTCTCAAAACAGCGGCTGTCTCACTGGTTAGTGGACGCCATTGTTTTGTCTTACCAGCAGCAAGGTCGACCGTGCCCCCTTGGTGTGACAGCCCACTCCACTCGGAGTGTGGCTTCCTCTTGGGCTTTAGCGCGTGGCGCCTCGCTAACAGACATCTGCAGAGCTGCGGGCTGGGCGACACCTAACACCTTCGCAAGATTTTATAATTTGCGAATTGAGCCGGTTTCCTCTCACGTACTCGCCTCCGCTAGTGCTGGAACCGCTTAAGTGTCTTCGCTTGCTCGCCACTCCACTCCTCAGATTGGATAAGCGCGATATTTCCTCAGTTGTCCTTCTTTGAAGCCCTGAGTCCTCCAGCACTTTTGATGCGGGCACCACTGCGCTTGCTCTGGTGCCGGCTAGGTGCCTCCGTGTGCACGGTTCCCCTTTGGTAACTGCCTCACGTGTATTATCCACTGTAAGCCTCTCTGAGCATGTGTCTTCCCTTGGCAAGCCATCTGCCACCCCTGGAGCTAGTTGCCACCTGCGGTTGGCGCTCCAGTATTCTCCATATGCAGCCCCAGTGGCCATATGTGTTTTGTAAGTCCTTCCTTCGGTAGGCATCTGGTAGCATGTCCCTCCCGGGATATGTTTCCCAGTGTACCTTGGTAATTCTGTGTCAAAGTGGGACCTTTTTGTAGTATTGTGTTAGAGGTCTAGACTTTCGCAGAGCACTGGAAGACAGCTGGAAGATGGCATGATGGCATAGACCCCCATTCTCCGTCACTCCTTGACGTAACTCGGAGTGACTACGAAAGGGAACGTCTCGGTTACAGATGTAACCCTCGTTCCCTGAGTAGGGAACGGAGACGTTACGTCTCCTTGCCACTTCTGCTGTACCGCTGGGTGACGCCTGAGATCAGTCTTGGCTCCTCAGCGAAGACATACTGCGGTTGCGTTTGCTTCCTCCCTTTATACCCACATGGGTGGGCGGAGTACGCTATGCAAATTCCGCAGACCCATGGCATTTTCACGCCATTGGCTCGTTGTTAAATACTCGAAGAGGATTGGCTTTCTATGCGAAACCCCCATTCTCCGTCACTCCTTGACGTAACGTCTCCGTTCCCTACTCAGGGAACGAGGGTTACATCTGTAACCGAGACGTTTTACCTTTTGTTATATATATTATTTTTTTTTTGTAACAGGCGTTGTAAGTCTTTGCAAGTACTTCCACAAAAATCCCACTCAAAAAAATTATATGTTGGCTTAATTAATTTTAATTTGTCAACAGGTTCCACTTAATTACGTTAAGCAAGCATCATTTGTTGATGTAACTTCAACATAATGGAATTAAGTAATTTTAAATTACCCAATTTAAGTAGTCTCAACGTGAATTTTTAAAGGCTTCCTGACATGATTCAAAGGCATTTTATTATATTCATTCATCCATTTATATTCCATTTGATTCTGTGACATTTAATTAAATTGATAGACTTTAGCTAGCTATTTGTTAGCAGAAGCACATTAGCATCTTGAATGCTAAAATTTACATGCTCCTTCATCTAAAGCAATAGATAAAAGGTATGAAATCAGTCGACAGGCAAACAAAATGCTCCACTCTTCTCCACAATGGTAACCCACTGTAATTTAAATGGTTTAATAATTCCAATGTAATTTAACATTAAACCCCATTGCACTATTACTATCAAGTCTTCCACTTTTCTAAATTTCTCAAAAAACATAAATAACACTTAATTTTAAAATTTATTCTCTCTTAATTCAACCATATGCAAAGCATGCTGGGAACTAAAAGCACTGCCCAGTTTCAGTTAAGGTAACACAAATCAATCATGTAATCCAACACAAACGGATTATGTAAACTTAAGTTGTTCGTAGATTTAAGCAGATTGAACACAATAAAATTAAGTTCGGGCAAAATGGCAGTCGGCTTGCACTATACTGCCACCCTCTTTTTTACTTGACATAAATGGGGGTTTTTTTAGACAACACATTAGGATTTTTTACTGTCAAGTTGAGACACAATTACATAGACCTTAATAGAAAAAAAAACATTTAAAGTCAAAAAACACAATTATTATAAGTAAACTATATATTATGTAAAGTGCACAACCTAGTTCATTTTTTGAATGAATGTTTTCCTCAAAACCTTATTTTTTTCGACTGAAGAAAAAAAGTAATTAATATATTGGATGATGTGTGGATTTTTAAATTCTGAAGTGGACTAGTCCTTTAATATTTGCCAAAGTTTTTCACTCGACTTGCTCTGTTCCTGTTAGTTACTAGTTCATTTTCCTGGGTGTTATTTAGTTTCCACACACCTGTTTCTGTTCTCTTTGATTACGTTCTTGAGTTCTTTCTGTTAAGTATCCAATATTGAGTGAAATTGTGTTCATTATTCTCCTGTGTTTTAGTTTGTGGATCAACAAACTAATATATAAAATTTAATATATAAAAATTTAGTTTTTGGTTTTTGTTCTCTATCTCCATTGTTATGCACTTCATTAAAATGATCAGTAGTTGCTATGAGTAATAGCCTAACTAATGATTAATCATGTTAAATGTTTACAACATAAAATAATAAATATTTATTTCCATTTTTTTTAAAAAAAAATCCATTTTCATTTTTTATGGTTAAGGTTCATTGTTCAGGTCCTTTTTAGTCATGTTTTGTCTTTTTATTAGGCAGATATACGTAGCAGTGAGTAGCAGGGAACTACAGTATTGGAGAAAAGAGGGAAAATGTAAAACTATTTAAGTGTCTGATTGTGATTTTTAGTCTATGCTGGTGATTTTTAACCCAGTGTACACAAATAAAACTTTCTTTTACACCAGCCAGCTGACATCCTTGTCACAGTATATGAGATAACAGAACAAATTAAATTAACAATGAACACATTCTTGATGCATCTTAGGTTTCGAAAACAAAGGTTAAAGAGCAGGCAATGGATTCAACCACAACAAATGCCTTCAAGGGGCCACTGTGCCCTCAAATTAGTAGATGCAGTAATAACGTCAAACACGCCCTTGAGGACAATAAAAAATAAGCTTTTACCAGAAATGTGACCCTTCAGCTCCTGCCTTAGTTTTATTCATGACTAGTAGTGTGACCTGCAATTTTGTATTTTGTATTTCCCCAGACATCCTTTGTAATTTCCTTTTGGACAGATACAGTCAATTGATGGAAAACATCAGTCTTAGATTTAAAATTTAAATGTCAATGCACTATAGTCAACCCACTTCCAGTTTGTCATTGAAGAGAACAATATACTTATTCAGGAGCAATTCATCCGGTGAACAACGACAAGCTGGAAATCAGCCTAGTACAGACAAGAATACAAGACCCAGAGCTCTCCTCTATAGCCTCATGCATGCTAAGGAGTTTTAATTCATTCATTCTTTCAAGTAGTATTATGACTTAACCACCTCACTGTTCTTTTCCCCCTTAACACAGTCACCTCTGGCTTCTTCATCGTAATATTTCCTGATTCCCTATTTAATGTGTGGCTGAATAGATCTCAAACACTCTTTTTATTAGGCTATAGAAAGAAGTTCCACTTTAAGTGACGGCACTAAAGCCCACAGCTCAAACCCTGCTCACCTGTCTCTCATGTTAAAAACAACAACTGGCTGTCAGCTAAGGCCACAACAATCTCTCAGCCTGTCAAGGCTGTTCCTCAAGGGCCTTCAAATGAGGCTGAACACATGGCCCTCCACATACAACCACTCTTATCTGTCAGCAAACACATTCATGGATTAGCCCATTCTTTTATCCAAAGCTTCTACAGATGCTGTCACATAACAAAATATCCTTCAGTTTCTTAAACTCTACATGAACAGAAGTAGGAAAACCCAACAACAATTCTGTTCACAATTCTTTAACTAAATATGTCCAAAAGGATAATAAATGTTAAAGAAATCATCTCTGATATGCTCAAAAATCATATACAATAATTACAGTCATGTGGGGCAAGACAATAGAATGAATGTTATTGGCTTTTGACACTGTTGAAGCTGAAGCAAATACAATATTTATCTGGAAAGAATTACTGTATTGAGTTGTTACCCACAATTAGAGTATAAGATGTATACATCTTTAATGTGTACAGGCTATAAATAAGCATTCATATTGTTTGAATTATTTACAGACTATGCATATATGCTTAAGATATCTCTTAACCCTTAAGAGAGCAGCTAAAGTTTACAGTGTCAATTAATAACTCCATTGAAAGACATAACAAATCACCAACACATATATTTCCACAAGATCTTTGTCAGGGTTCTGCCCTGGCTGCCTTGTCTGTGTTGTCTTTGCTTTGTGTTTCTCCAACCCGATCTCACGGGAATTCGTACGAATTTTACGAGGTGGCTAATTCGTAACAATTCGTACGACCTCACTCGTACGAATTAGTACGATTTTTGTGAAATCGTACATATTTTACGAATTGGCCAATTCGTATGAATTCATACGATTGACCTACCCCTAACCCCGCCCCTAAACATAACCATCACGTGGGTTTAGGCAATTCGTACGAATTCGTACGGTCGTATGAATGAGTGAGGTCGTATGAATTAGTACGAATTAGCCACTTTTGAATCACTCGTACGAATTTGTACGAATTGGTCGTGAGATAGGGTAGGTTTCTCTTGTGTTTGAGCACATAGCTCTGTCTTGGTTTGTGTTTGTGCTCCTCGTGTCCCACCTCCTTGTTTCCTGTTACCACACCCCCTTGTTTAGTCCGTGGTCCAGCTTTTCACTAATTGTGCTCACCTGACCCTCATGTGCTCTGGTCCCTTTATAATGTGCCTCTTTCCCTCACAATTTGCAGGTTCTTTTTGTTTATGTACTCTGTGGTGGTTTCTGGTTTGTGTTCTTGAATTGATCTTGGTGCTTAGTGGTTTTTTTATTTTTATTTTAAATATCCTTTTCTCAATGTCGGACTTTCCTTGTTGCTATTTTGCTTTTATCTGCTTCAGTTTTGCTTAGCTTTAGCTCTTGTGCTTTGTAATCTAGTTTGAGATCTCTTTTGTTTTAGAGTTTTATTTTTAGCTATTTTCTAAATTTGGAAGTCTTTTCTTTTGCAATTCCATTTTTTTTCATCTTAGATTTTTTTCCCCTTTACTTTTTTTCATTAGTTTGCTTTTGTTATATTTTTGTCTCTCTAGTCATTGATCTTATCAGTTTAATTTTGGTTGCTATGTCTTGTCTGATTTGAGTCGAGTCTTGTACTGTATGTTCTTTTGCGTGTTCCTGCCCTGCATCCCGAGTTCCCTGGCCACTGACCCTAGTTTACCCTAAAATGAAGTTTACCCTCTAGTGGGTAAACTAGGGGGTAAATGAAGTTTACCCTCTTAGTTTACCCTAAAATGAAAATTCTGTCAGTAATGACTCGCTCTCATGTTATTCCAACCCTGTCAGACTTTTATTCATTTTTGGAACACTGAGTTATTTGATTAAATCTGAGCGCTGTCTCACTCCTTCATGGGCTTCTAGACAATTTCATTCTGCTGGCCCAGAAAAGTTGGTAAAAACATTGTTAAAATAGTCTAAAAGTCTCAACATTTAGTTTATCAAGCGACGAGAATAGTTTTTGTGCGCAAAAATAACGACTTTATTCAGCTATTCATTTTCTTCTTTGAGTTCACGAAAGCGCCATGAGGCAAGCGCAAGAATTGAAAAGATGATGCAGACGGGTCTCAACGTAGTGTTTAAAATACTTCTAAAGTGTGCGTTTCCTGGATGTCCGAATCGTGAGAAACCAATGAGAAAACGTAAAAGTGCCGCAAAATGAATTGCTTACTTTTTCACGCTTTCCCATCAAATGATTGTGAGCATCGTCTTCTCAGTTCTTGTGTAAACCCCAAAGTCCCATCCTCCTCCCCCAAAATAAACTCTTTTAGTTAATAATTATTATTAATTATTATAATTATTAATTATTTAAGTGTTATGTGTGTTGCCCTGATGCTGATTTGTCTTGTGTGCACTGCCTATATGAGTATTATTATCCATGCACTGTTAAAAATTGCTGTAAAAATACAGCCAATTCCCAAAAGTAAACTACTGTTATTTCAATAAACAGTTTTATCCTGTAAATTTACAGTCTATGTTCCATAAATTAATTGCTTGCTGTAAATTTACAGCATTTGTGTAAACCAATGGACAGGCTAATTAGTTCTGTTACATCATATGGCTTTCTGCTTTGCCATTGCATTACTGCATTGTTGTCAGAGTTTAAGTTAAAAAGCAGGTCTTGGTTGTTTGATATATTGGTAAAATAAATTTATACAGGTACCAATATGCCATCCTGTAATGCCTGAAACATTGTCACCACAGCTATTGGACTTTTTACTGTAATTTTAACAGGATGATTTTTTCAGTTATGTGTTATTTTGTAAATACAATGGCATTTTGTGAATTTTCTGTGGAACCATCTGCAGTCCCCTGGGGGTCCCGTCATGGACCAAAGTAGAAGAACTAATTTCGAGATTCAGAAATGTCACTAGCCATTTTGACAGAAATCTTGTTGCAGCCTAAGGCTCAGAGAAGGTTATCCGGTACATATTTTTCTGCATGAATTTGCATTTTACAATACCTGTGCCGATGAGACCGTTTTGAACAACAAACAGAGTTTTACATATAGTTTGACATTATCTCTTGACTTTTGAAACCACAACACGCATTCGCAGAGAAAACCTCTCAGGGCTTTTGGATGTTTACTGTAAATAGAAAGGTTGGCTAGTTGTCATTTTCCACTAATACCATTTAGTTCCCAGGCTCTGGAGTAATTTGGCTCAGTTGCTGAACTAGTTAAACTGAGCTGGGAAAAGAGATATCAGGTTGGATAATAAACACTGTTCACTGCCTCTAGCTGGCTTTCTTTCACAGAGGAGCCGTTTTCAGTGATGGTGTATAAGGGCAGGTGACAGGTGAGGCAAATCTGAGAGTGAGAGCAGTTCACAAAGACATACTCACAAACACAGAGCTAAGTCAGCAAACGGAAAGCAGCCCTAACAGAAACACTTTGTTTGTTTGTGATAGTGTGGTGTGTGTTGTGTTATCTTGCTGGGAGCTGATGTAGATATCGTCTCTCTCTGTCTATTAGTCATGTCATTACGATCATGCTCACGTCATTAATATTATGTTACTCTAAATCGGATGAAATGTCACTTTCATTTTCTATTTAATCTTTCTTTGATCCAGTGGGGTCCAAAACTGAAACCGAAGAGACTGACATTTTGCACTCTTTTCTTTTATTTTTGAAAATTTGATTTGGAAAATCATCATGAATTACGTCTCTTAGTATGTCTATCTTTGGCTTTAATAAAAGCACTATAGTTGCATGAACTCCACAGATTTGTCTAAAAGTTCCCTTTTTGGGAATTTGGGATGATTTTGTGCCCAATGCTCCCCTTGGCAATCTTACTAGGTAAAGTTTGATTATCTTGATGGTTCTACAGATTATTTTAGCAGATTTTCCTGTAGTGTGAGGTGTGTTAAGGGTGAATGGGGTTCGAACTGATCTCAAATTGTAAATATCCGCCATGTTAAATATTTACAATTTGAAATTCTGTTGTGTGGGGGAAACCCAGACGACAAACATTGCCATCCTTTCTGTATACTACGGAATTGTCCCATATTTAAAGGGATACTCCACCGTTTTCTTTCATATTAAACTATTATTCCCTTAAAGCTACACTGTGTAACTCTTTTAGTTTAATCTTAGCTAAAACACTTAGTTCATTCAAAATATATGTGCTCATTAATGTATATTTACTTCGTTCAAGTAATAAAGTATTCTCGTGAGTGTATAATATGCCATTGAAAATACATACGGGTAAGAGGTTCTAATGTCGGTCGCCATGTTGCCCCTCCATCTTGAAAGTACATTAGCCAAAGAGGGACATACCCGTTTATTCAAGCTTTGCCTTTTGCGTTTACGTTTAGTTAACACTCATGGACGAGGTCGAACTGGAAGCCATGTTAATCTTGGACTACACTGGCCATTGGCCACAACACACACACAGTGTAGCTTTAACTAAGATGAGTTGACACACACTTCTCTCGTCTCAGTGTGTGCACTCAATCGCTCTGGCACGCGATACATTTTGATCGCACTTAACTTAGCCCAGTTCATTCATTGGGATCCAAGCAGAGAAGTGACTAAACACCCATTCAGAGGAGCATTTCACCCATTTCAACATTAATATTCATTGAGAGTCGGTCATATGTAGTTGAAATGTTAAAGAAATTTTGAATTTGGTGCTCTCTTGACCAAAACCCCCCAGAAAATAACTTTAGGGTGCATTTGTGTGCAAGAAAACAACTCCCATAATGCACCACATTGCACAGCTCGACAAGCCACTCCCACTTATCCAGAAAAGCGCAAATATCAGAGAAATCACTTCCGTCTACAAGGCTAACGTTAGCTGCCACCAGAGTTTGAAATTCATTTCTCACAAAATTTCTAGTTTGTTGGCAAACTCATTAGTGAATTACTCCTTGTTTCTATTTCCTTCTATATGGTGAATTATTGCATGATACCGAGATGTTCAGTCAGAACATATGTGGTGCAACACTAGGATGGTTCACATCACAACACAAAAGTCTGTGTGCTCGTCTGATTCAGAGATTTCGTCCGGGAGAAATTGCCATCGTTTAAATTCGCTGCAGCAGACGGACTCTATCTGTGTCCGTAGCGCACAACGAGAGCACAGGCACCAGCATTCCTCCCAGCTCGAGCCAGTCCGGGCTCCTCGTCTGCTGCTCAAATCCAATGTTCGTGGCTATCTTTACGAGCCGCAGTAAAGTGAAGAGCAGCGGAGGCTTATGGAGGAACAGGAGGCGGCTGCCTGCCGCGGTCGAGGAGCCTGGACTGGCTCGAGCTGGGCGGACTGCTGGTGCATGTGCTCTCGCTGTGAACTATGAACACAGAAAGAGTCCGTCTGCTGCAGAGAATTTCAACAATGGCAATTTCTCCTGAACGAAATCTCTGAATCAGACGAGCACATGGACGTTTGTGTCGTCACGTGAACCATCCTAGTTTCGCCTGACTGAACATCCCGGTATCATGCAGTAATTCACCATATAGAAATAAATACAAACAAGGAGTAATTCACTTATGAGTTTGCCAATGTAACGTTAACAGGGTTTGTTGTTGTGAGAAGAAGGAGGCGGGAACGGGCGAATATTTAAACATTTTAATAGTAAAATGAACAAATACAAAACGAAAATAAAAGCCAGCAGCCCCTCATTGACAACTGCTGTAACTTTACACACAACAGAAACAAAACACACCATAAAATCAGGCCTGTTTCTCTCTCGATCTGCCGTCGTCACTCCTCATTTAATGCTTTTGCTCCTCTGTGAGAGACTCGAGACCGGTGCGCGCCTCACAGGTATCTTTCATTATCGCTCATGCCACCGGCCTCGCGCCGTCCTCTTACGTCCGTCTCCCTCGATCGTCCTGCTCGCCACAGCCAACTAACAAGAAATTTTGTGTGAAATGAATTTCAAACTCTGATGACAGCTAATGTTAGCCTTGTAGACAGAAGAGTGATTTCTCTGTTTGCTCGGTTCCAGGTTAGTGGGTGTTGCTTGCGGAGTTGTGCAATTTGGTGCATTGTGGTGCATTGTGGAGTTGTTGTCTTACATACAAATGCGCCCCTTGGTTATTTTCTGTCTTTTCTCGGCCAAGAGTGCACCAAATTCAAAAATTCTTTTACATTTCGACTACATATATGATCCACTTTCAATAAAGATTAATGTTGAAATGGGTGAAATGCCAACGCATTCTCATCCTTTAGCGTCATATGTGACAAAACGGCGCTATACTACGCATATGGCACCCGTTATCGTTAATATAACACGCGCTGTGAGGGCTAAGTTTAGGTGTGGGGTAGGGTCTGCGTGTCATATTCACGCTAAAGGATTTATGATGTCTTGGGTTTGCGTGTTATATTAACGATAAAGGGTGCCATGTGCGTAGTATAGCGCCGTTTTGTCAAATAGCGTTTTATGTGACGCTAAAGAATGAGAACGGGCTGGAAATGCTCCTTTAAAACTTTTTCTTGTTGTTTCAGTGACAGAATATTTCATGGATATGAATTAAGTACTTAATATCAACAGATATTTGATCACCAAAATACATTTAAACAGTTATGCATAACACATTACTTTAAGTATTTTTTAATAAAGCCTAAATCATTATTTGATATTTTTTCACCCTTAAGAATTACTTTCTGCAAAAAGAGTTCTTTGGAGTTGAGTCAAGAATCCTAACAAACCTTTTATCCTGTGTTAGGTGAGAAGGTGGTAGACAATTGCAAACAGAGGCTTTTTACATGGACATTGAATAGAAGATGTTGTAAAACCGAATGATTACGCAGGATTAGTGAACGTAAATTAGCCTTTTGTCTCCGTCCACCTTTCTCACAGTCACACTCCCTCCCACATTCTTTATTAAAGATTTTCCTTTGTGGTTTCCCATCTGAGCAACATTTCCTTCACAAGACTTCACACACTCCCTGGCTGAACATGAACCATCACAAAAACTAAAATTGACTTTGTTTGCCCAGGATCTTCACAGACATTTGAGGAGCCTGTGAAAACGCTTAGCTGCACCACCATATATCTGGGAAACGAGGCTCACGTGTGATAAGACCGACGTAGATAACAGAGACTTAAGTAAACAGAGAAGACTTCAAAGACAATTCAACAAAAACATTACACATATGCTGTGCTTTTTTTGAACCATGACATCAGTCTTATCATCTAGTGAGACAGGGGCATCTTTGATCTTGCTATAAGGAAAGAAGCGGAAGTTGCATCATTGATTACTCGTGGACCAATGATTTTTAGTCAAATCAGTTATTTATCCCATTTAGCTAGTATAACAACCAAAATCTTTGTGATAACACCTCATATTCCCTTCCCAAATCTCCCTGGAGAATTGTGACCTCAGATGTCAACATCAACAACATTTCAATTGCAGTAACATTATACTTGCATAATAACACTCAGGGGTTAGCAAAGTTTATAGACAACTGTTCATGTTGACGTCTGTTATTTGTTATTTATACACAGAGAGCAATAAGTCAAACTGCATAAATTGCAGTGAAATCACATTCAGCTTGAAGTCAATAGGGAAAACAAGTTAAAGATAGGGCCATTCGAATGTCATCTCTGTTATGGGGCCATGTGTCACACAGTCCCAGCAGTGGAACTTTATTTAAGCTTCATTCCCATGAATGAACTGTAGTTATTTACCCAGAGTTCCAGACTGCATGGAGCCGATGTGTTCTCTCTGATCAGTGCTCTTGTGCCACTTCATTCAGTTCTAAAATAATTTTGAACTTTGAACATAATGTTGAAAACTGCTTGTTTATTCCTGGGAGTTAGGAGATATAATGAGGAATGAGGGTATAATTGTGAGATGGATCCCATGTTTATACCACTTGTGGTTTATACAACCCGATCTCACGGGAATTCGTACGAATTTTACGAGGTGGCTAATTCGTAACAATTCGAACGACCTCACTCGTACGAATTAGTACGATTTTTGTGAAATCGTACATATTTTACGAATTGGCCAATTCGTATGAATTCATACGATTGACCTACCCCTAATCCCGCCCCTAAACATAACCGTCACGTGGGTTTAGGCAATTCGCACGAATTCATACGAGTGAGGTCGTATGAATTAGTACGAATTAGCCACTTTTGAATCACTCGAATTCGTACGAATTGGTCGTGAGATAGGGTAGGGTTTATACCACAAAAAATTTTTTATTGGATTATTGGAGAAAATGGAAGATTATTGGAGTCTATGTTTCACAAGAAAGTTTCAGTGTTTCTACTTCAAAATCTCGTCTAATTCAATGTGTTGTCGTTTCTTTCACTGTAAAATAATATTGTTGGTTTAACTTAAAAAAGTAAGTAACCTGGTTGCCGTTAAAATTTTAAGTTGATTGAACTGGAAGAAGTGAGTTAATACAATGAAGGAGATTGATTTAATCATCATAAACTCAAATTAATAAGTTATCTCAACTAAATAAATTATTTAAGTTGATTTGACAAAAGAAAAAAATGTTGTGATAACAAATCTTGAAAATATTTTTGTTACAATGTTGTAATTCACTAAAATTGACTAAAATTTGACAAAATTTTCTACACATTTTTTCAGTGTATGTACAAACAATTAAATTAATAATTAATTCAATGTCCTTTTTATTGTGCACATACATGTTTTTACATTGTATGATTTATACATTTTTAACAAACATTCATCCCTTGCAACCAATCACTTCAGCGTGTGATCATCCACAAGTGAATCTCTGAGCTGCTGTGAGTGAATGGAGGCGGGGCTAATTTGAATAATCATTGAACTGCAATAATATAGTCAAAGGTGTAGTTACATTCAAGCTATTTTAAGGCTTGAAGACTTTTTTCAAGGATTTTTTAAAATGTATTTCGGTGATAAAAGATGAGTTTAAAGGGATAAAATGCTGACAACAGGGGGGCTTTAATTATTGGGTAATGGATATACTTTACTTCTGAAAACATTTTTATTACAATATTTCACAGAAATACATATTTTTTTCTGTAGGCTATGTATATAGGGGCGCTCACCCTGTGGTCTGTGTGGGTCCTAACGCCCCAGTGTAGTGACGGGGACACTATACTGTTAAGAGCACTGTCCATCGGATGAGGATTTAAAAAGAGGCCCTGACTCTCTGTGGTCATTAAAAATCCCTGGATGTCCTTCGAAAAAGAGTAGGTGTCACAATGATGAGTCGTAGATCCAAATGCAAGCAAGCAGTTTTATTGACGACAGATACTCAAAATGCCATGCAGACAGGCGACCTGGAAGTCACAACTCCAATCTGGAGACGAGAGACTGGAAAATCCCCAGTGATGGTTCAGCTCGAAGGCAGGTGAAAGGACTCCAGACGATCTCCCAATGGGCTGGATGCTCAGGATAACAAAGACAAAACTCTGCATGGGAAAGGACACAGGAACTGTGTGAGAGACACAAACGAGAGTGACGAACCGACACCAAGCACAATCAACTCCAGCTAAGCATTAGTGATAAAGCTGCAGCAGCTGAAGGATGATTGAGTGATCAGCTGGTGCTAAGCACACCAACAAACCCCATGCCTACAAACACATAACAGGACCTCAGAACGAACACCTGGATTGATGAACCGTGACAGTAGGGGTGTAACCCCGCATCCCGTCCCCTTGGCCTCTGTCCATCATGGCCTCCTAATCATCCCTATATACTACTAATTGGCTTCATCACTCATGTCTCCTCTCCACCAATAAGCTGGTGTGTGGTGGGCGTTTCTGGCACAATATGGCTGCCCTCGCACCGTCCAGGTGGATGCTGCACATTGGTGGTTGAGGAGATTCCCCCTTCCATTTGTGAAGCCCTTTGAGGTCCCAGAAAGAGCTACATAAATGTAACAAATTATTATTATTATTTATGTACAGTATGTGCTATGATAACTTACAGTTAGTAAACACTCTAAAAAAATGGTGCTAAATAGCACTAAAAGTGGTTCATTGGCTGGGGAACCACTTTAAGCGCCATATAGCACTTATCTTTGTCATTTGGTGCTATGTAGAACCATAAGAGGTGCCACAGAGCATGTTAACCACCCCAGAGAACCACTGAAGAACCGCTGAAGAACCAAATTGGGCTTAGTGGTGCTATATAGCACCATGACCACCGCAAAGAACCCCTGAAGAACCTTTTTTTTTAGAGTGTATACTGTAACATTTTTTTTCTCGATCTCAGTTTTATTACATGATTGTAACTTGTGACCAAAAACATAATACACATCCTCAGAAGAGGATTTTGATAAACCTGTTCAAAAACAGAAATAGGCAGATTTCTCAGGTGGGTTTACATACAATCAGATTGGTTTTACTGATAACAAAATAAAAAGATTCTTCATCTGAGCCTTGTGTTGGGTTTTCAGTCAAAAAGTTAAAACATAATCTTCTAAATTAGTCCAAATTGTACTCATGGGGTAGAAAGTGAGGTATGCTGACCTCACATTTTGATTTTTAAATGATCAAGGATCTATGCAGAGCTGAGAAATGGGGCGACATGGGGTCTGTACCACAAACTTTCACACAACCTCCAACAAACAAAAGAGGGAAGTACCTCTGTGTGACTGGCCCAAAGCAACTTCCTGTTTGTGATTATGTAGCCAAAAACAAAGCGTGAAAGGGAACTGTCCTGCAGTTACAGCTCTATGGTGCATTACATGTGCGCTGGGTGTCTGTCCACACACTGTATCTCTGTACAATGCTGGGAAGCAGCTGTGGCCTCCCTAAAACAGACAAGTCTGTAGTGCAAACAGCTGGTAAACATGTCGCGCAGGCATTTGGGGATGAAATGTTTGGGGTGAAACCTTTGAATTCTACATTTTACCATTTGGTTCGCTCATAGCTTCCTCTTCGCAATATGAGCTCTACATCTACCATGTCTTAAAATGTTCTCATTCCAAACAGTAAGATGCCAAACATCTATTGTGAGATGAATCCAGAGGAGCAGGATGCATAAATCAATCGCTGATTCACTAAGGAAGCTATTAGACTACAATAGAACCACAATAGGACATTGTAACAATTTTAGGTGGGCTGTCCTCCAGCAACACCAGGAACACTTATATGCGCAGACAGCCTTGAAGCTACAATGGCAGGATTCATTCAGTAAAATTGTCAACGGACATAAACCTGATACTAAGTGGTGGTGTGATTGCAAGCTACACCAACGTTCAAAATTTTAGGGTCAGTAAGATTATTTAAAAATGTTTTGAAAGAAATTAAGACTTTCATTCCACAAAGATGCATTAAATTGATTTTAAAAAACAGCAAATACATGCCATTTATATTATTTCCTTTTTTTATCTAAGGAAAAAAAAACTTCACTTTTACCACAAAATATTAAGCAGCACAACTGCTTTTAACATTGATAGTGAGAAATGTTTCTTACCAAATCAGCATATTAGAATGATAGGATCATGAAATACTGGATTAATGATGCTGAAAATTCAGACTAAAAATATTAAAATAGAAAATAGAAAAAAAAATGTAATGATATTTCACAATATTATTGTTTTACTATTTTTGAACAAATAAAGGCAGTCTTGGTGAGCAGAAGAGGCTTTTAAAACATTGAAAAAAAATATAGATCCCAAACTTCTGAACAGGATTGTGTTTCTGAGAAACTTCCCATAAAATCAATAGGATAGGCATCATATTTTTCAACGTTAAATGGAGAAGACCGATCTAATAGTTTTGTATCAACATCTTTAAGGTTCCTGCAATGTAAAGTATTGAGTTTAAATAAATACTGTAAATAACGTCCTGTCTTTTGCACTAAGAGTAGGCTAATAAAGTCATTTGCACATCCTAATGCGATTTACACCTCTGAAGTGTGAGGTGATTTAGTGTGATCTGTGTGTGAACACAGCAAGAGAGATCATCACCTGTTTTGTCCAGGTTCCCCATTCGTGTATTGGTTTAAAGTAAACCAAGGTTTCCCAATCCATTCTAGTCCAATCATTTTAATCCAAAATGGGGGTCAACTTAGAACAAATTGCAACAGAAGCAAACTCAACTGATTTTGTAGAAGAAAAACAAAACAAAAAACCCTGAAGAATCCCATTAGGGGAAAGTTTAGAAAAAGATCCATAGCATATATATATATATATATATATATATATATATATATATATATATATATATATATATATATATATATATATATATATATATGTTTTTTATTGTTTGTTAACATGTTCAAACTGTGCATAATCTTATTATGCGTGTGCTAATTCGCATAAATAACACAACATATCTAAACATTGGGTATAGGTGAAAATGTCTGGTTGACATCTTACAGTAAAAGACTGGCAAACAGATGTCACCATAAGGGGCAGAGATTCAGTCATTCATTCAAGGTCCACTCGTCTGTTACTAAGCTGTCCCTCAGGTAAGAAATATTTGCTTTTTTTTCTCCTAGATTAATTTAATTTGATCCAAGCTCTTTTCATTTTACCTAACTTTTGTCTTCTGCATTCTCCTTACCCATGTCTCCTGTTCTTCCCTCAGACTCATCCCCCAGAAACAGTCCCACGTACCCAGCCCCAAACCCCATCTCTGCAATAATAATTAATAAAGGCTGGTTTCTAAAGTATTTCTTCCTGCCTAAATCACTGTTATATGTCAACAAGATTCAACAAGACATCTTCACCTGGCTAAGCCCAATGTTTAGACCAGTTGTTATGCAAATGATCACATGCATGTACGTAATTAGATTATGCACCGTTTGCCAATGTTCTCAAACAATTAAAAATAAAAAATAAAAACTAGTAATACATTTTTTGTTTGTCTTGACTCTTGATGTAAGTGATCAACTCAGTAATTTTCATGGTGATATCTTACGGTAAATTTTTTTACCCTATTCACGTGAGAAAAAGAATGAATATGCGTATGAATGGGATACATTTGGGTCTTTTTCGAAACTTTCCCCTAATGGGATTCTTCTGGACTTCTTTTTTTTCCCTTACTCAGGACATACTGAGGATACAAAATCAGTTGAGTTTGCTTCTGTTGCAATTTGTTCAACCTTTTTTTTTTCATAAAATGGCTGGACTATTCCTCCAAGACCCCCTATTTATATGCCTCACTAATCTTGAACATGCAGCTAGTAAAAAAGATGATGAGTTGAATCAGGCGTGCAAGAGCTGCAGTAATGGACAGAGAAACCCTGGACTAAATCAAGTCTGTTTATGAGGTTTACTTCCAATCATCCACTGCAGCACATTCACAACTATTTACATAAAATATGTCTGCAAAGGATCAAGAATAGTCAGTTTATTTATGAAAACAGAGTGGAAGTGAACTGTAAACTGGTCTGATATCTTCGTCTCAGTGTTTTATTTATGCAGGACATTCACACTGAGTGCTTCATCTGTCTTTGACCATCACAATGGCTTCTCAACTACTCTAATATTGTTTCCTTTGTGCTTAAGTTTAATAAATAAGCATTTGCTACAAGAATGTTGGGAACCAAACAATTCTGAACTTCTAAAGTCGAGAAAAAAATGTCTCAAAATACCTTAGACATTTATCAAAATATCTTCTTTAAAGAAAGTCACACAGCTTTGGAGCTACATGAGGGAGAGTGAATGATGACAATTTTTAGGTGAACAATCCCTTACTATATACTATATGGTTAAGAGTAATAATAAACATAATATTGTTTAAGAACACCACTGATTTTTTCACGATTTTTACTTTATGCCTCAAAATCACTATGGTACCATATGAACCTATTTAACCATGTATGAGTTTCTTTCTATGTTGAACACCACTGACTTCCATTAGAATTTTTTTTTCTCCAAATATGGAAGTCAATAGGTGCCAAAACTGTCTGGTTGCAATATTCTTCACAATATCTTCGTTTGTATTCATCAGAAGAAAGAAACTCATACAGATTTGGAATAACTTATGGGTGAGTAATCTTAATGTTTTTTTGTATTAATTAATAATATTCCATTGTTTCAAATAATCATGAGTCCCAAAACAATTGTAGGAAGCTTTGATTTATACCTCTGATATGCCACCTGAGCAGTCCTTCACACGAAAGTTTTCTTTCCACTACAATACGATAATTACTTTGCAGTATGTTATTTATTTACCAGTTTATCAAAGTGTGACTGAGGCAGAACTTGCACTGATCAAAAGGTCTGGAGTGGATCTATTTACTTGTTCGCAAAAAATCATTGTAAGCGTAGTCAGACATTTTTGGAGTGCTATTGTGAGGAAAAATATTTTAAATGTTTGTCAAGTGGCCCATTATAGACCATTTCAAAAGATGTAAACAACACTGGCCCAGAAGCACTTCCTGTTTCAGTTTTTTAACACTACATAAAAGCTGGGATAAAATACAACCAACAGAACATTTAAAACTGAATCAAAAAGTTAAACAAACATCTTTACGAAGTTTTCTTTACATGTGAAATAAAGAAAACAGTTACAAACTAAAACAGGAAGTGCTTCTGGACCAGTGTTGTTTACATCTTTTGAAATGGTCTATACCATTTAAGCTGCTTGCTGGCCTCACTTCCACATCTAATGGATTATGATGGATTATCCTGACACATAAAACCTCCATAAATATCCAATTAAAGGGTCTTTAGCCATAGAAAACAGTAGCGCACAGTGCTGACTGGAATGTTGTGGTTTGTGGGTTTCATTCGATCCCCCACAGATAAGAACAGAAGTCCACGACAGACTTTACTCACAGAAAAATGGCCTTACAAATGAAAAATACAATCACAATCATTATTACCACCGCAGAATAAAACATTTAGAAACATATTTGCGACTTTTTATTTACTTTTATTTACTTTTTATCTTTATTTATTTACCAGTTGTGTTTATGTTTTTTCGTAATGTGGTGCAAAGATGGACTCCAGTTAGACTCACCTGATATTTGGCTAAAACAATTTTAGACTATTACTAAGAGGCACCTATTGACTGCTAGCTAGCATCTCCTCTGGGTAGATAACAAACCATAATGGTATTTTTAAAACTGACACTGAGTGTTAACGTATTATGTTACAATTGTTAATGACACAACATATAGACCATTTCAAAAGATGTAAACAACACTGGCCCAGAAGCACTTCCTGTTTCAGTTTGTAACTGTTTTCTTTATTTCACATGTAAATAAAACTTCTTAAAGATGTTTGTTTAACTTTTTGATTCAGTTTTAAATGTTCTATTGGTTGTATTTTATCCCAGCTTTTATATAGTGTTAAAAAACTGAAACAGGAAGTGCTTCTGGGCCAGTGTTGTTTACATCTTTTGAAATGGTCTATAGGCTACAAAAACTATCAGCTAACAGTAGGAAAAAACGTTTAGTTAAGTACAATGCTTACCATTCACCACATTTTGAAAAGATCAAAGGTTATCTCATCTCGGCAACTCTTGCATCCAAATATTCTACGAGCTGCCCAGTGGAAAACATCGGCTTTTGGTATTTACCATAATTACCACGTGAAGGCTCGTTAACATGCATGCACTCTGTAAATTCGTCATGTAGAACGAAAGGATACCTAATCAGAAAGCAAGCTGACAGAACACGGAGGCACATGACTTAATCTAAACCTTTTGATTTTTCCCCACAAATTTTCTGTAAAAAGCAGTCCAAACACTTATCTACCTACCATCTGCCATGTTTTTGATTTATTTTAGATTTAAATGTGCAATTTTGATTTAGTTTTTGTAATATTTCCTGTGTTCACAGTCATTTGTGATAATCTGTTTGCATCGCAGCACACAGAACAAAACTGTTAAAGGGTTAGTTCACCCAAAAATTAAAATTCTGTCAGTATTACTCACCCTCATGTTGTTCCAACCCCGTAAGACCTTCGTTCATCTTCGGAACACAAATTAAGATATTTAAGATATTAAGATCGCTCCTGCATACTAGTCCATAGGCTTCTTGAGGGATTGAAACTTGCCGGCCTCGAAAAGTTATTAAAGACATCGTTAAAATAGTCCAAGTGACTACAGTGAAAAAAATTACAGTGGCTCCATCTTAAGTTTATCAAACAACAAGAACACTTTTTGTGCGCAACCCCCCCCCCCCCCCCCAAAAAAAAAAAAAAATAAATAACGAATTTATTTAAAGTATTCATTTCCTTTTTTCTGGCCCAGAGAGACTCTGGGCCTCGAGTGAGTTCACTAGTATAAGCTTCTGTTATTGTACGTCACATGCATCACACATGACCAGCGTCGGCCAATAGTGAGCCTAACGTGTGACGTAGCCCTACACTACACTACGTTAACGAGGCCCAAAGAGAAGGAAATGAATAGTTGAAATAAAGTCGTTATTTATGTTTGTATTTGCGCACAAAAAGTGTTCTCGTCGCTTGATAAAGTTAAGATTGAGCCACTGTAGTCACTTGGACTATTTTAACGATGTCTTTAATAACTTTTCGAGGCCGGCAAGTTTCAATCCCTCAAGAAGCCTATGGACTAGTATGGAAGAGTGATCCAGCTTTCAGATTTCATCAAAAAAAAATCTTAATTCGTGTTCCGAAGATGAACAAAGGTCTTACGGGGTTGGAACAACATGAGGTTGAGCTAATTACTGACAGAATTTTCATTTTTGGAAGAACTATCCCTTTAAATTATGATTTTTTTTATCGTCATTCTTATGGTTTCTCATATTTAGAAAATCTTATTCTAGTGTGGGCCAGCCTTATAAGGGAGGACTTGTCTGTGTTCTCTGGGATGATTTATCAGATTTAAAGAGTCGGTTATGAAATGATTCTCTAAAACTGAGCTGGCTGGTGTGTCATTTAGAAACTCATGGAATTAAGACAACCTGCTAACTTGACAAAATGAAATACACTAATCGAAACACCAAACAAAATCAAACACTGCAAGCACATGCAGGTGCCAGATAGGATGTCAGTTCTCACGCTTCTGATGCCAGCCTTGAGTGTGGGAAGTGTTTTTGCATGTCCACACACAACTCCAATTATCTCCTTATCGTGAGCACCTCCTCTGCAGCCTCTTAGTTTTCCCTGGCCCCCAGGTCACACTACATCTTGAGACATTTCCCGCACACCCTCACCTTACCTGAAGCCTTTTGACATACAGACACAAATACGCAAACACACACATACAAAGGTTTATAGAATACCAAAACAATTTGAAACACAAAACTGCCTGCGGGTGATAAAATATTCAAGTCACACCCTTTGCTTAACTCTACAAACACACCAGTCTTCTTATGGGTGATTAAGTTTAACTGAATTATAATGGATGCTGTCATTACTCACCCTCATGTCGTTTTTCTTCTGCTGAGAACAAAAGAAGATATTTTGAAGAATGCTCTAACCAAAGAGTTTTGGTATCATTGACTTCCACTGAATGGGGATAAAAACTCAAATTCAAAATGTATGCCTCAAAAGAACATTTTAAAACCATAATTTCCAGAAGATTCAACATTTTAGCTACTGTGTAAATGCTAAACAGGACAAATATATAAATACAAATAAAATCCTACTGTTCTAGCAATTAAACTAACCACAAATGATAAAATGTTATAGCCTTAGGAATGGCTCTTGGACATACAGGACGATACACTGGTGCATTATCTATTTTTTAGCTTTTAGACTGGTGGACCTATAGTTTTTTGGATCCAGTGCTACAGAAAGTTACTAAAACAGCCCTTTTTTCCAGTCTGAATCTCTGTTCAACTTGTCATTGCTAAATTGTGCAATCCAGAAACATCTAACCCAGTGGTGTAATAGATGCTTTCTCGTAAGGAGAATGATGATTACTTACATTGAAAGGCTTCACCGCAACTTACACAATAATAATGAAAGTTCATTTTAAAGACAAGCCAGTAAGTGGCTATCTTATCTTAAAGGGTTAGTTCACCCCAAAATGAAAATTCGGTCAGTAATTACTCACCCTCATGTTCTTTTAACCCTGTAATACTTTTGTTCATCTTCGGAAAATAAAATAAGATATTTTTGCTTAAATCTGAGAGCTGGATCGGCTTCTGGGATTGAAAATTTGAAGCCTTTTTAGAAATACTGAAACAGTTTATCAAAATTAGTTCCAGTTAATGCATGTTTGAAGAGCAAACAGTCAGGCAACGTTAATTTTCCCCATTCGGTATCTTTATTTTATTTTATTAGTCCATCTACCCCTTTAACAACAATACATTAATTCTCCCGTATTTCTCTTTGGAAGAACAAAATGTTAGGGTAAAAATTTAGTTCACTCAGATGTGCTCAATAATGTATGTGGTCTTGAGCAGGCTTAATAGGACATTGGAGCATAACTGCAAAGCATGTCCAATTTCCCTCCCCTTGTCACTTTAAAAATCTGCTATATTCCTCTTGTGGTTCACAACTATAGTGCACAGGGACTTTCCATTTGTGTTAAGAGAAAGTGAGAAAGTGAAAAAACTTTGTGTCGTGATTCATTACTGCGTGTTCCAGATTTTCATTGCACAATTGTTTAAAAAAAAGAAGGAAAGAAAGAAAAAAAAGATAGCAGCAGCCTATTTTTATAAATCCACAGAGATGCAATTAGCGCCTGACTAGCCTTCTCACCTCTTAATGAAATTAGGACCTTTTCCCTTTTGAGACTTGTTATTTTAATGCTTATAATATTGGCCAGTGCCAAAAACAAACTTTTTATTTATATATATTAATTAATTTAGGGACGATATTTGAACCATGGTTTTTCAGAGGCATTTTAACTTGAGCATATAAAACAGCACATCATGCATTTATGTTAATTCAAACTTATGATGTTACCGACGACATCAATTACAGCTCTCTGCTTCTCTGCACAACAGTCACCTGGTTGAATACTAAAGGCCAAGTGTCCACACACTCTAAAAAATGCTGGGTTGTTTAACCCAATTTTGGGTAAAATATGGACAAACCCAGCCATTGGGTTACATTTTTAACCCAATTGGCTGGGTTTGTCCATATTTTACCCAAAATTGGGTTAAAACAACCGAGGCATAGTTTCTAAACTGGAGAGATATTGGATGGAATATAACACTAGGGCAGTTTTTCCCCAAAATTGTTTGAAGCCATTGTCCTTGCTTATTTTTTTGACCCTAACATTGGCTGATATCTTTCTGAATTCTGCAAGCGAATGCCGTCTCGTGGTACCATCTCAAAGAGGCACACAATCTCTTTCTCGGACCTTTACCGTGACTGTTCCCTGCTGGGAATGACCTGCCTAACTCAACCAGAGCGTCTGAGTCAGTGGCCACTTTCAAGAAAATGCTAAAGACGTATCTTTTTCAGCAGCACGTGATTCAGTAGTACTAACACTTTCTCTACTCTTCTCTTCTCTATCAAAACAATAAAAATGTACGGTGTCAAAACCCCAAACCTCAGTGACAGCATGTTGCACAATGTAGGCTATGCAACTATTTCCACTTTATCAATAACCATCATGCAAATCAAATTGAGAAAAAATCTGTTTCTACAAGATATGGATGTTAAGTAATATTCTCATCAATAAAACAACAAGCACACAAAATTGTAGCCCATGGATGACAAAAACTTCCATAATGATAATAATAAATAGCTCTTCAAATACAACAGCACACTTTATTTAATTATTTATTTATTTATTTTAAATCAATTTGGATCCCTCATAGGTGCAGTGTAGGCTTAAGATTAAATTTAAAAAGTCGATGTGATTAGTTATTTTGATGGTAACTAAAATCTTACTGTAATTTAAACAACAACATCGATCAACTCATTAAAATTTTGGTGCTGAGATTTTCCCGCTTACATGTTTTGAAATCCCCGACCGACTTAAAAGGGTGGGCGTGTTTTTCCCACTGCCATTTCAGAAAGTTTGTCAAGTAAATGAATAGCTAGGGCTCCAGCTCGTGAAGTGGTGTGGCGGAAGGAGACTCTGGATGAGAGCTGAAGAATGAAGCCTTGAATACATGATCATTCACTCAGCTGAGACTGCACGAGCAGCACCGGAGTTCGCGAGGACAAGCCACAAGTGCCATTTTTGGATCTATTCTTTATACTTACGTGATTTATTTCCTGTTTTGAACAGACCAATGTTGGATATATGTTAAGCCTGCGTGGAATCCCACAACTATCCATAAGAAGGAATGCATCTTTTCCTCGTGAAACTAATTCTTCTGATATCACTCATTACTTTGACGCAAGGTAGGTTTCATTGGAAGATGCTTTCTTCGATATCAGATAAGAAACAATTTCTGCTCGATCCTACAAATGGATTAATATGATTACTAATCAATAGCCTAAGTTAATTTCTGACATTTAGGCTATTGCAAAATTAAACAGCTTGTTCAAGAAGTCACTTGTTGCGCACTGATGTCTGCACGCAGCCTAAGTTACGTTAGCTGCTACTTATTTCAAACCACAGAAAGAGCATGTAGGCAAGTCTGTAGACTAAAGTTTGTTGAACTTTGTTACCTGTAACTGTATCACAAATTAAACGTGTTTTCAAAATATTTTGGACGGTTAACTTGTAAGTGTAACTTTACCGCAAGTACATTTTACTTTAGTAAACTCTGGATATTGTATTTTTCGCACGTCACTCGTTATGATTTGAACTGAGCTGTTTTTGAATAAGCTATCTATCGCTCCGCATGGCGCTTTATAGCCTAAGTAGTATTGGGTGCAAATATTTATCTAGCGCAGTTTGAGTAAAGTTTCAACAGTTTTGCAGTTAGATGCTACCTAACGTGTATTTATGGCAAGCCGTTTGTATTATCTGCTACTAACTAGAATATGTATGTTAGTAGCTTACTTATTCTTAAAATATTAAGTAATTCATTAGTGAGCATCCTTTTCAATTTCATTGTTAACTATTTCTTCCATGCTTTTGCATTTCAGTTGCTAGCAAGTATATATTCTTTACACCGTCTACTAATATTTATTCCATTGATCTTTGTCACTATCCCAATATGAAAAAAATACACAAAGCAATTTTATAAAATAGCATGAGTTGGCAATTGAACATACTACTGAAAAAAATAGTATAGGATCTAATGGATAGTTAGTGAAATAGAAATGATATGACTCGCTGTTGGATTGTTTAAAAGTAATTAAAAATAAGTAATAGGAAGATATAGTCACTTGTGGATTGCTTAAAAATAAGCCATAGGATGCAATATGTACAAGTACCAAAAAATAGATATTGTTCTGTTTTTTAGGTCTTAAGTAATAAATGTTAAAGCTGCTTGCCATAGTACATTCCCCAGAACAGCTGCTGTCCAGTCCCTCTGTCCACAAACATCACTTTAAGGTGTTAGGATTCACACTTTCTTTCTTGATTCTACCCAGTACCTAACTCACTTTTGCACAGTTTGGAACCAAACTGACAAATGAAGAAAATGTAATATTATTATTAATATTATATATATATATATATATATATATATATATATATATATACTCAATAGAACACTCAATAGAAATGTATTACCCTGTTTCTGTGTTTTCAGGCCTGGAATGTTCGGAAAAATGCCAAAATGATGGTAAATGTGAACCTACTGCAGCTGGGAGAGGAGAATGCAAGTGAGTAATTAGAACTCAATTACATAAAGCTGCTGCGTCTGAGCCATATTGAAACCCTGGAGGAATTTAATTTGATGTTTTGGAATTGCACTAATCACTAATATGAGATTTTCTTTTGATCCGGTTCCAAAAGTTTTGAATGCCGTGTACAAACAATCGCATACCAAAACACATGCGATCAATTTGAATTCCAGCCTCGCAAACAAAAGCAAAGTGTGCTTCTCTCCTTGAAGAACATGGCCTCAGCTAATGAACGACATCCACAACCTCTGATGAAGAGAGTCTAGGGCATCACCCTCCACACCCCCCTCCGGCTGGTCGTGAGTACGGGCCACTTCTCCAGCCCAAGTCTCGTAGACACCCAGAGCCCTAAATCTTATTTCGCTTTTCTTTTATGGAACGACAGCTGGGGTTTGCCAGAAGCCCGGCAATCATTGTTCTCCAGTCTAGATTAATTCTGTGTGACTAATCTGTTTGAGGCTTCCCAGAATGCCCGAGTCCCCCCCCACCCCCTTTCGCGCCCTGCCCCTGTTCGGGTGTTTTGTCCTATTTTGAATGCCCATTCACTCTCTGTGATTTACATTAGAAGGACAGATGGCAGTAGAGTGTAATTGGACTGGATGTTTTCATAATTGGTAGCATTGCACCAGTGGAAAATCATGAGCAAACAGGTTGCCTCAGCGCGCATAACATCACATAACTCTCCTTTCTCTACTGCACCCAAATGTACGCTCGGAAACAAACGCAATGATGGACTGCTACTTTCTCCTGATTGTGTTGGTTGATTTTCCAAAAGGGTTAACTTCTCTTTGTCCCTCTGTACTTTTTTACTTGCATTCAGCAGTGATGTGAATGAGGGATTGGGTTGCAAGCATTTGGCCAGGGTAGCATTGTCTTTCTCCGGCTATCAATGAGTTTATCAGGGTGGCTATGAAGGAGCACTATTTGAAATGGGATGGTGGCGGCTCTGTTTTTTGGCCTCCCTCAGTGGACTGCGAGCACATGGAGCCGCGCTGGCTGTGGGCCACATCTTAATTCTGTCTGGCAGCCTCCCTGCCTTAGTCGGGCCACAAAGCCACCATTGTGCCCTATCATACTCAGATTCCACTAATTAAACATGGAGATACAAACGAAGGCCGCTCTCCCGCTCAGGACTGCACGTTACTATGTCTAGTACCTTTTATCTATTGTTCAAATGCAACTGGTGGACAGACCGCTTGGGCCTCTGACATGTCTAGGCAAAAAGTGAGTGCGGAGGTCAGTTTTGGCTACACTGTCCCTCTAATCAAATGGATCCATTGTGAAAGCCCTCAAATGCTTCGTGACATGCTTTGCTCTTTTAGTAGCCACACTGTAAATAGTCAGAAAGTGTAGAGGTTCCCTTAAAGGGGTACTTCACCCCAAAACAAAAATTATGTCAACATTTAGCATAAACATTTAGTCTCTCCAAACCTGTATGACTTATTTTTTTATCTTCTGTTGAACATAAAGAAGGTATTTTTTTTTACCATAAATTTAATTCAAATCAAATCAAATTTATTTGTATAGTGCTTTTCACTTATTGTTTCAAAACCGCTTTACAGAAAGTGCATTTCAGAAATGTACATAGAAAACTACAATTAGTTAATCATGTATTAATTTAGGCAGACTGTTCTCATGAAATGGCGTATGTATGACTCGCGAATTCGTATTTTCATTTTTGGCATGCTATCAACACACATAATCACTTTTCAGCGTGTTTATGAACGCCGTTGACTTAACGTTAATACTGTACAAAAAATATATGACCTACCTCAACCCCGTCCCTAAACCTACTCGTCACTGGGGTTAATACCATTTATGAGTCTTCCCCTACCATCCTGGGAAAAAAATATCGCTCCCCAGATGTAGATCTACATTTTGCTTCGTTTCACTCGGACATTTAATGGCGTGTAGTACATACAAGCAGAATCATTCGGACATTTAACAGCGTAGACATACACGCACACGCGGATAGCTCAAAATGCGTATAGATAACACGCCACTTGACTTGAAAGTGTCGTGTATGTTTACACAAAAGTCATGATGCCATGGCATAACATAAGTGAAAGTCACTTGGGACCAATTTGGTTTTGTCTTTCAAAAGCATTAGTGTTATTATTCAGGTTGACAAAATGTAGTCAGGTTGATTCAGTAATATTAAAAAAAAAATCTACATTATATTACACATAAGTTCTTCTTATTAATAATAATAGTAATATATTATTAATAATATTTAGGTATTACATAATATTTACCTACATAAAAGTGGGTAATTGTCCCATAAGAGATAATTTATGTTACTTGACCAAATTTACTGTGCTTGGGCTCCTGATACGCACTTGTTTTTATTGTGAAAATTGTTATTAGTTTTAATAAATAAAACAAACATGCCGAAACAAGTGAAAATGCGCAGATTAATTTTTTTTTAAATCTGACCCCTTAAAATTATATTCATTGGTTTCATTTAGTCAGTCACATTAAATGTTTGATTTGCTTGAAAATTATTTAATTTAAATGCAAAGTACACCTGACAAACATTTTATTACAGCGCAATAATTTAATGTGGCAAATAGTATTTAATCATTTTAAATCAAGTGCTGTTCATCTAATCTCACTGTATTGTTCTGGAAAAATATGTTAGATCTACTTGGCATTCCATGCCAGGAATACCAAACTCTCATATCTGGCACTCTGACGGGCTCGTAAAGGATTGAGTGAGCCGTTATCTTTGACTCTTTGGCAAGGCCAGAAGTCTAACTGACAGTAATACAAACCAGCTTCCACATCTGAATTCCTTGTATGTATGAGGGACGGCAGATTCGAATCAAAAGGATTAGTGTTCGACAAGGAGATGAGAGATGCAAGGCTGGAGGGAGATGAGTAAAAGTTCACATGTGAACTTCAGACCTTCCGACTCAGTCTTTGATGGTTGGGTGTTGATGCAATGTGCAAATAAAGCTTACTGTCTTCCTATTGGGTCCCCATAGAGTCATAAAGATTTGAATAAAGAGCTAAAGTGACTGATATAGGTGGGATACACGTTGTTTAACTCATCACCAACATATGATCTACAGTAAATGTTAATTTCACACTTGAGGCTTAGTTACATAATTGTAGTTCAGTTCTATTTTTGTAGTTTGGGATTATGACATTTTGTGTTACAGGATTAAGCTCTTTGCTCTGAAAATATGTATTATAGAAGTCAACTGTTGCTATCTAGAAATTTTTATACATTTTGGAAACAGGTGCTTTGTGAAAACAGTGATACATCAGGATTCTTTGATGAATGTAACATTATAAATGACTTTATTGTCAATTTTAATCAATTTAATGTGTCCTTGGTGGATAAAATGTTGTATTTTTATCAACAACAAAAAAGTTTCTAAGTTACAAGTTGCCAAAATTGTAATTTACACCCTGTGCCATGTGGTGTGTCTAATGGATTAAGCCAGAATGGCCACTTGTTAGTTCGGGACAGTTTCAATACAAGCTCTGTTTGCTTTCTAGAGATGAGTTCCTCACTGCATTTAGATACAGGAAATGGAGTCACCAGAGCCAAAGAAAAAGAAGATGTATTCTCTTATCATATCACTGCAGATTCCTGATGTCTTCTTGAAGATGCTGGGTGTCCCATTCTTGGCATGAGCTTAATGTCAGCATAATATCTCGACTAACCAAAATGACCTGTGTTGGCAAGTTGAAATCTGATTCTTCTTCATTTTCTATCTGGAATTCAGCAAAGTTTGATTGTACATTCTGTTATTGGTTGCTAGATTGTGTTCTGTATGTACAGCTGGCCAAGTACAAAAAGAAATGCAGCGAAACACACCAGGCGTGTGTTGTTTTTGTTTGATGCTTTTGACCTGAGCCATCTGTCTGTGGAACACTGCATTACAAGTGATCAGTATCAAGGTAAATAATTCACCATGTACAATAGCCGCTACTTACAGCATAATAGCCGCTAATGCCTGTGGTTTTGCCATTCATCCCTGGCAGTGGCAGATGTTTGAAAGTTTCTCCACATTGTCACACTGCCAGAGGGATTGACGAGTATGTTCTAATAAATAAATCCCCTTCCTGTTAAATGTCCAGCATCGTTCCACTCAACGTGACTTCTTGTGCCATGAAGGACATCTGAAAACATTAGTCCCCGGTCTCATAAAATCACCAGGAGCAGCACTCATTGGAAAAGTATTGCGTTCGTTAATGGCTGCTTCCTGTCCCTCACTGTCGTTCCCATAGGGTCCCTCAGTACAAGGGACAAATAAACACAAGCGTAATGAACACTAACAGATGTGTGCCTGGAGGATCAGGTCTCCTCCAGTGATTACAGAGAGAGTGCGAAGAGCCCCAGGCCATAGTTTCATAAAGAACAGACAAAACTCAAAGGAACCTCAGAGTTAAACTCCCCACTACAGGAAATTAGGGTTTAAAAGAGAGTAGATATTGCGTTATTGTTGTATGGCTTAAGGGGACAAAAAAGGTCAGTGGTGCAGCTACCTCCCTAACAAAATGCACAGGTAGACTCATTGCACGAACAACTAATATTAAAAATAAACATATACATTTAATAGAATAAAATATTAACAAATCTGTAAATAAAGTTTAAATTAATGTAAAAAAAATAATTTTAAATAAAGTACAGATTAAAAAGTGGGAGTTAGAGCACCATAAAAGTATCACAAAGATGGCCCATACAGCTTGTGTTTTATATATTTTCTGATTTGATAGATTTCTGTTATAAACAGACAAAAATTTAAATGGGTTCTGATAATCTTCCCCTCCAGTGAGCTGTTAACTTGAGAACCTCATTCACATGAAAGAATCATTCAGACCAGTCAAACTGGATCATTGCATTACTTGGCTGACGTCAAGTTTTTTTTGTCAATGACGGATGCAGTTTTTGTAAAATTGTGCAAAAATCATATCAACTTCAGTTAGGGATCTAGTAAGGGAGTACTATGGATCAATATTTTATGTTATAAAATATACATTTACAATAAGAAAATGACTTTAGTTTATATAGAGAATAATCCTAACATAAATAATAAAACATTTATCCAAGAATTCATGGAAATTTATGGAATACTAGATTAACCAAAATATTAGATTAATTTTTTTATTTTTGTACCCTCAGGCTTTGTTTACATCCATTTAGGGTTGTCAGAAGTACCGATACTTCGATACCAAGTCGGTAGTGAAATTTTAAATACAATAAATCTTTGCAGAACCTGTAGTACAAAGTATATAGGGTATCTCCCCTACATTCTCAGACTTAGTCTACATTCAGACTGTCAGTCCAAATCTGATTTTTGTGCATATCAGATTGATATCCCATCAGATTTAGCAAGTGTGAACAGATCAATTAGCAAGTTTTTCAAATAAAAAAAAAAAACAACAACAAAAAAACGGAGACGACAGCACTGAATAAAGCCACGAATCGTAGCCTCATACGGTTCTGACGGTGCACATTGTCATCTTGTAAAATTTAAATAAGACAACATCACTATTGTAAACACCTCCATGTTGCGGTTGTTGTTGTGTTTGGTGTATGCCTACCAACGCAATGTCATTGCGTTTTCACCATAGACTGTAAAAAAATATGGACAAAGTGTCTGTGACGTCACCCATAGACTCTCTGAAGAACGGGTTTGAGGCTGTTTATGGGGGGTATGGGCGGCACCATACTGGAAAATCTTGGACAATACAAAATACAAAAGTTTCAGAAAGGATACAGAGGTGGTATGGTGTGTTGTGTCAGATCATGGCAGAGACGTCAAATTCACTCGGCGCAGCCCGTTATCAGCTGTCAATCAAAGTTACCCGCCCTTATTTGTCATACGTTTTATATCTAAATATGATCTAAACTAACGAGTTAGAAAAACATTCACCCCCCTCACAGTTGTCAGGCACACGGAACATATTGAAGATTACAATAAAAGTCCATGGGACCAAACTGTAAACATATGAATTTATGCTGTGAAAACGGACATTATAACATGACGTCTATGGATATTTGCTCCCTTTTGGGACCATCCTCTAGTGGATTTGAGATGTATTGCAGTTTATCGCACTTCCGAGTAGGCTTCATCTTTCAGATTAGAATGTTGCCGCTTGGTTTTCACACCTAAAAGTCCGCACCAAGGTCCGACCCAAAGTTCATGTTTTGATACATTTTATACTTTCAGAAAGTTTTGGTTTGGTTTCACACTGCAATAATGCGAGCGCACTATAGACCATTACGTGACATACGTCCTGTCGTCATCATCTATCTTGACATTGATTGGTTTTGTAAATGAAAGTGCGTCAGCGTGTTGTCAATTCGCCGGGTAACTTTGACAACATGAACGAACAGATGCATATCGTTGCAACTATTGTTATTTTTATGGCATAATTACCTGCAGTACCAACTATACACAAGGCTAGTTCAAATTCGCCAAATGAACGTCCTCGTCGTGCGAACATTTTACCATCGCCGGCAGGAAAGGAGGAGAGGATTGCAAGTTGACTTCTTATTATGTTATCAGACCATACTTCAATTGAAAACCTCGTCTCCTCATCTCCGCATGTGCTACACGGCTCATTTCTTCTGCCACCTTCTGTTTTTTCAGCTTTTTGGGAACCACCAGAACTTCCTGTAAAATGTCTGAAAGTCCAAACCATACAGAAATTCTTTCACACCAGAAACGAATCAAACCTTTGTTCAGTTTGATCCGGAATGAGACTACCACTTTTCGTCGAACCAAATTTCATCTGTTTGGTCCGGACCGTGTTCCGGGGGAGGTTTCACACCTATAATTTTGATTCGGACCAAACTGAAAAGTCCTAAAGTCCGGACCAAACAAGGTAGGTGTGAAAGGGCCCATAGAAATTAATGCAGATATTCGCGAAAACGAAAGCCTGCATCGACACACAAATCGGATCTGAACAGTTGCTATACATAGTGTGAATGTCAATAACTTAAGATCAGATTTCACTCGGATACACAAATAATAGCAAGTAACCTATCAAAGGTTTCGATTTACAAAATGTTTTTAAAGTGCAGATCATTGGAGCTAATCACAGAAATATCTTTTGAAGGCATGAATGCAGTGGCCAATCAGAGGTTTTTAAGTTAGTCAGAATATGCTCAAAAACACTCAAAATAAAGATGTTCACCGCGCGCAGACAACTTTTTGGATTATAGCGGTATTGTTTTTGCAGGATTGTTGATCTCTGTGAGAAGGCGCTGTGATTGACAGCTTTAGTGATTATAAAGGGAGCATTCTTTGCTCGCTTTCTTTTTATAACACATTTATGATTTGAATACAAGTTTTTTTTTATCACGCAGCTCAGTATACACTGCAAAGTTTCTAGATTTGGAACTGTATTTAAAAGCGCGATTGAATCCGTCAGTGACAGTGATATAACCATAGCAACAGATGGGACAAAACAATCTGATTTTGTATGTAAAAATATGCATTTTTACAATTAATAGTTAATTAATAATTCATTTCTATGGTAATCAATAGACCTTAAAGCTACACTGCGATTTTTACCCCCATCTAGCGGTGAAAAGGTCTGAAAGTCCACGATATGACCATCCAGTGAATATTAGTTTCTGTTCCTCTCAATTCCGATTTCGTTTTAACTCCTACAGTGGCCAATGTACCTATGAAAGTGCACTGGAACGGCAGTCAAACCCTTGACTGTCCGACCCGTGAACTCGTACTAGATCTATGTACTCCCATTTACATGTTGTAAAAACACGGGTTACAGGTTGCCTGGAACGCAGCATTACTGCATTATCACATTAGGCTACATTAATTGTGTATAAAGTAGAATAAATGAAAAATAACTAAAATTTAAAGTGCCTACATATAACTTATAGCCCACAAATTATAGCGCCATTAAAATATTAATCACGTTATCCGTCATAGAACACGGATTCATGTTACAAGGTAACATGACCTATCCTAGATGTCGTTCTAGTGTTATGCAGAGCACACCATGATATAATTATCCAAGCAACAATAAAAATTCCAATATACACAAATAGGCTTAAAGGGTAACTAAACCCCTGGTCAGAGCCTGACTCCACTCACTGGCAATATTTGAAAAATGCTGAAAAAGTGGGCAGACCCCAGCGGAGATAGAGGGGACGAAATAGATGCTAAAACACTCTATCCTGATCTTTATCAATACTCGCAATTCCAACTCCTGACTACAGTGGTTTTGACGAAACAAACTGGTTTTTATACTGCCGTTCGTGCCAAGAGCGTGGTGAGCTGAAACCTGCGTACGTCACGAAGTGCGGAACATCCAATAGGAGAGTTAAACTGCAGTAGCCACCGTTAAACCTGAAGAGGGCAGGACTAAGATGTTTTACACCATATATTGTAGAAATAAAACACTTTATAGACAAAAGTCAAAAAAGTTACTCGAATCAATGACTGGTATTAATAAAGATCCATTCTTACAGATCATTAACTAAAAAAAGTTGGTTAAGTGTTTAGTTACTTTTTAATTAACATTACCTGTCGAGAAGAAAGCAGGCAAAGTCGGCGGCCTTTTTAAAATCGTTGCTCGTCATGAGCTCTTTCCATCTTGGAAATGTCACTCCAATATTTACTTTTGTCTTGTTGATTGGCTGTTGCGTTGCCATCTTAATTCTCTTGTTCGCTTCCTTGGCGACTCTGATACGTATCCTCGAGAATAAGAGTGATCCTCCATCAGCAACAGACTTTCAAAAAGGCTTTCAGGTTTTTATATAGACCATTTTGCAAGATGTAAACAACACTGGTCCAGAAACACTTCCTGTTTCAGTTTGTAACCGTTTTCTTTATTTCACATGTAAAGAAAACATCTTAAGGATGTTTGTTTAACTTTTTGATTCAGTTTTATATGTTCTGTTGGTTGAATTTTATTTTAGCTTTTATGTAGTGTTAAAAAGCTGAAACAGGAAGTGCTCCTGGACCAGTGTTGTTTACATCTTTCAAAATGGTCTATACAGTATCAGTCTCAAGCAATCCCCCTCTTCACATTCGACACGGTGCCATCGAGTGTTATTACGCGAAAGTCGAAGCTTGAATTAATGGGTATGTCTCTCTTTGGCTAATGTACTTTCAAGATGGAGGGGCAACATGGCGACCGACATTAGAACCCCTTACCCGTATGTGTTTTCAATGTCATATTATACACTAACGAGAATACTTTATTACTTGAACGAAGTAAATATACATTAATGAGCACATATATTTTTGAAAGAACTAAGTGTTTTTAGCTAAGAATAAACTAAAAAAGTTACACAGTGTAGCTTTAACATGTATCAAACCTGTAACATCCTTTAATTAGCTTACACTTGTAGCATGATATCCGAACAACACAATGCTGTTTTTAGACATTCATTCATTGTCTATTTACAGTGTCAACCATGAAAGGGCTTACAAGTTAGACTTTAACTTTTTTGTTGTGAGAGACGGACAACCCCCTTCACTTTGTGACCTTTCAATGGCAGATGGCAGATTGGAGCGCAGTGGGTGGAAACCCCCTGTGTTTCATCTGGCTGAGGGTCAGGTGTCAACAAAACATCTGCTCTGGCCTGGGCGAGCATTGCAACACTAGTAAAACACTGTTGTCATGGGCTACCGGTGGCCACAAAATGAATCCCATCATAGTGAAGGTAGAATAACAGTATGGGGTCATTCTCTGGTCACAGAATCAAACACGAACTAGGGCTGTTTACAGAATCTGTGATTTATTTTTATGGGCTCTTATGGGCTTTTTGTCTGAGTTAGAGATAGAGATTTGCAAACAGAGAGATTTTCACCCAGGTTAAAAAGGATCCTGCAGTTTTAATATGCATCGTTGGAAAATATTTACTTCAAAATGCACTGATGGTGTTTTATAGGAAACAAGCAAAACATCAACTAAAAATGAAGCGAAAGGTCTTGTTTATTTCCTGTTTGGGGAAGAGATTTGAGATGATCACATATTATATTTTACCGATCATATGCAACTATATGCTGTAGATTACCATTGAAAATGTTGTTGTTTCTGTTTGTTAAAACCAACAAGAAAATCATTTAGTAGAGAAACCAAACAGACCTGGCGTCAATGCTTTTGTCCTCTTTAATGTATTTATCTTAGTAGGCTAGTCTTTTGTGGCCTTATGCCACTTTAAGTAGCTTGATTGCTAATGTGACAAGCATTTGCCAAGTTAAAGAGCAAACTGGCATGGTTTCAGTGTCCTCAGTGTACTCCCCTTAATTCCCTAATGTGTGCTTTACTAGCAGGAGCCAGCACTGACTAAGTGGCCTATGTATTTAGCCCCTTCAGAAACAGGACTGTTTGCCAGGACGGGCAGGTCTAGTGGACTTTCAAAGGTGGTGTGATTTTCCGCAGGGTGCCGTTAAGTGCGGCTGCCAGGACTCTCCATTGAGGAGTGCTGTCAGGGATGGGGACACAGAATGGGGTGAATTTTTAATGTAAACGGTTACATTCCAGCAAGGCTCCACAGACTCCTCCCCTCAGGCAATGCAAAAATCCTTTAAACCAGGTTCAAATTATTTCTTTCAAGCTTGTTGTTCAAAGGTCTATCCATCATGGAATCCTACCAGACTTGTTTTGGGAAATTAAACTGAAGAAGAAAAGAATTTGGGATTTTTGTGAGCTTGTCTGACTGATGTGTACTATGGAGGGTTGTCTTCATTCCACACAACAGATAATATTGTATGTGCTTGCTTGTAAGGTTTAATTCTTATAAAAAGTGTATTTAATGATTTATTGCCATACTTAGTATTAATTACTATACTTAAGGCAAGCATCAACAACTCTTGTCTGAACACCTTAAATAGTGTGGCTATTATAAAATGACGATTTTTGTCAAATATGATTAAATAGAAAAAAAAACACTCTAAGAACAGCATAGCAACACACTAAAAACACTCAAACAGTGCCCCGGCAACCACCAACAACACCCTAGCAACACGGAAGTGACTTTAGCATGGCCGCAACTCACACTTTCTCAAGGCGATGTAAATAATCACAGGTTGTTATATCATCCATCCCAAATAATTTGCCAATAGTTGGTCATTTTGAACTTACCAACATCAGATGGTTAACTGTTATGTGATAGTAACCCCGTGTCAGAGGCAATATCTACTGATAACTTTGTAAGTGGATAAATCACATTTTCTTTTTTCAAATATTTTTTTATTTAATTTTGGGTAAATATTAGGGATGCACCGACATTGAAATTCTTTCCGATATCAATAATTGTCTTCATGTAATAGTATGAAAATATATATTGACACTGGACATTGAAGCTTAGTAACCTTTTCAGCCCAGTGCTGAGGTGTGGGATTCGGTAATGACCTCATCATCCAGATATACCAGGAACTGCTGAAGATAAGGAGAAGGCTGAAGGCAGTGAAAGGCATACGTGGAGAAGTGCAAATACAGCTCTAGTCCAGCCAAGTAGGAAGGAAGTGAAGAGGAGGCAGGAAGATTAAAAAGGGAGGCCATGATTAGAACAAGAGGAATAGAAAGGTGACCGAAGGATTGGGATGGGATGGAAGGGAGGGGAGAGAAGAGGAGGTTTAACAGCTGAATGCTCACTCAGAAGGGTTAGAGGCACCCAGACTGCGGTCAGATCCACTTTGAATGGCGGCAGGAACAATGGGCCTTCTCATGGAGCCTGTCTGCTCTGCTCTGTGGTGGGCAAACCATTCAACTGCCTGCTGCCCTGGCCCTCTTATTCTCTTTGGGAAAGTGTGGGGGGAGTTTATGAGCAGGGAGTCGGGTGCGCTGTGACCAGCAGCTGCCGCTCCCTCATTAGCATGCGCACCTGCTCCCTGAGGCCTTTTTGGAAGGCCGACACAGGCCCTCATTGCATTATTCCAGCTCAGTTCAGATCATAACTGGACACAGCGATGTGTTGTCTGGGTTAAATCAGCCTAATTTTTCTGTATTAGATCTCAATTCTTGTTGAAAAAAAAGCTGTTTTTTTGTTTTTTTGCGATACAAGAGCTTGGTAAACTATAAAAACATACTGTTACTTTGAAAATGCTACTGAAACCAAGCTGAACAACCCAAAGCTAAAACACAAAAAACAAATTAAAAGAAAAGATTGCCATAGTCCTAATTAATTCTGTCAAATCTTTTGCTTCCTTCTAAAACTTTTTTTTTTTATATGTCCCTGATCCATTTCAGTCTGACTTAAAGGACAAGTTTGGTATTCTACTCTTAAAGCCCTGTTTTAAGATCGTTTCTGATAAAATAGAATGGTTAAGATTAAAATTTGGACACATGCTGATTGCTCGAGAATTTTCGGTTTCTGTGTTTTCCCTCCCACCTCCACAATGGTTGCATAGGTACACTGGAACAATCATTCCTAAAACGCATAAAACTTTAGTTTTAGTTAAACTCACCAAGTGGTCTGGGGTGTTCACTGATGTGCTCACACAAAAATAGCTCCAAAAGATGCTTTCTAGTTTTTGTCCAAGTCAAGTCAATGGAGTCAAACCATTTAATTCTCAGGGTCAGAGAGAGGGTGGTTTAGAGAGTTTGTTGTTGTGCTTGTTATGTGTAAAATGTTTGTGCAATATCACAAAAACCTAAACAAACCTCCAGAAATGTGCTAGAGTGGCCATGGGACAATGAGAGGAAAGGTAGCATTGTGGGCAGCAGTGCAGTTCCCACAGCGCACTTAATGGTTTTGTCGTGCCTGGTTCTCAGTCCCCTGTGTTTTCTTTTCTTGGTTGAAGTTACTGGCCATCCTAATCCTGGGAGAGACACAGTAAAAACACTCACCCCACCGAGGGGGGCCCTGTTTGGATCAGAGAACAGTGCACTGGGAATGTGTTGAGATATTCTGGCTGCCCCCCGAGGCCAAAAACATGGCATAGGTATTCCAGAGGCTCTGGGTGGCTTTAGCTTTTTGCAAAAGGTTATTTAAGCATAGTTATTTCGAGGGAGGGCCCCTTTTGTGTCGGCACCAAAATCGGCAAAAGATTACTTTCAAGCCAACCCAGGAAAAACCTGTTATGAAGTCTGTACGGCTCTTTTACAAAGTTTTCGCTGTGCCGTCTCTGTATTCCCTTGTATTCCCAAGGTCCTGATTGATGCTGTGGAGACTCTCTACTGTAGAAGAATGGCAGGCATTGAGGTGGAGGAAGACAGCTTTGAAGTCCTGATAATGTTAGCCCTGGGTTCAAAGACCCTTGTATAGACACTGCCTTGTCTTTGGAGTGAATGAATTCAGATTCATTCAGAAAGGCTAAGGTGCTCGATTTTCTCCCTAAGAGCCGCTGATGGATGGCTGACTCTCATAAATCCATTTGAAACAGGATTAGACTTGAACCTTTTGAAGGATTAGAACTTTAAACATTCAGAAAAGCACTGTCATTTTCCTTTTTTATTCTTTTAAAACAGCCAGATATTGTATCTGAATTCATTTCTCACTTCAGTACAATAAATAGGTACTTCTTACACTTTTATTGCTGCTGTGTTTCGCTGCTGTATACTGATATATATTTCTTAAAGGGGTCATGAACTGGCTTTTTAAATTTTATTTTATTGTTGTCTGAGGTCAACTTATGACGTTCGCTTGGTTTTTGCATTCAAAAACATCAAATAGGCTATTTCGTACCCTAGTTTTGAGCTTAGTCGAAAAACACTCGGTTTTTATGGGCGTCTCGCACTAAAGACTTGGAAGTAAACGCCCACTGCTGTGAGTGGAGAACAGTTTTGCATATTATAATGAGTTTCAAATCACCCGTCGATGCACTTGGGGGAAATTGTTTCGAAAACGTCCAATGTTGTAAAATTGCAACCGGAATGATTCGCCCATACATGTTTGACATTGTGTGTTGCACAATTCCTGTCAGATTCAATATAGACGGCACAACAACGTTCTTTACTCTTAATCAGTCACAAAACAATCCTCAGTGAAATTAAGCGAACAGACAGGCAATGTTTTACCTCATCAGCTGGAACGTCTATAAAAATAAAGTTTATCCATGCAGTCCTATTGGAATCCAAAGGAAGCATATGCAGCGACTGTCTTCTTCCACAACCAGGCACTGCACAATATTTTGTATTGCTTGGTTGCTCAATCCGGTTTGTCATCACAAGGTAGACATCTATGTTATTTAGCTATGCTTGTAGTGAATCGGTGGGTGGGGCTAAACCGGCCGTGTTGAAGTCTGGTTGAAGTAGGAGTTGATCTTCTTCTGCAGGGGTGGTGTTTTATCCTCTTTGACGTCATAGTTCCCCACTTTGAAAAACGAGTCGTTTGCTGAGGCTGGTGTCAATAAAAGTTTTTATTGGACTAACAAGTACGTTTTCAGTTCTGAAATTTACAGGATATTCTTATAATATGATGACCTCTTAGATATCAAAAGCTCAAGGAAAATTTGACAAAACTAAAATTCTGGCCAATACAGAAGATAACCGACAGATGGCCATTATTCAAAATAATTTTGTCTAAATTATTTAAAAACTAACATCAATATTGATGCTACAAGTGAATTTAGGCAGCATGACATTATAATGTACAGAATCAAAATGAATCATTTTTAAGCTTAAATTATTAACATTTTTACAGATCATCTTTAGGCAACCTTTAGGTAATGGAAAAAGTAATCTAAATAAGTGAAAATAACTGCAGCAATAATGAGCAAGCACAATTAAATATTCAACACTGTATTTTTTTTTTTTTTAAAAATTAATATTTCCAATTCCAGACCAGTAATTTTATGACAGTTCAGTGGTGGACTAAGTAAATAAAAGCCAGTGAAACGTCTGTGCTTCTTTTCCATTGTTTTTATATATAAACATGCGCTGGATGTGTGTTTGACTGTTGCACTCAGCTTTTTAAAACCTCTCTAGTTCTTGCGTTTTATCCATTCCATCACCCTGCATTTCAAGGTTTGAAACGCAAAGACATACTCTGTTTAAATGACCCCTTAAAGCTGTTTTGTGTAATAGTTTTGATGTTAAAATGCAATCCCAGTTTACTATGCAACTAGTTGGAAGCTATTTGTTGGATGATTCCAATAAAAAGTTATTTTTCCATTTGCACAAGTTAGATGCAGTAACATTACTGGTGGCGATTTGTTAAAAGATACTTTGTAAAACCTTTATAAGTTAAAAAATGTTGTGGTTTCAAATAATGAATCAGTTGATTTAAGAGACCTACTGATATCCAGTTCTGTCAATATTCTTTATCGACCAGTTTGTTTTTTTTTACTCCAAACTGTAAGACATTTAATGTTTGGTAATTTCCATATACCCCCGAAAAAAAAAAAAAAAAAGTCTAGTAGTCTAAAAGGATTTGCAATACAGCCCAATTACCTCAATTTACACTGACACTTTATGCCGTACTAGGCTAAAGCCAATGAAAGTGCCCTTATGACTACAAAGCTCAAATCTTAAACTGAATTCAGTTTAAACTAATTATGTTTTCTTTCCAATCTCCAGGTGTCTCGATCCTTATGCTGGCTCAGGGTGCCAGTTCCGCAACCCTTGCTCCCCCTCCCCATGCAGAAATGGTGGCGTGTGCCATTTGATTACTTCTGCCAACAAGGTGGACTTTGTCTGCAATTGCACCCTGGGCTACACGGACCGACTGTGCCTCACTCCCACCAATAACGTGTGCCTTAGCGCCCCGTGCCGAAACGGAGGCACGTGTGAACTCACCAGCATCTACAATTACAAGTGTAAATGCCCACCAGGCTGGTCAGGTGAAACCACAATCCAGTTTTAAATGAGTAATTTAAGAAGCATGAACTAAAATCTCAAACCCAGACAGTGCAGAGCATATTCTGACCTTAAAACGCTCTTTTTCACTAGGTAAAAACTGCCAGCAAGCTGATCCTTGTGCCTCAAATCCTTGTGCCAATGGCGGTCAGTGTAGTCCCTTTGATTCTGACTACCTCTGCCACTGCACACCCTTCTTCTCAGGCCAAACCTGCAAACAAGACGTCAATGAGTGCGCACAGAGTCCCTCTCCTTGCAAGAACGGTGGGGTGTGTGAGAACGAGGTGGGCACGTATCGCTGCAACTGCCCTGCGGAGTACACCGGGAAACACTGCGAGACCCTCTATCAGCCCTGTAACCCCTCACCATGCTACCACGGGGGCACCTGCGTACAGAAGGGAGAGACGAGCTACGAGTGCTCCTGTTTGCCAGGTAGGCATCCTGATTTCTTTCATAACCATTACCATTAGTTACAAGTGATAGAATTGAACTAATCATGCTACATATGCTTCACCCAAAATGGCAAAGCAAAAGGAACTAGGTTTTTGACTAACAAAATAATAAGAGTCCAATTTTTGATGAAATTCTTTTTCTCAATGTGGATGTACTTTCTCTAAAATCATTTAATGAAAGGTATACAGTACAGTAAAACTAATTCCTAAATATTATTAACAAAACCTCTACCAATTACATACAATATGGCAGTAAAACAAAATGCCTGGCAAAATAATAGGGATGCATGATATATCCGCCACTTAATCAGTATCAGCCGATATATGTTAATTTTTAATATTATCGTTATTGGCCTGATAAGAAAATTTGGTCGATATATTACAGACGTTAAATAATGATTATTTCCTTCGGCTGAAACACATCAGATGCACATTGTTCGCCATGATGGTTATGAATTGTTTGAAATATGAATGGAGTGCAACATGTGCAGCGCAAGTCTGTCATATTGGCTACAGGAAATATATAAATTTGTGCTTAGAACAGGGATTTTAATTGTGAGACTTTTGTTTTTGTAATCAGGCAAAAATGTTATCAAAATTTGGATTTAGAATATATCGGTTATCAGTTTTCAAATATAAAGAATTATTGGCATCGGCCACAACGTTCACATCGGTGCATTGATTCCTACAAATGAATCAACTGAATAGTATATCAAAACACATAGTTTAAACATAATAAATAAAATTAAATGAATATAAAAAATACAGTTACAATGCAGTTTGGCTTTGTGACAGAAAGTAGTGATAGAGATGCACCCATTACAATTTTCTTGGCCGATTCCGATTTCCGATTTTTCAGAGTTTGACCTGCCGATACCGGTTTTAGCCGATTCCGATTTCATTTTCTTTTCTGACGTAGCCTACTCCAGTTCTTGTTAAAACACACTAGATATGCAAATTCTGTGCATTTTGGTCACTTTTTGTGTGAAATTATATTCATTTTTGTCCATCAAAAGCGTGCTTTCACTTTAACTGAGTGAGTCGTGCAGCAAAAATAGACTCTGTGCCGAAACCCGCGCTTCAGCCCTGCTCCATGGTCACACACACGCAAAGCACCCATTGGTTAACATGACGGCGGAAAAAAATATGTGTGTGAAATGGCGGTAATTCACAAGGTTTCCTACATGTGCACATGTGATGTTGCACAATGTCAATCATGCAGTGCCAAAGTGCATTTGATCGGCATATGTCATGACCAATCATGTGAAAATAGACCGATTCCGGTCACCAGCCGATCAATCGGTGCATCTCTAGACAAAAGAAAGCCATATGATATGGAAACAAATAAAAAAGCTTTAAAATAATTGCAATATTCACAGTGTTGCCTTATTTTATATGGCCAGCTGAATCACCATGAATAGATTGTGAATATTTGATATATTGCCTGGGTCTAATACTTATGTGATTATGTATTTAGCAGACTTGTTCTATCATATACCCTTTCTTGGCTTAACAGCTGTTTACCATGCTAACAATTCAAAGCCACGATGTCTTAAATACCCCTCATGATTATAGGGTATCTGGCTTGAATCTTGAATCTTTTTGATAACAATGAAGGCTTTAACTGACATTAGTTACATAACAAATGAGTTCATTAACTGACGAATCAATGGCAGCCTCTTTGATCACTCAGAGGAAATCCACTCAGCTTATTTTGACTCACAAGTGTCCTGTTGACGACATCAGTTCCAGTGGCAAGACAAACGATATCAGCCTTCTATCCGGGTCAACACTGAAGGTAGAGATTTTAGATGAGCTCAGTGAGTTTGCAATAACAACGCAGTATCAGTGTTTCCCACAACTTTGGAACATGGGATAGGCAACGTTTTCCAGCTTGCCCTTCTCTCAGCCTCATTTAATTCCAGTCATAGTCATAGTATCTGCACTTCCACTGCAGCTCTGTGTGTGTGTGTGTGTGAACAGGCCGGCAGGAAAATATTTGCGCTTATCGTGAGGAAATGTCTGAACGGCAACATCCTTATGCTGGTGTCCTTAGGCTAGAGTCAGCGTTGGGAGAATGTGTGTGTGTGTATGTGTGTGTGTGTGTGTGCTTGTCTCCTGTCACTACTCTGGACCTGAATGGAACTCGTATCATGTCAGACAAACATAACCTAAACCTCAGCTGTGAGGAAACATAAAGTAATTTCTCACTCTTTTTTATTCCATGCATTCATGGGTTTCGAAAAAGGAATTATTTTTTTTATAATGTGATCAGTTATTAAATATATCCCAACTGAAGTTTTTGGAGCTAAATCATAGGAAATTGTGGTTAGAGTCGGTTAAGTCGTTGTCGTTGGTGCCTCTGACAGAGCCCTGGTACTGCCAGCCTTCTCAGAAAAGGAAGACTGTTGACCGCAACAACAGTAACGACTGTTTTCGAATGTAATAGGGAGTTTCACAACATTTTATCCCTCTGTTTATACTGGGAAACAATCAAATGTTCATGTTTGTGTTAAAGGATCTGTGCTGTGCAATCTGATATAAATATTTAGGTCTTCGCAGGGCAACATTAATTCTGTCAGAAAACAGTTGCTCAAATATTTGTCCATGTCTTGTATATTTGAAAATGTGGGTCATCTGTTTAGTGCTGATTTTTTAATTCACCCTGCTCGCTATGTTCACGTGTTTTGGATGATAATGTGAACAGCAAAAATTTCTGACATTCTGAAAAATTCAGATCTTGACCCACTTTCATATGTGGAAGCAAATTGTATAGGTACTCTTTCGTTCAAAACTTTATGTTTGGTAAGATACGATTTTTTAATAAAACAGTAATAATGTAAAATATTATTGCTATTTTGGTTACACTTTATTTGAAGGTGTCCTTGTTACAATGCAATTGTACATTTTGGCATTTGTAATATTATGAACATGTACTTACTATAGAGTTAGGTTTAGAATATAATTATTCATCATTTACAGTTATTACTACTGTGAGTACATGTAACAAGGACACTGCAAAATAGTGTCACCACTGTTTTCTATTACGATGTATTTTAAAAATTTAATTTAATGCTGTGATGCGAAGCTACATTTTTAGCATCATTACTCAAGTCTTCAGTGTCACATGATCCTTGTGAAATCATTCTAATATGCTTATTTGCTGCTCAAAAATAGTGCCTGAAACGGGCATGTAAACAATCTGGTTGCTTCGGGCTTTCGAAACTAGATTTTTAAGAACATTTTTGATGAAATCACTTCTTTCTTTCCAGGCTTTAGTGGTCAGAACTGCGAGGAGAACATTGATGACTGTCCAGACCATCGCTGCCTTAATGGAGGGACCTGTGTGGATGGAGTGAACACCTACAATTGCCAATGCAAGCCAGAGTGGACAGGTACCAACTGCCCACTCAAACCCTACACTTCAATTACAGCTAGACACAAAGACATTTTTGAACCAGTAAGGCTAACAAGGTTTCATTGGGTAAAATCTCTTTTTTATTGGCATTTTATCTGTATTAAGAGGTACATGCTGTATTTTGCAGTGAAATTAACGGCTCTATATATTGATATATTAATTTCTCAGGTCAGTTCTGTACCGAAGACGTCAACGAGTGCGATTTGATGCCCAATTCCTGCCAGAACGGTGGTACATGCTTGAACACGCAGGGTGGATACAACTGTGTGTGTGTAAACGGCTGGACAGGGGATGACTGCAGCGAGAACATCGATGACTGCGCAGATGCTGCGTGCTACGTAGGAGCCACATGTCATGATCGGGTGGCCTCCTTCCTCTGTGAATGCCCTCACGGGCGAACAGGTGTGCATAGTTTTTCACACATGCAACTGAATCTTGGTTTGAGGCACTCATATCTTTTATTGGAGCATTAGCTTTATGGGAGCTTTGAACAAAATCACTGAAGATAATTAAAATTGACCCTATTTTTAGTTTAATGGACCACTTATTTTACTAAGTTGAAAGTTTTACTAAGAAGTTTATCATGTGTCATTTATTTTACAGTGTTCATGTTACACATCTTACATGTAGTTATTGTAATTACTATAAATTGTGCATAATTGGATGCAACTAACCTAAACCACGCCTTAATCCTAATGGGTTTTGGCATTAACACTCCTACTAGCTACTTTGGCCGGTTGAAATATATATATAATATATGCATGTTTCAATTGTAGTCTTTTAAAAATCATCTGAAATTAAAAAAACTAAGTGCAATATTTACCGAAATATCTGAACTTCTTCCAATACTCATTTTCCACAGAATTGATACCAGTTGCGCTTTCTCATCGCTCTGACAGCGAGTTGACTCACAAACCTGCCTCCCCTCTCTCACTCGTCTCATTTGCCTTAAATGAATTGCCCCTGTATAGGATTGCGCATATTTTGCATAATTTAACTCATTTCTGCAGTTTTTGTGCTCACACCCAAAGTTTGCACACATAAAGTTGCCTCTCAGTACTAAATTGAGTTCTTTTCCGCTACTCATTGCGCTTAAACAGTCAAAAACACACAAAATAATGTTAAAAAATGCTGGTTTTGGCGAGTATTCTTGTTAACACAGTCAGTTATGTTTTAAGTGAAATTTAACAGTTGAGAAAGAAAATGAATGTGTAACAGTTTAATGGATCTCTCCATCAGGTCTTAAAGGGACACTATGCTGGAATTCCGTTTTCGTCATACAGCGACCCCTAGAGTCGCTGTGGAGTACTTGTATTAAACGTTACTCTCGTGAATACCACTCATTCAGAGCGTGACGTGTTACATAGTATACAGTAGTACATTGTGTTTAATTTGACGCTTAATGAGATCTAGACGGCCACCATTCAACCCGAAAGAGGTCATATAACCATTTCAACTCCAAAGCTGTTCAGTTAAGCTAAAAAACTGCATAGTGTCCCTTTAAAGTGACAGCAGCCTAATATACCTGCTGCCAAATTATGAAATAATAATGGTATTGATGTCAAAATTGTGGCCAGTGAAAATGCTGAGTAGCTAGTAACTTTAGGAAGCCACTAGCCACAGTGGATGGTGAGCAAAAAAGTTAATGCCAAGCCCAGATCATAAACCTATATTCAGTACATGTATTTAATTATTATTACTCAGTACTTAAATGAATAATTACACTGTAACACGGACACCTTATAATAAAGTGTAACCAACATTGGTCTTTAAAACCTGCGATGCTGTTTAAATAGCAGACATTCACTCATTTTTATTGTCATACATTTCTGTACAAGCTAATTTGTATTGTGTGTATCGATTTCTTAGGTCTTCTATGTCACCTGAATGATGCTTGCATTAGTAACCCATGTCAGAAAGGCTCAAACTGTGACACCAACCCAGTCAATGGCAAGGCCATCTGTACCTGTCCTCTGGGTTATGTTGGCCCAGCCTGCGATCAAGATGTTGATGAATGCTCTCTGGGTGAGTATTGGCTTCTTTAAAAAAAAACACCTGAATAAAATGAACACATGAACAACACAACAACCACCTAGAACACTATCGCAACCACTTAAAACACCCTGCCAACCTGAATGTATTAGTGTTGGAATGATGGATTTGTTTTGTGTCTCTTTGTTAGGTGCAAACCCTTGTGAACATGCTGGAAAGTGTATAAACACAAAAGGTTCCTTCCAGTGTAAATGTCTGCAGGGATATGTGGGAGCTCGGTGTGAACTGGACATAAACGAGTGCATGTCCAACCCATGCCAGAATGATGCTACCTGTTTGGATCAAATTGGGGGCTTCCATTGCATCTGTATGCCAGGTAATCCAAAAAAATCGGCTGGACACAGTCTATATGTAAATGGTCACTATTATTTTACCTCATACTGGTACTCATTACCTCACAAGACCAACCTGTGAGCCAGTAAATAGCTTTTTTTTTTGGCTGTAGCTCTAATGATACTGATGCCTGTCCATATAAAGCTGATATATTGTGCTTATTATAGACAAAAGAAACACTAATAGCATCGCTAAGGCAGACTGAAATCTCTTGCTAAATCTGGAGCTAATTCCCCTATGCTAATTGGCAGGGTACGAGGGAGTCTTCTGCCAGATCAATACTGATGAGTGCTCCAGCATGCCCTGCCTCAACAATGGGAAGTGCATCGACAAGATCAACAACTACCAATGCGATTGCCCCACAGGTGAGCATACAGGGGTCAATCACCTCCCAGGACAGAACAGAGAGGAGAACACTAATCCTTGCCCTGAGGCAGGCTTACATAGCCAGGGCTAAAATTCTCCAAATAATCCATATGAAAGCTTTTTGAAAAGTTCGAATTTTTAGACAGTTTTGGCTTGAATAAGTTGATGTACAGTACTGTAAAAAAGTCCTAGGTATTAGTATATTTTTTTTTTAATTAAGCCAGTTGGTATTAAGCCAGTTATTTGTATATTTTGCTGTAGTTATCATGGTCTGGGTTGATAAAAGGAGCGAGGACTCAAATGCAAGAACAATGGATATTTTACAGAGGTAAAAAGAAAACAAAACTAAAAACAAAAACTCAGTCATCTGACAGGAACAGGAAACACTAAGGAAGATGATTGCAGGGGCACGTTCAAGTTCAAAACGGTGCGCACCGTTTTGCTACGGTTTCCTAGTTGAACGTTATGTTTCCAGGAAACGGTGTGCACCGGTGTGCAACGGGGTTTGAGATATGTTTTCTCTCGTTTGGTGGGTGTGTCAGAACTGCAATCCAATCAGCAGCAACATGTATATAAAGCACGCGGTATTAAAGTGAACTCGCACAATGGGTTAAGGAAAATAATTTACAGGTGTTCAATGCAGATCGCTATATGCAACAACTGAGGATATTAGAAGATATGTTTGTCATTTATTGTAAAAATATACGATATCAACATGATGTCGTTTATGATATTCTTAGCTTCACTGCAAGTGTATGAAATTTCGTATAGAAATAAAACTGCTTTTCCTAAAAATCATAAAGAAAATAGGTTATTAAAGCATTATGAAATGCAAATAAAGTTAGTGTGTGAGTCAAAACAGAATGTGTTTTAGTCTGAATTAGGTAAGATGTGTGCTTTCAGTTTCCACAAATCCCTTCACTTGATTGGGATGTTCTCTTGTGTTCTGGGCGGCAAGTGCAGTTAATGTAACATCGGGCATGTTTTCTAGTATTAAACACATATTTATACCGACTTCATCAGGCTCTGAAAATTCTTCACGAAGAACACAGAGAATGGCCTTTTTTTTTTTTTTTTTTTTTTTTTTTTTGAGAATGGCCTTATCGGGCTCCATAGTTGCAACTCTTGCGTCATCAGAACGGGGTGTTCAACGCATCACCGTTTCTGTTTAAAAAACGTTGTGCAACGTTTTGTCCGGGCTGAGCGCAGCCCAGGACTGCAAACAGAGGTATACTAAATAGGGAAGCAAACAAAAGAGAGTAACAAGGGCAAATTAATCAATAATCAGGTAACAACATGGGAGGGGCTAGACAATCCACAAGAGAGCCCATTGCACAAGTAAACATATGACAAGCCATGTGCTCACAACAAACAATAACAAACACATTTTGTTAACCAAGATATAATAAACCAAGATATGAACCAGACAGAAGTGACAGAACTCTGACAATAGTGTACCAGTAGCAAATATCAGTTTACATTTCCAAACATTTGAGGTGAGGTTTTTATGTACACAAGGATATGATACGATCTGATCTCACCACCATCGAGTCTTGTCTGGTATTACATGAAGAGACAGAAAAAACAGACAATCTAAAGAAATCTACCTACTAAGCGTGCCTGGGACAAACGGTGTTTCAAGGGCAAAGTGTGGTCACACCAAATATTTATTTAATTTAGTTAATAGAAGTTAATTGATAAATAACATACTGTATATTTATGACATCTATTTGAAAGCATCCTCACTTTAAAGCATTTTACACTAGTGCCTAAAACTTTTCACAGTACTGTTGCTTTGCAGGTCATTTCTTTAAACATCTTGGAAACGTTGATATAAGATATAAATAAATTATTATAAAATGCTTAAAATCTTTTTTTGAAAATACTAATGTGCTTTAGACTTTTGCACATTACTGCATTTCATTTGTGCATTGCAAAAATCTGCTTATAGCTTTTATAGTGTTCATAAGTCTATCACTGTTTTAAATTTGAATTGTTCTGAAATTAGTCATACAGTTGTGAATATAAAACTGAATATATTCACAAAATAAGAAACTTATTTGTTATATAAAAATTTCAATATAAATATTTATACATGTTTATATTAATTTAATTTTAAATAAAAATTAAAAATACATATATATATATACATATATATATATATATATATATATATATATATATATATCATATCTTTATTAAATTGAGACATTTCATTAATTGAAATTCTAAATATATTAATATTTTCTTTCAATTAATTATTTAATGACTACATTAAATGTTTTGAATGTTGTTCACAGTAGATATATAACTTTTATTATTATTTCACGCTACAGTGATACTTTGTCCATCTCCAATGATGCGAACATAATTTAGTTGAAATGGAGGTTTATGAAAAAGGCTCTTCTTGTCGGAAACCGGTACGTTTAGGATGCAGAGGATTTCATGCATAAATAAAAAGGGGTAGAGCAGAGGTACAATATTAGGCATGATGAGGTTGTGTAAGGAAAAGGGGGCTATAGAGGGGTGTAGAGGAGTTTGGAAGGTGGTAATCTGAAGTAGTGGAAGCTAGGCCTCTTCGCTGTTTCAGATGGAAATCAGAGCTCCTTTTCAGCATGCGGCGCAGGGATTCTTTTCAGCAGTTTACACACTGAATCCATAGCAACTACAATGAGCGCTTTTTGTAATGTGGCATTTTAGCGGCTCAGAAGAAATTCCAGTTTTTCTGAAGATGCATGAGACTGAACTTGATTACAGATACCAGGGGGTCTCTGGGAATGGCGTGAGCTTGTTAAGAATTTGTTATCAGGATTATCACTATAAAACAAGATGTGTAATTCCATTTCGAAATGTGATCAGACTTACGATTTTAAACAGGCATACAATAAACAGCCCAGAAAAATCCACCTTAAGAACGCCATAGCAACAATTTTCTTAAACAAAAAAAAAAAAGATTTATTGTTGAAGAACTTTAATTTCCAACTGTGTCCCATAAGTCTCCTCACTGATGGATTTGTAGCCCTTAATGTGTTCAGACTGTATATTTGAACAGCAGACGTCTTTAGCGAGGGATTAAAATAACTGAGGGAGAAAGGACAAATGTAGGGGGTTCCTGAGCGGCAGGGTTGCTGAATAGCTTTAGGTCAGGGGTTGCGTGGGGCTCTTTTGGTCAGACAGATTCAGAGAGGGGGGCAAAGGCTGGATGGGAGAATGCACATTGTGATGGAAAACTTCTACGGGACAAAGGAGGCAACCGGCATGGCTTGGCGTTCCACTGAAAAGACAGTTCCTCTTTGTCTGGTGCCCTTGGTCAGGAGGCCTTGGAAGGTTTTTACCGCCATTTTACCCCCTTCTCCCCCTCTCACCGTGATGGTTTGTTGAAAAGCAGCTTGAAAACATGAGAGAAAGAGAGAGAGGGGTAAAGCTTGCTGCCGTGTATTAACGAACGCTGGGTTATTTGTACAGACGAGTGTGGAGGAATGAAGCGAGTACAAACCGGAGGAATGATTGTAATGACCCACAACTCTTTCCTCTTACCTCCCTCTCAGGATTCTCGGGTAGCCAATGCCAGTTCGACATCGATGAGTGTGCTAGCACCCCCTGTAAAAATGGGGCCAAGTGTATTGATGGGCCCAACATGTACACATGCCAGTGCACTGAAGGTATGAAGACACCGTCTTTGAAAAGGAAATTTGGTCAATATATTACAGCCGATAAATAGTGATGATTTCTTTCAAGTGAGACATTCTGATGCATCAATGATTGCCATCATTTTTTGGAATTGCTTTAAATATGATTAGATTGCCAACATGTGCATATATGTCATATAGGCTACATTATATTATAATGAGAGAAAATATAATATTGTGTGCTTTTGAGACTTTTGTTTTTGTAATCAGCCTTTCAAAATGTATATAAAAGTTTGGATTTAGATTTTTTGGCCAATATATCGGTTATCAGCTTTCAAATATTAATAATAATTGGTATCGGCCAACATTTTCTTATCGGTGCATCCCTTGTTGTATTTCTGTTGTCAATAAATATATATATATATATATTTTTTTTTTGCTCTAAAATATTAGATAGCACTTTATTTTACAGTCCTGTTCCACATATACATACTTATTACAGTAATTACTATAATAACTAGTTACTAACCCTGTAGTTAACTTATATAACCCAGTATTTTCGTAGGTACAGTAAGTACACGTACTGTAAAGTAAAGTGCAGCCAAATATTTGCCTATAAATTGCGCTAAAAATCATGCACTCAGAGCATAATGTACAAAATCTGTCACTGTGTAGGAAAATGTACTAATATGCACCTTTTAAAGGGTACATATCATGCTTTTAAATCATTAAATTTTACTTATAAATCATACATTTGTGGTCTATATAAAGCATAACTGCAATGCTTGGGTCTGAATTCCTCATTATTATAGCTCAACAGGCCCCTTTTCTACCTCTTTTCTGATGTGCTTCTGTGAGAAACCTGTTTCGAAGCGTCCCCTTTAAATAAAAAGGAGTTGCGTCTTTCCCCGCCCGCTCTCCAGGTCGCTGAGTTCACGTTCGGTTCAACTCCCCGCGTTCAGCCATTATTGTAGTTTGATAAGAGATAAACGATTACTATAGTTTCATAGAACATTTTTATTCACACGTTAACAAAATGTCAACAAAAGACTTGTCCATCAAGCGTTATGTATTCGAGCCAGAGCGAGCGATTTGAAAAAGACGACGACAAACCTGCAGAACAACGTCTTCATATGGATGCAGTGGTATGTAAAGTTAAGTTAACTATGTTGTGTTATTAGTGAAAGTCGACTATTTCTCTTGTTAAAACAAGCACTCTGACAAGATAAATGACTACAGTCTAATCTTACCACTAAAAATCTGTATTGATAATAATATGATAACTTGCGTTTAGAAAAGCATCAGCAAACACAGCAGCTAATGATAGAAGGAATTTACCCCTCATTCAGACGAAGTCTATCGGCAAACCATTCTTTACACTGGCGGAGGTTGTTGAAGTGGGAATCCTTGAAGTGCTTCAGGTCACTACATCCAACAACCGAACATTTTGACTAGCCCGTAACTTCTGCATCATTGAGCTTGGACTACAAAATCGGAGCGAGAAATAATAATGGCGGATTGCTCGAAGTGTTAGTCCTTATTTGGCAGTTCCGCTGCAAATCCTGTGACGTTATTGTTCAAAAAACGTAATAGACAACAGGAAAATCTGAACAGGTTGAAAAATATGACCAAAACAGAATATAAAGATATAAACGAAGCACCTGAAGAGAATAATTTCATCTTTTCTGTACTTATAAACACTCCAAATATACAACAAAATGCATTTAAGGGCTTAAAAAGTGGATTTTGCATGATATGTCCCCTTTAAGTTTATATAAGGTATAAAGATGAACGTTTTGAAGCTTTTGTATCTTTTTCCTGAAAGTGTGGAAAAACATGTACATTTTAGGGCCAGAATGTGAGAAAATGCTGTCATAATAAATATAATAAATGAATCTGTTTTCTTTTTAGGCTACACAGGGCAGCACTGTGAGACAGATGTAGATGAGTGTCTATCCAACCCATGTCACTATGGCACCTGTAAAGACGGCCTGGCATCCTTCACCTGTTCCTGCCGTGCAGGTTTCACGGGTCGTCTGTGTGAGATCAACATTAATGAGTGTCTCAGTCAGCCGTGCCAAAATGGAGGCACCTGCCAGGACCGTGAGAATGCCTACTTATGCATCTGCCCAAAAGGAACCGCAGGTGCCACTTTTACTGCAACAACCAAAAAAGAGTACATTGCTACCTGTCAAAAGCTCTTCCGGTCATTTACTTTAATTCTGTGGTGTTTTAACAGGTGCTAACTGCGAGGTTAACCTAGATGACTGTCAGAGCAATCCATGCGATTATGGAAGGTGCATTGACAAGATAAATGGTTACGAGTGTGCCTGTGAACCAGGATACACTGGTAAGTGGTCTCAGATCATGTGCTTAATACACCAATTAACGGCAACCGTGTTGAAATATAAAAATAGTAAGAACATGTGAAATGAGAGTTGAATCTAATAGTTTACCAAGCAATGTCATTTCAAACCTGTACGCTTGCTTTATCCTTTGAAACATAAAGCTGTCACAGAAAAGTATCTTCACAAATATCTTTTCTATAGTTCATAGTGGCCATGGCCTGTCAACCCTTTTATAATATAAAAGGGCTATAAAAGTGGACAAATGTGAAAAACAGACTGAAACTGACGACTTGTGTGCGTGTGTTCCATATATGTGGTTTGACCGATGAGGGTGAGGAAATAATGAATGTTAAATTACTGTTAAATTATTAAAGCTAACAATTACAAATCACAGTTGATCTTTTACTTTAAAATTAAAGAAAGAGATCTATGTGGAAACAGCTAAGTTATGTTTTGCTTACTCAAAGAGAGAGAGAAAAAAACAAGATGTACCTTTTCACAACTTTGGGTTTGCTATCACCTGATTGGCGGACATGTCTTAGGAGGGCGGGGCTTTGGAGAGAGGATGTGTGGTCTAGTGTGAAGTCTAGCAGAGCAAATGGAGACTTTTGCTAAAGTCCGTTTTATTTTGTTTTCTTGTACTTCTACTAGAATTTCATAAGAGATCTTAACAATGTCTCAAACTGTGCTCTGATTTGCCAAGATAAGTGATTTCAGTATGAACTCAAACATCAAATTCTTCCTATTATTTTCAATTAGTTGAAAAATCTGGGACAAAGTTGGTACTTAAATGAAACATACTCCACTCTGTCTTTTTGAGTTTTGGAAAAGTATGTGGTGAAAAGGCAGTCAAGGTGGTATACTGAGCTCAGGTCTTTATCAGTGTAGAAGAGATGGGGAGTCAACAAAGAGTTCAACAGGTGAGACAGGCAACAAAGCAGGGTGGGGAGAGACAGCTGGCCAGCGAGCAGACACTCGGCCCGGGCCGCGGTGTTGGCTTACAGTCTCGCCCAATCCCCCGCCTGCCGAGCAAACACGCAAGCCAGCCCGCTCCCCCATTCAGCCAGAGATCTCCAGGACATCTGGGAGTTTGAAAGGAGAAAAGACTTGCAAAAGATTTGTGAAAGTCGATCTTTTAAAAGGGGGAAGTTGGCCATTGCTTTAAAGACAAGTGACAAATGAAACCTCTGCCTTTATGCTGGGCATTGCGTTGGGTGAATAGTGGTGCTGCCTGAAGTGGAGTCTAAAAGCTAGACCTTAAGCCTAGGATTTCAAGAGAAACAAGGAATGGCCTAATGAATGCTGTCGATTCTTGACGACCAAATGACATGTGACACTATCCATTTTCATAATTCTTTCTTTTTTTGTAGGGAAAATGTGTAACATCAATATTGATGAATGTGCCATCAACCCCTGTCAAAATGGTGGAACCTGCATTGATGGAGTCAATGGCTTCAAATGTCTGTGCAGAGAGGGGTATCACGACACTACCTGCCAATCACAGCTCAACGAATGCCTTAGCAACCCCTGTATCCATGGACACTGTGAAGACAAAGTCAATGGGTTTGTATTATTTACATACTGTACCATTCAAACGTTTTGTGTCAGTTATATTTTTAGAAAGAAATTTATACTTTTAGTCAGGAAGGATGCATTAAATTGATCAAAAGTTATAGTAGACATTTATAATGTTACAAAAGAATTTGAATAAATTATGTTTTTGATTTCCGAGCAGCAAATCAGCATATTATACTGATTTCTGAAGGGTCATGTGACACTGAGTAATGATGCTAAAAATTCAGCTTGACATCACAGGAATAAATTACATTTTAAAATATATTAAAATAGAAAACATTTATTTTCACAATATTAATGTTTTACTGTATTTTTGATCGAATACATTTTGATCGTTTTGGTCTTGGTGAGGATAAGAGACTTCTTTCAAAAATTTTAAACATTTTACTGACCCCAAAACTTTGAAAGGTAGTATATCAAATCATATATAAGCAGCTAAAAGTTGTACAAATCATAGGTTTTTATTACCCCTACTAAACAACGTCTCACAACCTTGCCTGAAAAACCAAGTCATACCAGTTGTTTTTGCATTATGACCAAGATGGCTTACTGCGTCAAACCCTGCTAAAAAAACCAAAGACATTTGTTTTTCAAGCATTGTAAAAAAAAAATCGGCAGTGAAAGGTAACTGGTCCAGAGATCTCTTACAAAAAAATAGCCAAATGTAAAATTCAGATCTTGTTTCTTACAGATATAACTGTATTTGCGACTCGGGATGGAGTGGTGCCAACTGTGACATCAACAACAATGAGTGTGAGTCCAACCCCTGTATGAATGGAGGTACCTGTAAGGACATGACCAGTGGCTACGTCTGCTCATGCCGCGCCGGCTTCAGTGGTTCGTATCATTCATTCTGCTAATGTACTGTAACTATGTGTGATGCCCTTGTCCCCCATATCAAACTCTTTCTAACATTTGATTATAGGTCCCAACTGCCAAACTAATATCAATGAATGCGCCTCCAACCCTTGCTTGAATCAAGGAACCTGTATTGATGACGTGGCCGGATATAAATGCAACTGTTTGCTGCCTTACACTGGTATGAGTTTAGTTTTATCTTGATCAATTTCTCAGACTGTTTAGCTGTTTAAACTCTAAACTGTTTTTGTGAACCCCTGGGAGTTCAGATGTTGATTAAAAATGAATAATTAATTAAGTTCATTAATAATTAACTAATTATTAATTATGTTTTAATTAAAATTTTAAATATATATATATATATATATATATATATATATATTAAAAACTAAATAAAATTCTTATAAAAATTGATATAAAAATACTTTTAGTTTAATACCTGTATGTCATGTGACCCATGTGACCAAATGTATTGTTTAATTATTGAAAAATAACTCATAAAATCTCAGGGGGTACAAATAAATTATATTTGTACAAAAACAAATATTTTGTAAAAAAAAAAAAATAATAATAATAAAATAAAATGAAACATAAAAAAAATCTGGTTATATATTTAAAAAGATATTGCCCCTTAAAACCCTCATGATATCTTGACAATTAGGTTTTTTTCCTGTGTTGATGTATTTCCTTTTGAAACAGGAAGTTTGAGTGGGCTATTTACTTCTTAACAGCCAATAGCCTTTAGTTTAAGAGACAGCTGTGATCAGTGTTTTGCTAACGAGAAGGGGATATTTTCAGTATAGAAGTATTTTATGAAACAAAAAGTGTGGAAGATGATTCATACATATTTTTAATCCATTTTCTTGAGGAGAACATACATTTTAATAAATTTAAATAAAGCTTTTAAGACCTCAAAGCTAAAAAAAAACAAGTTTAAATAAAAAATAGTTATGTATTAATTAAATAATTAAAAGCCTGGAAAACTAAAACTTCACCTATTGCTTTTTGTTTGTTATACTATACTTAAATCACTGATGTGTAGTTTGTAGCTTGTGAAGATACAATTTCAATGTCAGGAACAAGAGACCCCCCCCCCCTTCCATCACTCAAGTCCTTGTTTGTTGACAATGGCCCCTCAATGAACCTTACAAGTATCTCTGTTGACAATACAGGAAAATGTGATTTCAGCAGATGATACATTCTTTCCTCTCACTCTGTTATTTGACAAAACAGAAAATGATGTTCTGCCTCTGGAACAGAAATTATATTAATTCCCAGTGACTTTCTTTTTTGGAAAAATCCACACAGCATCATATCAAGAATAACAAGAATCTGTTCGTACCAGGGTGGGAACAGTAGCCTGTCATGTTTCCTGTTTGCCCTACTTCCTCTCTCACAGAAACGCAAATGGCCAGACAATGGCAGGAAAACCTGCTGGCTTCCTGCAGGGTCCGGCCGTCGTGGAAACAGATAGGCCAAATGTGCTTTGCTTTGCTAGGACTGACAGGCTAATCTCCAACAGAGAAAAGAGGAGTCGAGACCGAACCTGTGCTGAAACATAGTGTCACCCTCTAAATTTAGGCCTTCTAAACGGAAGAACGTCACCTCCTAAATGCAAAAAGAAAACACCTTGTAAGACAGATTTATGCATTGAAAAACAACAGGTTTTTTAATGCTTTGTATTTTGATATCTTAATTTCCAGGTGAGAACTGTGAGACCCTGTTGGCCCCGTGCAGCCCTAAACCTTGTAAGAATGGAGGTGTGTGCAAGGAGTCTGAAGACTACGAGAGCTTCTCTTGTGTGTGCCCTGAGGGATGGCAAGGTACAAACTTCACAAACCTAACAGGAAATTCTGTCCTAGCATCAATACTATGCATAACTATTCATATTTTGCGCTCTCCTTCTTGTAGGCCAAACGTGTGAGGTGGACATTAACGAATGTGTCAAAAACCCTTGTCAAAATGACGCCATCTGTCAAAACTCTATTGGCAGCTACAAATGCAGTTGCAAATCTGGCTACACTGGCCGCAACTGTGAGACGGACATTGACGACTGCAAGCCCAGTTAGTGCCTTGTTTCATCCTTATTTCGATCTGGTGCAGGGGCGTCTAGCTCAGATTCCTGGAGGGCCACTGCTCCAACCCTAATTAAACACCTGAACCTGGTAATCATGGTCTTCAGGATTACTAGAAACTTCAGGTGTTTTGGAGCTGGTTGGAACTATATTTCGCAGGGCAGTGGCTCTCCAGGAGCTTGACACGTGATCTAGTTTATTATGTCATGGGGACACTTATTATTCTTAATAATATTGAAAAGCTTTGACTACATTGCATGAAAACTGAACTGAGCTGGACGATTTTTCTCCAGAGCTGCTGTTCAGATAAATGAACTAAGGGTACATTTACACAACAACGATGTACTAAAAACGTAAACGTTTTTGTTCTTCCTCTGTATAGATGACAACATTATCAAAATGGATCAACGCAAAAGACTAAAAACGCTATTATGCATGCAAGACAAGTAATTGGCAAAGTCGATTTGTAAAAAAAAAAGACTACGCGCCAGTGCGCATACACATTCAAACGCGCATACCTATAGACTAAACATGTAATACGCATTTGCATGCCATCACCGATTTCATTTTCTATTCACGTTTTTGAAGTTTACATGGGCATGATAATCGGTATCGTCTCGAAGTTTGCGTTGTCCGTTGTCAAATGAATGGCCATAACGCATTCAAAGTTTTCTGTTTTCAGATGAAAACGGTGTTGTGTAAATAGCCCCAAAAATAATAACTGATGATTTTTACTATGGAAATATATCGACGCTGATTCTGAACTTACTTAAAGGTATAGCGGAGGATCTTTCCGAAATTTAGAGAAGACCCGCCCTCTCCAATTTTTTTTAAAAAAATGCAAATGTCAAATGCCCGTCCGTGTTTTATTTACTTATTATACTGATCGATTGAGTGACCGAGGGCTCAAGACATGATATGTGCAACCCTGTATCACACGAAATACGTTCTGAGGAAACTATTTTGCAAATCGCAAATGTTACATGGCAACATATGAGCAGTGCTATTACGTTGGTCCTTAACCTAACATGTCTCATTGTTAATACGTAGGTATTAATACGTTATTTTTATACATGGAGAAGTAGCTTGTTGCGTTTGTGTAATAATAAACACACACAGTTTTAGAATATGAACACATGAACACACACGGTTTTAGAATATTTCAGCGCGATACCATTTACCATTTGGTCAAAAGGCTACTTTAGACAAATTGAGATGTTTACCGTGTCTATGCGGTGCATGACTTGTGCCAGGGCTAGCATTGCTAAGTCGCTTGCATTAACTTTTACTAGTGATTTTAAATGGATTTCTCCAAATAGCATGACAAACTTTACCTGTCTAGTAGAATCTTCGCGACTGCGGCATCAGTGAGAAGCCCGACCTGTGCTTTTAGCGCACGCCAGCGTGTGATATCCACCCAAAATCACTCTGGTCTTGTTTCTATATTCTGCGGCCTTTCTCTTCTTATCATACACTTCGTATACATTTTTTCTCTTTCGACCCTCAGTCATTTTCAAAGGAATGGCTGAAACCGTAACTCTGACATAATACACCAGAAAGTGAAAACTACAGATGAGCACGTACGACGGCCTTACGTAAACATATCGCCAGAATGATTGACACTTAGGTGGACCAATAGTATAGACTACCCACCCGGAAAAAGAAAATCCTCCGCTATACCTTTAAACTGGACAATGACTCTCTTGTAGAGCTTCTGTACAGTCTTTGTTGCCTTATTTTCACTGTAAAGCTGCTTTGAAACAATATGTATTATAAAAAGCTCTATATAAATAAAGGTGACTTGGCGTCTAACCTCGTCTTTTTCCTCTAGACCCTTGCAGTAACGGTGGCTTCTGCAAAGACGCAGTGAATGCCTTCACTTGCACCTGCCTACCAGGTTTCCGGGGCAGCAGATGCGAGGAGGACATTAATGAATGTGATAGTAACCCGTGTAAAAATGGTGCAAACTGCACTGATTGTGTGAACAGTTACACATGTACCTGTCCACCTGGATTTAGTGGGATTCACTGTGAGAACAACACACCTGACTGTACTGAGAGGTAACAACTGCACTTATTTGTGGCATGTGTATAAGTTTTCAAGGATGAATATTGACCTTTGCTAACATAACAATGTCTGGGCTACAACAGACAATTGTAACAACCTGTCATGAGGCAACAAGCCAAACCCATCTTCACTGTCATAGAATCATATCAACAAAGCAGTCAATCAATCAAACACTGTATGCCATTCTGCACAACAGTGTAGGTGTCAATGTGATGTCTTGGGCAACTCACAAAAGAAGAACTGGCTGAAGAACATGGGAGACTACGAAAGAACATAACTAACTAAATGTGTATTTATCCTACCTGACCTCTGTGACTGATATCACAAATGGAAAATGCTTATAAATACTATACTTTTTTTAAAAAAAAAAAGAAATTCATGTTTTATTCAGCAAGGACATTTAATTGATCAATAGTGACAGGAAAGACATTTAGAATCTAAACATTTTTTTACATAGATATATTAAGCAGCACAACTGTTTTCAACATTGATGATAATAAGAAATGTTGAGCAGCAAATCAGCAAATTAGAATGATTTCTGAAGGATCATGTGACACTTAAGACTGGAGTAACGATGCTGAAAATTCAGCTTTGAATTACAGAAATAAATGACATTTTCAGATATATTAAAATAGAAAACAGTTATATAAATACAGTTATTAAATTTCACAATATTTCACAATATTACTGGCTTTGAGGTATTTTTGATCAAATCTTGAATTTTATCAAAAAATCGAATCTAATGGACACCAAACTTTTGAATGGTAGTGTATATTGTACTGTCAGAACCTAGCTCTCTAGCTCTCCGTTTTCTTCTGTTGTACATTAGCGCCCCCTCTGGTGAACAAAGGATGATGCAATCAAAACTGCATCACAACCCATTATAAATTTCCTGAGAAACTAAATGATGTTAAACCAATGTAATAAATATGAATGATAATCATGACCCCCCCTTCCCCTCCAAACAGCTCTTGTTTTAATGGTGGCACATGCGTGGATGGCATCAACAGCTTCACTTGCCTGTGCCCAGCTGGTTTCACTGGGAACTACTGCCAGCATGACATCAACGAGTGCGACTCCAGACCCTGCATGAATGGAGGCACCTGTCAGGACAGCTATGGCACATACAAGTGCACCTGCCCTCAGGGATACCATGGCCTCAACTGCCAGGTAACAAATCACAGATATGGACAAAAGTTTAGTATGCACATTCATTGCTTTCACAGTGTTTCACTTGCTGCGTTTACACAGACCCTAATCGAACTGCAATCAGACTAGTTGCACAGTCGGAATAAAAAAAAATGTAACGACATCAATCGGAATGAATTGGCGAACCCATATGATTTGGATTGGAAAGGGTGGTTTGACAGAACACGTTAACACTTGATCTGATTGAAAACCAAAACTGGAGACCAAAACTGTTGAATAGTGTCAAAAATGACTGTTTGTCAATCTAAAATTCTCCTTCCACTCATTATCTGTGAAGTGCTGCAGGACAACATTGTCCTACTTTTTTGAACTAACAATAAAATGAGATGGATAAAAGAGATTTTAACTCATGTTAAAATGCGAACACTGGATGATTTGTCGTCTTGCAGGAGTTGGTGAACTGGTGTAAGCCGTCTCCCTGTAAGAATGGAGGTATCTGCAGACAGAGCGGCACTAGGTACAGCTGCCAGTGTCAGACAGGCTGGACTGGTTTATACTGTGACGTCCCCAGCGTTTCTTGCGAGGTGGCTGCCAAACAGCAAGGTAGGTTTGTTTGTATAAAAGAAAGTATCTTTGCCACTTAAAGGGATACTCCACTTTTTTGGAAATCTCATTTTACAACTCCCACAGAGTTAAACAGTGGAGTTTTACCATTTTGGAGTTTTATCATTCCAGTCGATTTTCTGATATTTAGAAGAATATCAGTAACTGGACAGTTTCTGGTCTCATTGACTTCTATAGTAGGAAAAAAATATACTATGGAAGTCAATGAGACCAGAAACTGTCTGGTTACTGATATTCTTATAAAATTCAGAAAATTGGCTGAATGGATTCGAAAACAGTAAAACCCAACTGTTTATCTCTGGGGGAGTTGTAAAATGAGCCCTTTATCCCTTTAACACACATTTTGGTGAGACTGTTCAGCGTTTAACCAATCTGCTGTGATGTTCGCTTCTCCCACTTTTAGGTGTGGAGGTGGTGCGGCTGTGTCGTAACTCTGGCCAGTGTCTGGATGCTGGAAACACACACTACTGTCACTGTCAGGCCGGATACACAGGCAGCTACTGTGAGGAGCAGGTGGATGAATGCATTCCCAATCCTTGCCAGAACGGAGCAACCTGCACCGACTACCTGGGTGGCTATTCCTGTGAAGTAAGTATAGAAAGTCTGGTGGTTAGGGAGAGGAATGGATGTAGAAGAAGCCACTTTAGGTTAATGCCCGCTAAATCGCCCTTCTTTGTAAAAGAATTGCTTGTTTGGCAAAGATGGAAGAAACCGCCAAGTAAACAGAAACAGGCTTGTTTTAAGTTTGTCATTAATTCGCCTCGCTCTTTCTCTGGTTTCTTGAAGTGCGTGCCAGGTTATCATGGAGTGAACTGCTCTGATGAGATCAATGAGTGTCTGTCTCAGCCCTGCCAGAACGGGGGCACATGCATCGACCTGATCAATACCTACAAATGCTCCTGTCCCCGGGGAACACAAGGTCGGATATCACTTCCTCTGTTTTGCTCTTTTTGCCTATTCCATACTTCATTAATTAGGTCTTAACTGCTATCAGCAGGCTTAGATGATTCTATTTGATTGATGTAGTCATGCTTAATTACGTACATCGCATAGATGGACTTTTATTTTTTAAAATGAACAGAAATTTCAAACAATGTGTTATTACCCAGTTGCATTAAGGTTAATTGTCCCTTTTCTTTGTCTGAAACTCCAATATTTATATATATATATATATATATATATATACATATATATTAAACTTAATTCATTTCTTTAACATTATACTAAAAACATTTTTAAATAAAATGTATGAAACTTTATATATATATATATATATATATATATATATATTTCATTAAATGTAATTTTCCATCAGATTATAAACCTATAATTATTTTTGAATTTTCTAAAATCAGTTTAATTATTTTTTTTTTTCCGTTTACGGTTTTATTTTTAGGCTTAGAATATCACATTGTTTCAACATGCTAACATCAATTCTAACACATAACTCTATGGTGAATCACAATATAACCAACTTGGATTTGAAGTAAAACAAGTATTTGAAAATCAGACAACAACACAAAAGTACAACCCCATGAAGCATTGCGAATGAAAATCAGAATACAAACGATGAATAAATATAGACCTGTAGTTTTAAAGATGTTGATTTTATATAGATAATAATAATAATCTCCATGTCCCTATAGAGAAAAAGTTGTTTTGTTGCACTCTGCCTCTGTATTCCAAATCAGTCAGTAATGACTGTTGTTCTGCCTTAGAGGCCAGCTGATACATAGGCAATATACAGCAAGGAGCAACAGAGCCTATATTTACATCTCTGCTGGAGTGTGTTAGAGCAGCTTGCATTACACCTTTGCCCTCCGCTCCTCTCTCAGGTGTGCACTGCGAGATCAACATTGACGACTGCACACCCTTCACCGACCCCATCACCCACGAGCCCAAATGCTTTAACCAGGGCCGCTGTGTGGACCGTGTGGGCGGGTACCATTGCATCTGCCTGGCTGGATACGTGGGGGAACGCTGTGAGGGTGACGTCAACGAATGCTTGTCCAACCCTTGTGACCCCAGTGGCACGCACAGCTGCATCCAGCTCACAAACAACTACCGCTGCGAGTGTCGCACAGGATACACAGGTACAGCACATGCTACTGTGAACCATTTCTTTTTTGATTTAGAGAGATCCTGGTGGAAAAATGTGTAATAACCTTGTTTGTGTATCCCTACAGGTCAGCGCTGTGAGAAAGTGTTTGATGGCTGTAAGGGGAAACCTTGTCGTAATGGAGGCACCTGCGCTGTGGCTAGCAACACTCCTTATGGCTTCATCTGCAAATGTCCACCGGTTGGTCACATTCTCTGATACATTTAGCTAATGGTCCTTTGAACCTGATTTGCGTCACTTCTAACTGCCTTATTATTTCATAGCTGTTACATTGGATATGAACTAATTGTGCAGATCCTATCCACATCATGTACATAAATCTGGCATTATATAATTAATTAAATGTAATAGTTAACTTTCTTTTTACTTTTTCCATTTTAGACACAAGGCCAGTTTAATTTTCTAAAGTTAATTTCATTATCTACAATCATACACTTTCGTTCAAAAGGGCCAGTACATTTTTTTTCAATTATTTAAAGAAATTAATACTTTTATGGAGCAAGGATGCATTAAATTGACAAAAAGGGACCAATGTAAGTCTTTCCTACAAAAAAAAATGCCTTTTAAACTTTATGTTAATTCAATTTTTGTATTGTAGTACATCGTTTCCGCAAAAATATTAAGCAGCACAACAGTTTTCAACATTGATAATAATAATAAATGTTCCTTGAGCACCAAATCAGGATATTAGAATGATTCCTGAAGAATTATGTGGCACTAAAGATGCTGGAAATTCAACTTTGCCCTCAAAAAGATAAATTACATTTTAATAAAACTCGACTGTTTTACTCTGAGGGAGTTGTAAAATGAGCCTATTTCCAAAAAAAGTGGAGTATCCCTTTAAAAGTAGAAAACAGTTGTTTGTATTATATTTATTTTAAATTGTAGTAATATTTCACAATATTACCGTTTTACTGTATTTGATTAAACAAACTTCTTAAAAAATCGTACAGAGCCCAAACGTTTAAATGGTAACCTAACATAAAACTTGTGCATGTCTCGTTTAGGGTTTTACAGGCTCAACCTGCGAGTATGACGCTCATGCTTGTGGGAGCCTCCACTGCAAAAATGGCGGTACATGCGTTTCTGGTCACAAGAGCCCCAAATGTCTGTGCACCCCTGCCTTCACTGGTCCTGAGTGCCAGTATCCCACCGAGGGCCACTGCACCATCAATCCCTGCTACAACGGAGGCACGTGCGAGTATATCTCAGAGGCCCCATACTACCACTGCATCTGTCCCACTGGCTTCAATGGCCTCTTCTGCCACATCTTGGACTACAGCTTCCCAGGCGGATCTGGTCGAGACATCACACCTGCCCCAGAAGTGACGGCGAGCTGCGAGATAGCAGAGTGTGAACACAAGAAGGCCAATAAGATCTGTGACAGCGCATGTAATAATTACGCCTGCGATTGGGATGGAGGGGACTGCTCACTGAACTTCAATGACCCGTGGCAGAACTGCTCGGCTGCGCTGCAGTGCTGGCGCTATTTTAATAACGGGAAGTGTGACGAACAGTGTCACAACGCTGGGTGCCTCTACGATGGATTTGACTGCCAGAGACTGGAGGGCCAGTGCAAGTGAGTGCCATCTGAGAATTTGTAACACCATTTTTACACAAGTTTCAGTGGGTTTCTTGTAGGGATGGGCAACGATTAATCTCGATTAATCGCATCCAAAATAAAAGTTTGTGTTTACATGATATATGTGTGTGTGGTGTGTATAATTATTTTGTATATATAAATACTAACACATGCATGTATATATTTAAGAAATGTGTTCTTTATATATCAAATATTTATATTTATACATAATATTAATTATGTATAAATATATATAAAGTATGTATGTACATGCAAATATTCCTTAAATATATACATGCATGTGTGTGTATTTATATATACAAAATAATTATACACACCACACACACGTATATTACGTAAACACAAACTTTTATTTTGGATGCGATTAATCGCGATTAATCACTGCCCATCCCTAGTTTCTTGTTTGAACCAGCTAAAAGGATAATGCTGCAAGAGAATTTGTCAGGGAGTTTTAAAATTGTGATTGCAGGTCTGGAAAAAAAAAATACATGGATTTTTTGCTAGCTCAGCTCAGCTATGAAAATATTTTTCAGTTAGAATTTTCTATGCAATTATTTTCATTTTCTAAGCTTAAATTTTTATTAAATTATTTTAAAAATCCAGTCTTAGCCAGTGTTTTTTTTAAAATGGCTATTAAAATGTGTAAAAAAAAAAAAAAAAAAGATTATCATAAAATCAGAGCCCCCCCCCCCGTCTCTCTCCCACTTCACTTCTTGTCCTCACTCCAGCTATACTCTCTAAATAAAGGCACAAGCTTGTAGCCCAGCCATCAAGACCAGCTTGGGAAAGCTAATAGCCATAAATGGCCATCTAGAAACAGAAGTTTTTTATCTGTTTTCCATGCCTTTTCTAAACTCTGCTCTCCTCTCTCATAGTCCACTCTACGACCAGTATTGCAAGGACCACTATTCAGATGGCCACTGTGACCAGGGCTGCAATAATGCAGAGTGCGAATGGGACGGGCTGGACTGTGCCAACAACATCCCAGAAAAGTTAGCCGCTGGACTCCTGGTTGTGGTGGTCCACATTATGCCCGAGCAGCTCCGAAACAACTCCTTCGGATTTCTGCGAGAGCTCAGCAGAGTCCTCCACACCAACGTCGTTTTCCGGCGCGACAGCAAGGGAGAGGAAATGATCTACCCTTATTACGGCAACGAGCAGGAGCTGAGGAAGCACAACATCAAACGATCGCTAGATGGCTGGAACGGTGCTTCTAGCAACGTCATGAGCTCGCTAAAAAGCGGTATTTACAATATAGTCGTGGAAGGAGGGAGAAAACGCAGAGAGCTGGATGAGATGCAGATCAAAGGGTGGGTATGCTACAACTGAGCCCTCATCTGCTTTAAAAATACGTCTTAATACAAATCAATAAAAGTCATGCTTTTGATTTCCATCAGCTCGGTGGTATACTTGGAGATCGACAACCGCCAGTGCTACCAGCAAAGCTCCGAGTGCTTCCAGAATGCAAACGACGTGGCTGCTTTCCTCGGAGCCCTGGCTTCCAGCGGCAATCTGAATATGCCTTACGTCATCGAGGCCGTCACAAGTGAGTGTTTGGCACGAGTATTGTCGTGTGCCTCACGTCTTCCCATAATGCCCTTAATCAAGAGTAGGCCTCACATCTTACTGCATGTATTCAATAGCAACCCCCCTTCCCAACCTTTAACCCCACCGCCTCCTACCGCGGATTACAGGGATCACTTTGAAGTTGGTGCGTTTCTTCCTTATAACAATGAAGCAAATGTTCTTTGTGCATTAGACAGACTAAGCAATCAATGCGGCAGTCTGAGGGCAGATCCACTGGCTCCAGGCGCCCAAAATAGCTAATTGATGCAAATCATGTCTACTCATTTGGCCCAACAAGGCACATGCATATCACCCATACATGGCACGAATCTAATATGATGGGGGGGGGGGGGGGCTGCTGCAACCTTAACCTTGTTGAATGCATCAGACTTAATGCATCTCCAAGGGTTTAGGTGAGCAGAGTTTATCATTTCAAAATCGTTAGTGGAGAGAGCTTGAAAAAAGAGAGGAGAAAAATTGATCGGGAGTGTGCTAGAAGTTGGGAGTCTTTGTTATCTCGAAAATCCTAATAAATCCTTCGTCTTTACAGCTTAAAGTGTGCGCGGTAATTTGAAGTTCATTAATCCCTCCCTTTTTTTTCCCCTTAAAGAAGAACGGGTAAAGTTGTCTCCTGGTACCCTGGGCTGAGAAAGGGGAGAGGAGGTGTTCTCTCTTTTCTCTTTTTTCTATCCTCCTCCTTTTCTTATTTGCCAGCTCCTTCTTTTTGATGAGAAGCGGTTAGCAATTCTGATTAACACGAACGCGTGCCTCGCTCTAGTTTGTCCGTCCATCTCCAGCAATTCGTGAGGAACATATTCGTGTCCCTTCTGTGGGTCTGACTTGTCAACCGTGCTTCCTGTGGCAGGTAAGATCGATGGACCCTCGACCATAGAGCTCTATCCGGTCTACGTGGTTCTGGCAGGACTGGCACTGCTGGCCTTTATCGGCGTGGGAATGGTCGCTTCCCGTAAACGCCGCCGTGAACATGGTCAACTTTGGTTTCCGGAGGGATTCAAGACTAGCGAGCCCAGCAAGAAGAAGAGGAGGGAGCCAGTCGGCGAAGACTCTGTTGGTCTGAGGTGGGTTCGCTGCGTCATCTTCCCATATCAAGTTTGAAGGGACAAAATATGATGGAGGACATGTTATGATCATTTGTTGAGTTTAATTTAATTGATTAGTTTTAGGAAAGGGGAGGCTGATAATCAGTGACAGCTTTTTGGGGTTAGAGCAGTCTTTAAGTTCGTTTTGCTGGGATATAGTAAAGATCCCAAAAAGTTATTTCAGCATATCTAATGGGTTATTTTTTCTGAAAACAGGCCACTTAAGAACTGTTCAGACATTTCATTAATGGATGACAACCAGAATGAATGGGGAGAGGAGGAACCATCAGACACCAAACGCTTCAGGGTGAGCAGAGCAACAGAAAGCACTAAAACATAGAAGTGAATTAAAAAGCCTCTTACAATGAATATTCTTGCGTTAATTAATGCAATTAATTAAACTATTTTTTTTTTTTAGTCTGAGGAGCAGGCGATTCTTGATTTAGATGATCAGCAAGATCACCGGCAGTGGACGCAGCAGCACTTGGACGCAGCCGATCTGCGAATCCCATCCATCGCCCCCACACCCCCTCAGGGCGAGATCGAGAGCGACTGCATGGACGTCAATGCCCGTGGACCAGGTTAGGCATTGTTATATAAGTAAAAATATATTAAAAAATCCCCATTGCTGATTTTTCAATAACAAGAGAACTGTAATTATAATGTGAATTTATTTGGAATAATTTTTTATGTTTCTATAATAAAATGTTATTAATTCATTAAAATTTAAATACCATTTTTAAATTATATCTTTCTATAACATTTATTAAACAATTTGATTATAATATGTTAACATATAAATCCACATCCACATGCATACCACACACACACACATATATATATATATATATATGAAGAGTTCAGATGCAAAAGCCTCTAAATGCTATTTGAAATTTTCTTCTAAAATGACCATTTTTATCAAGCTTATATATTTAAGTTCAGTAATTTCACTTAAATGACAATTAATAGGTAACCTTCATTGCCATTTAAGTGAAATTACTGAACTTAAATATACAAGCTTGATAAAAATGATCATTTTAGAAGAAAATTTCAAATGGCACTTAGAGGCTTTTGCATCTGAACTCTTCATATATATACTGTAGATACATACATGGTAACACTTCAGTTTATGGTCCAATTTTCACTATTGACTAGTTGCTTAGCATGCATAGTACTAGGATATTGGCTGTTTATTAGTACTAAAGCACAAATGAATGGCTTATTCTCCATGATTATATTCTACATCTTTTAATCCTAAATAAAACATAATAACTACCTTACTAACTATTAAAAAGCAGTAATTAGGAGTTTACTGAGGTAAAAGTCATAGTTAATAGTTAGTTAATAGTGAGAACTGGACCATAATTGAAAGTGTGACCACATACACACAAACATATTATTTAGATAAAATGTGGCCTCATTGATCAGATAACAAATCACATTACATGTAATCAGATAACAATCCCATCTATGCAGGAGATAGTCATTCAATTTTTTTATGAGAACTCAACCTGCTTAAAATTCTAGATTGTGGATTACACCTGTTCCTCGGTTTGAGCATAGTGTGTGCGCACGCTGTCGAGTGCTGGGATGAGGAACTGAATTGAGCTCTAAGTAGGAGTTAATGCTCAGGGTCCTGTGGGAAAAGGAATCCACTTCAAAGGCTCTGACTGAAAGATGTAAACCCCGGGGGACTGAGCACGTTTTTACCAGTCTTAACGATTCATCCTGTGATATTCTGCTTACATGTGTTTCGCTAATTAAAACTCTTTATGAAATGCTCTTCTCTTTCTATAAGCGCCAATATACCCCTGACAACACTTTAAGATTGTCAAAGGCAACATTCTTTTGGTATCTCTTTGCAAGCTGTTTTTCCCTTTTTTTCCTCTTTGTGTGGATTGATGTTTTTAAATCGACCAAATCAGGCCTGATTTGGGAATAGCTATTCTTTTGAAGCCGTGAAGCCCCTGTCGAAGTCAGAAAAGAAAGCAGCTTTTCAGAGGTGATAAAACTCAGTTTTACCAGCGGTTGAAATTTCAAAGTGTGGCCCGCATCCCTGAGATTTACCAAACCGCCACGCTTGATTACAATCCGTTATCGAAGCGATCTGGGGTGATTGAGAGAGGGAGCGCGTCAAATCCTACTTCGATTTGTTTGTTTCTTTGCCGTCGCTTTAAGGAAAACATTTCTTTAGAGTGCCGTCAAACTAGTCCTACTCAAAGGAAAGTTTTTGGCCCTTCAATGGAGTTGGATCAGCTTCCTTAATAAATGTAAAGGTAACGGATGGATCTTCACTCTCTTTTTCCTCTCTAGATGGCTTTACTCCTCTTATGATCGCATCCTGTAGTGGAGGAGGGCTAGAAACTGGGAACAGCGAGGAAGAGGAGGATGCTTCAGCAAACGTCATCAATGACTTCATCTACCAAGGTGCCAACCTTCACAACCAGACAGACCGTACTGGGGAGACGGCTTTACACCTGGCCGCCCGCTATGCCCGCTCGGATGCTGCCAAAAGGCTCCTGGAGGCCAGTGCAGATGCCAACATCCAGGACAATATGGGACGGACTCCATTACATGCTGCTGTGGCTGCAGATGCACAAGGAGTCTTCCAGGTATGTGAACCAGGACTATAAATTACGGAGGTTTAAGATTCTGTATTTCCATCGACTGATGATTCCTAAACATGTTAACCTTCGTCCCTTATGCAGATTTTGATACGGAACCGTGCCACAGACTTAGATGCCCGCATGCATGATGGCACCACACCTCTGATACTGGCAGCAAGACTGGCGGTCGAGGGCATGGTGGAGGAACTCATCAACTGCCATGCTGATGTCAATGCCATTGATGATTTTGGTATGACTATTACACTGCCTTACTTAATTCATTCACTTGTCTTAAACATCTTTCTTAAAGGGATACTCCACTTTTTTTGGAAATAGGCTCATTTTACCACTTTTAAACATTTAAACAGTTGAAGTTAATCAGCTGAATGGATCTGAAAGTGGTAAAGCTCAACTGTTTAACTCTGGGGGAGTGGTAAAATGAGCCTATTTCCAAAAAAGTGGAGTATCCCTTTAATTATCTGATCTAATGGTTATTTCTGAAATGCTTTTAAATAGTTTTGCTGACAATGAAAAATTGTGCTAAGGAATGTAAAAATAAATAAACACATACATTATTAATAATAATAATTGATATACAAGATTATTATTATTATTACTTAATGCATTAAAACAGCCCAGGTAAAAATATATCCCGTTTAGCTTATCAAACCTATCAAAATAAAGCACATAACAGAATAAAGTCCAGTCCTGGCTGGGTGAACTACAACAGCACACAAGTTTTTATTTATTTATTTTTATCCAGCGTTATCGTGTGATGTGATGCGGAGCACAAGAGAACAACAAAGTCTGAAGCTACTCGCTTAAAAGACCTTGCTCACCTCTCAATCGTCCAATTTCAAGTTTTCACAGGATGAATTTTGAGTTTGTAAGCTTTTGAATAATACCTAATCTATGATGATTACTAAAATGTGATATGAAAAAAGGCAATAAATAAAGAGTGCCAGTCGTCCCGCTAACAGGACGTGACCGTTAATTAAACCGTTTTTTCTCAAAATTCCTTTTCTGAAAATCATAGCGATCAGCCAACTTCAGATAACCATAAGTTTTGTTACAGAAAAACAATAAAATAAATAAAAACAGATTTGGAAAGGGCTTGAACCCAGTTTTTATAGGGTATAAAAACCTGTAATATGTCAAATTTCACCATGTGTTGGGTTTTCCCAGATCGCATCAAATATATATATATATATATATATATATATATATATGAAGAGTTCAGATGCAAAAGCCTCTGCCATTTGAAATTTTCTTCTAAAATGATCATTTTTATCAAGCTTGTATAATATACAAGCTTGATAAAAAGGGGCATTTTAGAAGAAAATTTCAAATGGCATTTAGAGGCTTTTGCATCTGAACTCTTCATATACAGTATATATATATATATATATATATATATATATATATATATATATATATATATATATATATATATATATTTTTTTTTTTTACTTACTATATTCTAAAGAATCCTGAAAAAAATCAATCATGGGTTCCACAAAAAATAGTTAAAAAGCATAACTGTTTTCAATATTGATAATAATAAGACATGTTTATTGAGCAGCAAATTAGCATATTAGAATGATTTCTGAAGGATCATCTGACACTGAAGACTGAAGAGTTACACTGCTGAAAATTCAGCATTGCCATCATAGGAATAAATTACATGTTAAAGTGCATTTAAATAAAAAAAGAAAATCATTTTAAGTTGTAGTAATATTTCACAATTTTACAGCTATTACTGTATTTTTGATCAATACATGCAGCTTTGGTAATAATCTTGGTAAATATTTTTTTTACCAACCCCAAACTTTAATTAATTTAGTTTTTTTTTTGTTTTGTTTTGTCTATTAATTTTGATGCCTTAACCATTATTCTAAAATATATATATAAAAAAAGTTAATGTCAGATGTATTACTATTGTATGTTCCACACACTAAAGCACTTTCTGTTTGTGCTGCAGGTAAATCTGCTCTTCACTGGGCAGCAGCTGTGAACAACGTAGAAGCGGCGATGGTGTTGCTTAAGAACGGAGCAAATAAAGATATGCAGAACAATAAGGTAAGCGGCACTTGCTTTTCTTTAATCACAAAATAATGCTTTGTGTTATTGTAAACATACTCAGATTAACATCATGGCACAAAATGCTTTTGGCTCACCAATTATTTTCCCACGTTCAGGAGGAGACTCCTCTGTTCTTGGCAGCAAGAGAAGGAAGTTACGAGACCGCTAAAGTTCTGCTCGAGCATTTTGCCAATCGGGAGATCACCGACCATATGGATCGGCTCCCACGGGATATCGCTCAGGACAGAATGCATCACGACATCGTTCGGCTCATCGACGAATATAACCTGGTCCGCAGCCCTCCCATGCACAGCGCCCCCCTCTGCACCACCCTCTCCCCACCTCTCTGCTCTCCCAACGCCTTCATGGGCAGCATGAAGCCCTTACAAAGTAAGAAGCCCCGCAAGCCCAGCGCAAAAGGCATCGGTTGCAAGGATGGCAAAGACATGAAAGTCAAGAAGAAGAAGACACAGGATGGAAAGGGACATTTGCTAGACAGCTCAGCCGTGCTCTCGCCGGTGGATTCCTTGGAGTCGCCCCACGGGTACATATCTGACGTCGCCTCCCCACCCCTAATGACGTCACCCTTCCAGCAATCGCCCTCCATGTCTCTTAATCACTTACAAGGCATCGCAGACACCCACATGAGCGTCAACCATCTAGGCATGGGCAACAAGCAGGACCTGGCCCACATACAGTTCGATCCGTTACCCCCGCGTCTCACCCACCTGCCAGTTGCCGGTTCTAACGGCTCAAACGCCATGAACGGCCAATGCGAGTGGCTTGGACGGATGCACGGTAGTATGGGTCCTCAAAATCAATTCGCAGCAATGAGGAACGCCACAGGTCAGGCCAACCTTCACCAATCCGGCCTGATGACCTCTCTTCACAATGGCCGTCCCGCTGCCATGTCTCAGATTTTGAACTATCAAAGCCTGCAGAACGCACACCTCACCACACAGCCGCAGCATCTAATGCAGCAGATGCAGAACATGCAACAGAGAGCGCAGCAGACAGGCGTCCAGCTGCAGCACCAGAACACCAATCCGCCCAGTGGCGTGAGCCAGAACTTCATCGGCGGTGAGCTGGGGGGCCCGGAGCTCCAGCAGAGCACAGGGAACAGCATGCCCATCCACACCATAATCCCCCAGGAGACCCAGTTGCTAAACCCATCCTCTCTGGGTCCCAGCATGGCGGGCACGCAATTCCTGACGCCACCTTCCCAGCACAGTTACTCAAACGCCATGGACGCCAACACCCCCAGCCACCAACTCCAAGTGCCTGACCACCCTTTCCTCACGCCGTCTCCAGGTTCACCGGACCAGTGGTCCAGCTCGTCGCCCCATTCCAACATGTCTGACTGGTCGGAGGGCATTTCCAGTCCTCCCACCAGCATGCAGTCGCAAATCGGACACATACCAGAGCAATTCAAATAGAATAATACATTTTTTTTTTAAGGAACACTCCATAAGCCTGCTTACTGAAGGGTCATTAAAATGCCTCTTGTACTAACCATATTTTTTTATTTATTGATATTTTGTTATTTATACTTTTTTTCACCATTTATTTTTACATTTGGGCAAAATAAATTATCTTGAAGCAGAAGGTCAATTTTTATAATGTAATGCTATTGACTGCGATACACTGTACTCAAATGTACACACTGGGTATTTATTGGTCTTAAAATTCTTTTTTTTTCAGTTAATCGGACATTTTTTTAAATTGATTTACACCTAATATTGTATAAATTTGTACAAATGTTCTTGTACAGGCATTTTAGAGAGCACGTTTTTTTTTTTACAACAAACTTCAGTGTTAAAGTAGATTTATGTTGTCTGAAACAAGCTGCTTTTCCGTTATGATTGAATTTCTTACGTGTTATGTCGTCTGATATTTGTTTTGGTTAGGTTCTCATTTGTGTGTGTGTTACAAGGTTCATACTACAAATAAGTAGTGTTTTTTTATAATTGAACATTTGTATAGTTCAAAGTGATTTTGCTCTTTCTTTCTCTCATTCTTGTATATTAAATTCCTGCAAAAAGCAGATTTCTTAATGTCCACTGTGAATGTGGATGTGAAAGTGAGGATCTGAGCTACTTACAGGAAATACTTAATATTGACTTGTATGAAACAGGTGCCAATATCAAGTGGTCTGTATCTCTCCTCCCAATTTTGTAGAACTGGTCACGTGGCCAAAAGTGTCTGGGGTTTTATGGAGGTGTTTCAAATTGAACTTCTCTTTACTGTACTTCCAGTTTTGTATCTTCGTTTGAGCCTATGGCTAATGTAAATAGATATATTGTATGCGTTTGTCATGTAATCAGGATTTTGTTTCAGAAATCTTAAGTGTGCCATGGAAATTTGAAATATTTTAATGCTACGTAGATATGTTTTCTATACGCAGAACGTCTATATATTTTTTTCTCAGTATCACTGGGGTAGAGACAAATATAATAAATGTAGGCTATACACACAAATCACTAGAGGACGTGCCATGTAAAATAACACAAATAGATGATTTATGACACACTATTGACCACCAATAGTTTTCCACAAAATCAATTTTAAAGGTCCCAATAACAGGCTGTGTCGTGTATCCTCTTTAAGCCATCAGTACTTAAGTGTTCATCAGCTTTGAACCGCACTGAGTATACTATATCTGTAAATGTTACATATCTGCAAATGTGTAGTTTACATGCACAGTATTTTCTGTCAGTTCTACTGTCTGTACAAGTTTCTTTGCATAATAAAAGATACCTATGTGTATTCAGAATTTAGTCTCCTTTGTTGTATTTCTCTCTTTCTTCCAATAACACTTTCTTTTATGGTCTATTATGGCTTATTTATCAAGTGTAGTCTATTTCTTTCACACTTTAGCTTGATTTATATCAAAGGTTATATCATTATAACATTGCAATACAAGGTTGGGTTTGAGTATCAAAGAACAATATCGTTACCTTTCTAAAATAATTGACAAAAATGATTTTTTTTTTTTTTTTTTTTTTTTTTTTGCATAAGTCATCTCCTCATGATGCTGGCCACCTTTGGTAAAATCGCCCACATCCTCAGTTGAACAGATCTTGCTATTCTATCCATAAAGGCCTATGTGTGTGACTTATTTTGTCTAAGTCAAAAGGCAATGAGACAATTTTACAAGCTTTTCAAGATGGCATGTGCATCAAGAAGATCGAAAAGCCTCAGAATTTCCATGATTCAGGGCTCACCCCCTACTGGTAAGTGATGAGGCTTATTAATATAGGCTAGACTATAAATATTGCATAAAAAATATTGTTGTTTTTTGTCTTTTTAATCAGCATTTTAGTCAAGACAAATAGCTAAACGTAGCCACATTTAGATGCTACTCTTAAAAGTAAAAAAAAAAAATCTAAAATAAATACTCAAGAAAATGTACTTTTTACTGCCCACCTGACCACAAGACAATTAATGTTTTTCAGAATGATCACTCATTTGTGACCGCGTACACCTAAAAGGGTTGAAATGTTGATGAAACACATCATGCCTGTTGAGTGTCATCACTACTTTGATAATTCAGACAAGAACCCAACAAAGAAGAGCTGGAGGTAGGTGAGGAGATGCGCATGCCTCCCCAGATGATGTTTAGTTTGTTTGTTAGTGTTTTATTATTGACAGAGTTGTACATTTAAAATTGCCTAACTGACAAAGGCATGTTCACAAATCTGCCCGTCATTTGTTCCCGTTACGTTACATCGACATTGTTATTGTAGTGATATGGTTAAATGTTATATGGTCAATGACCGCCCCCCAGTGGGGAGTTGTGGAAATGGAATAAAAGAGTTGTTGTCACGTTCGTCTGACCTGGTTTTACTTCAGCTTTATATCTCGATAAATAGCCGTCTTAACACAACATGGTGTCAGAAGATTGCACAATAACGGCATAGGAGGACAGAGAGAACCTTTTTGCCATGTGTGATGCGAAGAATTCACGCTAGGAAGGTGAAAAATCGGAAAAGAAAAGATCGTTCGTCACGTGGAGAGGAGAGAGCCGCGTGAGTGAAAATGGATCGGTTTCAGGTAATGCCACCACAAAAGTTTGACTTTTTAAAACCAGAAGAGTGGCCAAAGTGGAGTAAAAGGTTTGAAAGATATAGAGTTGCATCTGGACTTGAGTTACAACCAGAAGAGAACCAAGTGAATGCACTCGTGTATACAATGGGCGATGAGGCAGAGGACATTCTCACATCATTGCGTCTCACTCCAGAACAGCTCAGTGATTACAATACTGTCATGGAGCGACTGAATGAACACTTTGTAGTACGAAGAAATGTGATATTTGAACGTGCAAAGTTTAATATGAGACAGCAAGAGTCTGGAGAGTCTGCAGATAATTTCATCACAGCACTACATTGCCTAGCTGAGCATTGCGGCTATGGAGAATTATATAGTGAAATGATTCGTGACAGATTAGTGGTTGGACTGAGAGATAAAAGATTGTCAGAGCAACTTCAGATGGATCCTGAACTCACTCTTGAGAAGGCTGTCACACGTGTACGCCAAAGTGAGCTGGTAAAGAAACAGCAAGAGGAGTTGAAAGGCAATTTCAAAAGTGACATAGCAACAAATGTTGACATTGTTCATGCGCAGCAACGACCTTACAATAAAGGACGAGGTATGATGCAGAGGAAGCCTGCTAGGATGGCAGAGAAACAAACAGTGTCAGAAAAGTCCATTTCATGTAAGTGGTGTGGAAGAACTCCATCTCACAGCAAATTTCAATGCCCAGCAAGACAAGCATTCTGCAACCTTTGTAAGAAAAAGGGTCATTATGCAAAAGTCTGCAGGTCCAGAGGGATAAGTGAAGTAAACATGACTCGTGATGAAAAAGAGAGTGACATTGCATTCTTAGGTACTGTTAGTACAGAGCAGAATGATGCCCCCTGGCTGATCAATCTAAAAGTGAATAATTCTGAGGTGTTATTCAAAGTGGACACGGGAGCAGATGTCACGGTGGTTTCTGAAGAACTGTATAAGGAGGTAAACTTTGGTAAACTGCAGAAAACCTCAAAAATACTGCTGGGACCAGGTCAAGATTCACTGCAAGTCAAGGGTAGGTGCACAGCTAAACTCAGCACGAAAAATAAAACCACTACTCAAGACATATATGTGATATCGGGGTTGAAAATGGCACTACTCGGGCGCCCGGCAATCCATGCTCTGGACATCATCGCAAGAATCGATACAGTGAACTTTGATAGTCTGGAGTCAGTGAAAAGACAGTTTCCAGAATTATTCCAGGGTCTGGGAAAGCTGCAAGGAGACTATGAGATATCTCTAAAGCCTGACGCTAAGCCTTTTTCACTGTCAACACCCCGTCGTATTCCAATACCCCTCATGTCAAAAGTGAAACAGGAATTGGAACGCATGGAGAATCAAGGTGTGATTACCAGAGTAGAACAACCGACTGACTGGTGCGCAGGCATGGTGGTTGTTCCGAAACCAAACGGTGCAGTGCGCATATGTGTAGATCTAACAAAGCTCAACTGTGCAGTAAACAGAGAAAGATACATTCTTCCTTCAGTGGAACATTCTCTTGGTCAACTGGAAGGAGCCACGGTCTTTTCAAAACTCGACGCCAACTCAGGATTTTGGCAGATTCCGTTGTCACAGAATTCAGCCCTCCTCACCACCTTTATTACTCCTTTTGGAAGGTTCTGCTTCAACCGACTTTGTTTTGGTATATCATCAGCTCCAGAACATTTCCAGAAAAGGATGTCGCAAATGCTGGAGGGTCTAGAAGGAGTCTTGTGCCACATGGACGATATATTAGTGTTCGGCACGTCCCAAACAGAACATGATCAACGTCTCTTTGCTGTGCTGCAAAAACTGCAAAAGGAAGGAGTGACTCTCAATGATAAATGTGAATTCTCTAAGAAGAGTGTGAAGTTCCTTGGTCAGATACTGGATGGGTCAGGAGTTCAAGCAGATCCTGATAAGGTGCGTGCAGTCACACAAATGAGCAGGCCGGCAAATGTAAGTGAAGTGCGGAGATTCATGGGCATGATAAATCACCTAGGGAAGTTTTTACCAAACCTAGCTGAGAAAACGCAGCCTATGAGAGATCTACTGCAGAAAAAGAATATGTGGGCATGGGGAGAACACCAACAGAGAGCTTTTGAGGACATTAAAAGAGACCTTAGCACACCGCCGGGGCTGGCTCTTTACAATCCAAACGCCACTACAGTCGTTTCAGCTGATGCATCATCATACGGGCTAGGAGCTGTATTGCTTCAGAGGCAAGGTGAGCAGCTTAAACCTGTTGCTTACGCGTCAAGAGCACTCACAAACACAGAAAGGAGATACGCGCAAATTGAAAAGGAGGCCTTAGCGGTCACCTGGGCTTGTGAGCGCTTCTCGGACTTTCTTGTAGGTCTTTCCTTTCATGTGGAAACAGACCACAAACCATTGGTACCCCTCTTGAGTTCAAAAAACCTAGACGAACTACCACCACGTATCCAGCGATTGCGAATGAGACTCATGAAATTCACTTACACTATTTCGCATGTTCCAGGGAAAAATATTGCGACTGCTGATGTCCTCTCTAGAGCACCTGGACATCGAGAACATGACGGACAACAAAAGGAAGAGGAGATGAACCTGTACGTGAACTTTATTGTCACAAGCTTACCTGCTACTGAAAAGAGACTTCGTGAAATTCAGCAACATCAGGAAGCTGATCCAGTGTTACAGCTGGTGAAAAAGTATGTCCTTGAGGGCTGGCCATCTAAAAACAGAGTGGAATCCATGGTGCAGCAGTACTTCCAATTTGCTGGGGAATTAACCATAGAAAATGGACTGTTGTTAAAAGGCTGTCGACTGGTAATTCCAAAATCACTACAGAGTGATATCCTAGAGAAATTGCACATTGCACACCAGGGCATTGGAAAGTGTAGAGAACGTGCTAAGCAATCAGTTTGGTGGCCGGGTCTCAGTGCACAGCTTCAGTCAAAGGTGGAGAAATGTGATATTTGTGCAAGTCAAAGGAAGAACTTCAAAGAGACATTGATTCCCACAGAATTCCCTGAGAGGCCTTGGACAAAAGTTGGAGCAGATCTGTTTCAGTGGAAAGAAGATCAATACTTGTTGGTGATTGACTATTTTTCCCGGTTTGTGGAAATAGCCAAACTGTCATCAACAACTGCTGCAGGTGTAGTAACCCATCTCAAAAGTATGTTTGCCCGACACGGAATTCCTACTGAGGTGATTTCAGACAATGGACCACAATTCAGTGCAGAATTTTTCAAGAAATTCGCTGAAGAGTGGGGGTTCTCTCATACGACGTCCAGTCCCAGATATCCTCAAGCCAATGGGGAAGCTGAAAGGGCAGTGAGGACTGTGAAGGATTTTCTTACCAAAGCAGCAGATCCTTATCTGGCTCTTATGGAGTACCGGGCAACACCATTGGCTAATGGATATAGTCCAGCAGAGCTGCTGATGGGCCGAAAGCTTCGCACGACTGTCCCAGTTATTCCTTCAATGTTGAACCCAGGTTGGATGGACATGGATCGTCTAAGAGCAGAGGAAAAGGTAAAGAGGGAGAAACAAGGGAAACAGTATAATAAAAGGCACAGAGCTCATGCCTTGCCACAGTTGCATCCAGGTGAGCTAGTGTGGATTAAAGACACTAAAGAGAAAGGGGCTGTGATTATAAAAGCGGAGACTCCAAGATCATACTTGGTGAAATCACCTAGGGGTATTCTTCGTCGGAATCGTAGTCACCTGGTTTCGTCCCCAGTAGCACTACCACTAGAAACAGCAAGTCATGATACACCTGTTCTGGAAAACAAAGATTCTGGTGTTGGACCAGATGTTGTATGTTCGGATGATGCTTCAGTCCTTCTGAATACTCCAGTGAAAAGGTATCCTTCCAGGGACAGAAGACCCCCAACGTACCTGAAGGACTTTGTGCATAGTTAGCAGGTACTTTTGGGAAAACTGAGTGATTTGCTACGGGGCAGAATAAACCCCCACACTCAGTAGAAGGCTTGGGCAGTCTACCCCACCCTTCTTAGAACAGATTTGTAGTATGGTTGTATACTGTAAAAGTTGTCATTTACATTTCACACACACACATAAAGTTACGTATTTGTGTGATGTTAGCATAAATCTTAGAAAGGGGGATGTAGTGATATGGTTAAATGTTATATGGTCAATGACCGCCCCCCAGTGGGGAGTTGTGGAAATGGAATAAAAGAGTTGTTGTCACGTTCGTCTGACCTGGTTTTACTTCAGCTTTATATCTCGATAAATAGCCGTCTTAACACAACAGTTATTATGTCAATTAGTCATCTTATGACTAATTGACATAATAACAATGTCAATGTAACGTTAAAAAAACTTAAACTTTTTGAGTGACATTATGAATAAATACCATATTCAATTATTGGTTAAATTTTTTCAAAAATGATTCGGGCAATTATTTTTGGATGGTGACGTTATTTATTTATTTATTTATTTATTCTTGTATTTTGATGACTGACATTTACGGCATAGGGGCTGCTTACGGTTTTATTTCATTGACGTGTCAACAGCGCCATCTGGTGCTGAGAGCGGGTGTGCCGTCACATTACATTAAAGGTCTTGGAATGCAGTGAATGTCAGAGGGTTTGAAAACCGTTGGTTGCTCCACAGCGATTAGAGTGTATAAAGGTACATTTTTGCAGTGGTATCTTGGTATTATACAAGCTATTAATAAACAAAATTGAAAATGTAAAAGTAAATATATTGATTTTAACTTTTTAGGTGTCTGCTGTCTGGGAGCTTATTGGAATCGACTTGACAGGACCATGACAGCTACAGACTACTTTTCAAAATGGGTTGAGGCTTTCCCATTAAAGAGCAAAACAGCAGCAGAAGTGGGGTGCCATATATGCTCTATTATATATAATATAATATATATATATATATATATATATATATATATATATATATATATATATATATATATATATATATATATATATATATATATATATATGAAGAGTTCAGATGCAAAAGCCTCTAAATGCCATTTGAAATTTTCTTCTAAAATGACCATTTTTATCAAGCTTATATATTTAAGTTCAGTAATTTCACTTAAATGACAATTAATAGGTAATCTTCATTGCCATTTAAGTGAAATTACTGAACTTAAATATACAAGCTTGATAAAAATGATCATTTCAAATGGCACTTAGAGGCTTTTGCATCTGAACTCTTCATATATATATAGACATGGGTGTCCCAAAAGAATCCTTTCTGACCAGGGAGGAGAATTTGTGAACGAAGTATTTGCATATTTCAAATACTATTTTTGTATTGTTATTTTTCCTTTCTGTTTATTTATTTATTTATTTAATTTCTGTAACTGTTTTATGTTTCAGCTCAACAGCAGCCTCTGTAATTTGTTGTCTATTGAAAGAAGTGTCACAGCTGCCTATCACCCTCAAACCAATGGCCTGGGCGAGAAAACAAATGACAACATAAAGAGGCAAGTTTTTCCCCAAGATTTTAGGAAAGCTTTATGATACAGGCTTGTTTTGTTACATTACTTTTCACATACCACTTCGATTTCAGGTAAAAGAACTCTGTTGCTTTTAAACATGGATAATATTATTCACACATTCAATGTATTATTTATTCACTGTATATATAATAGCCTATCATATTTTATATAATTTATATCAGTGTTTTATGCTGTGCATGGTTGGAGAAAGACATTTTTGATTATTCCTTGGAGAGGTTTAATTTTGTTTATTTTGCATTTCTTAATTACATCTTAGAGCTCTCACAAAATTGGTCAATGAGAAGCAGAACAACTGGGATGTCTTTTTGGATGCTACTTTCATTAAGGTCAAAGTTCCACACCACCATAAAACACTCCCCTTTTCTTTTGACGTATGGGAGGGAGGCAGTTTTCCCGTCTGAGGTTCCTGTTGATATGCCGGTAAGTTTGCTACAAAATCAACTATAAAAATCTGTTTTATATATATATATATATATATATATATATATATATGTGTGTGTGTGTGTGTGTGGGTGTGTGATTTAATTAGATTTTTAAAAAATGTAACCGCTTGACAGTGTGTGTGTGTGTGTGTGTATGTGTGTGTGTGTGTGTGTGTAACTGTCAAGCGGTTACATTTTTTAAAGATTTAATTAAATCACACACACACACACACACACACACACACACACACACATATATATATATATATATATATGTGGTTACATTTTTTAAAGATCTAATTAAATATATGATTTACCGATTTGTCTAATTAATCCCTGACAAATTACCCCCAAAAAGATAATTTAAAGTTAAATGAGAAAAGCATCAAATAGACAATATTTTGATTCAACAGAATGTATTACACAAACCAGGCTACAACTGCCAAGTATTTTTTTTTTTTTTTTCAGAAGCTGCATCTGAATTGGAAGATATATTTACAGACCAAAACAGTTTGGTTTTTAACATTCTTACAAATATATTTTATATTAAAATAAAATAAATTAAATAAATAAATGAATCTGTTAAATTAATTAAATCGTTTAATTTGTGTTATTTTTCTATAAAGCTTTAAGTCGTCAACCCTAATAACCCAATTTTAGCTTTTCAACATAATTCTTCCTGAGGAGAAAATTTACGGTACATTTTTGGATGGGGAAAAAAAGTCACTGTAGACTGCAAAAACAACAACTGTGGAAAACATCTCAAAGTCTCAGGAAAAACAGAAGCGGGCCTATGAAAAAAGAGTACAAAAGAAGTACAAAAATACTGTTTATGGTGTTGGAGATGAGGTCCTTCTATTCAATATGAGGAAGCAGGGAAGGAAAGGAGGAAGAATTGAGCTTGATTTTACTGGACCCTATACCACTGAGTCTTTTTGTGGCAAGCTTGTTACATTGTCTAATTCTGAAGGTGTAACTTTAAAGAGCAAGTACAATGTAAACCACATCAAGCCATACAGGAGGAGCAAAACTGATGATGGCCCAGTCCCCAGGCAGGAATCCCACAAGATCCCGAAAGAGAACATGGCCTGTACATTTTCCTGTAGCCCACCTTCTTTGACCACTGAAGGGGATTTGGAAAGGATGACGGAAGACATTTCCATTCCACAGAGGCCTTCAGTTGTTCATTTTGCCACAAAGTAAAACATTCAGAGCCCTGATGACACACACGAGGTAAAAAGCAAAATCTCTATACTACTAGGTGGGCTAACTACTTGATGTAGTTTACACTTCTATGTTGTATAACTGTAACAAATAACAATCTTGAATCCTGAAGCATCCACAAGGCTCATCGCTGATTACAAAGGAACATGCAGAAGAAATAGGTTGTAGTTACTGAGTTCTATATAGCAAGTTTGACCCATTGGTCATTTGTTTGGCCTACCCAAGTTTATTGTTTGCTTGAAAAGGTTTGGCCTGTTCAAACTGTTCATGTTGGCCTGTTGGCTCTTCTGACCTGTAGGTCACTGGTTCTCACATACACTATATTGACAAAAGTACCTGGATACCATTTGTAATTAATGGATTTGGCCAGGCATTATTATTAGGAAATCTACATTCTAGAGAATCAAAATTTGTTGGATCAACTCCATATAGTCATGTTAAAAGTAAATGTTAAACAGGCACATAAGTATGCCTTTTAGGTTACCATGTACTTCTGGCCAAATAATGGTAATAACTATATATCAGTCAAACATGTAAGTGATTCAACATTCACGTTGTGTTTACAGTTAGAAGGACGTTGGCTGCAAAAGATTGTGGCCAGGTGGAAGCAGTTGTTGGACCATATAAACTGTATGATGTATCTCTCCGTACACTGCATGGGACTGAGTGGCTGACTGATGACGCAACAGACCAAACTGCAGTGTTGAAAATGTATCAAAAGAGAAAATCTAAATGTTTGTTTGATTTATTTTTTTCAACGCAGGTTATCGATGCATACGTGCACCTTCTCATTAAAAAAACAAAAACAACAACAGGCAAGTTGGACTTGTATTTATTAAGCTTCAGATATTTTTTATACTTTATTATATACAGTATTCCAGACTTTATAGATATTTTTCAAACTTTAGATATTTTGCACTAATTTTGGTAACACTTTACAATAAGGTTAATTTAATAAACATTAGTTACTGTTTAACATTAACAAAGATTAACTGTTACATGCAGAGGAACGAAGGCAAAGGTGAGGATCTAAATGCAGGAGACTTTTAATGAAATGAAAATAAATACAAACTAATCAGAACAAAAACACGAGGGAACGAAAGCAACCATAGTACAACAACTGACAAAGTAACAAGTGAGACACAAGGGCTATAAATACACAGACAAACAAGCTAAACAAGGTAACAAGGGGGCGTGGTTAATCAGAAATACATGGGGAGACTAATCAACAAAACGGGGAAAAGCTGAACATGAAAGGACAGGGAACCACAAACATGAATCGTGACATTAACAGATGCTGTATAAGCGCAGTTCATTATTAGTTAATGTTAACTAATGTAGTAGTTACCTATGAACCTTATTGTAAAGTGTTACCAATTTAAAATTGGCAATTTTGCATAATAAAATGTTATTGTTTGTCACAGAAACCTGTTCACCAGCTCTGTGCTGTTGTTGCTAGTTCATTGTTTTCTGGAAAATTCCAGGGAATCAGAAAGGTAATTTGTTTGTCACAGTTATTATCTAGCAGTATAAATTATCAATAACAAATTTTATTTATAACAAATTTCAAAACCATTACTCGGCTGAAATTTCCAGTGGAAGAAGAGTGGATGTGCCCCGTAAACATTGGGGGTTACTGGATTTTAGTGGTTTGGTTACCTTTCATTGCTCATTCTACACTGCAATATTATTTACATGCAGCACTCCTAGTCGCTTTGAAAACAACAATCTTTTAAATAAATATAAATGTCATATAATGTGATGAGAGAATAACATTAATTCCCTAAATATTTTTAGATTGTCAACATGTCAGACAAAGTCCTTTTGCTGATAGATCCATTGGCAAACGAAGGTGCCTATGAGCGAAAAATACTTCGGAACTGGAGGTAGCAGTGCTTGTGAGAATGTTTTAGCTTTAAAAACATACCTTGATCAGATTTTAAACTGGCCGTTGCAATTTTACAGAGTTTGATGCTTTCTCTGTTATATTATTTTATTTTTTCTCTTTTTTTATAAGTAGGAATTTCTTGAAGATGAGAGGCTGTGGTGAGGGAGAAAATTGGATGGTTGACAAAATGTGTGCGCAGTCTCATCCCAAGACGTCATACAACTGACGTTTTGGGACATCTTTTGACCATACGTCAATATTCGCCTTTTTAGGGCCCCCTTAAACGTCGGTAGATGAGGTTATGGGATCCTAACTCTACCCCAGACCTAAACCTACTCCTAAACCTAACCCAGTTGTATGACGGCCCGGGATCGCCATCTACCGACGTTTAAGGGGACCCTAAAAAGGCGGATATTGACGTATGGTCAAAAGACGTCCCAAGACGTCAGTTATATGACTTTTTGGGATGAGACTGTGTTACAGCACAACAAGTAGCAGGACTCCAGCAGCTGTGGCATTTTAGTGTTAAGGGTAAATGTGTTTGTAGGCCTACAAATGTTATTATGTAGCTAATACTACCAATTTTATAGCATTTACTTGTAAAAGTAACTAAAATTATCGTTGTCTGCTAAAATGTAATTTTACAGTTTGCCAAAGATTATATTGAGAGTGGAGGCATCAGTACTGTCCAGACATCTGCACAAGATGTGAACATGGCAAGATTGGAAGTTGCTTGTGCATTGCTTCAGCATAAAGGTCTGTGGCATAATACTAAAGGTGATGCCATACCCCACAAACCATCCCAATTTAATGCCCTTACAGCATAACAGAGCCACCAGATCCCCCCAACTGTAAGGGTTAAGGGTTAGTTCACCCAAAAATGAAAATTATGTCAATAATTACTCATCCTCATAGTTACAAACCCATAACTCTTTCGTTCATATAAACATTAATGCTGTAGTCGACTGTAGACTCTCATAGGATTAGACGAATGTAGTCCACTGTAGACTCTCTGGAGTATTAGACAAATGCTGTAGTCAACTGTAGACTCGCTGGAGTATAGGATTAGACGAATGCTGTAGTCGACTGTAGACTCTCTGGAGTATTGGACGAATGTTGTAGTCGACTGTAGACTCTCTGGAGTATTGGACGAATGTTGTAGTCGACTGTAGACTCTCTCTTGAGTATTGGACGAATGTTGTAGTCGACTGTAGACTCGCTGGAGTATAGGATTAGACGAATGCTGTAGTCGATTGTAGACTCACTGAAGTGTGAACTCAGCTAACGTCAATGTATAGGCCCACTGAAGTATAAGTTATTCTAGGGTAGGTTAACCTAATTAGGTTTAGAAAAAAATCCATTACAGTATGTGTTTGAATACTTGGTGAAATGTATTTTCTTGTTACTCACAAATGAAATGAATTTGTAGAATACCATGATTAATTTACTCAGAAAGAGAAACTAAAAGTAAACCCACTGTTTGGGAATGCAGATGATTACTGCATTGTATGCTCCTTACTTGAAAACGATGCTGATCAGAGCATGATTGAAATGGTAAAGTATAACATAAAAATGTGTATATATTGTACCTCAATGAGTTTTATGTAATGCTAATTTTTATTTTTTGTACACCTTTAGAACGTTCTCAACCAATCAGAATCAAGCATTCAACAGCCATGTAACGTTAGTAGGCTATAATATATTTTAAAACACACATAACAGATAATAATAATGTGTACTTTTCTTAACCAAACACATCAGGCCTATAATTAACAATATCTGTATAGGCTGCATAACTCACATCCACAACAGCACATCTTGAATAATTGAAATAATTGAACAGTTTTGAAGTGTGTTTGGAATGAAGGCTGTTACACACTCACAGGGGTTTGTCATTCATTCACCAACGCTCGTATCTAAACGTGGCCTCATGATTCCCACCGGAGCCTTTTACCCTTTTCTTTCATTTCTCAACCACAGATTTGTCACAGTGGATTGTTGATAGCACATCATATGGAAGGTACGTTGCGGTAAATGTGGCTGTTTTCATTAATTGCTGACAAAGGGGCTGTAGTTTAGCTTCGGGTTGCTAGTCCTCATCTCATTAAAGCAGCATAAACGTTAGCTGTTAGCCGCTACTAGCTAACTGTTTCAGTCAAAACATGCAAACCAGTTTACGCTCACGACGGCAGCTCTCACAGATGGTTAAATCTACCTCCTCGTGTGAGTGTTTGAATAATATAATATTATTTTGGTGTTTATATTAGCTACCTGGGCGATGGTTAGCTAACGTTAGTTACTTTGCATATAACGACAGACTAGCTTATCTTGTCAGGAGGCGGTAAGGTTTGTTTTGTTCAGTAACGTTAGCAGTAAGTAACAAATGTACTTGTTGTTTATGTCTGGGATTAATATCATTACATTTGAGATAATAGTGTTGGAATAAGCTACTCGTGTGCTAGCTAGCTTGGACGCTAAAAAACTGAATTGACGTTACTGCTCCAAAGCTCCCGACACATTGCCATGCAGCTTAGGAAACACCACATGCTCATAGGAGAGACTTTAAGGTTTTTTGAAAGTGCTTTTGCTTGTGTGTTTGCAGACGGTGGTTGCGGGATGGACGCGGAGCTGGGTGCTGACAGCGCCCGCAGAAAGATGGAGGCGGCGGGCGAGGCGCTGGAGATCGTGCCGCTGGAGATGTATGATTCAGCCCGAGCCAAAATAGCGGCTAACTTGCGATGGCTGTTTGCCAAAGCCTTCGGTATCGGTGAGTTGATTAACTTTGTTTAAGAATAAAAACAGGACCGAAAAGCAAGACCTTTTGTTAACCGACTTTGCGTGATATGTAATCAAGCAGACAAGTTGGCTAGACAGCCAGAAAAATGTGCCTCTCCCCTTACTGTGATATTTTCACCTGACGACATCACTGTACCTTGATACTGGGCAATTTATTGATAATGATAAACCATATTCATAGATAGGCATTGTCGTGGTGCATGTCCAAAAATGGTAACGTTATTTCCATACTTCTTGTACACAAATATGGTCTTTGATCACAGTACTTGAAATGTTTCAATGCTATATTTACCACAGCAAAATTATCCAGTGGGATATAAACATTGTCACACTGGTACTTTGGATGCTGCTGAAATTCATGTACCAGGGTATTTACACAGTATATTCCAAGCCAAGGTGTTTCCAAGAGTTCATGGTACATGTCAAGAAAAATTTGATGACAGCATGGCAGTTTTTAATTTTTTTTTTCAAGTGTGAGCTATATGTGGGTGATGTGACTGAAATTGTATTTCATGATAACAGTATCCTTATTTTGAAATATGGAAGTTATTTTCTTCTGAGATTTACAATTCATTTGACGCTATAGATAAATAACCAGAAGAATGGCATGATTGCACTAAAAGCTACAAAAAAGCACGGACTGTGCAAACTTTTATTCACATATAGACAGTACCATGAGCTTGACATGCTTTGCTATGGTACATGTCCAGAAAAAAAAAAAAAAACAGTATCGCTATTGTTATTATTCACAGTGGATTGATTTTAAGCAGTACACAAAATGAAAACTAGTCTATTTTTATGAAATTACTACTCAACATATCAAGAAATATTATATAGTTCTACATACTACATTTATATTAGAGCTGCACAATTAATCGTTTCAATTGATTCAATAATAATCATACAAATAATCAAATTCAATTGAATAATCGAACATCGATTCCTAAATGACAATGATTGAGCTTTATCTATTAAACCTTTGACATACAATCAATGACCCAGAGAAAGCAGGTGTCATGTATAGGTAGAAATAGCTTCACAAACAGTCTTATCTAGCACACAATATAATTACTTCTGTTACAATGATTCAAATAATCACAGAACTGCTGGGATAAGTTTATAGTTCAGAACATTGATGTCAACCATAGCGATGCAAGTAAAGTAAATCACCTTTTTGAAAGTAACTCGATTCTTCAAAGAGTTTATTAATTAAATCATTACACCAGAAGGTGGTTTTAAAGTGACTGTTAAAAATGTATTTATTGAATCATTCCTTCAAAGAGATTTGTTAAAAATGTTGACTCATCCAGCAAAGAAACAAGTGAAGTCTTTGAGTGATTCATTGAATCATTCATTCAATTTCAAACCAACATTCAAAATAATGATGATAATAATAATTCATTTAAATGAACTAATTACTAAATAAACTTCAGCAATTAACATTTTGTCTCTAATAATTAGAGAACCTCTAATAAATTACATATGTTGTTTAATTGTGGGAGAATCATGATCTCTATTTTAAACAAAAAAAAAAAGAAGAAGATTCTCAATTTATCCAGAATTGTGCAGCCTAGATATTGCCTACAAATGTTTTGGCTTGGAAGGGCAGCAGTTTGAGTCCACCGTTGTTGACCGTCAGGATCAAAAGCATTTGTCCCTTCTGCAGTGCTTGCACAATTGAAATGTTGTGGATGAACAGGAAGGGTTTTCCTAATGCCACCAACTCCCTGTCAGCAGATATAGAGTGCAGGCTGTATGTGGGGCACCCAGACTATTTTATGTATGGAATCTTTGTTGAGCTAAGCTTTCAAACATCTGTGCAATAATGAATTACCCAAAATTGAGAATTCTGTCATAATTTACATTTATTTGTGATAAATGAGGCGTTCGATAATGAGATAAATTCGATCATGACGCAAGTGTCAATTTCTGTTGTCAGTCAGAGTTAACTGTTTGAGTACTTGCAAATGGAAAAAGCAATGACCAGCAGACATAATTTGCTCCTGGTATATTTTTAGCCTGTTCTGCTCTAGTATCAGTCACTAATGACTGTTACATATGAGCACTGGACAAATGTGATCGAACTAATAGTGGGGTGGACTTTTTTTCACTTATTGTTAAATGACATTCATTTATTTATTTTGTAGGACAGATTTAGTTTTGATCCATGGTGGTATCAGAAGAGTGGCACACAAAATCTCAAAATTGAGCATATGGGTCCTATTAGATCATCTTGTAAGACTGGCACAGTGGAAAGCGATCCTATTGGTGGATGTATTCAAGCATGCTCTGATATGTAGCCTTTTCCCCCTTCTGACAAAAAGGCACCCCAATCTGCTATCATCGGTGGGTGAAACAAAAGTGGTGTGTAAGACTCTTCTTGACCTCGTTTTAAAGCTGAGGAAACTGTCTCTCTGCTGTTGAATGTTTGATTATCTGAACTGTCTTTACAGGATGTGTTAGTTTGCCATAACAGTGATGGATAATAATAATAACATGGCTGTCAATAATTATATTAATGTGGGAGTTATTAAATTACTGAAGGGGTTAGATATGTGCTTGTCTGTGGCTTGAGGTTCAAATACAGTTTATTCCACCATTATTGTGGAGGTTTTTTTTCTGCTTTTTCTGTTATTAGGGATATTCCCTTGAATCCCTTCTGTAATGCTGTGGTTAAAGCGGACGGAGTTGTTTCAGCTCAGTAATTGGCCTGAATGGAGAATGGAGATGAAGTTCATGTGCATCTTTACTGTCAGAAGTGGGCCAGATTTGAAGGGTTTCTTTGCATTCTGATGATTACTGCTTTGAATGTCATTTGGAATGTCCTTTTTGAGTCCAGTTCACTTTCTTTTTAGATAAAAAACCCCCAAAACTTTGAATATTGCTGGATAAATACAAATGCTTGCAATTAGTGCCCTAATTTTAGGCTGTCTTATTCTCTTCTTATGCTTCTTGTACTTGGTGTAGAATCAGATATTTGAAATTTTACAAGTGCATTATTTCTTAAATTCTTTTAGATATTTGTATTTTATTTTTCTATTATATATACGGAGGGCTCGACATTAACACTTGTCCGGGACAAGTGGAAGATAATTTTACTTGCCGGACCCGACACTGATTAAAACGTCAATAATAAAAACTCTCAAAGAGAAATCGAAATAATTGTGCAGTGCACTCACAAAAAAACTCAGTTCACATACTGCGGTACATTTTTTTTTTTTAAATTTTAATTTTTTTAATAGTTTTTATATTTATAACATGTGACAAAGTTAAAGGGTTAGTTCAACCCATAATGGAAATGACTTTACTTTACTCAACCTCAAGCTATCCTAGGTGTATATGGCACTCTTCTTTCAGCCAAACACAATCTGAGTTAAAATATACTTTAACTTTATAGTGGGAGTGAGTAGCGCCTAAGATTTTGAATCTCCAAAAAGAGCGTTCATTCACTATAAAAGTAATCCATACCGCTCCAGGGGGTTAATAAAGGCTGCCTAAATCGAAGGGATGTGTTTCGGAAAGAAAAATAACCATATTTATAACTTTATTTGATTTATTGCAACTGATTTACTTATAAATAAATAAATAAATAATACATTTAAAGAAATGGTACAGGACCTATGGTTGATGCTTTACACTATATTCTTATAAATACCTAAAATGTTTAAACTATAAGTTGGTATCCTTGTGCACATGAGTACAATGCTGAAATCATTCTCCTGTGTAATGATATGCTCTAAATCTGCTGTATTAAAACACAAGACATGCTCACTGTAATTTCCCAGTCTTTAAGCAACCCTTGCACGTGGCAGACGGGCTGGTTTGGAACAAAGCAGACAGCTCCACATGGTTCATCAGAGGGGGGCAGGTGTGTGTGTGCATAAATGCATGATGGATGATTGGACCCAGTACCTTCACATTTAATGATATGGTTCTCCTGGGGAATGCTGGTGCAGAGGGCGTTTAAGTGTTTGTGGTTGGTGTGGATCGAGCAATGGTTGCCCAGACTAGGACATGCCTGGCCTTTCTTGCCAGTATTTGAGCCTCATGGTTGCCGCCAGACTCCCTGCTGCTACAGCACATTTGCGCCTGCACAGGAGATTCCACGATGACACTAGGGCCCTATGTCTTGCTTTTCACACCATTACGTTATTGTCTAGCACATAGTGCCGTAGATGGCAACAAAGCAAGGGGTTCTCCGGCAGATTGCATCTGATACCAGACTGTAGCGGCAGTAACAGTTAAAAAAACAAAAAAAACATCCCAAGTATTTCATCAGTATCTCAGCATCAGTAAAGTTTGTTTATATCCTAATTTATTGTTTTCTCATCCTGTCAGATCACATCCCAGAGGACCTGCAAGACCCTTTCTACACAGATCAGTATGACCAGGAACACATTAAACCCCCGGTGATCCGGTTACTGCTGTCCTGTGAGCTGTACTGTCGCGTGTGTGCCCTCATTCTCAAAGGAGACCAGGTGGCCTCTCTGCAGTCCCACCAGTCAGTCATCCAGGCCTTGTCGCGCAAAGGCATCTATGTCATGGAGGGAGATGACACGCCTGTCACAGATTCAGATCTGTCCTGCCAACCAATCAAAATGGTGCGTTGCATTCAAAATATATTTGGTCATTTTTTTTATCTTTGGATGTGTTTGGAATATACTACTCATAACATTTTTGCAGTCACGTTACATGATAACGTGAGTTTGTATAAGACGTGATTGTACATATTTAATAACATGCATGATGTACATTTATTACTGAACATAATAGAAACGTGACATTAAATATTTTTTGTATAACATTTATATTTATTAATGTACATCAAATATATACTTTATTTAAAAATAAAATATAGTGGGTTTTGTCATGCCGGAGGATATATATATATCTGTGAAAGATCGGTTCCGATCAGCAAAAAACAAAAAAGTAAATATAGCTTGGTGGGTGGGCAGATGTCACTTTGTTTTCCATTTGTTACTCAAAAGACTGTTTTAAGTACTTTGATACCACAGCAAAATCTACTAGTCTAACTAATAATGTTCAAACATTAGGATATTAAAGACATAATAGACATAATAAGTCTGTAATAAAACAAGAGCAAACACAAACTACAAACATAGATAAATAGAACAGAGTTACAAATAAAGTAAGGTCTAACATAAGTATTCAGGTAAAGTAACACTATTATTCACTGTATTAATTTTAATATAGATTAATCTTTATTAAATATTTGTTTTGTTGTTTGATTAACATTAATGACAAAGTCAGTAGCAGGTATTTTATGCTGTTGCTTTAAGACCTAATTCACAAGAACCAATACAATGATACACATCCGATTTCTTTCCCAACTGTTTACATTAAATTAAGACATGACCTACCGTGTTAGGAAAATACTTGCAGAGACGCTACATTTGTCCATTTAAGTGCAAGGAGACGTGATTCAGTTTTTCAATATGGAAGTGAGTTCTCAGTTTTCCCTTCACTTGATTGATTTAAAGTCATTTGAATGTCTAAATTGGTGAGACAAAACACAACTTTCAGTCTATGATGATAAAACTTAAGTTTACAAGCAATCTGTGAATCACATGCGTGCCGAACCGTGGGGCCTGGTCCATACGGATCAACTACGATCCATGATAGCCCTAATATATTTATTAATAATTTGTGCACAGTGTAATCTCCCATCTCTCTATGTGTGTGTACGTGCAAAAGTCCTCACCAGGGTGTTTGATTTTGTTATTGTACACTTTGCTCAGTCAAAAGAGCCCTAACCCCATATCGCTGATATTCTACTGCCAAGATATGGCAGGGGTCCCTTATGGACCTTTGTACCAAGCCCCAGGTCAAAAAAGCCCATCCCCAGCCCTCCATGATATTCTGCTGCCAAGATATGTCTGGGTAATATTAATTTGGGGTTGCTAGGGTGTTTTAGGTGGTTTGTAGGTAGAGTTTTACAGCCCCAAGTTAAAAGACATTCCTGATTTGATCCAGATGACCCCTTTTCGATTTCTATTTCTTGTGTAAAGCAGTAATAGCATAATTTGAAGTGTTATTCGCATCCATAGCACATGCACCAGCATTCTCTCTGGAGGAAGAAGCGATAATCGTGATGGTTGCCTTAGCAAGCACTAATTACAGTCCAGAACCAGACAAAGAAAAAGCAAATGTGATATGGAAACTGTGGTTTGCAGAGATCTTCCTGTTGTAGATATCTCTGCACTGACAGGAGAAAGCTGCTATTGTTGGCATATCCAGCTTGTGTTTTTCCTTTCACGTATAACCACTACAATCGCCTGTCCAAACAGTTTGTGTGATTGAGCTTAGGAAGCTCAGAGCGGAGTGGATTTCATTCACAGCTGTATTTTTTTTTTTTTTTTTTTTTTTTAGCCAGTGATGTGCTTTCTCCAGTGAATGGCAATCACTGATGTTGGTGAATCAGCATTGTACACTCAACCGTGCTTTTATCACTTGAAATTCAAATCTTTGTGGTCGAGCCCACACCCTGTGCAAAGCCTAATACGGTCTGATCCACACAAACCTGTTAGACCGAACAGAATGGCTTTGTGGGGTGTGTACTACTGTGTAGGTACAGCATGATGACTTTTAAAGTGGTATAGACAGAGCACAAAGCACATTTATGTACATTTGAACCTGACATCAAGAATGGAGTCTCCTCGCTAGTAAAAGTCACAACAGTGATTTGCAAACTTTATGACATGAAGTGCTCTTTTTAATCTAGTTTAATTGACTATGCACCATGAATTATTTGTGTACGGCGAAAAAGCATGTTTACCAATTACCATTCTATTTAGCTGACGTCTGGCTTAAATGCTACTGTGTTAACGTGGCCTTTAGGGATTTACTGTTTTCAGACAGTAAGTCCCACAGCAGGATTTTTATTCTCTGCTTAAAGATGTGATGAACTGAGAAATCAAAATTTTCCTTGAGCTTTTGACATCTAAGAGGTCATCATATTGTAAGTTTCAAAGAGGATAAAACCCCACCCCGCAGAAGAAGATCAACGCCTACTTCAACACGGCCGGTTTAGCCCCGCCCATCGATTCGCACATTACACGCATAGCTAAATAACATAGGCCTACCTCGTGATGACAAACCGGATCGAGCTACCGAGCAATACAAAATATTGTGCAGTGCCTGGTTGTGGAAGAAGACAGTCGCTGCATATGCTTCCCCTGGATTCCAATAGGACTGCATGGATAAACTTTATTTTTAATGACGTTCCAGCTGACGAGGGTAAAACACTGTCTGTCTGTTCGCTTCATTTCACTGAGGGTTGTTTTGTAAACAAGACTGGATTTGCAGACCGATTAAGAGTAAAGAACGGTGCTGTGCCGTCTATATTATGGGGCTTTTCCACTGCATGGTATGGTACGGTTTGGTTCGGTATGGCACACTTTGGCGCTTTTTCCACTGCATGGTACGGTATGGTACGGCTCTCTTCGACTCGCTTTAAATGGTACCTGGTCTGTTGAGGTTCCAAGCGTACCGTAGTGGTACTAAATGTGACGTGAAACACTGCAGATCACTGATTGGTCGGACAGAATCGTCACTACCAGTGTCATTGTATTTGCGACCAATAGACATCGACGCGAGAAACCAAACACGCTAGATTTAAATAGCCAGTAACAGCCACTGCTGTTATCGATCAGTTTATAATCCCACCCACTTTAAAGCGGTACTAACTGCAGTGGAAAAGCAACCAAGCTAAAGCGAACCGAGCCGTGCCGTGTCGAGCCAAGTCATACCACGCAGTGGAAAAGCGGAGCGAGCCGAATCGTGCCGAGCTGAACCGTACTGAGCCGTACCAGCAGTGGAAAAGTGCCATTAGATCCGACAGGAATGGTGCAGCACACGGACTCTGAGTCGAACATATATGGGCGAATCATTCCGGTTGCCATTTTACAACATTGGATGTTTTTGAAACAATTTCCCCCACGTGCACAGACGAGTGAGTTGAAACTCATTATAATATGCAAAACTGTTCTCCATTCCCAGCAGTGAGCGTTTACTTCCAAGTCTTTAGTGTGAGACGCCCATAAAAACCAAGCGTTTTTTGAGCTGGGCTCATAGCTAGGATGGAAAATAGCCTATTACTTATTGATTTTGATGTTTTTGAATGCAAAAACCAAGCGAACGTTATAAGTTCACCTCACACAAGAATATAATAAAACTTAAAAAGCCAGTTCATGACCCCTTTAATGTTTAATGGATATCTGCCTGACCACTAAATTTGGTTGACCATTGGCAAAACTTGGAATGGGATACTAGTGTATTGCTTACTGCACTGTACATTACCATTCAAAGGTTGAGGGTCAGCAAGTTTAAAACAAATGCATTAAATTGATCAAAGGGTACAGTAAAGACTTTTAAAATGTTGTAAAATTCTATTCAAAAAAATGCTGTTTTTTTACTTTCTATTTATTAAAGAATCCTGAATAAAAACTATCATGTTTTCTAAAATTATTATTAACTATTTTCAACTTTGCTAATAATAAAATGGTTTCTTGAGCAGCAAATAAATGCAATAATTGTGTGATCAAATAAATGCAGCATTGGCTGAGCATAAGAGACTTCTGTCTTTCACACACATTTATGACCTTTAGAACACACATACCTTTAAATGGTAGAGCATGCTTTAATGATTCCAGTTGTTTTGCAATTTTAATTGGTGTCGATTATCTTAACTCTTGGTTGTCTGATCAACTAATGAGATTTGAAAAAGTAACGGCTGATTCAGTCAAGTTGACAGTATGTCATTGGGGGACACAGTGTGCTCTTGACTGTTATATGGCCCGTATTGGGAAATGTAGTCATCTTGTTTTTTAATGCAAATTTCATACTGTGTGCTGCACAGTACACATACTGCAGATATGGTACAAATAGTGTGATAGGGTGCTTTTCTGCTTTACTACAACGTTTATCTGAGTCCAAAGTCCATCACATTCCAGTCTTCTGGTTTATACTTGTCAGTCGTCTGACATGCTATCTGAGAAAAACACTGTGAGAGTTTGCTTACACTTTGAGTCACGGATCAGTCAGCTGAGATTGCAATGCTGTTGTATGAACTAGTCAGTGGTTGACTGCTGTTGGGGTTGCCATGGTAACTGGATGGGCTTTGTTCATAGTCTCAAACTAGACTGAATGTTCAAGTGCTTGGTGTATTTTGTAATGGGTTATTCAAAGCATGAGGTAGTGTACACGGTTGTAGCCACTAGCCAGCATGAGGAATGTTACTTAAAGGTTTTTACATTTCATGAGAAATGCAAAGTATTATGTTACCTACTTCATCTTGACTGCTTTTTGGCAGATTAACTAGACTAGCTAGAGCAGTATGACCTTCTTTGGGCTTAAAAGGAGATTGTTTCCTCAAAGCTTTGTGCACATTTTTTTCCTTTCTTAGTCTGAGGAAGAGCAGCACCCTTAAACATTTGGACTTTCTGAGTATAGGGACGTTTCTTTTATTTGGCTGTAATAAAGTACCAGTTTTGTCAATGTACTGTGAAAGAAACGTTTTACTTTCATATGCATAATATTTATTATAAATGAATAATATTAATTTATTTACTTTTTTTAGAGCCCAACCGATAAAGAATTTTGAAGGCCGATACAAATATTTTTGGGTTTTAAAATCCGATATTCCGATATATCGGCCGATATATATATTTTTTTATTAAATATTTTTGGATTTCACACACGTGTAAAAGAAAAGCTCATTCATGTTAACATTCATTCAAGCTCATTTATGTTAACGTTAGCGGTCTTCCACTGATGATAGTGGCATTAGCTAGCTTTGTGGTTAGCTAGTCTATGATGAGCCATAATTTAGCAATAGATAACATCATACTGCAAATTGTAAAACATTCATTTTCAATATAAAGGGCCAAGGAGAGATGATTGAAGCCTGTTTCATCCGTTTTTACTTTATTTTTTAAATATTCATTATTGGCCATTATAACTGCCGATACCGATATTTTGGAAAATGCCTAATATCGGCCGATAACATCGGCCGGCCGATATATCGGTCTGGCTCTACTTTTTTTGCATGATGCTGATTTTCATCAAGCACTATGATCAAGTTTTTTATGATCATAGTACTTGCTCATAATTAACTAACCGCTAACCGACATTAAGAATTTTGACCGATTAATATTAGATAAATGGTTTAAAAAGTAATGTAAGTCATTTTTCAAGATATTCTAAAGTATGTTCAACAAAAGAAAGGGATAAGTCTCGTACAAGTTGCTTTTTATTATTAAATTTGGAAATAACATAACTACCGGTAAATAAAGCAAAATGTTTACAAACATAATAAACACTTATTTTGAATGGGACTTATTTAGTAAAATAGTAAGGTTTTGGATTTTTTTTTATCATAATTGTATAATATCACTGTGTTTGTTTGCTCTGTTTTATAGTACTTATATGATATTTGTGTGTTAGTAATTTTTTTTTTTTTGTCATAAAAATAGCCTTAAGGCCCGTACACACCGGGACGAATATCAGCGCGCGTTATTCGTCAGCGTTTTTCAACGCGTTTTTTGTGTTCCCACCCAAGCGTTTTTCGCTGACGATGAGCTGAGTGAACATGCAAATTCATTCCTTGACATTAGATGGCGCTTAATGTAAAACAGAAATAATAATAGAATACTATACTAGGGTGATCATATTCATGTCTCAATGTTTTATTATAACAGATTAAAAAAAACGAATGAAATAATGATAGAAATAATGTCTTCTGTACAATAGATATATATATAAATAATAAATAACTAAAAGAAATGCCTCCAAATGTAACAAAAAATAGCTCTTACAAACTTACGAACTAACAAAATCTATTTATATCTTTAGTTTTCATCCTCTTTATCCTGTTTTCTTCCTCATCCACCTTGTTTGCCCATCTATATTTTGCTGTAGAACTGATCTTTCCCAGCAGTTTTTATTTGAAAACGGCATTTTCATCACTTAAAAACAGCCAGGACAGGACGTGGAAACAGGACATGTGTAATGCAAAGTTGAGATGTTGCCCAGAGATAAAAAACATAGCACTAGTTGTCGGATGAACAGATGCACGAGAGGTATTTCCCCGCGTTTAATAAAACCTCTCAAACGTTACTCTTGTCTTCATACATGGGGATCGAGCGAGAAAAAATACACAAACAAACATCCAATTCTGGTCACAATAGAAAAATAAAATAAAAGAAAGAATACAAAGAGTCGGCAAAGCGGTTATCTCCTCTCATCACTTGTCAAAATCTAACTGACACTACGCACACTATGCGCAGTTCTCATCTCAACTCGGATTTCTATAAAAGGACAAAGTGACCGTTATACATGTCCCGGGAAAACAGGACTGTTGGTCATCCTAATTTTATGACAGAAATACTAATATAAATATTATCATAGCTCTTTGTGGTCCGGACCAGCAGTTCAACATTCGTCGTGCCCATGGGTATCTTGTCTTGTAGGCTATATCTTCTTCGCCGTATGTGTGCTCGGCAAGACCGTTTTGCGTTTGAGCGCCCCCAAGTTGTGTTTTACTGTCACTTCAGAAGCCCCAGACACGTGAGCAAACCCGCCAATCTCTTTGGTCGGATAGTTTTTGACGCGGCGCGTCAAACCAAAAAAACGAACCCGAGGCGTTTTTTTAAAAATGACGCTTTTACGCGTGCCGTTTTTCGCGTCAGTGTGAACACTCACATTGGCGCCCATTGTTTAGTCACGAGGCGTTAAACGTCAATGAATATCGCGCGCAAAATTCGTCCCGGTGTGAACAGGCCTTTAGATGCTGACATGGCATTAAATAAAACTATCTATCTAGGTCATAGGCACTTATCCATTGTAAATGAATTCTAATTTAACAATCGTGTTGGTTTATGATCGGCTAAAGAGCTTTGCTTGACGCTAAAAAATGAAATGAATTTCTCTATAGTAGTACTACATTTACAAATGTACTTAATGCTGTCTTGAAATGTATAGGTACAATGCATTGTGCTGTATGAAAGTGCAGTAATGTGACACTTCTTTGTCCTCTGTTTTGTGGCACAGAGTTCTCACATCCCCATGATTGATGCTTTGATGATGGCCTACACTGTGGAGATGATCAGCATCGAGAAGGTTGTGTCCTGCGTGAAGCGGTTCTCCACATTCAGTGCCTCCAAAGAGCTCCCCTTTGACCTTGAGGATGCTATGATCTTCTGGATCAACAAGGTGTGTTTTTTGGGAAGGGTGTGGCCCTTAGTCGAGTCTTGTTTGTATTGGAACTGTCCTTGATGCTTTTTAACTGAACACAGCTTAAATGGTGAAATTTCTGTTTGAATAGACATACTGTGTTACATGTACTAATAGCTTACCTGCGTTTGTCTAGTCGCTTAGGGGGCCTTTCAGTGCTTGGCCAGATCATGTCCATTCATGCAAGCATGAAGATCTCTGCCAGCACCTTTAAAAGAAGGCTTTAGAGATTTCAGATGTTTATTGTGAATTATTTTCTATGTATCATAGCACTTCCCTTCTTTGTGCTGCAGGTGAACCTGAAAATGAGGGAGATCACAGAGATGGAGCACAAATCAAAACAGCATTTGCTGGATTCTCCAAGTCATCAGAAGGTACCAGACATCCCAGCACAAGTGTTTCACTCATAGATTGTAAAAACTCTTTAATTCTCAGGCGCTGTTTAGACCTGGTTTTAACATCTGTCTTGAGGAAGTGAATATCGTTAAAGATAAGTTTGAACAGGGTTGTATGTGTCTAGAAAAAAACTTATTCAAACTGCACTGAAGGAAATGTTAGTGGGAAAGGGGTTTTTGTTTTGTTTGGTTTGGTTTTTGTAAATAATTGCAATTTTAATTGGTAATCTAAAAAATCTGGAAATCTTTTCTCCCAAAAAAATTTCACCCGAAACGTGTTTGAGACGTACAATCTTCTGATCACTTGATTGTATCAAATGCAACAACGCTTGTTAATACCAGGTGTAAACAGGACCTCAGGTGTCAACTGAAATGTCAAGACTCATCTGAATACATAATGTAACAACAGACGGCTTGTGGAAATGATCTAATATCTTCAGTGGCATCACCCCTGTTTCTCCTCTAACCTCATAGCAGGTTCACATCTGTCTGCTCTTTTCTTCCCTGACTTCACATCTTCTCTGCTCCTCTTCCCGTCTCTTTCCCTCTAACCTCCTCCCTCGCTACTGGGATAGTCTCCCTCAAAATGGTATTGGAAACTAGTACCTGTAAGTTTGCTGTGAGTGCTTCCTCTCCACTGCACGCGTAGTATGTGTCAGTCCCGACGTTCGCCATCACCACTCAGGTCACGCTTTTATCTAATCAGTGCACACTGGAAGACACTGTTGTGCAGTGGCTCACGCTGTAATCGCGCAAAACGATCTGCCTTTCACCCTTTGAGCACATGCAGTTATGAGCGAACACATGCCGCTGAGCGTAATTTGTGTGTGTTTGATAGAGAGAGTGAGTTTGTGTGTGTTGGAGTCTCTTTCTTTGGCTTTCGTCTTCTCATCTTTTGCTGCCATTTCCATCTTCATTTGTCTATTTCTTGTTCTGTCCTTCAGGCTGATCTTGTGTTTGTACCTGCCCATTGCATGCTGGATCTTGTGGGGGTTTCATGAGTGACACAGAGATCCTCTGTCTCCATTCTGCTAGCTTTGCCTTTAGATTTGTCTAGCTTTCACTGTGTCCTGTCTGAAACCTAGACTTGGTGTCTGTTAGGTCTGAACACTTGAATACATTTACAAGATTATGGTTATTGCTGCTGTGATAAATGTGTAGATGCTGATGTTTAATATGCAGGCCGATACCTGGCTTTTATTTAAATTATCGCCATAGGCTGATACATTTATTTTTTCAGCCTGTCTGATAAGAGTCGGAGAAGAGGGACTTTTATTTTGACTGCACTGAGAACCCCAGTGCCTGCTAACAGATATGTCTGATATAAATTGAAATGCTGGAATACTTTTTATGTATACATATACATCTGTGCATGATGGAATTTTTTCAGAAAATGTCAAATAAATATCGATATCATTCTAGAAATTATTAATGTATTATTTACTGTCTTTAAATGTGATATCATGCATTTATCATCATGCTTTATATCAGCTGTCTGCCTCCCTGCATTCGAAGCCTGCAGACCCACTGCTCTGCACATTTTGAATGTTGTCTCCCTTATCTGACACACTTCCTTCAGTTCATGGAGCTATTTTCTAACAAGCTGATGATCTGAATCAGGTGTTAAATAAAGATGACATACAAAATGTTAAGAACCACTGCTCTATATTGGCATTGGCCAGCAAACGATTCGCATCAGTCAACCACTACATTTGTGGATCGTTCGTATTTTTGGTTCTTGGCTTTGTGTTGGTTTACAAAGGTGTTTTATGCAACCATTAATTAGAAAGTGTAGTTGCAGTCCTATATGTACCAACAGTGTATCAATGTTTCTTGCTCTTATGATTTCATATCATTAGTTGTTGTTGAATTAAGTTTGAATTAAAAGAAGAATTTCCAAGCTGATCTTTTCCACACAACAAAAAGTGAATGAGAACTGGGCCTGGACCTGGACACTTTAGAACTACATTGGAGCAGAAGAACTCATTTTGTTTTAGTGCATAAGTTGTATTGATTTTTTTTTATTATGCTGCTTTACGTTTGTATATGTGTGTGTGTGTGTGTGTGTATATATATATATATATATATATATATATATATATATATATATATATATATATATATACACACACAGAGATATATACACGCATAGTGCGTGCATAATCATTATGCAAGTTGATATTCAGATTTTTTTTTTAATTTTACCAATTCCAAACCACTTCAATCTTAATAACTACTATTCATTTTGTATTTAATCATTAATAAGTTATATATCATAAAGGGAAGTTCAGAAGTGAAAAACGCCTTATACTTGGGTGTGCATTATTATTAATCAAGTTTACTTTTACAGGTAAAATTGGCCAAAAAAAGAGATTTAACTCGCACTGAAAAGTAAAAAATTCTTAAATGCTCATGAGAAGGATGCAATACTAATGCAGTACTAGATATTGCGAAATTAAGGATTGACCAGTGGACAGCAAAATGCTCACAGGTTCAGCAGGGTCATACAAAAACAGGCCAAGAAAAAAGGCACGTTAACCTCAAAAGATTTTTACTGACACCGGCATAGAATACCGCTTCAGACGATTCACATTTTGTCAAGGATCCTCATAAGCACAGTTCTTAAATGAGTAAAAAAGTGGTAAATGAATGTAAAGAAAAAATGGGTTGTCACATCTCCCGTCAGGTCTTAATAAATTTGCTGCTGTTTGTGTTCTTATTGTTAATCAAAGAACAAAAAAGAGAAAATCACACTGCTCTTGACTGAATTACTTTTGTAGCTTTAATAAGGATTAATCTATATTCAATTTATAGGCCTAATTAGATAAATTAAGTAGAAAATAACCTTAGCGTTGAGCCCTGATTTATTAAAAGCATGCTAAATGTGACATTTTATTATAATGGGATTACGTGAAGATTTTAAATTTTATTAAATGTTAATTTATACTATATTGACATTATTAATTACAGTATACTGTAATGTTGAATGGCTATAATTAATGGCTACATTTTAGGGGGTAAAATCAATCAATCAGTAGAGACCAAAAAATCAAATAAAAGGGTGGCATAAAAAATTTAGATATGCTGTCTTTGTTTTTTCTATATTGTTTTGGAGATTAATATATTGGAGATAAAAATATATTAAAAATGTTTAATGTTAGCTGCAATTAATTAGAGAAAAAGTGTGATTTCGTAAAAAAAATAAATAAAATAATCGATTGACAGCAATTACTTTTATTTATTTATTTTTCACTGCCCCAGGCCCTATTCACTTATGTAATATGGAGAAGAGCAACTTTGACATTCTGCTAAACATCTCTTTTTGTCTCTCTTGGAATTTTTTTTATTTTTTTTAATGACATGAGGTTTAGTAAATGACAATTTTGTTTTTATTTGGATGAATTAATCCTTTAACATGTCTGTTAGTCTTAGTTACTTATGTTATAACTGTTGTCTAGTGGCTATCTAGTTTAGTTAGACCGACAAATGCTATTTAGCCTCAAGGATCAAATATGTTCCTCTTGCCTATGTGATACCAGTGCCATATACCAAAGATTACTTTGTGGAATAAAGCCTGTTGTTGTAGGTGTTTTTGACAATTTGGCCTCCTCTCATGTCACCTCTAGGTACGGTATCGGCGGGATCATGCCTCAGGTAGACAGATGCCCTTCTTCCCCCTTTTGGAGGACCTGATCAGGGACGTGTGTGACGGTGCTGCACTGCTGACTGTGGTCCATTACTACTGCCCAGACCTGATGAAGCTTGATGGTAGAGTGAAATAACAGACTAGTTAACTAGTCGTATTATTTCCTAAAGGAATTTCAAACCTGAGTGTAATCTCTTCACTGCCAGTGGCACCAAATCGAATCAGGTCGCCCAAACACTCCTGCTGCCTCCTCCACCCTGCCCCCTACTTCCCCCTTAACAGTTTACTAAGTAGACCCCCCTCCAGTTACGCCATTGGTTGAGAAGGTTGTTGCTATGTCAGGCAGCTTAAACAAACCAAACATGTTTTTTGGAAAATCAACATGGGGCCACAGTTATTTACTGCATATTCAGCCGGAAAAGGAGAAAGTATTTTAACACACCGTCCCTTCAAGATTGGTGCTGCACTTCATTTCAATCTTGTAAATCTTTACATATGAAATAATTTGTTGATTGAGCCTTTATAGACATGTCAGTGCCATTTCTTTTTATTAAGATGCACAGCAGTAATGTTTTTTTTTCTAAGGAATCTTTATAAAAAGCTACTTCAATGTCCCAATTGAACTAAGGCTTAAACATGGGTTAATCTAAGCCCTGTTTGTGAAACCATATAATGCAATGCAATGCGATACAATGAATGAGACATTTACAAATAAATATTCCTCAAAAGTCAATGTATCATATTTGATACTCTAATTTGAAAAGATTTCTCTAAAGAAATACTGTATGGATAATCAAATAAACCTAAGTTGCTTCAGTCCAGTAAATTAAATTCAGTAAAACAATCAGTAAACAATTCAAAGCAAAAAGACACATGTTCCCACTACCTGAAAGGACACGTTTTTAGAATTATGCTAAAGGGCCTTTTAGTATTAAAGAGTTAGTTCACCCAAAAACTTAAATTGTCATTAATGACTCACCCTCATGTAGTTCCAAGCCCTTAAGACCTCCATTCATCTTCAAAACACAGTTTAAGATATTTTAGATTTAGTCCGAGACTGTCCCTCCATTGAAAATAATTTTAATTTTTGGGTGAACTAACCCTTTAAAGTATTAAAAAAGTAAAAACTTTCAATCAGACGACAGAAGGCATTTAATAGGCTTTTCAGCGATGCTTTGATTGTTGATAATTTAGAGGCCTTAGAAATTTGCATATCAAATATGATACAGTAGGTATCTTGAAGTTTGTGTTTGTTGGTTTGCTTTTTCATTATGTTGTTTGACTGTAGTTTTATATCCCTGGTGCTGTACCTCGTAACGGTTCTATGAAATGTTATTTTCTGATACTTCAACTCACTAGCAAATATTGACCTCTTTGGATTAAGCATTCATGAATGTCAGAGCCTGCATGCCTCAGGATAGCTTGTTTGCTGACTTTGTGTTTCATGTTATCTGCAGACATCTGCTTGAAAGAGGTGACCTCAATAGCAGACAGCCTTTATAATATCCAGCTGCTGAAAGAGTTTGCCAATGAGTACCTTAACAAAAGCTTCTATTTGACTTTAGAGGACATGTTGTATGCACCTCCTGTGCTCAAGGTAAGTTATTCAGTTATGTATAATGCGTCTCATCATTAACAGGACGTCTCATTTCCCTATGGATCTATGTTCTTGATTTATTTACTGTTTTGTTTTTTCTTTTGCAGCACAACGTCATGGTATTTATAGCAGAGCTCTTCTGGTGGTTTGAGATTGTCAAGCCTCAGTTTGTCCAGCCAAGAGATGTTCAGGAATTTAAAGACGGTGAAGAGTTTTTTTTTTATTGTGCATTTGTCATATTATTGTGTGAAGTGCCTAAAGTTGTGGATTTGTGTTTTCTGCCTTTTTTTGCTGACATCTAATTTTTTAATCCAATAAAGTTTACATAAAGCCTCAACCAACATCCTCAAATGTTGACTATTGTACTAATAATTTGACTTAATATTATAATTGCAGCAAGAGCAATGACTCAGCCCAAGAGTGCCAGGCCTACTGTACCCATCTCCAATGCCACCAAACGGAGCTTCCTGGTGTCTCCTGGTGTGGTTGATCCAGCTCTTCCTGTCCAGAGCAGCCCGGAAGTTTGTAACAGGTACTTCCTGCACCCTGAAGAATCTGAGCCTCTGTAAGTGCTTTATGGTTTTGTCTCTGTTCCATGTGTAAAATCATTCATTGTGGTAGTTTCAATGTAAAAATATGCCTTGGCCATTCTTAATTTCTTTTTAAATAAACGTATATATATATATATATATATATATATATATATATATATATATATATATATATATATATATATATATATTTATATCTTAGAACTAACATTCCCTTCTTTCTAAACTAAAACTATTTCTACCAGGCAGACCCCTACTACTTCAGCTACCAGAGTAAAAAAAAACACCATGCACCGGCCGAGTGTTCACTATGACATTCTTCACAAAGTATAATTATAAAACTTTTAATGCAGAAGAGTTTAGATTTATCTAAAGGTATTGCTGTTATTTTAAATAACCTCAAGATAACCTTGTTTGGATTCATTGATGTTGTGATTAGGAATGGGTCCAACACCCTACTTGTCAATTAGTGAGGTTGAGGTTATACTCAGATTATTTTTGTTTGTGCTTTAATTTAACTTGCTGACAAAGTTTAATCTATAGCTGCATCCCCTTTAAAGCACAAGCAGATTGCATTGCATTACATAGTTTTGCTCATCACTAGTCATGTGAGCTATACAAGATAGATAAATAATAATGTAGGACATCTGTAGGCTTCCATATTTTGGGAAATATTGCTTTTGCATTCAGGCATGCACTTTAGAGGGAACTTTGCTTGCATGATTATGATTCACGCTTGAATCATATATTGTCTCATAACATCTTTTGCCTTGTCATGTTGTGCCTGTGTTTTTTCGGCATGCTGAGACTGTACTGCGCTGCCCTGCCTAACTTAAATTATTTTACTTTGCTTACTTTTATTTCACAGGCAAAGTAAAAAATAATACAAGCTACTCAGAAATAAAATACATTTTAATGTCATGCTAGTGCTCTGTAATTTAGTATTCAGACTGTTTTAGATAATATAATGTTTTAGATGTTATTCTTTTTAAGGTCCTAAACAGAGCAGTGCTGCTTGCCTATATTTATCCATCCACATGGAAAATGTTTAATGTCAGTTACGATTAGATTTTGGCTGGATAGACCTCTGAGGGCCTGGACATTTGTCCTATTTTTTTTTTTTTGTGCTGGTGGTTTGCCAACTATGTTCTCTGCTTGCTGTTTCAGTAATAAGGGAAGTTCCAGCTTCAGCCCCTCCCATCCACTTCTGCCACTGAGACAAAGACAAAAGAAGGCTCAGCCAGGAGATGAAAGCACGGGTATGGCATAAAGCTTCTGCTGCCATTCATAGAAATTCTATTTAACTAGTTTTTTGTTTTTGTTTTTCACATGAAATGTATATATTTTTTTAAAGTTCCTTTGCTTAAAGTGATACTTCAGGATTTAGCATTAAGCTTTGTATTAGTAGAAAATAGGGCTGGGTATTGACACAAATTTCACAATTCGATTTCGGTTCACAAGCTTGCAATTCGATTCGATTCCGATTAAATATTGATTATTTTGGATATCAGTTACAATAAATGGCAAGTTTTCTCAAGGAAATCAAATATCTTAACTAATGCTGTAAACTATGGGAGTCTAGTTGTAGCCTACAAGGCTTCATTAGCCTAATATGAAGGTAATAAGGAACTGTTTTGTAGCTATACAAACACTTAAATTACACTTTTATTTATTTTATAATAAGAAGATTATATGAAATAGAAACATTTAAATGGTGGCTGTCATAAAAACTTGCCAGATTTATTCAAATATGCATTAATTATTGAAGAACATTAAGATTATAATGCATATGTAATATGGTGTATATATTTAGCAAAATGCTCCTCTCTAGAGTTATTTTTTCTAGCTGACTAACGAGTTTATTTTTTTATTTTTTTTATACCTTTATTTAACCAGAAATAAAACTCGTTGAGATTAAAAATCTCTTTTACAAGAGTGTCCTGGCCAAGACAGGCAGCAGCAATAACAAAGTTGCAGACATAAAAAAAAAAAAAAACACGTAACATATAGCATAAACATAAAACATAAAAGCAAGGATCATCCAACTAATTATTTATAGCAATTACAGACAGTATGTATAGCCTCTATGTCATTTAAAAGTAATTTAAAAGCAACCAGTGAAACTGGTTGCCGAAGATGTAAGACATCTTGCAGTTTATTCCATGCGCTAGGGGCCGCATACACAAACGACCCTTTTCCCATTTCAGTCCGGACATGAGGGACGGACAACAACAATAAGTCCTCAGAACGAAGACAATATTATGTGGGTTTTCTGAGGTAAACATGACGATACATGACATTGATTACAAGCTCTTTAACTGACGTCTTTCCACGGTTGAAACGCTGATTAAACGAATCAATGTGACATGATACGGAAGTTGTACTCTATCTTTTAACACACTTTCCGATGCTCATTTATCTTTATTTCGCGCTGTAACTGGTATTATTAAGCCGGAAGAGAGATCAGCGCTGTTGCTTCTCTTGAGCTGCGCCAGAGCGATCTCACACCACAGCGCCAAAACGTTATTTATGTTTTTGAATTTCTAAAGAATATGGATGTAATTTGAAAATTGAGACTTTGTTTCATATCAATAGTAACAAAGTACAAAGAGTATTGTGATTTTTTGGATGCGCGCAGCCGCGATACAAATACAATAAATGTTCCATTCATTCAAATGAAACAGGATGACTAATCGATTCTTGAGAGGTTCGTAAAAATGAGAATCGATTAATATCGAAAAATCGATTTTTATTACCCAGCTCTAGTAGAAAACCTGTAGTATTTTGAATTACCATGCTTTCCACCCTCATGTCTCCCTGAGACGAGAGAGATATGTATATATAATTCTGAGTCCCAATTCGCATACTATCCGTCCTAAATAGTATTCGAAAATAGAATAAGTACGTCCCAAATTGTTGTATGTTGAAATGAGTGTTTCAAAGGTACCCGGATGGTCTACTATTTCCGGTCAGAATCCGAAGTGTAGATCAATGCACACTCTAAGGGCTGATATTGCCCACAACCCATCGTGCGTTGGACGAGGATTCGGTTAGAACTACAAACACAAGTAAAAAGTGTTAAGAAACTACAGACATGGAGGACGTGCCGAGTCCCACGGTAATGTTGAGAGGTTTAGATAAAGAGGTTTGAGTCATTAATTATCAGTATCTAACCTAACGAAAAAAAAAAAATTAATTCAATGTTGTCTACATTATATTGCATCTGCAGCAGCATTGTGAACTTTTGTAAAGATACGTTTAGCCATTACCTTTTAAATGCATCATTATATTCAAATTGCAAACACAAGGAGATTATCCGCATGAAAGACCCCTGACTGGCAGATCAACGTGCTCTCCGAAACAGTAGAAAATCAAATTAGATTGAATGGTGGATTTTAACTGTAACAAGATGATTGACAGGGCAGTTTAGTGTGACAGGATGCACGCAGCACACGACAGAGCTGTCCGTTAAAGATGACGTGATAGTATGTCCCAAAGCTTGCCTACTCTTTTGCTACACACTCAAAAGTATGTACTTTTTCTTCACAAAAAGAGTACATACTTTTAGGGCGTAGTATAAGTAAGTGAATTGGGACGCAGGGATGGTGTCAGCCATCTTTTTTTGGAAGCTAAGCTAGCAGGCTCTTGTTCTGTGGAGAAAGCTGAGTAGTAGGGGTTACCATCCCCTTTTTCCCAGACATGTCTGGGATTCAGCTTTTGCTTTCTGCAGCCGCCATTCATTGTTTATATGCACAACTTTTGTTCCAATCTAACGGAGTTCATTCCGATTGGTAAATCATTGGTGTTTACATGAACGCTAAACAAGTGATCGTTAGATGTGCGTTTTAACATTGCTAAGACAATTCCCGCTCCTCCGTGAGAGCGTCTCACAGGTGTCGCTCATCAGTAATCACGCCACCGGCCTTGCGCCGTTCTCCTGCCCTAGTCTCGTCCTTCTCGCCACAGTAAACATAATGAATGTCGACTGTAGAACGCAGAAGCCGAATCCCAGATATTTTGGGCGATCCCATAACACATTTTCAGGTAGACTCATCACAGAGACTCACTAGTAGGCTAAACTTGCTGTTTAACTACTGTGCTCTGTTACCGTTTGGCGTGACCTCCTAGGGCAGTGAAGCAAGTGCATTCTGGGAGTTGTTGTCTTTCATCCACAAAAGCCAAAATTAAATTTTCTGGCTTTTCTCAGTCTAGAAAGCTCAAAATTTAAAAATAATTTCACATTTCTTCTAGAGCCAGACCGATATATCGGCAGGCCGATATTTTCGGCCGATATTAGGCATTTTCCAAACTATCGGTATCGGCAGTTATAATGGCCGATAAATGAATATTTCAAAAATAAAAACGGACGAAACACGATTGAAACCATGTCATGAGAGTTGGAGTTGTATAGTTATTTAGTAGTCCACCATAGGGCACTCTACACCGTCCCTGATGGCAACACTTGTTGAGTTGGTCACGAGACATACATTGCTTGAATAACAATTAAAAGAACATCTCCATCAGTTCTCTTAACTCAAATAAGCATGACCGAATTTGTGACACTTACGTCCAGTTTTGCTGCTGTTAAATAAGCCGAGAGTGAAGCAGAATTACCTAGTAATAATTGTTACGTTGTTACAGTGTAGTTGACTGACTGTCCTTTTAACTTTAGACTGAAGTATTTCTGTAATAGCGTGTGACCGTTATAGCAATGAGACATATCATCTCTCCTTGGCCTGTTATATTGAAAATGCATGTTTTACACTTTGCAGTAAGACGTCATCCATTGCTAAATTATGGCTCATCATAGACTAGCTAACCACAAAGCTAGCTAATGCCACTATCATCAGTCTGTTCTGTGGTGACAATAAAAGAAAAAAGTTTCTTTTTAAAATGCATGATCATATTATTTTAGTTAAAACTGATAAATAACTACAAATAACTAATGTTAGGTAAATCTATAAATGTTTTGTTGCGCGTTTCGGAAAAAAAAATATATATATATATATCGGCATATCGGATTTTAAAACCAAAAAATATTTGTATCGGTATCGGCCTTCAAAATCCTTTATCGGTCGGGCTCTAATTTCTTCTACATAAATGACCCATTTTAAATACGTATTCATCTTCTGAGAGGTGAAGAATCCCTTTAAACTTTAAAAGTTGAATATTCTGTCCATTTGTTTATTATTATAAACTTAAATTAAATGGAATCTGTAACTTAAGCGGTTTAGGCAGAATAATGAGGATTAGTTATTTAGAACAAAGTCCTAACCAGAATGTTTGAGTAATATGATATTTGGCTTAAAGAAAATGAAGTTGGTTTTATCCCCATGATGACCCTGCCCACCCCATTATTTTTATGACTGTTAAGGCCCTTTTGTCCACTCCAGTTTTCATTTGTTTTTTTTTAATACTATTTTTTTATCTGCATTATGGTCATGTGAATGAATGCATAAATTGTGAAATATACTTAAAATTTGTTTCACTCAATTTTATGCTGATTTAGACAAACTGTTGTATTGTAATAATTATTATTAGTTAATTTTCATATGAAAAATGTGGGGGTAGATGTTGTGTCAAGTCAGCGGTTGTTTTAGTGAGTGACTTAGACTTAGGTTATCAAATTCTCAGACTTCTGCTTTTCTTATTAGCCTGTCGAAATCGCTCCAATTCTTTGACGCAAGAAGCTCACTCCAGAGGATCTGTGGCTTGGTCAGATAAACGGCAGAGGTACAACACTATTGTTAAATATAAGTCCTTAAAACATATATTTTAAGATATTACATTGATTTTATATTTAGTTTGGTAATTCTTATCAATTCTTATCATAATAATTAGGCCACTGTCTCAGCTGAATCGGTATGTTCTCCACTCTGCTACGGACAGCGATGCAGACTTGGCCTCGGGCGACAGCATTAGTCTGACTTGCTCTATCAGTGAGGACAGCCTGGCTTCCACTGTCACACCCAAGCACCAGAGCCATCCGGGTCACGGCAGTGTTAAACGGATCAATGGCCATGCTCTACTGGGCAACGTTAACATGGATGAAGAGGATGAGCTGGTGAGCATTGCCAAGGCCGATTCATCTAAGGACGACATCACCCTGTTAAACTCTGAGGATGCAGAGCGACAGAGTGCTACCCCTGGTGCTAAAACATGCATTTGGGGAAGACAGGAGGAAGCATCCTCAGAATCCCGAAACGCCAGTTTCTTCCTGGAACCTTTGATGCCTGCAGTTCTCAGGCCAGCCAAAGAGAAGTCCGTAAGCCTGAATAAGGAAGAAGAGTCAGGAGAAGGGCGGCATCGAGGTTCAGCACGAAGAGTGGCAGGAGCAGAAAGTGCTCTTTCATCTACCAGACGGAGACCTCCGCACACTATTAACCGGACCTTTACCCCCAACACCAGCTCTGAGTTTGAGACCACCACTGAGCACAAATCCAGTGAACTTGTGCCTCTAGCCCCTGGGCAAACGCAAGCTTTCAAACCACTGGCGACAAGTAGCGTTGAGCAGTCTTCTGCTGAGCGGTCACCTGGGTTTTACCTTCATTCATCTGTGCCTGAGGACAAGAGCCCGGTCCAAGCATGGGACATCCATCCAGGGTCTGATATAGAGACCGTGGAGACCATTGAGGAGCAGGATGCAGAGCTCACCAAAGAGCTCCATCCAGACAAGAAACAGTTCTGTGAGGAGGACGAAGAGTCGGCCAAACTGTGCGAGGATATGAATGTAAAGGAACATGTGGATAAGGATGGTGGGAGCAGGTGCTCTAGCCCTGGCCAGCAGTCCCAAGTCAGCAGTGTGGCTAGTGGCAGTGTGCGTATGACCAGTTTTGCAGAACGAAAGATGCTGAAGTTTGGTAGCAACCAAGACATTCGGTCCAGCACAAGTAGCTCACAGCGCACAACACCTGATGGCTCAGAGAGTTGTCCTCTTCCTCTGACATCCTGGAGGATAAAAAGAGACCAGAGTCCCACACCACAGAACAAGGACAGTACCAACATGCTGGCCTCTGAACTTGTTCAGCTTCACATGCAACTTGAAGAAAAGAGACGTGCAATTGAATCCCAAAAGAAGAAGATGGAGGTCTTTACGGCAAGACAAAGGCTTAAGCTTGGAAAAGCAGCCTTCCTGCACATAGTAAAAAAAGGGAAGAGTGACACACTCCCTCAGCCTACAAAGTCTGAGTACTACTTGAAAGATGGCCAAAAACTCAATCAAGAGAAGTCATCAAAAGATGATACCTGTGTTGATTCGAGAGATGGGCCGAAAGAGGCTGAAGAGCCAGAGAAGGCATCTCTCGAGTGGGCAGGTGGGGGACCTGAGCCCCCTAATGCCTTAGATATGGATGAAGAGATCGATCTTAACGAATGCAACCGCTCCATTGAGTTGCTGAACGAGGCCATAGGAAACATTCAGCAGAAAATGATGCAACTTTCACTCCAGCAGGAAATGCTTATGAAGCAGAATATTCAGTCTCCAACAGGTGCTGCTCAACCACCTAGCAGTGACCAAAGTAATGGATCTGAAGCCAGGATCAAAGCTTCTATACATTACGTTGAACCAAGTGGCAGTCCTGTAATACGAAAGCCGCCCAAACTAAGTTCAGCACGGCCCCGTTCCAAACCATCAGAGCTGTTGTTTAAGGAGCACAGCAAAGGGCAGAAGAGCACTACTCCTACACCTACTGACAGCCCATCTGCCAGGTCCATTCAAGGAGCCAGGCCCCCCAAAACAGAGTCTGAGGACATTTTGCAAAGCTCTTTTAACAAAGACAAAGGGAATCCAAAAAGCACTACATTCCACCTTAATGATGAAGCTAACTTGAGGATTGTTGCTAGGGAACCAAGTTCTGTGGGGCTTGGTGTCACTTCTATGTCCAGTACCTTACAGGAAACTGAGGCTACATTTGATGATGGGCCAGCCAGGGATAATATCTCCTCAGAGGACAATTCTAGAGGAAAATTAAATCTTATTGAAGTAGACTTGTCTGATTTGGCTTCCAATCCAGATGAAGAAAGCACAGATGTTTTGGATGTCACCACTGATGGAAGTGATGGGGAAAAGAAGTCTGGAATGGGCTTCTTTTTCAAGGTAAAGTCAGTGCAGTGAACAAGACATTAGAAAAACATTTATCTGAAAGAACAATATGTTTTATTGTTCTGGCAAAGTGTTTATTGTATGTACTGTTAACATGTTATTAGTCGAATCCCCTAACCCAAAGTATTACATTACATGTAATTTTTCCTACTTCCACTTTCACCTGGACCTGTAAGCAAACCACTCTGAGCAAAGAGCACCCTAGCAAAGACAAACAAAAACTTTCAGAATGCTTTAGCAAACATATAACAGTTATAACATATAACATAAGATATAACCCTGGGGAAACAGCTCAGAAAACTCTCTTGTGTTTCAGAAAATGTAAAAATCTAAAGTTTTGTTGTTAAATGTTTGCAGGATGAGCAAAAAGCAGAGGATGAATTGGCCAAAAAGCGAGCAGCATTTCTGCTGAAACAACAGAGGAAGGCAGAGGAGGCACGGCTCCGCAAGCAGCAGATAGAGGCTGAAAGTGAGCTGAAAAGAGATGAAGCCAGGTATCGACAACCCCTGAAGTGTCGTCCTCCAGGAATATAAAAACAGTAAAGAGAAGCTCTGCATTTTTTAAGGAGTTTGTTTGATTAAAGCCATGGTTCTCTCCCAATTCCAGGAGGAAAGCTGAAGAGGATAGAATCAGAAAAGAGGAGGAGAAGGCTAGGAGGGAGTTGATAAAGCAGGAATATCTTAGAAAGAAACAGCAAGAGATGTGTGAGGAGCAAGAACAGCCTCAACCCAAACCGAAGACCAAGGCCAAAAAACAAAGGCCAAAGTCTGTGCTGAAAGAAGAACCTTCAATTCATATGCTTTCCAAGTGCAATGCTGCCAGTAAGTTTTTAAATTCTGTTATTGCAATATTGCGAAGTTACGTTTTTGCTAATAAACATTTGATTTAACCTGAAATAATGAAACTGTCCTTCACCAGATGAGAATCTCATCAGTGCCCAGTCTGGTTCTAGTCTATCACTGGCCTCTGTGGCCACCACTGAACCAGACAGTGTCAATTCAGGAGGGGCGGAATCTCAACGGTAAGTCCCTCCCACTGTCCTACAGGGTGTGTGCCTATGTGTTAATTTGTTTCAGAATCAATTGATTGTGTTCAGACTGTGACCTCCAGAGCACATTAATGTTGCTGTTCGTTTTTTCCACAAACAGAGGGGAATCAGTCGAGTCATTTCCAGGCCTCAGTCGCAACTCCAGTCGGACTACAGAGAGAGACTGGGATAACGGTTCCACCGCGTCTTCCGTTACATCAGTGTCCATGGCAGAATACACAGGTGAGGTTTTTTCACTTCCCATTCTTTTGGAAGCAAGTGGTTTTTATTTGTGTTGATGCTCAATAGATGTGGGTACCACGTGTTGGTCTCGTACTAAATTATTTAAACTTCTTAGGATTCCTCTGCACCAGGACAACATCCTGCTTTAAAAACCGCAGCATGCTGCTGATATCATCTCGATCAGGCATTAGCCAGTATGTTTGTCTTTGTGCTTGAGCACATGCATGTTTTACTTGTGCAAACATTAGTGGATGAGTAATTGGGGAATGCTCAGAATTGCGTAGTTACATTACTATTGATGAATTTTATCTTAACATTCACCACAGAGAACCTTTGAAGCATGTAAGGCAATGGATTTAGTAGGAGAATAGAAAGGTTTGTGGCATTTGTTGGGTGTCAGAGTGATGGACGAGGTAGTTTAGATTGTAATCATGGAGACTGTGAATCTCTTATACGCATCAATTGGGTTCAGGGAGGGACACCATGTCCTAGCCAAGTGACATAACAAATTGACAAGCGATAAGCACAAGTTGCTCAACATAAGATTAATTATAAACATTAAATATGTTTTGTTTAAGTGATTTATCTCATTTTTGTAAAGCTTCTTGTTTTTCACTTTCACTGTGGACAGAAAAATAAAGAAAATAACAATGCTCTGAAAAATGCAAAGTAATGATTGTGATACTATGTCTTTTGGTCTACAGAAGTCCAAGTGAACCTTCTTTCTTCTCATATTGAAAGTTCTTTATTTAGCAAGGAAAGTGACGGCAAAGCAATTTATGATGATTCGAAATATTTCGGTCTCATTTGTTAACATTAATGAATGTGTTAACTTACAGTGCATTAACTAATGTGAACAGATATAACTTTGGATTTTAATAATGTATTAGTAAATGTTGAGATTAAGAGGTTTAGATTGAGAACTAAAAATGAACAAAACTTCTACATTTATTAATCTTAATTAATTTGAACTAATATAGTTAACTAATGTGACCTTATTGTAATTTTTACCTTTGTACATTTTTAAACTTTCTACAGTTTCAGTTTCCACAAAATTTTCAGCACAACTGTTTTCAACGTTGACGACCATATATTAATATTTTGACTAATTTTTTGTGATACGAACGAGAACTTTACAGTGTCAGAGGCTACTTTCTGTGCTCATGTTTTGGATGTGTGCACTGCACAGAGAACAGCTTGTTGGTCTTCTTGCACTTGAATGGTTTAAAGTCATATTAAAATGCACACAAAGGATCGATAATATTTTAATTTTATAACAAGTATCCGATTCCTGGACTTAAAGAGATAGTTCACCCAAAAATGAAAATTCTTTCATCATTTACTCACCCCCAAGTTGTTCCAAACCTCTGTGTTTATTTGTTCTGCTGAACACAAAGGAAGATATTTGGAAGAATGTTTTAATCAAACAGATCTCAATCCCCATTGACTTCCATAGTAGGAATGGTAGTGAATGGGGAATGAGATCTGTTTGATTAAAACGTTCTTCCAAATATCTTCCTTTGTGTTCAGCAGAACAAATAAACACATAGAGGTTTGGAACAACTTGAGGGTGAGTAAATGATGATAAAATTTTCGTTTTGGGTTGAACTATCCCCTTAAGGGTCCAATTCCATAATTGGAATTGATTTTCAATTGCTAACACTAATCTTGGTGATCATAAACTTTTTTTTTTTAAAATCTTGCAGAACTTTCAGCAATAGTGTCCTTATAGGACATCCATGCTTTTCCTTAAGTGTTATATTGAAGATATTATATTTTTTATATATAAATATGTTGTCACTGTAGGACCCAAGCTTTTCAAGGAGCCGAGCTCGAAGTCCAACAAACCAATAATCCACAACGCCATCTCTCATTGCTGCTTAGCAGGAAAAGTAAATGAACCACAGAAGAACTCCATCCTAGAGGTGTGTGACCAGTTTGGAGGTTCATGGCATGCAAATAATATTGTGATGTTGTCAATAAATTTTGATAATGAACTATTGTAATTCAATTTCCTTCTTTTTGACCTGTAGGAGCTGGAGAAGTGTGACTCCAACCACTTGATGATTCTCTTCCGGGACAGTGGGTGCCAGTTCAGAGCCCTTTACTCCTACTTCCCCGACACAGAGGAGATCCACAAGCTCACCGGCACAGGACCCAAGAGCATCACCAAGAAGATGATCGACAAACTCTATAAGTACAGCTCGGACCGCAAGCAGTTCAATGTAATCCCCGCCAAGACCGTGTCCGTTAGTGTTGATGCGCTGACTATCCATAACCACTTGTGGCAAGCCAAAAGACTCGCAGGACCAAAAAAGAGTGGAAAGTGAAGTCAGATGGCACTCATAAGATCTGCACTTTAACATCGAGGCCAGTAATCACTTTTCTGCTTCCGTCAGAGTTTGGATGGAAGAGGCTCGCTGGACAAAACAAACAGGCTCTTCATTTGAATGTGTTTTGGGTTGAAGTAGTCCTTTACCCCCAATCCTGTGGTCTTTTTACCTAATTAATTTTTTTGTTACTTGAAGTATTTATTAGTTTGGCACTGAATAGCGAAATGCTTTTCCCCATGATTGTTTTCGTTTGATTCGTTTCCCTCTTTTTCGCAAGGGATATGAGTATTCCTTTTACCATCTTCAAAACATGTCTGCTGCCTCTGAGGATTGCCAGAACTCGAATTCATGTAAAAAAAATAGCTGACTTGCCTATCAAACAAACTTTTTTTGCCTCTGAAACATGCTGCTCCTTTGTTGTCGCTGGGACAATCCCAGGTCTGCGTACTTTTGGCCTTCATGCGTTGTGGTACTATGTCTGTTTATTTAGTGCTTTAAAAAAACAGCTCAGCTGTAGCCCTTTTTTTTTAAACTCGATTGTCCTTTCGATAGGAAATCGAACAGATCTTGATGCGTGTCAGACGCAGTTCTCTTCTCTTCTGTTCTACTCTGTAGCGGCCTCTCCACTGAACAGTCTTTACTATGGTGCACTTATGATCATGTTTTAGTGCTTTTATTATCATGCAATGTAACCATGTTGATGTTGGCACTGGAGCTTTTTCTCATGCGAAGAGCAGCATGCTCTGTTATGAAGAGTGTCGCTGTAAACGATTTGAATGACAGTATTTAATATATTCATAATCGGTTACTTCCCTTGCAGTCGCTGTCTACTTATTTACCAAGGTTGAAAACATTCCAGTGTGAAAAGTGTCAACACTGCCGACATCCTTTTGTCGTTCGAGAACACTCACAGAAGCCTCGTGTTTGGTGTCAAGATCAGTTGAGTGTTGCACATGCACTTTATTATTATTTTTTTGCTCATGAAGGTGTATAGCTGGGGTAGAATTTCAAAGGGCTTACTAAACCTTTTTTTTTTTGCTCCTAAAGCTATTTGATGAAAAGAGAAGGTACTCTGTTATACACTGAGAAACGTGAGAAACACTAACACCGAAAAGAGCACACTGACAGAACCTTAATGACTCTTAAACTACTGTATCCAAATAATAGGTGTTAGACTTGTCTATACGTCGCTGCATTTTGTTTTATTTTTAATTGCCGTTTTGTATATTATATTTGTTTTTATATATTAACTAAAAGATTGTATTGATGTTGATCACATGTTTTTTGTTTTACACACTACTACTCATTCTTGGTCATTTTGCTTCATTTATCATACTATTATTTATTTTAAATAAGACTGAGAATTAATAAATATTTCAAGTCAAAACATTCATTCTCATTTTTTTTTTCTTTTAATTGTTGACATTCTCACCTTTCTTCCACTTTAGTTTTTAACACCTCTTGCTTCATTCCAGTAATTGTGCTTTGCCTCATACAGTTATGAATATTAGCATCAAGTGTTAAACATTGTACAACATTTACTTTTACATGATTTTTCATGTAGTTTTTTGGCAGTTTTATACCAAACTTTTATATCAATAGCTTTATTGTCATTGGGATTTTTGCAAGAAAAGATGGTTTAATTACTGGGGGTCTCGTGATGGGCGTCTCAACTTCTTCGAACTGGAACACCGTAGGCCATGCTTCATCGACAAGAACTGTATCCTTGACAGTCCACTGATGACACATTTGTATCATGGCAACGGGCAGTTTATCCACAGCGGGGGACTCAGGTCAGCCATTCGGTGGACTGATGGTCATTAGACGGGAACTTTCAAGACATTGTTATTTGCTGTTTTTCAGTATGCACTGTGAGTATTATTGCACTTCGATTTAATGTTGGCTTCGAAATCAACCAAATTGTGATATAAACATATGTTTCTTTTTTTCTCCCCAGCTCTCTTTATTTTTGTGGTGTTCCAGTGCATACATGAAGCATGGTGTGTGCCCTGTATACAGACAAATACAGAATATGTTTGCAAGGAGATTCCAAAAGGTAGGATGGTCTGAAGTCACTTGATATTCATAAAGAATGTGTGGTTACACTTTATTTTGATGGTCCCCTTAAGAAATTCTGTTGACTAGAAGTAATCTTACATCTACATGTCGGCTAACTCTTATTAAAGTATAAGTAGATGGTTTGGGGTAGGGTTAGGTTTAGTAGAACAAGTCGACATGTTACAGTATAGTCAGTTGAATTTGTGTCTGGGGACCATCACAATAAATTGTTAGTAGTCTTCTTAATATCTGCTACTGTAATGGGCGTTAGCTTACATGTAGAAAGTCACTTACACTCAAAAGAATATCTAAAATATAGCGTTACCAATTGTGCTTGTTATCTGCCAGAGAATACAAGTCAAGTTGGTAAGATCATTTTTTTCACTATTTTCAAAGGTTTAAATAAAGATTATTGGAGGATTTTTTTTCTTGCCTTTCTTTTTTTGTTTCTACAAGAAAATACAATTTTAGTTTTTCTATTTCAAAATGGCATGTTTAATTCAATATTACTTGATATTTCATTGTAATTATTTGTGAAATGACCAACGATAGTCTTTTGAAGCCATACAGTTTTATGACTGAAAGTGGTTAACTCATTGGAAATCCTGCTTGCGCTTTGGTCGCCAATGACTTTCATTATTTGGAAAAGTGCCGTCTGGACATTGTTTTCAACGTATCCATTTGTGTTCCACAGAAGAGTCATGAAGGTTGCAAAGTAAATATTTTTTTTAATGAGCTATCCCTTTAATAAGTTTCAAATGAACACATTTCTATTTCTTTCTCTTTTCTAGGTTATCCTGCTGGCTTGACCTCTGTGTATATGTTTGTGAATGGTTTAGGAGCAATCAACTCGTCCTTGTTTAACAGCACAAATCTGACCTCTGTGAACAGTCTGACTATGACAAACCAAGGTGTCACAGCAATAGGGCCGCAAACCTTTAATACGTTTCAGAACCTCAAAACTCTTAATTTGGACCGTAATCTTCTTTCCCAAGTGTCGTCAGACTGGTTTAGCCATCATTATGCACTTGAGACACTCAAACTGTCAAATAATTACATCACTACACTGGATCACAATGCTCTTGAAGGGCTTTCAAACCTACTCATGCTGGATTTATCTCAGAACCAGATTCACACTATAACCCAGAATAGTTTTCTCAGTCTTAGTAAACTGAGGGAGTTAAACCTGTCTAACAATCAACTTACGCATTTGAGTGTGGATTTGTTTCTTCCACTTAACGGCACAAAGATCCGTTTGGATGGAAATCCCTGGGACTGCTCCTGCTCTGTGAAGGACTTTGCAAAATACCTGAGAGGTATACGTTAATTTCCATCTCATACTTAAAGGAGTAGTTCACTTTTAAAAAAATAAAAAAACTTTTGCTGATAATTTACTCACCCCCATGTTATCCAAGATATCCTTGTCATTCTATCTTCAGTCGAAAAGAAATTAAGGTTTTTGATGAAAACATTCCAGGATTTTTCTCCATATAATGGACTTCAATGGGGACCGAAGACAAGGTCCAAAAGACCGTTTCAGTGCAAACAGTTCAAAGGGCTTTAAACGATTTCAGAGGATGAATAAGAGTCTTATTAAGTGAAACGATCGCTCATTAAAAAAAATAAAGTTTTAAGTTTTATAAGCAAAAATGTTCGCCTTGCTCTGTTCTGTGATGCGCGTTCGTGACTCTCCTATTCAAACTTTCCCGAGCTTTTCCCAAGTCAACTCGTTCATTTCGTTCGCTGAATGAACCAAATGACACGACAAAAAGATTCGTTCATTTTGATAAACTAGTTCGAACAGGAGTCACGAACACACATCACAGGACAGAGCAAGGCGACCACTTGAGCTTATAAAACTTAAACTTTTTTTTTTAAATGAGCGATCGTTTCGCTTGATAAGACCCTTATTCATCGTCTGAAATTGTTTAAAGCCCTTTGAACGGTTTGCAGTTTGCGCTGAAACTGTCTTTTAGACCTTGAACTGTTTGGTTACCAATGAAGTACAGTATATGGAGAAAAATCCTGGAAAAATCCCTGTTTTCATCAAAAACCTTAATTTCTTTTGGACTGAAGAAAGAATGACATGGACATCTTGGATGACATGGGGGTGAGTAAATTATCAGCAAAACTACTCCTTTAATCTTATGCAGCAGAAATATCCAATATTACATTATAAGCGAATAAAACGTGTATCATCACCTTATCCCATTTTTTGTTCAAAAGAACAATTTTTGAATTGTAATATTTACAATATTTATGTTTTTACTGTATATTTGATCTAATAAATTACTGTTTCATAAAATAAATACCTTGGCCAGCATGAGAAACATTTCAAAAACCATAATCTACAGTCTCTACATGAATAGTGTACATGAGGTTTATGATAGGTCATTTTCGTTTTTGGGTGAAACTGGATTTTAAATGACTTTTAAACATGTATTCAGGTCTGCAGAATGCCTCACTGCTGGAGAATGAGATGTTGGTGTGTTGTAACACCCCTCTTGCACTGAAAGGTCTGCCAGTATGGCAGGTACCAGAGTGTGAAGCCCCCACAACCATGGGCCATAACACTACAAGTTGTATTAATGCAAGCCTTACTACTGGAATTCCTGCCACAGTAACTACAACCAAACCTCTCACAATTGGACACTCAACATTAATCATATTAATTGGTATGTAGCTTTATTGCCTTACCTCAGCCCCCAGTTGGGTAACTTTCATCCACTTGTAGCTTGTATTGGGTTACAGTATGTTATGTTGTGAATGACTAACCTTTTATTATTAACCAGTGGCACTGTGTGCCCTGGTACTTGTCATCTGTGTCCTTTCAGTACTGTACCACAGGAAACGAGAAAGGAAACATCTACAGGCTGTAAAACCTTCTTCAGAGAGATCAGAGATTATACAGGCCAGTGAAACAACGGCAAAGAGCAACCGAGAGGAAAACAGAAAAGTGGCATCTGAAATTTCTGATAAAACACAAATTGCCACAAGAGAGGTCTTACTAAGGACAAACCAGATGGTGGTTGGAGATGAGAAGATATCACAGATTTACCATATTTATTCATCAAGGACATATGAAACTAGGGAACCCATTAAGCGCGTGAGCTCCGCCGGGCCGGTCCTCTGCAGAACAGAGATGTTTGCTAAACAGATTGAAGAAGAAGTGGCCGCTGAGGAAGTTGGGGCGATGAATGATGAGTATTTCAATGGATGGATGACCTCAGAAAACGACAATATGAATATTGAAGAGGCGGAAAAGTTGAAAGACGGAAAAAACATTGCAAACGAGGAGAGTTATGGATTCACTGATGAGTTCAGGAACACCACAGACAGTCTGGAATCACACATGGAAAGCCTTCGAGAGGAAAATGAAGATACTGACAAGAGCGTTAAAGCTGGAACAAGTGTAGACGAAGATGTTCCTCAGAATGTTGTGGAGATTGATGTTTTGGAAGACCTAAATGAGTTGACCGTTGGAACAGGAAGCAGTCAAGATATTCTCCAGGTAAATCATGTGACTTCCCAGTCTGAGGAGACTGATGAGAACCTGCCTTACCTCACGATTGGTGCCGATCCAGAAAACCAGACTGTGGTCGATCAGCACACTGCTGAGGTTACATGTGCACCTTCGAGACCCATTCGGCGGGTACTGACCTGGCCTCCAACCGCGGTCCAGTGGAAGAAGCAGTGGGCTCAAAATCAACAAGTCCTCAATGTGTTCCCTAAACTAATATTTGTAACCGGTTGCAGGCCGTTTTATCCCTGGATTTCTCCTGCAACCCTCCCAACCGCCCCACATTTCAATGCGCTGGAGTTTCTGCCAGAAATCACAGCCCCGATGGAAGATGTCAGAGTCGTTATTGATGAGGACACTTACAGGGCAAGTCTTGAGTCATCCACTCAAAAAGTCACTGCACACGAACACTTCACTAATGCCAATAAATCTCTGAGGGAAGATGGCAGATTTTTTACAAATGAGGAAACATGGAGGTCAGATGTTGATTCGACCATCTTCTCCGACTTATCTTTTAAAAACTCGCCTATCGAAGAGAGTCAGGTCTGCTCTGAATTGTTCAGCATTTTTAATCCATCATTTGGTGGCAGCAAGTCAAAGTCTGCTGTCGGAGAGGAGATGAACAACAAGGATTACATGGAGGAAATGCAGAGCGTGAAGAAAAGGACACACCGAGGTCACCAGAGTGATCAGGTTGCATCAGAATTCCAGAAGCAGTCCAGGAGAGTTGAGAAAACGGCACCAAGAGCTCAAAGAGACCAGCGGCGGGGACACGTGTGTAATGGCTCTGACTCAAGAGCGCCCCCTTCAGGTGGTTCTCCAAAAGATGACAGCCTGTTGCTGGGGAATGAGTACACCTTTATAGACCTGCTACATGAGGTGGTCGAAAATCGTGGGCGCTGGACTCGAGACCGATGGAGACAAACACAAAAAAACAAACTCAAGCTCAAACAGAGTCGTTAGGCGCTGGAAAGATATACAGTATAAAAACATGATTGATTTCACTAGATTTTTTTCCTCAAGCTGATCTGGTGTCTGTGCCACATTTGGAAAAAATAAGTATATTTTAAAAATGACAAGCGTTATGATCTTTAAATAGTAATCTGTTCTTCAGCTACGTAGGCACAACAAAATTACTGTAAAATATGCTAAATATGACATTCTGTGGGATATGGTATGGACAAAATTTAAACTGCAACAAGATTTTTTATAACAGACTAGTGCACACATTTGGGTTTTTTTACTGCATCATTAAATGTACAGTAAAATGTTAATTCTATATACATCAATAGAGTTATAATATCCATTGGTTGGAAAAACTGTCACGTCTCTGGCTGCATGCAGCATTTATTGATTCATTCTTACATGTTGGTACAGACTTCATTTAAGAACTTGTACAAAATTTAGAAGTTTATGTATTGTTCAGTACAATCCAAAAACAGGAGCCAGCAAATGTAAACATGGGTCTCTGACACATTTGGCAAGATAAGGACATGCATGGTCCATGTTTTCTATAACTACTGAAAAATAAAACAAAGAAATTTTGTAAATTACAACAGCTGTGATCAGCTGGTCAAGATATATTTAAATCGTAGGGAACTAGTAAAAATAGAAGACATCTGCAAGCTGTTATTTTGAACATGCACATTATGCATATCCTTTCCAAATGATGGCTGGAAATTTAGGGAACAAATATTATTATTTTTTTTAAAAAAATCAGTGACCGGTGGACAGAATGTAGGTGACATCTTAACACAAGCAGTAAAACATGAACATAGTCTGATTCACTGTGCAGTATTCCGAGTAAACCGGACCCTTAGTAACACCCCTATAAACTACTGACAGGTCTTAGCTATGCTAAGCAATAAATAAACTGATATGCTAGATCAATGGAAGCAAAATAAGGCAGAAAACATCATAAATACACATTTCTAAAATATTTTAAACTATAGCTACAGTGATTTCCCTGTTTCGTCACTTTCATTGTCATCTCACATTTCCGTATGGAGGCAGACAGGTACGAGTTATACTGTATGAGAGGTATTAAACTTAGCTGCTTTGAGCAAAGTGGGCATTCACATCTTCTGAATAATGAAAGATTAATACGTCTGTCTGTTGCAAGAATAGAAAGATTAAAAACAAAAGCAGCTTTTCATGATAGATTGACATGTCAGCTCCATGTATTCTGCACGAAATGGCAATGGAATACAGAAGCACGCCTTGATACAGAGGGCAAAGATTTTTTTTTAAATATTATAATCCAAAAAAAAAAAAATACATTATAAATAATTTCGAGGCATTATTTCACCTTTTAAATCATTCATAAATTGGTTTCATTTATGCAAAAAGAAAATTTCTTATGTAGTTTAAAGGGTTTAAAGGCTCTGTCAGCAGAGCTTTGTGCAATACAATCGGCAACTCAAATGACGTCAGGTTGATTGGGACACTTTTTCCCAAATCATTTCAATCTGCTTGTCTGCCTAGATAGATTTGAATAAGAATTAGATTGATTTTTTTTTGTCTTATATGTGCTGTAGCAATGTACATTTAGCAACCTCCCGCCCAAATAATACTAATAATACTAATAATAAGTAATTAATTTAACTTTTTTTAAAAAATGCAGGAGCTGTTAAAACAAAGGAGGAAAAAAACACTCGGTAGCTTTGAGAAATGTCACTGAAATACTAATGTCTTCTATTGCATCTACTATTATCTTTTGTATAACCCAAAAATAAATTCAGTTTGACATCAAACCTTTTTCAACACTGATCATGTGTTTAGTATACCATTTGGCATCTCTTCAATTACACCTAATCCAGATCCATGCAATATGTATGATGCACCTGAAGCACAGTTGGCTTTTACAATACAAGTTCCTGCGAATCTTCATGTTTGCCGTTGAAGAGGTTCCATTTTTTGCTGTAGACTTCAAATCATATGAACTTGAACTTTACGTTCTGTTCTCAGCCCATGTAAACTGGAAAATGCTCAAATTAGTAATTAACAGTAAATAATCATGGCGTTTAGTTGCATGTAAAAGCTTCAGTTTGGGATTAGCTTTTCAAACTTCAAATGTAAAACTGTGCTTTGAGGATGAAATCACAACAAAATACTGTGAATACTAAGAGGTCACTGAGCATGTAAAAGAATAAGTGACTAACTTGTATATGTACAAATATATGTGTACTATACATGTGCTATACACGTTCAAAAATATAGCACTGATGTAAACTAATTCTGTTCAATATCATACTGAAACCCCTCACATGTATTACAGGGCAGTATCCAGTGTTCTGCTCCACTCAGGTCAGCTGACTGATGTAATATTTGTTTCTTTTTGCTGTGTTTAGCTGCCCTCCTTTCTGATATATATAGATATATACTGCCCTTTAATCCAAAGTGCATGGACAGCCAGTTTGGTCCAAAGTGATTCGCACTGAGCCTTGTCTCAAATACAAAAAATGTAATAACCAGTCACACTCAGAGAAGTCTGAAATGTGCCACGAGATTCTACATGTCTGTGTGGTAGAAAAGAGGAATCGAAAAGAGTTAAAACCGTTTGGTGTGGTTGGGCAGCTTGGGTTGTCAGTGTGTTGGCACATGGGTAGTATCTGTGTGGTTGGTAGGTTGGTAGGGTTGTGTGTCCTGGCACTCTTCATGCAGACTGTAGCAGCTCAAGGCGAAGGAGGGAGGGAAGTAGGGTTAAAGAGATCTTCCGGGTCTTACAGATGGGTCTCGTCCCTCGTTTCAGCTCCATAGTCTTGCCGTAGCTTCGCTCCTGCTGAAGCCCCTGGGATATTGTCAGGGACGTGTGCCAGCGGATCAGAGCGGATGATATATCTATGGAAAGGTGGAAATCAAATTGTACGGTTAAAAACCAGCCAGCTAGACCCAGCACACTGTTTAAAACCAAATGCTGATTCATAATGTCCAATCAAAAGTCATGTCCATCACAAAATGTCAAAGTGTAATAGCAAAAATAACTAGATTATTTTCAGTAGAAATCACATGTATGCTTAACAATGCAAAACTCACCATCAGTCTTAGGAGTTCAGTGTTAGCATGTTGCCATATATAAGGTTCTGGATGGTTGCTAGGGTTTTGGTGGTCTGATCACTTTGAGATGTAATAGTTCAATAAGCTGGACAATTTATACGTTGATTTTATGCAGCGGCCATTTTGAAATGGCTCTGGTGGGAAGAAAACCGGAAGTGTCGCCTTTAATCATAGGAGAGTTGAGACTGCGATGGTGTATTTTTCTGTTTAATGTAGAAATTTGTTATTCTAAAAATTTACATACATTTCTTTCATACTTTTAGACTATATACAGTGAAATTTATATATATATATATATATATATATATATATATATATATATATATATATTCAGAACATAAAAAAGCAGGAACGAACTATATACATGTCCTATATTGGATATTAACATCCAATAGTTTAAATCATGGCAGCAGCTTCAGGTTGGTAGTCCAAGGCATTGTTGTCTATCTGTCCTTCCGGGATTCTTCCCACCGGAGCCTTGCTTTCGGTTTAAAAATGGGGGAAAAATGCATAGCGTCCATTTACACTCAATGGGTCTCATTCATGAAACATTCGTAAATATACGAGTAAATATGAGAGTGATTTGCGCGTAAAGAGAACTTCCCGAAAACTCTTCTCCTGATTCACAAATACTTCGTAAATGTCAGATGTGATAGTAAAATGTGTGTATGTGCTAATGAATTCCAACCAATTGTAAATGGGATGCGCGTGCACGTTCATTCTCAATTATACCATTAATCAGGCCCATTATATCTGACTGACATCTATATGCATATAATAACATGAATGCGAATGAAAAAGAAAGATTTCTCGGATGCAGAAATTGAAGTTTTATTATCACAAGTTCATAGAAAACGCCACATTTTATTTTCAAGCGTAGCCTACATAGTGGCGCATCAGGTCCTAAAAAAGGAAGCAATTGGCAGCATATTACAGATGCAGTTAATGGAGTTTCATCTGTTAATCGAACAGTCCCAGAAGTGAGAAAAAAATGGTTTGACATTAAGCTTGACAGCAAAAAACGAATTAGTTGACTTCGGAAAAATCTTATTCAAACTGGAGAAGGACCGCCATCGATCACCAGATCTGCTATTACTGACTCTCATAATAAAAGTAAAAAGAAAAACCGTATGTAATTACTATATAAAATATTTTTTTTTCAAAATGCTGTTTAAATATGTACCCGATAAGGTGAATTAAAATGCAGCCTTATTAATGAGCAAAACGTTCGGATGTTAAGCGCACCATTTACGCGTGGCTGGGAGCAGGTGTAGATTTCTTGCGTACCAACTAACATTTGGAAAATACGAAAATTTTAATGAATCCGAAAATTTACTCCAGAACCATTTTACACACGATTTACACACAAATTCGTTCTGCTCGTGTTTCATGAATGAGACCCAATGCATATGTCCCGTCTTCTTCATAAAGGCTTTTTATACTAACTCCGCCCATCACTGTCAGACAAAATTACAAAAAGAAACCACAAAAACAGTTGCAGAACCTGATTTCACCAAGTAGAACCAGGAACAACATTCCAATCAACCAATCAGATTTAAAGCCAGACTGTGGAACTCTTCAACCTTTATAATATATTACCAGAAACCAATGAGATGGTACATCGACTTATAATTGGACTTATAATTGGTTGAATGACGTGTCTGCCATAGCCTGAAGGTGTCTGTATCGCTTTTACTAGCACTTTGTAACTTCGGGTTTCGGGTAGGAACCAGACCCTTATGAAAGAAAAATATATTTACCAATATATTACTTGAAATATATTGTAATATATTATTTTCTTTTCTATTTTCCAATATATTATATATTGAAATACATGGAGTAATATATTGATGATACATATATTATACAATATATTAAATATATTGTAATATATTGCAAAATATACAAATGATTGCCGCTTTCAATATATTGAAATATATGGTAAATTAATATATAATATATGTAATTATATATCTGAAAATATATGCACTTTTATATTTATTAATATCCACCGTAATGCATTACAATTTGTATGGGATAATGTATTGGTAATATATGTAAAGATATAAGGTCACATGTATGTTCAATATATGGTAGAATACATTGCAATATACAGTATATATATGAAATTATATGGAAATATATAAATAAAATATATGTATAGATATGTGTTCAATATATTGTGGAATATATTTTAAATAGATGTACAATTATATGGAAATATATGCATACATATATGTATAGATATGTGTTCAATATATTGTGGAAATATATTTTAAATATATATACAATTATATGGAAATATATATGTGAAGAGTTCAGATGCAAAAGCCTCTAAATGCCATTTGAAATTTTCTTCTAAAATGATCATTTTTATCAAACTTGTATATTTAAGTTCAGTAATTTCACTTAAATGGCAATGAAGATTACCTATTAATTGTCATTTAAGTGAAATTACTGAACTTAAACATACAAGTTTGATAAAAATTGTCGTTTTAGAAGAAAATTTCAAATGGCATTTAGAGGCTTTTGCATCTGAACTCTTCATGTATAGATATGTGTTCAATGTATAGTGGAATATATTGTAAATGGACTGCATTTATATAGCGCTTTCAATGACCCAATGGCCACCAAAGCGCTTTTCATTTGCCTCACATTCACCCATTCACTCACTCATTCATACACCGAAGGCGGTGTCAGCTGGGGTTAGGTGACTTGCTCATGGACAACTCGACACTTGGTCAGGTGGAACCTTCTGGTTTGTAGACAACCGACATGAACCACTGAGCCACTGTCGCCCCATATAATATGTACAATTATATTGAAATATATTAATAAAATATATGTATAGATATGTGTTCAATATATTGTGGAATATATTTTAAATATGTGTACAATTATATCGAAATATGTGGACATATATTGTTTATATCGAAATATATGTACATATATTGTACATATATCAATTTATGCACATTCTGCAACGATGCAGGCAGGAATGAAGCAGAGAGTGAATCCAATCGCAAGCACTTTAATAAACAAACAAACAGGTAAACCAGGGTAAACGACAGACCACTCACAACAGGAACAGGGAACTCAGGACGGGAACAAGGAGACAACAAACATTACAACATCAAGAACTCACAAGGACTGAACTAAGACCCTGTTTACACGAGATCGCTCGCGGGTGAAAACATAAAAATATTTGATCGGATGTTCCTTGTGTTTACACGGCGATGGCGTTTTGGGGCTTAAAAACGCAAAAAAGTGAAACCATACCCTCCAGAGTGGAAATCTTAAAAACGCTCCCCAGCCGCGTTCCCGTAAGGGTAAAAACACAAAAGTATGCTTGGCTTCGCAGGCGCGCGGACTTGGTGTTGTTGTGTGGCAGTGCTTCACGTTACCACCAAGCCGCCTGGAGTGCATTCTACATTGAATTTCACGCACTTTTGCGTCACTGTATGCATGCGGATTTCCCACCCAAAACGCTCGTCTAAACACAAAATAAAAAGGGATAACGCAACGCCACTTTTGCTTTTTCTCTTCAGAATCGTTTCCGTGTAGCCTGGATGCCAGCCCGAACTCCGCCCACAACATTTTTTGGACGGGAAGTTCGGTCAGGACTCGATCCATTGAGGAGAAATTATGATCGGTTCAGAGATCATCGGGCCAATCAAATTGCCAGGGCGGGCTTTATACGACGATTGACAGGTGGTCTTCAGTAACGTAATCCTCACATCGTCAAAGAGCGCTTGTCAAAGATGAGTGCAGCTGGAGAATTGAGATGTATAGATTCCGCTGTCGCGTCTTTTGTAAAATAATAGACAGCGCATTCATTTTAATAGACAAACAGGGAACTGAAATCAAGGCATTTGTTGATTGGAAATATATTTTTGGCGTCCTTCCTGCATGATTCGGGAAAAGTGTAACTTATCAGCTGGCTCTGACGGTCGTTAAGAAGACAGGACGTAATGAAAAGCCTGTGGTCGTTGTGGTTTCTCCTTTGGTGGCACTCATGGAGAAGTAAGTAAAAGAAGTAACACTCGTTATTTAACTTCTAAAATAAATAAAGTAGGCTCGTTCTATTGAAAACTGCGCTATGCAAAGGAGTTGACTTATGCTCTGATTGGTTGGTAGGTCTACCGACTATCCAATTGAGTGCAGAGGTTTTTTTTGTCCTGGTTCGGTTCATAATTAAAGCTCACGCCTCATAATTAAAGCTCAATTGAGTGGTTTCTGACTTATATATTTAAGTTCAGTAATTTCACTTAAATGACAATTAATAGGTACAGAACTTAAATATACAAGCTTGATAAAAATGATCATTTTATAAGAAAATTTCAAATGGCACTTAGAGGCTTTTGCATCTGAACTCTTTATATATATATATATATATATATATATATATATATAGATAGATAGATAGATAGATAGATAGATAGATAGATAGATAGATAGATAGATAGATAGATAGATAGATAGATAGATAGATAGATAGATAGATAGATAGATAGATAGATAGATAGATAGACACACATAACGTTACAGTCAGCTCAGACTGAAGGTGTTTTCAGTGCAGTGAATGTGCCTGCTGTCTCGCGCCCACATTCACTCACAGACATGATAAGCCCCACAGGGCTCACCTGACTCGCTCTCTCTCAGCAGACTGCTATAAGGGAATCGAGCACGGCAAGGCTGCCTGCCCATCTCAAACACTGCAAGCACACGCGGGAGGCTGACTGGTTGACTGTTTGTTGACTTTAATTTGCGACAGTGCCGCAGAGCTTGTGGCCTCTAGGGACGCTAGACGTGAAAGTTACAGGTCGAGCGCCCCCTAGTGGTCAAAAGTTCTGCAGTGTGGCTTTAATCAAGTTTAGGCTTACAACCAGGGTAGGTGCTTCTACCTGTGTTTTTTGCTTTCAAATTCCCTCTGATTTTAGGGATAACTTATGGTTAGGCAGGGGCGTAGGAGCCATTATACGTGGGGGGGACATGTCCCCCCCACATTTCAAAATCTTAGTTTTGTCCCCCCCACTATTTACCAATGTAGGATTTTGTTTTGCATTGCCTGCCTATGTCTGCCAATTTTGGAGTCTCCCAAAAATCCATTCTGCAAATTTTAAATACATAATTACATTTTTTAAAAAGGGCGATATTCTTCAGCTGCTTATGTCATCAGGCGACCATGATCGTGGCATCGCGCACCGCTCGCGCATGCGCATCTAAGTGACACGGATAAACGGACGCAATATGTTCCTGGGAGATCTGTAGTTGCACAGGATGTGGAAGCGCGCAAAAGTTCCAGAAATGTACAAAAATGCCCTGGCCTTGAATGACGAAGTAAGGAAAATAAGACTCAACCAAATTAAATAACCAAGACTTGGTTGGTATTTTTCTCAGGGGATGTTTTGAGAATTTTACTTCAGACACTGGATTATCAGCAAACTGCCAAGAGACCTGCTACTGTAGCTGGCTACTCAAAATAAACTAGCAATCTATTCAATCAGCATTTGTGTTTGATCTGTGTGAAAAACTTGAAATATAATTGCTAGACCTACTTTTAGCTACCAAGCAACCTTTCCACAAGGGATAGATTGACTTTGTTGATTTTAGTATTTTATATTTAATGGCAATCAGATCAACCATTTATTTGAGTTAATCAGTACATGACTGATTAACAGTAATGTAAATGCTAAATGCCGTAATACATGTTGATACTACAACAATGCAAAGTATATGCTCTTAACATAAGCCTCAATTTCTCCATTTCTTTGCACAAAACTCTCCAGAAAGTGTCATTTAATGGTTTATTTTTCAAAAAATTTTCCCGGGGGGGAAAATTTTCCCCCCGGACCCCCCTAGCATTTAATGTCCCCCCCCCCAGGTTCAAAATTGCTCCTACGACCCTGATTAGAATCCAGAGTTTTGAGAAGATTGGAGAAACTTAATTTTTCACCCCCCGAAAAAAACGTAAGGGGTAACACTGTCATTTTTTTTTCTGGTCAAAATTTTGAGTTTCAACATCTCAGTTCTGGAAGGGTCTAGAGCCTCAATTTTTGCGCCCAGGTCCATGTCTCGTGGCCCTCTATCAGAATCCAGAGTTTTGAGAAGATTGGAGAAACTTAATTTTTCACCCCCCGAAAAAAATGTAAGGGGTAACACTGTCATTTTTTTTCTGGTCAAAATTTTGAGTTTCAACATCTCAGTTCTGGAAGGGTCTAGAGCCTCAATTTTTGCGCCCAGGTCCATGTCTCGTGGCCCTCTATCAGAATCCAGAGTTTTGAGAAGATTGGAGAAACTTAATTTTTCACCCCCCGAAAAAAAATGTAAGGGGTAACACTGTTATTTTTTTTTCTGGTCAAAATTTTGAGTTTCATTATTTCAGCTCTGGAAGGGTCTAGAGCCTCAATTTTTGCACCCAGGTCCATGTCTCGTGGCCCTCTATCAGAATCCAGAGTTTTGAGAAGATTGGAGAAACTTAATTTTTCACCCCCCGAAAAAACGTAAGGGGTAACACTGTCATTTTTTTTCCTGGTAAAAATTTTTGAGTTTCAATATCTCAGCTCTGGAAGGGTCTAGAGCCTCAATTTTTGCACTCAGGTCCATGTCTCGTGGCCCTCTATCAGAATCCAGAGTTTTGAGAAGATTGGAGAAACTTAATTTTTCACCCCCCGAAAAAAAACGTAAGGGGTAACACTGTCATTTTTTTTTTCTGGTCAAAATTTTGAGTTTCAATATTTCAGCTCTGGAAGGGTCTATAGCCTCAATTTTTGCACCCAGGTCCATGTCTCGTGGCCCTCTATCAGAATCCAGAGTTTTGAGAAGATTGGAGAAACTTAATTTTTCACCCCCCGAAAAAAAAAAAAACGTAAGGGGTAACACTGTCATTTTTTTCCTTGTCAAAATTTTGAGTTTCAATATCTCAGCTCTGGAAGGGTCTAGAGCCTCAATTTTTGCACCCAGGTCCATGTCTCGTGGCCCTCTATCAGAATCCAGAGTTTTGAGAAGATTGGAGAAACTTAATTTTTCACCCCCCGAAAAAAAAAACGTAAGGGGTAACACTGTCATTTTTTTTCCTTGTCAAAATTTTGAGTTTCAATATCTCAGCTCTGGAAGGGTCTAGAGCCTCAATTTTTGCACCCAGGTCCATGTCTCGTGGCCCTCTATCAGAATCCAGAGTTTTGAGAAGATTGGAGAAACTTAATTTTTCACCCCCCGAAAAAAAAAACGTAAGGGGTAACACTGTCATTTTTTTTTTCTGGTCAAAATTTTGAGTTTCAATATTTCAGCTCTGGAAGGGTCTAGAGCCTCAATTTTTGCACTCAGGTCCATGTCTCGTGGCCCTCTATCAGAATCCAGAGTTTTGAGAAGATTGGAGAAACTTAATTTTTCACCCCCCGAAAAAAAACGTAAGGGGTAACACTGTCATTTTTTTTTTCTGGTCAAAATTTTGAGTTTCAATATTTCAGCTCTGGAAGGGTCTAGAGCATCAATTTTTGCACCCAGGTCCATGTCTCGTGGCCCTCTGTCAGAATCCAGAGTTTTGAGAAGATTGGAGAAACTTAATTTTTCACCCCCCGAAAAAAAAAAAACGTAAGGGGTAACACTGTCATTTTTTTTCCTTGTCAAAATTTTGAGTTTCAATATCTCAGCTCTGGAAGGGTCTAGAGCCTCAATTTTTGCACCCAGGTCCATGTCTCGTGGCCCTCTATCAGAATCCAGAGTTTTGAGAAGATTGGAGAAACTTAATTTTTCACCCCCCGAAAAAAAACGTAAGGGGTAACACTCATTTTTTTTTTCTGGTCAAAATTTTGAGTTTCAATATTTCAGCTCTGGAAGGGTCTAGAGCCTCAATTTTTGCACCCATGTCCATGTCTCGTGGCCCTCTATCAGAATCAAGAGTTTTGAGAAGATTGGAGAAACTTAATTTTTCACCCTCCGAAAAAAAACGTAAGGGGTAACACTGTCATTTTTTTTTTCTGGTCAAAATTTTGAGTTTCAATATTTCAGCTCTGGAAGGGTCTAGAGCCTCAATTTTTGCACTCAGGTCCATGTCTCGTGGCCCTCTATCAGAATCCAGAGTTTTGAGAAGATTGGAGAAACTTAATTTTTCACCCCCCGAAAAAAAACGTAAGGGGTAACACTGTCATTTTTTTTTCTGGTCAAAATTTTGAGTTTCAATATTTCAGCTCTGGAAGGGTCTAGAGCCTCAATTTTTGCACCCAGGTCCATGTCTCGTGGCCCTCTATCAGAATCCAGAGTTTTGAGAAGATTGGAGAAACTTAATTTTTCACCCCCCGAAAAAAAACGTAAGGGGTAACACTGTCATTTTTTTTTCTGGTCAAAATTTTGAGTTTCAATATTTCAGCTCTGGAAGGGTCTATAGCCTCAATTTTTGCACCCAGGTCCATGTCTCGTGGCCCTCTATCAGAATCCAGAGTTTTGAGAAGATTGGAGAAACTTAATTTTTCACCCCCCGAAAAAAAAAAAAACGTAAGGGGTAACACTGTCATTTTTTTTTCTGGTCAAAATTTTGAGTTTCATTATTTCAGCTCTGGAAGGGTCTAGAGCCTCAATTTTTGCACCCAGGTCCATGTCTCGTGGCCCTCTATCAGAATCCAGAGTTTTGAGAAGATTGGAGAAACTTAATTTTTCACCCCCCGAAAAAAACGTAAGGGGTAACACTGTCATTTTTTTTCCTGGTCAAAATTTTGAGTTTCAATATCTCAGCTCTGGAAGGGTCTAGAGCCTCAATTTTTGCACCCAGGTCCATGTCTCGTGGCCCTCTATCAGAATCAAGAGTTTTGAGAAGATTGGAGAAACTTAATTTTTCACCCTCCGAAAAAAAACGTAAGGGGTAACACTGTCATTTTTTTTTTCTGGTCAAAATTTTGAGTTTCAATATTTCAGCTCTGGAAGGGTCTAGAGCCTCAATTTTTGCACTCAGGTCCATGTCTCGTGGCCCTCTATCAGAATCCAGAGTTTTGAGAAGATTGGAGAAACTTAATTTTTCACCCCCCGAAAAAAAACGTAAGGGGTAACACTGTCATTTTTTTTTCTGGTCAAAATTTTGAGTTTCAATATTTCAGCTCTGGAAGGGTCTAGAGCCTCAATTTTTGCACCCAGGTCCATGTCTCGTGGCCCTCTATCAGAATCCAGAGTTTTGAGAAGATTGGAGAAACTTAATTTTTCACCCCCCGAAAAAAAACGTAAGGGGTAACACTGTCATTTTTTTTCCTTGTCAAAATTTTGAGTTTCAATATCTCAGCTCTGGAAGGGTCTAGAGCCTCAATTTTTGCACCCAGGTCCATGTCTCGTGGCCCTCTATCAGAATCCAGAGTTTTGAGAAGATTGGAGAAACTTAATTTTTCACCCCCCGAAAAAAAATGTAAGGGGTAACACTGTCATTTTTTTTCCTGGTCAAAATTTTGAGTTTCAATATCTCAGCTCTGGAAGGGTCTAGAGCCTCAATTTTTGCACTCAGGTCCATGTCTCGTGGCCTTCTATCAGAATCCAGAGTTTTGAGAAGATTGGAGAAACTTAATTTTTCACCCCCCGAAAAAAAACGTAAGGGGTAACACTGTCATTTTTTTTTCTGGTCAAAATTTTGAGTTTCAATATTTCAGCTCTGGAAGGGTCTAGAGCCTCAATTTTTGGACCCAGGTCCATGTCTTGTGGCCCTCTATCAGAATCCAGAGTTTTGAGAAGATTGGAGAAACTTAATTTTTCACACCCCGAAGAAAAACGTAAGGGGTAACTCTGTCATTTTTTTTTTCTGGTCAAAATTTTGAGTTTCAATATTTCAGCTCTGGAAGGGTCTAGAGCCTCAATTTTTGCACCCAGGTCCATGTCTCGTGGCCCTCTATCAGAATCCAGAGTTTTGAGAAGATTGGAGAAACTTAATTTTTCACCCCCCGAAAAAAAACGTAAGGGGTAACACTGTCATTTTTTTTTCCGGTCAAAATTTTGAGTTTCAATATTTCAGCTCTGGAAGGGTCTAGAGCCTCAATTTTTGCACCCAGGTCCATGTCTCGTGGCCCTCTATCAGAATCCAGAGTTTTGAGAAGATTGGAGAAACTTAATTTTTCACCCCCCCCCCAAAAAAAAAACGTAAGGGGTAACACTGTCATTTTTTTTCCTGGTCAAAATTTTGAGTTTCAATATCTCAGCTCTGGAAGGGTCTAGAGCCTCAATTTTTGCACCCAGGTCCATGTCTCGTGGCCCTCTATCAGAATCCAGAGTTTTGAGAAGATTGGAGAAACTTTATTTTTCACCCCCCGAAAAAAAATGTAAGGGGTAACACTGTCATTTTTTTTCCTGGTCAAAATTTTGAGTTTCAATATCTCAGCTCTGGAAGGGTCTAGAGCCTCAATTTATGCACTCAGGTCCATGTCTCGTGGCCCTCTATCAGAATCCAGAGTTTCGAGAAGATTGGAGAAACTTAATTTTTCACCCCCCCAAAAAAAACGTAAGGGGTAACACTGTCATTTTTTTTTCTGGTCAAAATTTTGAGTTTCAATATTTCAGCTCTGGAAGGGTCTAGAGCCTCAATTTTTGCACCCAGGTCCATGTCTCGTGGCCCTCTATCAGAATCCAGAGTTTTGAGAAGATTGGAGAAACTTAATTTTTCACCCCCCGAAAAAAAACGTAAGGGGTAACACTGTCATTTTTTTTTCTGGTCAAAATTTTGAGTTTCAATATTTCAGCTCTGGAAGGGTCTATAGCCTCAATTTTTGCACCCAGGTCCATGTCTCGTGGCCCTCTATCAGAATCCAGAGTTTTGAGAAGATTGGAGAAACTTAATTTTTCACCCCCCGAAAAAAAAAACGTAAGGGGTAACACTGTCATTTTTTTCCTTGTCAAAATTTTGAGTTTCAATATCTCAGCTCTGGAAGGGTCTAGAGCCTCAATTTTTGCACCCAGGTCCATGTCTCGTGGCCCTCTATCAGAATCCAGAGTTTTGAGAAGATTGGAGAAACTTAATTTTTCACCCCCCGAAAAAAAAACGTAAGGGGTAACACTGTCATTTTTTTTCCTTGTCAAAATTTTGAGTTTCAATATCTCAGCTCTGGGACGGTCTAGAGCCTCAATTTTTGCACCCAGGTCCATGTCTCGTGGCCCTCTATCAGAATCCAGAGTTTTGAGAAGATTGGAGAAACTTAATTTTTCACCCCCCGAAAAAAAAACGTAAGGGGTAACACTGTCATTTTTTTTTTCTGGTCAAAATTTTGAGTTTCAATATTTCAGCTCTGGAAGGGTCTAGAGCCTCAATTTTTGCACTCAGGTCCATGTCTCGTGGCCCTCTATCAGAATCCAGAGTTTTGAGAAGATTGGAGAAACTTAATTTTTAACCCCCCGAAAAAAAACGTAAGGGGTAACACTGTCATTTTTTTTTTCTGGTCAAAATTTTGAGTTTCAATATTTCAGCTCTGGAAGGGTCTAGAGCCTCAATTTTTGCACCCAGGTCCATGTCTCGTGGCCCTCTATCAGAATCCAGAGTTTTGAGAAGATTGGAGAAACTTAATTTTTCACCCCCCGAATAAAAACGTAAGGGGTAACACTGTCATTTTTTTTTTCTGGTCAAAATTTTGAGTTTCAATATTTCAGCTCTGGAAGGGTCTAGAGCCTCAATTTTTGCACCCAGGTCCATGTCTCGTGGCCCTCTATCAGAATCCAGAGTTTTGAGAAGATTGGAGAAACTTAATTTTTCACCCCCCGAAAAAAAACGTAAGGGGTAACACTGTCATTTTTTTTTTCTGGTCAAAATTTTGAGTTTCAATATTTCAGCTCTGGAAGGGTCTAGAGCCTCAATTTTTGCACCCAGGTCCATGTCTCGTGGCCCTCTATCAGAATCCAGAGTTTTGAGAAGATTGGAGAAACTTAATTTTTCACCCCCCGAAAAAAAAACGTAAGGGGTAACACTGTCATTTTTTTTTTCTGGTCAAAATTTTGAGTTTCAATATTTCAGCTCTGGAAGGGTCTAGAGCCTCAATTTTTGCACTCAGGTCCATGTCTCGTGGCCCTCTATCAGAATCCAGAGTTTTGAGAAGATTGGAGAAACTTAATTTTTCACCCCCCGAAAAAAAACGTAAGGGGTAACACTGTCATTTTTTTTTTTCTGGTCAAAATTTTGAGTTTCAATATTTCAGCTCTGGAAGGGTCTAGAGCCTCAATTTTTGCACCCAGGTCCATGTCTCGTGGCCCTCTATCAGAATCCAGAGTTTTGAGAAGATTGGAGAAACTTAATTTTTCACCCCCCGAAAAAAAAAAAAACGTAAGGGGTAACACTGTCATTTTTTTTCCTTGTCAAAATTTTGAGTTTCAATATCTCAGCTCTGGAAGGGTCTAGAGCCTCAATTTTTGCACCCAGGTCCATGTCTCGTGGCCCTCTATCAGAATCCAGAGTTTTGAGAAGATTGGAGAAACTTAATTTTTCACCCCCCGAAAAAAAAAACGTAAGGGGTAACACTGTCATTTTTTTTCCTGGTCAAAATTTTGAGTTTCAATATCTCAGCTCTGGAAGGGTCTAGAGCCTCAATTTTTGCACCCAGGTCCATGTCTCGTGGCCCTCTATCAGAATCCAGAGTTTTGAGAAGATTGGAGAAACTTAATTTTTCACCCCCCGAAAAAAAACGTAAGGGGTAACACTGTCATTTTTTTTTTCTGGTCAAAATTTTGAGTTTCAATAATTCAGCTCTGGAAGGGTCTAGAGCCTCAATTTTTGCACTCAGGTCCATGTCTCGTGGCCCTCTATCAGAATCCAGAGTTTTGAGAAGATTGGAGAAACTTAATTTTTCACCCCCCGAAAAAAAACGTAAGGGGTAACACTCATTTTTTTTTTCTGGTCAAAATTTTGAGTTTCAATATTTCAGCTCTGGAAGGGTCTAGAGCCTCAATTTTTGCACCCAGGTCCATGTCTCGTGGCCCTCTATCAGAATCCAGAGTTTTGAGAAGATTGGAGAAACTTAATTTTTCACCCCCCGAAAAAAAAAAAAACGTAAGGGGTAACACTGTCATTTTTTTTCCTGGTCAAAATTTTGAGTTTCAATATCTCAGCTCTGGAAGGGTCTAGAGCCTCAATTTTTGCACCCAGGTCCATGTCTCGTGGCCCTCTATCAGAATCCAGAGTTTTGAGAAGATTGGAGAAACTTAATTTTTCACCCCCCGAAAAAAAACATAAGGGGTAACACTGTCATTTTTTTTCCTGGTCAAAATTTTGAGTTTCAATATCTCAGCTCTGGAAGGGTCTAGAGCCTCAATTTTTGCACTCAGGTCCATGTCTCGTGGCACTCTATCAGAATCCAGAGTTTCGAGAAGATTGGAGAAACTTAATTTTTCACCCCCCCCCCCAAAAAAACGTAAGGGGTAACACTGTCATTTTTTTTCCTTGTCAAAATTTTGAGTTTCAATATCTCAGCTCTGGAAGGGTCTAGAGCCTCAATTTTTGCACCCAGGTCCATGTCTCGTGGCCCTCTATCAGAATCCAGAGTTTTGAGAAGTTTGGAGAAACTTAATTTTTCACCCCCCGAAAAAAAAACGTAAAGGGTAACACTGTCATTTTTTTTCCTTGTCAAAATTTTGAGTTTCAATATCTCAGCTCTGGAAGGGTCTAGAGCCTCAATTTTTGCACCCAGGTCCATGTCTCGTGGCCCTCTATCAGAATCCAGAGTTTTGAGAAGATTGGAGAAACTTAATTTTTCACCCCCCGAATAAAAACGTAAGGGGTAACACTGTCATTTTTTTTTTCTGGTCAAAATTTTGAGTTTCAATATTTCAGCTCTGGAAGGGTCTAGAGCCTCAATTTTTGCACCCAGGTCCATGTCTCGTGGCCCTCTATCAGAATCCAGAGTTTTGAGAAGATTGGAGAAACTTAATTTTTCACCCCCCCAAAAAAAACGTAAGGGGTAACACTGTCATTTTTTTTTCTGTTCAAAATTTTGAGTTTCAATATTTCAGCTCTGGAAGGGTCTAGAGCCTCAATTTTTGCACCCAGGTCCATGTCTCGTGGCCCTCTATCAGAATCCAGAGTTTTGAGAAGATTGGAGAAACTTAATTTTTCACCCCCCGAAAAAAAACGTAAGGGGTAACACTGTCATTTTTTTTTTCTGGTCAAAATTTTGAGTTTCAATATTTCAGCTCTGGTAGTGTCTAGAGCCTCAATTTTTGCACCCAGGTCCATGTCTCGTGGCCCTCTATCTGAATCCAGAGTTTTGAGAAGATTGGAGAAACTTAATTTTTCACCCCCCCGAAAAAAAACGTAAGGGGTAACACTGTCATTTTTTTCTGGTCAAAATTTTGAGTTTCAATATTTCAGCTCTGGAAGGGTCTATAGCCTCAATTTTTGCACCCAGGTCCATGTCTCGTGGCCCTCTATCAGAATCCAGAGTTTTGAGAAGATTGGAGAAACTTAATTTTTCACCCCCCGAAAAAAAACGTAAGGGGTAACACTGTCATTTTTTTTCCTGGTCAAAATTTTGAGTTTCAATATCTCAGCTCTGGAAGGGTCTAGAGCCTCAATTGTTGCACTCAGGTCCATGTCTCGTGGCCCTCTATCAGAATCCAGAGTTTTGAGAAGATTGGAGAAACTTAATTTTTCACCCCCCGAAAAAAAAACGTAAGGGGTAACACTGTCATTTTTTTTCCTGGTCAAAATTTTGAGTTTAAATATCTCAGCTCTGGAAGGGTCTAGAGCCTCAATTTTTGCGCCCAGGTCCATGTCTCGTGGCCCTCTATCAGAATCCAGAGTTTTGAGAAGATTGGAGAAACTTAATTTTTCACCCCCCGAAAAAAAACGTAAGGGGTAACACTGTCATTTTTTTTCCTGGTCAAAATTTTGAGTTTCAATATCTCAGCTCTGGAAGGGTCTAGAGCCTCAATTTTTGCACCCAGGTCCATGTCTCGTGGCCCTCTATCAGAATCCAGAGTTTTGAGAAGATTGGAGAAACTTAATTTTTCACCCCCCGAATAAAAACGTAAGGGGTAACACTGTCATTTTTTTTTTCTGGTCAAAATTTTGAGTTTCAATATTTCAGCTCTGGAAGGGTCTAGAGCCTCAATTTTTGCACCCAGGTCCATGTCTCGTGGCCCTCTATCAGAATCCAGAGTTTTGAGAAGATTGGAGAAACTTATTTTTTCACCCCCCGAAAAAAAACGTAAGGGGTAACACTGTCATTTTTTTTTCTGGTCAAAATTTTGAGTTTCAATATTTCAGCTCTGGAAGGGTCTAGAGGCTCAATTTTTGCACCCAGGTCCATGTCTCGTGGCCCTCTATCAGAATCCAGAGTTTTGAGAAGATTGGAGAAACTTAATTTTTCACCCCCCCAAAAAAAACGTAAGGGGTAACACTGTCATTTTTTTTTTTTCTGGTCAAAATTTATTTTGAGTTTCAATATTTCAGCTCTGGAAGGGTCTAGAGCCTCAATTTTTGCACCCAGGTCCATGTCTCGTGGCCCTCTATCAGAATCCAGAGTTTTGAGAAGATTGGAGAAACTTAATTTTTCACCCCCCGAAAAAAAACGTAAGGGGTAACACTGTCATTTTTTTTTTCTGGTCAAAATTTTGAGTTTCAATATTTCAGCTCTGGAAGTGTCTAGAGCCTCAATTTTTGCACCCAGGTCCATGTCTCGTGGCCCTCTATCAGAATCCAGAGTTTTGAGAAGATTGGAGAAACTTAATTTTTCACCCCCCGAAAAAAAACGTAAGGGGTAACACTGTCATTTTTTTTTCTGGTCAAAATTTTGAGTTTCAATATTTCAGCTCTGGAAGGGTCTATAGCCTCAATTTTTGCACCCAGGTCCATGTCTCGTGGCCCTCTATCAGAATCCAGAGTTTTGAGAAGATTGGAGAAACTTAATTTTTCACCCCCCGAAAAAAAACGTAAGGGGTAACACTGTCATTTTTTTTTCTGGTCAAAATTTTGAGTTTCAATATTTCAGCTCTGGAAGGGTCTAGAGCCTCAATTTTTGCACCCAGGTCCATGTCTCGTGGTCCTCTATCAGAATCCAGAGTTTTGAGAAGATTGGAGAAACTTAATTTTTCACCCCCCGAAAAAAAACGTAAGGGGTAACACTGTCATTTTTTTTTCTGGTCAAAATTTTGAGTTTCAATATTTCAGCTCTGGAAGGGTCTAGAGCCTCAATTTTTGCACCCAGGTCCATGTCTCGTGGCCCTCTATCAGAATCCAGAGTTTTGAGAAGATTGGAGAAACTTAATTTTTCACCCCCCCCAAAAAAACGTTAGGGGTAACACTGTCATTTTTTTTTCTGGTCAAAATTTTGAGTTTCAATATTTCAGCTCTGGAAGGGTCTAGAGCCTCAATTTTTGCACCCAGGTCCATGTCTCGTGGCCCTCTATCAGAATCCAGAGTTTTGAGAAGATTGGAGAAACTTAATTTTTCACCCCCCGAAAAAAAACGTAAGGGGTAACACTGTCATTTTTTTTCTGGTCAAAATTTTGAGTTTCAATAATTCAGCTCTGGAAGGGTCTATAGCCTCAATTTTTGCACCCAGGTCCATGTCTCGTGGCCCTCTATCAGAATCCAGAGTTTTGAGAAGATTGGATAAACTTAATTTTTCACCCCCCGAAAAAAAAACGTAAGGGGTAACACTGTCATTTTTTTTCCTGGTCAAAATTTTGAGTTTCAATATCTCAGCTCTGGAAGGGTCTAGAGCCTCAATTATTGCACTCAGGTCCATGTCTCGTGGCCCTCTATCAGAATCCAGAGTTTTGAGAAGATTGGAGAAACTTAATTTTTCACCCCCCGAAAAAAAAACGTAAGGGGTAACACTGTCATTTTTTTTCCTGGTCAAAATTTTGAGTTTCAATATCTCAGGTCTGGAAGGGTCTAGAGCCTCAATTTTTGCGCCCAGGTCCATGTCTCGTGGCCCTCTATCAGAATCCAGAGTTTTGAGAAGATTGGAGAAACTTAATTTTTCACCCCCCGAAAAAAAACGTAAGGGGTAACACTGTCATTTTTTTTCCTGGTCAAAATTTTGAGTTTCAATATCTCAGCTCTGGAAGGGTCTAGAGCCTCAATTTTTGCACCCAGGTCCATGTCTCGTGGCCCTCTATCAGAATCCAGAGTTTTGAGAAGATTGGAGAAACTTAATTTTTCACCCCCCGAATAAAAACGTAAGGGGTAACACTGTCATTTTTTTTTTCTGGTCAAAATTTTGAGTTTCAATATTTCAGCTCTGGAAGGGTCTAGAGCCTCAATTTTTGCACCCAGGTCCATGTCTCGTGGCCCTCTATCAGAATCCAGAGTTTTGAGAAGATTGGAGAAACTTAATTTTTCACCCCCCGAAAAAAAACGTAAGGGGTAACACTGTCATTTTTTTTTCTGGTCAAAATTTTGAGTTTCAATATTTCAGCTCTGGAAGGGTCTAGAGGCTCAATTTTTGCACCCAGGTCCATGTCTCGTGGCCCTCTATCAGAATCCAGAGTTTTGAGAAGATTGGAGAAACTTAATTTTTCACCCCCCCCAAAAAAACGTAAGGGGTAACACTGTCATTTTTTTTTTCTGGTCAAAATTTATTTTGAGTTTCAATATTTCAGCTCTGGAAGGGTCTAGAGCCTCAATTTTTGCACCCAGGTCCATGTCTCGTGGCCCTCTATCAGAATCCAGAGTTTTGAGAAGATTGGAGAAACTTAATTTTTCACCCCCCGAAAAAAAACGTAAGGGGTAACACTGTCATTTTTTTTTCTGGTCAAAATTTTGAGTTTCAATATTTCAGCTCTGGAAGGGTCTATAGCCTCAATTTTTGCACCCAGGTCCATGTCTCGTGGCCCTCTATCAGAATCCAGAGTTTTGAGAAGATTGGAGAAACTTAATTTTTCACCCCCCCCCCCAAAAAAACGTAAGGGGTAACACTGTCATTTTTTTTTTCTGGTCAAAATTTTGAGTTTCAATATTTCAGTTCTGGAAGTGTCTAGAGCCTTAATTTTTGCACCCAGGTCCATGTCTCGTGGCCCTCTATCAGAATCCAGAGTTTTGAGAAGATTGGAGAAACTTTATTTTTCACCCCCCGAAAAAAAACGTAAGGGGTAACACTGTCATTTTTTTTCTGGTCAAAATTTTGAGTTTCAATATTTCAGCTCTGGAAGGGTCTATAGCCTCAATTTTTGCACCCAGGTCCATGTCTCGTGGCCCTCTATCAGAATCCAGAGTTTTGAGAAGATTGGAGAAACTTAATTTTTCACCCCCCGAAAAAAAACGTAAGGGGTAACACTGTCATTTTTTTTTCCTGGTCAAAATTTTGAGTTTCAATATCTCAGCTCTGGAAGGGTCTAGAGCCTCAATTTTTGCACTCAGGTCCATGTCTCGTGGCCCTCTATCAGAATCCAGAGTTTTGAGAAGATTGGAGAAACTTAATTTTTCACCCTCCGAAAAAAAAACGTAAGGGGTAACACTGTCATTTTTTTTCCTTGTCAAAATTTTGAGTTTCAATATCTCAGCTCTGGAAGGGTCTAGAGCCTCAATTTTTGCGCCCAGGTCCATGTCTCGTGGCCCTCTATCAGAATCCAGAGTTTTGAGAAGACTGGAGAAACTTAATTTTTCATCCCCCCAAAAAAAACGTAAGGGGTAACACTGTCATTTTTTTTCCTTGTCAAAATTTTGAGTTTCAATATCTCAGCTCTGGAAGGGTCTAGAGCCTCAATTTTTGCACCCAGGTCCATGTCTCGTGGCCCTCTATCAGAATCCAGAGTTTTGAGAAGATTGGAGAAACTTAATTTTTCACCCCCCGAAAAAAAAACGTAAGGGGTAACACTGTCATTTTTTTTTCTGGTCAAAATTTTGAGTTTCATTATTTCAGCTCTGGAAGGGTCTAGAGCCTCAATTTTTGCACCCAGGTCCATGTCTCGTGGCCCTCTATCAGAATCCAAAGTTTTGAGAAGATTGGAGAAACTTAATTTTTCATCCCCCCCAAAAAAACGTAAGGGGTAACACTGTCATTTTTTTTTTCTGGTCAAAATTTTGAGTTTCAATATTTCAGCTCTGGAAGGGTCTAGAGCATCCATTTTTGCACCCAGGTCCATGTCTCGTGGCCCTCTATCAGAATCCAGAGTTTTGAGAAGATTGGAGAAACTTAATTTTTCACCCCCCGAAAAAAAACGTAAGGGGTAACACTGTCATTTTTTTTTTCTGGTCAAAATTTTGAGTTTCAATATTTCAGCTCTGGAAGTATCTAGAGCCTCAATTTTTGCACCCAGGTCCATGTCTCGTGGCCCTCTATCAGAATCCAGAGTTTTGAGAAGATTGGAGAAACTTAATTTTTCACCCCCCGAAAAAAAACGTAAGGGGTAACACTGTCATTTTTTTTTCTGGTCAAAATTTTGAGTTTCAATATTTCAGCTCTGGAAGGGTCTATAGCCTCAATTTTTGCACCCAGGTCCATGTCTCGTGGCCCTCTATCAGAATCCAGAGTTTTGAGAAGATTGGAGAAACTTAATTTTTCACCCCCCGAAAAAAAAACGTAAGGGGTAACACTGTCATTTTTTTTCCTGGTCAAAATTTTGAGTTTCAATATTTCAGCTCTGGAAGGGTCTAGAGCCTCAATTTTTGCACCCAGGTCCATGTCTCGTGGCCCTCTATCAGAATCCAGAGTTTTGAGAAGATTGGAGAAACTTAATTTTTCACCCCCCGAAAAAAAACGTAAGGGGTAACACTGTCATTTTTTTTTCTGGTCAAAATTTTGAGTTTCAATATTTCAGCTCTGGAAGTGTCTAGAGCCTCAATTTTTGCACCCAGGTCCATGTCTCGTGGCCCTCTATCAGAATCCAGAGTTTTGAGAAGATTGGAGAAACTTAATTTTTCACCCCCCGAAAAAAAACGTAAGGGGTAACACTGTAATTTTTTTTTCTGGTCAAAATTTTGAGTTTCAATATTTCAGCTCTGGAAGGGTCTATAGCCTCAATTTTTGCACCCAGGTCCATGTCTCGTGGCCCTCTATCAGAATCCAGAGTTTTGAGAAGATTGGAGAAACTTAATTTTTCACCCCCCGAAAAAAAACGTAAGGGGTAACACTGTCATTTTTTTTCCTGGTAAAAAAATTTGAGTTTCAATAATTCAGCTCTGGAAGGGTCTAGAGCCTCAATTTTTGCACTCAGGTCCATGTCTCGTGGCCCTCTATCAGAATCCAGAGTTTTGAGAAGATTGGAGAAACTTAATTTTTCACCCCCCCGAAAAAAAACGTAAGGGGTAACACTCATTTTTTTTTTCTGGTCAAAATTTTGAGTTTCAATATTTCAGCTCTGGAAGGGTCTAGAGCCTCAATTTTTGCACCCAGGTCCATGTCTCGTGGCCCTCTATCAGAATCCAGAGTTTTGAGAAGATTGGAGAAACTTAATTTTTCACCCCCCGAAAAAAAAAAAAAACGTAAGGGGTAACACTGTCATTTTTTTTCCTGGTCAAAATTTTGAGTTTCAATATCTCAGCTCTGGAAGGGTCTAGAGCCTCAATTTTTGCACCCAGGTCCATGTCTCGTGGCCCTCTATCAGAATCCAGAGTTTTGAGAAGATTGGAGAAACTTAATTTTTCACCCCCCGAAAAAAAACATAAGGGGTAACACTGTCATTTTTTTTCCTGGTCAAAATTTTGAGTTTCAATATCTCAGCTCTGGAAGGGTCTAGAGCCTCAATTTTTGCACTCAGGTCCATGTCTCGTGGCACTCTATCAGAATCCAGAGTTTCGAGAAGATTGGAGAAACTTAATTTTTCACCCCCCCCCCCCCCAAAAAACGTAAGGGGTAACACTGTCATTTTTTTTTCTGGTCAAAACTTTGAGTTTCAATATTTCAGCTCTGGAAGGGTCTAGAGCCTCAATTTTTGCACCCAGGTCCATGTCTCGTGGCCCTCTATCAGAATCCAGAGTTTTGAGAAGATTGGAGAAACTTAATTTTTCACCCCCCGAAAAAAAAAAAAAACGTAAGGGGTAACACTGTCATTTTTTTTCCTTGTCAAAATTTTGAGTTTCAATATCTCAGCTCTGGAAGGGTCTAGAGCCTCAATTTTTGCACCCAGGTCCATGTCTCGTGGCCCTCTATCAGAATCCAGAGTTTTGAGAAGTTTGGAGAAACTTAATTTTTCACCCCCCGAAAAAAAAACGTAAAGGGTAACACTGTCATTTTTTTTCCTTGTCAAAATTTTGAGTTTCAATATCTCAGCTCTGGAAGGGTCTAGAGCCTCAATTTTTGCACCCAGGTCCATGTCTCGTGGCCCTCTATCAGAATCCAGAGTTTTGAGAAGATTGGAGAAACTTAATTTTTCACCCCCCGAATAAAAACGTAAGGGGTAACACTGTCATTTTTTTTTTCTGGTCAAAATTTTGAGTTTCAATATTTCAGCTCTGGAAGGGTCTAGAGCCTCAATTTTTGCACCCAGGTCCATGTCTCGTGGCCCTCTATCAGAATCCAGAGTTTTGAGAAGATTGGAGAAACTTAATTTTTCACCCCCCCAAAAAAAACGTAAGGGGTAACACTGTCATTTTTTTTTCTGTTCAAAATTTTGAGTTTCAATATTTCAGCTCTGGAAGGGTCTAGAGCCTCAATTTTTGCACCCAGGTCCATGTCTCGTGGCCCTCTATCAGAATCCAGAGTTTTGAGAAGATTGGAGAAACTTAATTTTTCACCCCCCGAAAAAAAACGTAAGGGGTAACACTGTCATTTTTTTTTTTCTGGTCAAAATTTTGAGTTTCAATATTTCAGCTCTGGTAGTGTCTAGAGCCTCAATTTTTGCACCCAGGTCCATGTCTCGTGGCCCTCTATCTGAATCCAGAGTTTTGAGAAGATTGGAGAAACTTAATTTTTCACCCCCCCGAAAAAAAACGTAAGGGGTAACACTGTCATTTTTTTCTGGTCAAAATTTTGAGTTTCAATATTTCAGCTCTGGAAGGGTCTATAGCCTCAATTTTTGCACCCAGGTCCATGTCTCGTGGCCCTCTATCAGAATCCAGAGTTTTGAGAAGATTGGAGAAACTTAATTTTTCACCCCCCGAAAAAAAACGTAAGGGGTAACACTGTCATTTTTTTTCCTGGTCAAAATTTTGAGTTTCAATATCTCAGCTCTGGAAGGGTCTAGAGCCTCAATTGTTGCACTCAGGTCCATGTCTCGTGGCCCTCTATCAGAATCCAGAGTTTTGAGAAGATTGGAGAAACTTAATTTTTCACCCCCCGAAAAAAAAACGTAAGGGGTAACACTGTCATTTTTTTTCCTGGTCAAAATTTTGAGTTTCAATATCTCAGCTCTGGAAGGGTCTAGAGCCTCAATTTTTGCGCCCAGGTCCATGTCTCGTGGCCCTCTATCAGAATCCAGAGTTTTGAGAAGATTGGAGAAACTTAATTTTTCACCCCCCGAAAAAAAACGTAAGGGGTAACACTGTCATTTTTTTTCCTGGTCAAAATTTTGAGTTTCAATATCTCAGCTCTGGAAGGGTCTAGAGCCTCAATTTTTGCACCCAGGTCCATGTCTCGTGGCCCTCTATCAGAATCCAGAGTTTTGAGAAGATTGGAGAAACTTAATTTTTCACCCCCCGAATAAAAACGTAAGGGGTAACACTGTCATTTTTTTTTTCTGGTCAAAATTTTGAGTTTCAATATTTCAGCTCTGGAAGGGTCTAGAGCCTCAATTTTTGCACCCAGGTCCATGTCTCGTGGCCCTCTATCAGAATCCAGAGTTTTGAGAAGATTGGAGAAACTTATTTTTTCACCCCCCGAAAAAAAACGTAAGGGGTAACACTGTCATTTTTTTTTCTGGTCAAAATTTTGAGTTTCAATATTTCAGCTCTGGAAGGGTCTAGAGGCTCAATTTTTGCACCCAGGTCCATGTCTCGTGGCCCTCTATCAGAATCCAGAGTTTTGAGAAGATTGGAGAAACTTAATTTTTCACCCCCCCAAAAAAAACGTAAGGGGTAACACTGTCATTTTTTTTTTTCTGGTCAAAATTTATTTTGAGTTTCAATATTTCAGCTCTGGAAGGGTCTAGAGCCTCAATTTTTGCACCCAGGTCCATGTCTCGTGGCCCTCTATCAGAATCCAGAGTTTTGAGAAGATTGGAGAAACTTAATTTTTCACCCCCCGAAAAAAAACGTAAGGGGTAACACTGTCATTTTTTTTTTCTGGTCAAAATTTTGAGTTTCAATATTTCAGCTCTGGAAGTGTCTAGAGCCTCAATTTTTGCACCCAGGTCCATGTCTCGTGGCCCTCTATCAGAATCCAGAGTTTTGAGAAGATTGGAGAAACTTAATTTTTCACCCCCCGAAAAAAAACGTAAGGGGTAACACTGTCATTTTTTTTTCTGGTCAAAATTTTGAGTTTCAATATTTCAGCTCTGGAAGGGTCTATAGCCTCAATTTTTGCACCCAGGTCCATGTCTCGTGGCCCTCTATCAGAATCCAGAGTTTTGAGAAGATTGGAGAAACTTAATTTTTCACCCCCCGAAAAAAAACGTAAGGGGTAACACTGTCATTTTTTTTTCTGGTCAAAATTTTGAGTTTCAATATTTCAGCTCTGGAAGGGTCTAGAGCCTCAATTTTTGCACCCAGGTCCATGTCTCGTGGTCCTCTATCAGAATCCAGAGTTTTGAGAAGATTGGAGAAACTTAATTTTTCACCCCCCGAAAAAAAACGTAAGGGGTAACACTGTCATTTTTTTTTCTGGTCAAAATTTTGAGTTTCAATATTTCAGCTCTGGAAGGGTCTAGAGCCTCAATTTTTGCACCCAGGTCCATGTCTCGTGGCCCTCTATCAGAATCCAGAGTTTTGAGAAGATTGGAGAAACTTAATTTTTCACCCCCCCAAAAAAAACGTTAGGGGTAACACTGTCATTTTTTTTTCTGGTCAAAATTTTGAGTTTCAATATTTCAGCTCTGGAAGGGTCTAGAGCCTCAATTTTTGCACCCAGGTCCATGTCTCGTGGCCCTCTATCAGAATCCAGAGTTTTGAGAAGATTGGAGAAACTTAATTTTTCACCCCCCGAAAAAAAACGTAAGGGGTAACACTGTCATTTTTTTTCTGGTCAAAATTTTGAGTTTCAATATTTCAGCTCTGGAAGGGTCTATAGCCTCAATTTTTGCACCCAGGTCCATGTCTCGTGGCCCTCTATCAGAATCCAGAGTTTTGAGAAGATTGGATAAACTTAATTTTTCACCCCCCGAAAAAAAAACGTAAGGGGTAACACTGTCATTTTTTTTCCTGGTCAAAATTTTGAGTTTCAATATCTCAGCTCTGGAAGGGTCTAGAGCCTCAATTATTGCACTCAGGTCCATGTCTCGTGGCCCTCTATCAGAATCCAGAGTTTTGAGAAGATTGGAGAAACTTAATTTTTCACCCCCCGAAAAAAAAACGTAAGGGGTAACACTGTCATTTTTTTTCCTGGTCAAAATTTTGAGTTTCAATATCTCAGGTCTGGAAGGGTCTAGAGCCTCAATTTTTGCGCCCAGGTCCATGTCTCGTGGCCCTCTATCAGAATCCAGAGTTTTGAGAAGATTGGAGAAACTTAATTTTTCACCCCCCGAAAAAAAACGTAAGGGGTAACACTCATTTTTTTTCCTGGTCAAAATTTTGAGTTTCAATATCTCAGCTCTGGAAGGGTCTAGAGCCTCAATTTTTGCACCCAGGTCCATGTCTCGTGGCCCTCTATCAGAATCCAGAGTTTTGAGAAGATTGGAGAAACTTAATTTTTCACCCCCCGAATAAAAACGTAAGGGGTAACACTGTCATTTTTTTTTTTCTGGTCAAAATTTTGAGTTTCAATATTTCAGCTCTGGAAGGGTCTAGAGCCTCAATTTTTGCACCCAGGTCCATGTCTCGTGGCCCTCTATCAGAATCCAGAGTTTTGAGAAGATTGGAGAAACTTAATTTTTCACCCCCCGAAAAAAAACGTAAGGGGTAACACTGTCATTTTTTTTTTTCTGGTCAAAATTTTGAGTTTCAATATTTCAGCTCTGGAAGGGTCTAGAGGCTCAATTTTTGCACCCAGGTCCATGTCTCGTGGCCCTCTATCAGAATCCAGAGTTTTGAGAAGATTGGAGAAACTTAATTTTTCACCCCCCCCCAAAAAAACGTAAGGGGTAACACTGTCATTTTTTTTTTCTGGTCAAAATTTATTTTGAGTTTCAATATTTCAGCTCTGGAAGGGTCTAGAGCCTCAATTTTTGCACCCAGGTCCATGTCTCGTGGCCCTCTATCAGAATCCAGAGTTTTGAGAAGATTGGAGAAACTTAATTTTTCACCCCCCGAAAAAAAACGTAAGGGGTAACACTGTCATTTTTTTTTCTGGTCAAAATTTTGAGTTTCAATATTTCAGCTCTGGAAGGGTCTATAGCCTCAATTTTTGCACCCAGGTCCATGTCTCGTGGCCCTCTATCAGAATCCAGAGTTTTGAGAAGATTGGAGAAACTTAATTTTTCACCCCCCCCCCAAAAAAACGTAAGGGGTAACACTGTCATTTTTTTTTTCTGGTCAAAATTTTGAGTTTCAATATTTCAGTTCTGGAAGTGTCTAGAGCCTTAATTTTTGCACCCAGGTCCATGTCTCGTGGCCCTCTATCAGAATCCAGAGTTTTGAGAAGATTGGAGAAACTTTATTTTTCACCCCCCGAAAAAAAACGTAAGGGGTAACACTGTCATTTTTTTTTCTGGTCAAAATTTTGAGTTTCAATATTTCAGCTCTGGAAGGGTCTATAGCCTCAATTTTTGCACCCAGGTCCATGTCTCGTGGCCCTCTATCAGAATCCAGAGTTTTGAGAAGATTGGAGAAACTTAATTTTTCACCCCCCGAAAAAAAACGTAAGGGGTAACACTGTCATTTTTTTTTCCTGGTCAAAATTTTGAGTTTCAATATCTCAGCTCTGGAAGGGTCTAGAGCCTCAATTTTTGCACTCAGGTCCATGTCTCGTGGCCCTCTATCAGAATCCAGAGTTTTGAGAAGATTGGAGAAACTTAATTTTTCACCCTCCGAAAAAAAAACGTAAGGGGTAACACTGTCATTTTTTTTCCTTGTCAAAATTTTGAGTTTCAATATCTCAGCTCTGGAAGGGTCTAGAGCCTCAATTTTTGCGCCCAGGTCCATGTCTCGTGGCCCTCTATCAGAATCCAGAGTTTTGAGAAGACTGGAGAAACTTAATTTTTCATCCCCCCAAAAAAAACGTAAGGGGTAACACTGTCATTTTTTTTCCTTGTCAAAATTTTGAGTTTCAATATCTCAGCTCTGGAAGGGTCTAGAGCCTCAATTTTTGCACCCAGGTCCATGTCTCGTGGCCCTCTATCAGAATCCAGAGTTTTGAGAAGATTGGAGAAACTTAATTTTTCACCCCCCGAAAAAAAACGTAAGGGGTAACACTGTCATTTTTTTTTCTGGTCAAAATTTTGAGTTTCATTATTTCAGCTCTGGAAGGGTCTAGAGCCTCAATTTTTGCACCCAGGTCCATGTCTCGTGGCCCTCTATCAGAATCCAAAGTTTTGAGAAGATTGGAGAAACTTAATTTTTCATCCCCCCCAAAAAAACGTAAGGGGTAACACTGTCATTTTTTTTTTCTGGTCAAAATTTTGAGTTTCAATATTTCAGCTCTGGAAGGGTCTAGAGCATCAATTTTTGCACCCAGGTCCATGTCTCGTGGCCCTCTATCAGAATCCAGAGTTTTGAGAAGATTGGAGAAACTTAATTTTTCACCCCCCGAAAAAAAACGTAAGGGGTAACACTGTCATTTTTTTTTTCTGGTCAAAATTTTGAGTTTCAATATTTCAGCTCTGGAAGTATCTAGAGCCTCAAATTTTGCACCCAGGTCCATGTCTCGTGGCCCTCTATCAGAATCCAGAGTTTTGAGAAGATTGGAGAAACTTAATTTTTCACCCCCCGAAAAAAAACGTAAGGGGTAACACTGTCATTTTTTTTTCTGGTCAAAATTTTGAGTTTCAATATTTCAGCTCTGGAAGGGTCTATAGCCTCAATTTTTGCACCCAGGTCCATGTCTCGTGGCCCTCTATCAGAATCCAGAGTTTTGAGAAGATTGGAGAAACTTAATTTTTCACCCCCCGAAAAAAAAACGTAAGGGGTAACACTGTCATTTTTTTTTCTGGTCAAAATTTTGAGTTTCAATATTTCAGCTCTGGAAGTGTCTAGAGCCTCAATTTTTGCACCCAGGTCCATGTCTCGTGGCCCTCTATCAGAATCCGGAGTTTTGAGAAGATTGGAGAAACTTAATTTTTCACCCCCCGAAAAAAAACGTAAGGGGTAACACTGTCATTTTTTTTTCTGGTCAAAATTTTGAGTTTCAATATTTCAGCTCTGGAAGGGTCTATAGCCTCAATTTTTGCACCCAGGTCCATGTCTCGTGGCCCTCTATCAGAATCCAGAGTTTTGAGAAGATTGGAGAAACTTAATTTTTCACCCCCCGAAAAAAAACGTAAGGGGTAACACTGTCATTTTTTTTCCTGGTAAAAAAATTTGAGTTTCAATATCTCAGCTCTGGAAGGGTCTAGAGCCTCAATTTTTGCACCCAGGTCCATGTCTCGTGGCCCTCTATCAGAATCCAGAGTTTTGAGAAGATTGGAGAAACTTAATTTTTCACCCCCCGAAAAAAAACGTAAGGGGTAACACTGTCATTTTTTTTTCTGGTCAAAATTTTGAGTTTCAATATTTCAGCTCTGGAAGGGTCTATAGCCTCAATTTTTGCACCCAGGTCCATGTCTCGTGGCCCTCTATCAGAATCCAGAGTTTTGAGAAGATTGGAGAAACTTAATTTTTCACCCCCCGAAAAAAAACGTAAGGGGTAACACTGTCATTTTTTTTCTGGTAAAAAATTTTGAGTTTCAATATCTCAGCTCTGGAAGGGTCTAGAGCCTCAATTTTTGCACCCAGGTCCATGTCTCGTGGCCCTCTATCAGAGTCCAGAGTTTTGAGAAGATTGGAGAAACTTAATTTTTCACCCCCCGAAAAAAAACGTAAGGGGTAACACTGTCATTTTTTTTCCTGGTCAAAATTTTGAGTTTCAATATCTCAGCTCTGGAAGGGTCTATAGCAGGGGTGGGCAAACTTTTTGGCTCAAGGGCCACACTGGGTTTTAAAATTTGACAGAGGGCCGGCCATTTACGTGGATCACGTAATTTACATAGTATATTAATTTATATGCTATAGATATGCCCATTTAGCATTGTTATATTTTGGGGTTATTTTTTTAATTTAATTTTATATTTATTTTAATTTTATATATATATTTATATTCTTTTTAAATATTGTTTATCCTTAGTATTATTTAATGAGCCTAACAGTAAATTAGAAACAAAACACCAGCAAGTGTACACTTAGTAGAGTAAAAATTAGAGAAATGGTAAATGGACTGCATTTATATAGCACTTTCATAGACCCAATGGCCACCAAAGCGCTTTACAATTTGCCTCACATTCACCCATTCACACACACATTCATACACAGACGGCAACGGCAGCCATGCAAGGCGCCATCCAGCTCGTCGGGAGCAGCTGGGGTTAGGTGTCTTGCTCATGGACACCTCGACACTTGGTCAGATGGAACCGAGGATTGAACCACCAACCTTTCGGTTTGTAGACAACCCACATGAACCACTGAGCCACTGCCGCCCCAATGAAAGAAGGTTACATTAATTCAACTTTATTAAAACTCCATATGGTAATCAAATTGCACTTAATACACAAACGTCATACATTAGTGAAAAAAAAAAATAAAAATAAAAAAAATGTACCAATTTATTTTAAGTATGATAAAATGTAAAAATCAAAAGCAGATAAGAACATTTATTGAACAAACGGCAGAGACGGGAGCGTAGCGAGGCGGGCGATAAAGGTAACCGGAAGCAGTCCAAGAGACAAATACAGAGGAGAAAAGAAACTAAATATCAAAAGAAAAACTAAAAATCAAGTGAAAACTAATCAGATGTACAAGTGGTTACTAACATTTTTTTTTTCTCTGTGAGTTTCCAAAAAAGGAAAAAACATTAACGTGCAACAAGGAGCCTTGTTGTGCTTAAGTCGCTGTCTGAAGGAGTGCTGAAATGTCAATGATTCAATCGTGCAAACGTTCTGTTTCCTGGGATATTAGTTATAAATTGCATATGACAAATTACAAAAAACGGTCTGACTCTGCGGCGTGAGTGTAACGGAGGCCAGCTAGTAGTTGTGCGAGTAAACCTCACTCCCCGATCTCAATAGGCGCTCTAGCGACAGATGCTAGAGGCTGCAGTCTTTGCCTCCTTGTTAGCGCGCCTGACTCTCATGCCGGAGACCCGGGTTCGAGGCCCCCTCGGAGCGGGTCGAGTTGGACCCGGGTGTGTGAGGGATTACATGAGCTTTGCAATGCAACCGTTATTTATTCAATGTATGGTTTCCATGGTGACGCGTCATTGCTTGTCACGTGACACACCGCAGCACAGCCACATCAGCTCTGAATGAATGAGCTGCTTTATTCAAGTATTGCAGGAAAAAGGCAAAATGAATGTGTGACAGGGATGTTGGTTCGGTGAATGGGTGATGGAAGGAGACACAGGGTCGGCGAATACTGGGGCTCATGCACTTTATTGAGTTACTTTCTCTCCCCACAGCGCTTGCTCGCGCTCACACAATTAATTCAGAATATTTCAAAAACAAATCACATAAAAAACAGTACTCTTCCCGCTGGATTCAGCTTCTCAGGTCACAAATGCAGCAACACTCTTTCCACTGAAACAGCTTGCAGCCCAGCGTTTTCTCTCTCTCTCGACAGCGCGTGCACGAGCTCCCAGTTTCTCTCTCTCCCCACTCTGTCAGCACGGCCCGCTTCCCGCTCGGCTCCCCCCTCGCTCTCCCGCTACAGACCGCGCTGCACAACGCTCCCCATGCAAATGCAATCTCTATGACAATATTTTAAATACTCGACGGGCCGGATTAAACAGCCTAACGGGCCGCATGTGGCCCGCGGGCGGTAGTTTGCCCACCCCTGGTCTATAGCCTCAATTGTTGCACCCAGGTCCATGTCTCGTGGCCCTCTATCAGAATCCAAAGTTTTGAGAAGATTGGAGAAACTTAATTTTTCATCCCCCCAAAAAAAACGTAAGGGGTAACACTGTCATTTTTTTTTCTGGTCAAAATTTTGAGTTTCAATATTTCAGCTCTGGAAGGGTCTAGAGCCTCAATTTTTGCACCCAGGTCCATGTCTCGTGGCCCTCTATCAGAATCCAGAGTTTTGAGAAGATTGGAGAAACTTAATTTTTCACCCCCCGAAAAAAAACGTAAGGGGTAACACTGTCATTTTTTTTTTCTGGTCAAAATTTTGAGTTTCAATATTTCAGCTCTGGAAGTGTCTAGAGCCTCAATTTTTGCACCCAGGTCCATGTCTCGTGGCCCTCTATCAGAATCCAGAGTTTTGAGAAGATTGGAGAAACTTAATTTTTCACCCCCCGAAAAAAAACGTAAGGGGTAACACTGTCATTTTTATTTCCTGGTCAAAATTTTGAGTTTCAATATTTCAGATCTGGAAGGGTCTAGAGCCTCAATTTTTGCACCCAGGTCCATGTCTCGTGGCCCTCTATCAGAATCCAAAGTTTTGAGAAGATTGGAGAAACTTAATTTTTCATCCCCCCAAAAAAAACGTAAGGGGTAACACTGTCATTTTTTTTTTCTGGTCAAAATTTTGAGTTTCAATATTTCAGCTCTGGAAGGGTCTATAGCCTCAATTTTTGCACCCAGGTCCATGTCTCATGGCCCTCTATCAGAATCCAGAGTTTTGAGAAGATTGGAGAAACTTAATTTTTCATCCCCCCAAAAAAAACGTAAGGGGTAACACTGTCATTTTTTTTTTCTGGTCAAAATTTTGAGTTTCAATATTTCAGCTCTGGAAGGGTCTAGAGCCTCAATTTTTTGCACCCAGGTCCATGTCTCGTGGCCCTCTATCAGAATCCAGAGTTTTGAGAAGATTGGAGAAACTTAATTTTTCACCCCCCGAAAAAAAACGTAAGGGGTAACACTGTCATTTTTTTTTCTGGTCAAAATTTTGAGTTTCAATATTTCAGCTCTGGAAGGGTCTATAGCCTCAATTTTTGCACCCAGGTCCATGTCTCGTGGCCCTCTATCAGAATCCAGAGTTTTGAGAAGATTGGAGAAACTTAATTTTTCACCCCCCGAAAAAAAACGTAAGGGGTAACACTGTCATTTTTTTTCCTGGTCAAAATTTTGAGTTTCAATATTTCAGCTCTGGAAGGGTCTAGAGCCTCAATTTTTGCACCCAGGTCCATGTCTCGTGGCCCTCTATCAGAATCCAGAGTTTTGAGAAGATTGGAGAAACTTAATTTTTCACCCCCCCCGAAAAAAAACGTAAGGGGTAACACTGTCATTTTTTTTTTTCTGGTCAAAATTTTGAGTTTCAATATTTCAGCTCTGGAAGGGTCTAGAGCCTCAATTTTTGAACCCAGGTCCATGTCTCGTGGCCCTCTATCAGAATCCAGAGTTTTGAGAAGATTGGAGAAACTTAATTTTTCACCCCCCGAAAAAAAAAAACCGTGAGGGGTAACACTGTCATTTTTTTTTCTGGTCAAAATTTTGAGTTTCAATATTTCAGCTCTGGAAGGGTCTATAGCCTCAATTTTTGCACCCAGGTCCATGTCTCGTGGCCCTCTATCAGAATCCAGAGTTTTGAGAAGATTGGAGAAACTTAATTTTTCACCCCCCGAAAAAAAACGTAAGGGGTAACACTGTCATTTTTTTTTCTGGTCAAAATTTTGAGTTTCAATATTTCAGCTCTGGAAGGGTCTAGAGCCTCAATTTTTGCACCCAGGTCCATGTCTTGTGGCCCTCTATCAGAATCCAGAGTTTTGAGAAGATTGGAGAAACTAAATTTTTCACCCCCCGAAAAAAAACGTAAGGTGTAACACTGTCATTTTTTTTCTTGGTCAAAATTTTGAGTTTCAATATCTCAGCTCTGGAAGGGTCTAGAGCCTCAATTTTTGCACTCAGGTCCATGTCTCGTGGCCCTCTATCAGAATCCAGAGTTTTGAGAAGATTGGAGAAACTTAATTTTTCACCCCCCGAAAAAAAAACGTAAGGGGTAACACTGTCATTTTTTTTTCTGGTCAAAATTTTGAGTTTCAATATTTCAGCTCTGGAAGGGTCTATAGCCTCAATTTTTGCACCCAGGTCCATGTCTCGTGGCCCTCTATCAGAATCCAGAGTTTTGAGAAGATTGGAGAAACTTAATTTTTCACCCCCCGAAAAAAAAAAAACGTAAGGGGTAACACTGTCATTTTTTTTCCTTGTCAAAATTTTGAGTTTCAATATCTCAGCTCTGGAAGGGTCTAGAGCCTCAATTTTTGCACCCAGGTCCATGTCTCGTGGCCCTCTATCAGAATCCAGAGTTTTGAGAAGATTGGAGAAACTTAATTTTTCACCCCCCGAAAAAAAAAACGTAAGGGGTAACACTGTCATTTTTTTTCCTGGTCAAAATTTTGAGTTTCAATATCTCAGCTCTGGAAGGGTCTAGAGCCTCAATTTTTGCACCCAGGTCCATGTCTCGTGGCCCTCTATCAGAATCCAGAGTTTTGAGAAGATTGGAGAAACTTAATTTTTCACCCCCCGAAAAAAAACGTAAGGGGTAACACTGTCATTTTTTTTTTCTGGTCAAAATTTTGAGTTTCAATAATTCAGCTCTGGAAGGGTCTAGAGCCTCAATTTTTGCACTCAGGTCCATGTCTCGTGGCCCTCTATCAGAATCCAGAGTTTTGAGAAGATTGGAGAAACTTAATTTTTCACCCCCCGAAAAAAAACGTAAGGGGTAACACTCATTTTTTTTTTCTGGTCAAAATTTTGAGTTTCAATATTTCAGCTCTGGAAGGGTCTATAGCCTCAATTTTTGCACCCAGGTCCATGTCTCGTGGCCCTCTATCAGAATCCAGAGTTTTGAGAAGATTGGAGAGACTTAATTTTTCACCCCCCGAAAAAAAACGTAAGGGGTAACACTGTCATTTTTTTTTCTGGTCAAAATTTTGAGTTTCAATATTTCAGCTCTGGAAGGGTCTATAGCCTCAATTTTTGCACCCAGGTCCATGTCTCGTGGCCCTCTATCAGAATCCAGAGTTTTGAGAAGATTGGAGAAACTTAATTTTTCACCCCCCGAAAAAAAACGTAAGGGGTAACACTGTCATTTTTTTTTCTGGTCAAAATTTTGAGTTTCAATATTTCAGCTCTGGAAGGGTCTAGAGCCTCAATTTTTGCACCCAGGTCCATGTCTCGTGGCCCTCTATCAGAATCCAGAGTTTTGAGAAGATTGGAGAAACTTAATTTTTCACCCCCCGAAAAAAAAAGTAAGGGGTAAAACTGTCATTTTTTTTTTCTGGTCAAAATTTTGAGTTTCAATATTTCAGCTCTGGAAGTGTCTAGAGCCTCAATTTTTACACCCAGGTCCATGTCTCGTGGCCCTCTATCAGAATCCAGAGTTTTGAGAAGATTGGAGAAACTTAATTTTTCACCCCCCGAAAAAAAACGTAAGGGGTAACACTGTCATTTTTTTTTCTGGTCAAAATTTTGAGTTTCAATATTTCAGCTCTGGAAGGGTCTATAGCCTCAATTTTTGCACCCAGGTCCATGTCTCGTGGCCCTCTATCAGAATCCAGAGTTTTGAGAAGATTGGAGAAACTTAATTTTTCACCCCCCGAAAAAAAACGTAAGGGGTAACACTGTCATTTTTTTTCCTGGTCAAAATTTTGAGTTTCAATATCTCAGCTCTGGAAGGGTCTAGAGCCTCAATTTTTGCGCCCAGGTCCATGTCTCGTGGCCCTCTATCAGAATCCAGAGTTTTGAGAAGATTGGAGAAACTTAATTTTTCACCCCCCGAAAAAAAAACGTAAGGGGTAACACTGTCATTTTTTTTTCTGGTCAAAATTTTGAGTTTCATTATTTCAGCTCTGGAAGGGTCTAGAGCCTCAATTTTTGCACCCAGGTCCATGTCTCGTGGCCCTCTATCAGAATCCAGAGTTTTGAGAAGATTGGAGAAACTTAATTTTTCACCCCCCGAAAAAACGTAAGGGGTAACACTGTCATTTTTTTTCCTGGTCAAAATTTTGAGTTTCAATATCTCAGCTCTGGAAGGGTCTAGAGCCTCAATTTTTGCACCCAGGTCCATGTCTCGTGGCCCTCTATCAGAATCAAGAGTTTTGAGAAGATTGGAGAAACTTAATTTTTCACCCTCCGAAAAAAAACGTAAGGGGTAACACTGTCATTTTTTTTTCTGGTCAAAATTTTGAGTTTCAATATTTCAGCTCTGGAAGGGTCTAGAGCCTCAATTTTTGCACTCAGGTCCATGTCTCGTGGCCCTCTATCAGAATCCAGAGTTTTGAGAAGATTGGAGAAACTTAATTTTTCACCCCCCCAAAAAAAACGTAAGGGGTAACACTGTCATTTTTTTTTCTGGTCAAAATTTTGAGTTTCAATATTTCAGCTCTGGAAGGGTCTAGAGCCTCAATTTTTGCACCCAGGTCCATGTCTCGTGGCCCTCTATCAGAATCCAGAGTTTTGAGAAGATTGGAGAAACTTAATTTTTCACCCCCCGAAAAAAAAAAAACGTAAGGGGTAACACTGTCATTTTTTTCCTTGTCAAAATTTTGAGTTTCAATATCTCAGCTCTGGAAGGGTCTAGAGCCTCAATTTTTGCACCCAGGTCCATGTCTCGTGGCCCTCTATCAGAATCCAGAGTTTTGAGAAGATTGGAGAAACTTAATTTTTCACCCCCCGAAAAAAAAACGTAAGGGGTAACACTGTCATTTTTTTCCTTGTCAAAATTTTGAGTTTCAATATCTCAGCTCTGGAAGGGTCTAGAGCCTCAATTTTTGCACCCAGGTCCATGTCTCGTGGCCCTCTATCAGAATCCAGAGTTTTGAGAAGATTGGAGAAACTTAATTTTTCACCCCCCGAATAAAAACGTAAGGGGTAACACTGTCATTTTTTTTTTCTGGTCAAAATTTTGAGTTTCAATATTTCAGCTCTGGAAGGGTCTAGAGCCTCAATTTTTGCACCCAGGTCCATGTCTCGTGGCCCTCTATCAGAATCCAGAGTTTTGAGAAGATTGGAGAAACTTAATTTTTCACCCCCCCAAAAAAAACGTAAGGGGTAACACTGTCATTTTTTTTTCTGGTCAAAATTTTGAGTTTCAATATTTCAGCTCTGGAAGGGTCTATAGCCTCAATTTTTGCACCCAGGTCCATGTCTCGTGGCCCTCTATCAGAATCCAGAGTTTTGAGAAGATTGGAGAAACTTAATTTTTCACCCCCCGAAAAAAAACGTAAGGGGTAACACTGTCATTTTTTTTTTCTGGTCAAAATTTTGAGTTTCAATATTTCAGCTCTGGTAGTGTCTAGAGCCTCAATTTTTGCACCCAGGTCCATGTCTCGTGGCCCTCTATCAGAATCCAGAGTTTTGAGAAGATTGGAGAAACTTAATTTTTCACCCCCCGAAAAAAAACGTAAGGGGTAACACTGTCATTTTTTTTCTGGTCAAAATTTTGAGTTTCAATATTTCAGCTCTGGAAGGGTCTATAGCCTCAATTTTTGCACCCAGGTCCATGTCTCGTGGCCCTCTATCAGAATCCAGAGTTTTGAGAAGATTGGAGAAACTTAATTTTTCACCCCCCGAAAAAAAACGTAAGGGGTAACACTGTCATTTTTTTTCCTGGTCAAAATTTTGAGTTTCAATATCTCAGCTCTGGAAGGGTCTAGAGCCTCAATTTTTGCACTCAGGTCCATGTCTCGTGGCCCTCTATCAGAATCCAGAGTTTTGAGAAGATTGGAGAAACTTAATTTTTCACCCCCCGAAAAAAAAAACGTAAGGGGTAACACTGTCATTTTTTTTCCTGGTCAAAATTTTGAGTTTCAATATCTCAGCTCTGGAAGGGTCTAGAGCCTCAATTTTTGCGCCCAGGTCCATGTCTCGTGGCCCTCTATCAGAATCCAGAGTTTTGAGAAGATTGGAGAAACTTAATTTTTCAATCCCCGAAAAAAAATGTAAGGGGTAACACTGTCATTTTTTTTCCTGGTCAAAATTTTGAGTTTCAATATCTCAGCTCTGGAAGGGTCTAGAGCCTCAATTTTTGCACCCAGGTCCATGTCTCGTGGCCCTCTATCAGAATCCAGAGTTTTGAGAAGATTGGAGAAACTTAATTTTTCACCCCCCGAATAAAAACGTAAGGGGTAACACTGTCATTTTTTTTTTCTGGTCAAAATTTTGAGTTTCAATATTTCAGCTCTGGAAGGGTCTAGAGCCTCAATTTTTGCACCCAGGTCCATGTCTCGTGGCCCTCTATCAGAATCCAGAGTTTTGAGAAGATTGGAGAAACTTATTTTTTCACCCCCCGAAAAAAAACGTAAGGGGTAACACTGTCATTTTTTTTTCTGGTCAAAATTTTGAGTTTCAATATCTCAGCTCTGGAAGGTTCTAGAGGCTCAATTTTTGCACCCAGGTCCATGTCTCGTGGCCCTCTATCAGAATCCAGAGTTTTGAGAAGATTGGAGAAACTTAATTTTTCACCCCCCCAAAAAAAACGTAAGGGGTAACACTGTCATTTTTTTTTTCTGGTCAAAATTTATTTTGAGTTTCAATATTTCAGCTCTGGAAGGGTCTAGAGCCTCAATTTTTGCACCCAGGTCCATGTCTCGTGGCCCTCTATCAGAATCCAGAGTTTTGAGAAGATTGGAGAAACTTAATTTTTCACCCCCCGAAAAAAAACGTAAGGGGTAACACTGTCATTTTTTTTTTCTGGTCAAAATTTTGAGTTTCAATATTTCAGCTCTGGAAGTGTCTAGAGCCTCAATTTTTGCACCCAGGTCCATGTCTCGTGGCCCTCTATCAGAATCCAGAGTTTTGAGAAGATTGGAGAAACTTAATTTTTCACCCCCCGAAAAAAAACGTAAGGGGTAACACTGTCATTTTTTTTTCTGGTCAAAATTTTGAGTTTCAATATTTCAGCTCTGGAAGGGTCTATAGCCTCAATTTTTGCACCCAGGTCCATGTCTCGTGGCCCTCTATCAGAATCCAGAGTTTTGAGAAGATTGGAGAAACTTAATTTTTCACCCCCCGAAAAAAAACGTAAGGGGTAACACTGTCATTTTTTTTTCTGGTCAAAATTTTGAGTTTCAATATTTCAGCTCTGGAAGGGTCTAGAGCCTCAATTTTTGCACCCAGGTCCATGTCTCGTGGTCCTCTATCAGAATCCAGAGTTTTGAGAAGATTGGAGAAACTTAATTTTTCACCCCCCGAAAAAAAACGTAAGGGGTAACACTGTCATTTTTTTTTCTGGTCAAAATTTTGAGTTTCAATATTTCAGCTCTGGAAGGGTCTAGAGCCTCAATTTTTGCACCCAGGTCCATGTCTCGTGGCCCTCTATCAGAATCCAGAGTTTTGAGAAGATTGGAGAAACTTAATTTTTCACCCCCCCCAAAAAAACGTTAGGGGTAACACTGTCATTTTTTTTTCTGGTCAAAATTTTGAGTTTCAATATTTCAGCTCTGGAAGGGTCTAGAGCCTCAATTTTTGCACCCAGGTCCATGTCTCGTGGCCCTCTATCAGAATCCAGAGTTTTGAGAAGATTGGAGAAACTTAATTTTTCACCCCCCGAAAAAAAACGTAAGGGGTAACACTGTCATTTTTTTTCTGGTCAAAATTTTGAGTTTCAATATTTCAGCTCTGGTAGTGTCTAGAGCCTCAATTTTTGCACCCAGGTCCATGTCTCGTGGCCCTCTATCAGAATCCAGAGTTTTGAGAAGATTGGAGAAACTTAATTTTTCACCCCCCGAAAAAAAACGTAAGGGGTAACACTGTCATTTTTTTTCTGGTCAAAATTTTGAGTTTCAATATTTCAGCTCTGGAAGGGTCTATAGCCTCAATTTTTGCACCCAGGTCCATGTCTCGTGGCCCTCTATCAGAATCCAGAGTTTTGAGAAGATTGGATAAACTTAATTTTTCACCCCCCGAAAAAAAACGTAAGGGGTAACACTGTCATTTTTTTTCCTGGTCAAAATTTTGAGTTTCAATATCTCAGCTCTGGAAGGGTCTAGAGCCTCAATTATTGCACTCAGGTCCATGTCTCGTGGCCCTCTATCAGAATCCAGAGTTTTGAGAAGATTGGAGAAACTTAATTTTTCACCCCCCGAAAAAAAAACGTAAGGGGTAACACTGTCATTTTTTTTCCTGGTCAAAATTTTGAGTTTCAATATCTCAGGTCTGGAAGGGTCTAGAGCCTCAATTTTTGCGCCCAGGTCCATGTCTCGTGGCCCTCTATCAGAATCCAGAGTTTTGAGAAGATTGGAGAAACTTAATTTTTCACCCCCCGAAAAAAAACGTAAGGGGTAACACTGTCATTTTTTTTTCTGGTCAAAATTTATTTTGAGTTTCAATATTTCAGCTCTGGAAGGGTCTAGAGCCTCAATTTTTGCACCCAGGTCCATGTCTCGTGGCCCTCTATCAGAATCCAGAGTTTTGAGAAGATTGGAGAAACTTAATTTTTCACCCCCCGAAAAAAAACGTAAGGGGTAACACTGTCATTTTTTTTTCTGGTCAAAATTTTGAGTTTCAATATTTCAGCTCTGGAAGTATCTAGAGCCTCAATTTTTGCACCCAGGTCCATGTCTCGTGGCCCTCTATCAGAATCCAGAGTTTTGAGAAGATTGGAGAAACTTAATTTTTCACCCCCCGAAAAAAAACGTAAGGGGTAACACTGTCATTTTTTTTCTAGTCAAAATTTTGAGTTTCAATATTTCAGCTCTGGAAGGGTCTATAGCCTCAATTTTTGCACCCAGGTCCATGTCTCGTGGCCCTCTATCAGAATCCAGAGTTTTGAGAAGATTGGAGAAACTTAATTTTTCACCCCCCCCCAAAAAAAAAAACGTAAGGGGTAACACTGTCATTTTTTTTTTCTGGTCAAAATTTTGAGTTTCAATATTTCAGTTCTGGAAGTGTCTAGAGCCTTAATTTTTGCACCCAGGTCCATGTCTCGTGGCCCTCTATCAGAATCCAGAGTTTTGAGAAGATTGGAGAAACTTTATTTTTCACCCCCCGAAAAAAAACGTAAGGGGTAACACTGTCATTTTTTTTTCTGGTCAAAATTTTGAGTTTCAATATTTCAGCTCTGGAAGGGTCTATAGCCTCAATTTTTGCACCCAGGTCCATGTCTCGTGGCCCTCTATCAGAATCCAGAGTTTTGAGAAGATTGGAGAAACTTAATTTTTCACCCCCCGAAAAAAAACGTAAGGGGTAACACTGTCATTTTTTTTTCCTGGTCAAAATTTTGAGTTTCAATATCTCAGCTCTGGAAGGGTCTAGAGCCTCAATTTTTGCACTCAGGTCCATGTCTCGTGGCCCTCTATCAGAATCCAGAGTTTTGAGAAGATTGGAGAAACTTAATTTTTCACCCCCCCCAAAAAAAACGTAAGGGGTAACACTGTCATTTTTTTTCCTTGTCAAAATTTTGAGTTTCAATATCTCAGCTCTGGAAGGGTCTAGAGCCTCAATTTTTGCGCCCAGGTCCATGTCTCGTGGCCCTCTATCAGAATCCAGAGTTTTGAGAAGATTGGAGAAACTTAATTTTTCACCCCCCGAAAAAAAACGTAAGGGGTAACACTGTCATTTTTTTTTCTGGTCAAAATTTTGAGTTTCATTATTTCAGCTCTGGAAGGGTCTAGAGCCTCAATTTTTGCACCCAGGTCCATGTCTCGTGGCCCTCTATCAGAATCCAGAGTTTTGAGAAGATTGGAGAAACTTAATTTTTCATCCCCCCAAAAAAAACGTAAGGGGTAACACTGTCATTTTTTCTCCAATCTTGAAATTTTGAGTTTCATTATTTCAGCTCTGGAAGGGTCTAGAGCCTCAATTTTTGCACCCAGGTCCATGTCTCGTGGCCCTCTATCAGAATCCAAAGTTTTGAGAAGATTGGAGAAACTTAATTTTTCACCCCCCGAAAAAAAACGTAAGGGGTAACACTGTCATTTTTTTTTTCTGGTCAAAATTTTGAGTTTCAATATTTCAGCTCTGGAAGGGTCTAGAGCATCAATTTTTGCACCCAGGTCCATGTCTCGTGGCCCTCTATCAGAATCCAGAGTTTTGAGAAGATTGGAGAAACTTAATTTTTCACCCCCCGAAAAAAAACGTAAGGGGTAACACTGTCATTTTTTTTCCTGGTCAAAATTTTGAGTTTCAATATTTCAGATCTGGAAGGGTCTAGAGCCTCAATTTTTGCACCCAGGTCCATGTCTCGTGGCCCTCTATCAGAATCCAGAGTTTTGAGAAGATTGGAGAAACTTAATTTTTCACCCCCCGAAAAAAAACGTAAGGGGTAACACTGTCATTTTTTTTTTCTGGTCAAAATTTTGAGTTTCAATATTCCAGCTCTGGAAGTGTCTAGAGCCTCAATTTTTGCACCCAGGTCCATGTCTCGTGGCCCTCTATCAGAATCCAGAGTTTTGAGAAGATTGGAGAAACTTAATTTTTCACCCCCCGAAAAAAAACGTAAGGGGTAACACTGTCATTTTTTTTTCTGGTCAAAATTTTGAGTTTCAATATTTCAGCTCTGGAAGGGTCTATAGCCTCAATTTTTGCACCCAGGTCCATGTCTCGTGGCCCTCTATCAGAATCCAGAGTTTTGAGAAGATTGGAGAAACTTAATTTTTCACCCCCCGAAAAAAAACGTAAGGGGTAACACTGTCATTTTTTTTCCTGGTCAAAATTTTGAGTTTCAATATTTCAGCTCTGGAAGGGTCTAGAGCCTCAATTTTTGCACCCAGGTCCATGTCTCGTGGCCCTCTATCAGAATCCAGAGTTTTGAGAAGATTGGAGAAACTTAATTTTTCACCCCCCCGAAAAAAAACGTAAGGGGTAACACTGTCATTTTTTTTTTCTGGTCAAAATTTTGAGTTTCAATATTTCAGCTCTGGAAGGGTCTAGAGCCTCAATTTTTGCACCCAGGTCCATGTCTCGTGGCCCTCTATCAGAATCCAGAGTTTTGAGAAGATTGGAGAAACTTATTTTTTCACCCCCCGAAAAAAAACGTAAGGGGTAACACTGTCATTTTTTTTTCTGGTCAAAATTTTGAGTTTCAATATTTCAGCTCTGGAAGGGTCTATAGCCTCAATTTTTGCACCCAGGTCCATGTCTCGTGGCCCTCTATCAGAATCCAGAGTTTTGAGAAGATTGGAGAAACTTAATTTTTCACCCCCCGAAAAAAAACGTAAGGGGTAACACTGTCATTTTTTTTTCTGGTCAAAATTTTGAGTTTCAATATTTCAGCTCTGGAAGGGTCTATAGCCTCAATTTTTGCACCCAGGTCCATGTCTCGTGGCCCTCTATCAGAATCCAGAGTTTTGAGAAGATTGGAGAAACTTAATTTTTCACCCCCCGAAAAAAAACGTAAGGGGTAACACTGTCATTTTTTTTTCCTGGTCAAAATTTTGAGTTTCAATATCTCAGCTCTGGAAGGGTCTAGAGCCTCAATTTTTGCACTCAGGTCCATGTCTCGTGGCCCTCTATCAGAATCCAGAGTTTTGAGAAGATTGGAGAAACTTAAATTTTCACCCCCCAAAAAAAAACGTAAGGGGTAACACTGTCATTTTTTTTCCTTGTCAAAATTTTGAGTTTCAATATCTCAGCTCTGGAAGGGTCTAGAGCCTCAATTTTTGCGCCCAGGTCCATGTCTCGTGGCCCTCTATCAGAATCCAGAGTTTTGAGAAGATTGGAGAAACTTAATTTTTCACCCCCCGAAAAAAAACGTAAGGGGTAACACTGTCATTTTTTTTTCTGGTCAAAATTTTGAGTTTCATTATTTCAGCTCTGGAAGGGTCTAGAGCCTCAATTTTTGCACCCAGGTCCATGTCTCGTGGCCCTCTATCAGAATCCAGAGTTTTGAGAAGATTGGAGAAACTTAATTTTTCATCCCCCCAAAAAAAAACGTAAGGGGTAACACTGTCATTTTTTCTCCAATCTTGAAATTTTGAGTTTCAATATTTCAGCTCTGGAAGGGTCTAGAGCCTCAATTTTTGCACCCAGGTCCATGTCTCGTGGCCCTCTATCAGAATCCAAAGTTTTGAGAAGATTGGAGAAACTTAATTTTTCACCCCCCGAAAAAAAACGTAAGGGGTAACACTGTCATTTTTTTTTTCTGGTCAAAATTTTGAGTTTCAATATTTCAGCTCTGGAAGGGTCTAGAGCATCAATTTTTGCACCCAGGTCCATGTCTCGTGGCCCTCTATCAGAATCCAGAGTTTTGAGAAGATTGGAGAAACTTAATTTTTCACCCCCCGAAAAAAAACGTAAGGGGTAACACTGTCATTTTTTTTCCTGGTCAAAATTTTGAGTTTCAATATTTCAGATCTGGAAGGGTCTAGAGCCTCAATTTTTGCACCCAGGTCCATGTCTCGTGGCCCTCTATCAGAATCCAGAGTTTTGAGAAGATTGGAGAAACTTAATTTTTCACCCCCCGAAAAAAACGTAAGGGGTAACACTGTCATTTTTTTTCCTGGTCAAAATTTTGAGTTTCAATATTTCAGCTCTGGAAGGGTCTAGAGCCTCAATTTTTGCACCCAGGTCCATGTCTCGTGGCCCTCTATCAGAATCCAGAGTTTTGAGAAGATTGGAGAAACTTAATTTTTCACCCCCCCGAAAAAAAACGTAAGGGGTAACACTGTCATTTTTTTTTTCTGGTCAAAATTTTGAGTTTCAATATTTCAGCTCTGGAAGGGTCTAGAGCCTCAATTTTTGCACCCAGGTCCATGTCTCGTGGCCCTCTATCAGAATCCAGAGTTTTGAGAAGATTGGAGAAACTTAATTTTTCACCCCCCGAAAAAAAACGTAAGGGGTAACACTGTCATTTTTTTTTCTGGTCAAAATTTTGAGTTTCAATATTTCAGCTCTGGAAGGGTCTATAGCCTCAATTTTTGCACCCAGGTCCATGTCTCGTGGCCCTCTATCAGAATCCAGAGTTTTGAGAAGATTGGAGAAACTTAATTTTTCACCCCCCGAAAAAAAACGTAAGGGGTAACACTGTCATTTTTTTTCCTGGTCAAAATTTTGAGTTTCAATATTTCAGCTCTGGAAGGGTCTAGAGCCTCAATTTTTGCACCCAGGTCCATGTCTCGTGGCCCTCTATCAGAATCCAGAGTTTTGAGAAGATTGGAGAAACTTAATTTTTCACCCCCCCGAAAAAAAACGTAAGGGGTAACACTGTCATTTTTTTTCTGGTCAAAATTTTGAGTTTCAATATTTCAGCTCTGGAAGGGTCTAGAGCCTCAATTTTTGCACCCAGGTCCATGTCTCGAGGCCCTCTATCAGAATCCAGAGTTTTGAGAAGATTGGAGAAACTTAATTTTTCACCCCCCGAAAAAAAACGTAAGGGGTAACACTGTCATTTTTTTTTCTGGTCAAAATTTTGAGTTTCAATATTTCAGCTCTGGAAGGGTCTATAGCCTCAATTTTTGCACCAAGGTCCATGTCTCGTGGCCCTCTATCAGAATCCAGAGTTTTGAGAAGATTGGAGAAACTTAATTTTTCACCCCCCGAAAAAAAAACGTAAGGGGTAACACTGTCATTTTTTTTTCTGGTCAAAATTTTGAGTTTCATTATTTCAGCTCTGGAAGGGTCTAGAGCCTCAATTTTTGCACCCAGGTCCATGTCTCGTGGCCCTCTATCAGAATCCAGAGTTTTGAGAAGATTGGAGAAACTTAATTTTTCACCCCCCGAAAAAACGTAAGGGGTAACACTGTCATTTTTTTTCCCGGTCAAAATTTTGAGTTTCAATATCTCAGCTCTGGAAGGGTCTAGAGCCTCAATTTTTGCACCCAGGTCCATGTCTCGTGGCCCTCTATCAGAATCAAGAGTTTTGAGAAGATTGGAGAAACTTAATTTTTCACCCTCCGAAAAAAAACGTAAGGGGTAACACTGTCATTTTTTTTTTCTGGTCAAAATTTTGAGTTTCAATATTTCAGCTCTGGAAGGGTCTAGAGCCTCAATTTTTGCACTCAGGTCCATGTCTCGTGGCCCTCTATCAGAATCCAGAGTTTTGAGAAGATTGGAGAAACTTAATTTTTCACCCCCCCAAAAAAAACGTAAGGGGTAACACTGTCATTTTTTTTTCTGGTCAAAATTTTGAGTTTCAATATTTCAGCTCTGGAAGGGTCTAGAGCCTCAATTTTTGCACCCAGGTCCATGTCTCGTGGCCCTCTATCAGAATCCAGAGTTTTGAGAAGATTGGAGAAACTTAATTTTTCACCCCCCGAAAAAAAAAAACGTAAGGGGTAACACTGTCATTTTTTTCCTTGTCAAAATTTTGAGTTTCAATATCTCAGCTCTGGAAGGGTCTAGAGCCTCAATTTTTGCACCCAGGTCCATGTCTCGTGGCCCTCTATCAGAATCCAGAGTTTTGAGAAGATTGGAGAAACTTAATTTTTCACCCCCCGAAAAAAAAACGTAAGGGGTAACACTGTCATTTTTTTCCTTGTCAAAATTTTGAGTTTCAATATCTCAGCTCTGGAAGGGTCTAGAGCCTCAATTTTTGCACCCAGGTCCATGTCTCGTGGCCCTCTATCAGAATCCAGAGTTTTGAGAAGATTGGAGAAACTTAATTTTTCACCCCCCGAATAAAAACGTAAGGGGTAACACTGTCATTTTTTTTTTCTGGTCAAAATTTTGAGTTTCAATATTTCAGCTCTGGAAGGGTCTAGAGCCTCAATTTTTGCACCCAGGTCCATGTCTCGTGGCCCTCTATCAGAATCCAGAGTTTTGAGAAGATTGGAGAAACTTAATTTTTCACCCCCCAAAAAAAAACGTAAGGGGTAACACTGTCATTTTTTTTTCTGGTCAAAATTTTGAGTTTCAATATTTCAGCTCTGGAAGGGTCTAGAGCCTCAATTTTTGCACCCAGGTCCATGTCTCGTGGCCCTCTATCAGAATCCAGAGTTTTGAGAAGATTGGAGAAACTTAATTTTTCACCCCCCGAAAAAAAACGTAAGGGGTAACACTGTCATTTTTTTTTCTGGTCAAAATTTTGAGTTTCAATATTTCAGCTCTGGTAGTGTCTAGAGCCTCAATTTTTGCACCCAGGTCCATGTCTCGTGGCCCTCTATCAGAATCCAGAGTTTTGAGAAGATTGGAGAAACTTAATTTTTCACCCCCCGAAAAAAAACGTAAGGGGTAACACTGTCATGTTTTTTCTGGTCAAAATTTTGAGTTTCAATATTTCAGCTCTGGAAGGGTCTATAGCCTCAATTTTTGCACCCAGGTCCATGTCTCGTGGCCCTCTATCAGAATCCAGAGTTTTGAGAAGATTGGAGAAACTTAATTTTTCACCCCCCGAAAAAAAACGTAAGGGGTAACACTGTCATTTTTTTTCCTGGTCAAAATTTTGAGTTTCAATATCTCAGCTCTGGAAGGGTCTAGAGCCTCAATTTTTGCACTCAGGTCCATGTCTCGTGGCCCTCTATCAGAATCCAGAGTTTTGAGAAGATTGGAGAAACTTAATTTTTCACCCCCCGAAAAAAAAACGTAAGGGGTAACACTGTCATTTTTTTTCCTGGTCAAAATTTTGAGTTTCAATATCTCAGCTCTGGAAGGGTCTAGAGCCTCAATTTTTGCGCCCAGGTCCATGTCTCGTGGCCCTCTATCAGAATCCAGAGTTTTGAGAAGATTGGAGAAACTTAATTTTTCAATCCCCGAAAAAAAATGTAAGGGGTAACACTGTCATTTTTTTTCCTGGTCAAAATTTTGAGTTTCAATATCTCAGCTCTGGAAGGGTCTAGAGCCTCAATTTTTGCACCCAGGTCCATGTCTCGTGGCCCTCTATCAGAATCCAGAGTTTTGAGAAGATTGGAGAAACTTAATTTTTCACCCCCCGAATAAAAACGTAAGGGGTAACACTGTCATTTTTTTTTTCTGGTCAAAATTTTGAGTTTCAATATTTCAGCTCTGGAAGGGTCTAGAGCCTCAATTTTTGCACCCAGGTCCATGTCTCGTGGCCCTCTATCAGAATCCAGAGTTTTGAGAAGATTGGAGAAACTTATTTTTTCACCCCCCGAAAAAAAACGTAAGGGGTAACACTGTCATTTTTTTTTCTGGTCAAAATTTTGAGTTTCAATATCTCAGCTCTGGAAGGTTCTAGAGGCTCAATTTTTGCACCCAGGTCCATGTCTCGTGGCCCTCTATCAGAATCCAGAGTTTTGAGAAGATTGGAGAAACTTAATTTTTCACCCCCCCAAAAAAAACGTAAGGGGTAACACTGTCATTTTTTTTTTCTGGTCAAAATTTATTTTGAGTTTCAATATTTCAGCTCTGGAAGGGTCTAGAGCCTCAATTTTTGCACCCAGGTCCATGTCTCGTGGCCCTCTATCAGAATCCAGAGTTTTGAGAAGATTGGAGAAACTTAATTTTTCACCCCCCGAAAAAAAACTTAAGGGGTAACACTGTCATTTTTTTTTTCTGGTCAAAATTTTGAGTTTCAATATTTCAGCTCTGGAAGTGTCTAGAGCCTCAATTTTTGCACCCAGGTCCATGTCTCGTGGCCCTCTATCAGAATCCAGAGTTTTGAGAAGATTGGAGAAACTTAATTTTTCACCCCCCGAAAAAAAACGTAAGGGGTAACACTGTCATTTTTTTTTCTGGTCAAAATTTTGAGTTTCAATATTTCAGCTCTGGAAGGGTCTATAGCCTCAATTTTTGCACCCAGGTCCATGTCTCGTGGCCCTCTATCAGAATCCAGAGTTTTGAGAAGATTGGAGAAACTTAATTTTTCACCCCCCGAAAAAAAACGTAAGGGGTAACACTGTCATTTTTTTTTCTGGTCAAAATTTTGAGTTTCAATATTTCAGCTCTGGAAGGGTCTAGAGCCTCAATTTTTGCACCCAGGTCCATGTCTCGTGGTCCTCTATCAGAATCCAGAGTTTTGAGAAGATTGGAGAAACTTAATTTTTCACCCCCCGAAAAAAAACGTAAGGGGTAACACTGTCATTTTTTTTTCTGGTCAAAATTTTGAGTTTCAATATTTCAGCTCTGGAAGGGTCTAGAGCCTCAATTTTTGCACCCAGGTCCATGTCTCGTGGCCCTCTATCAGAATCCAGAGTTTTGAGAAGATTGGAGAAACTTAATTTTTCACCCCCCCAAAAAAAACGTTAGGGGTAACACTGTCATTTTTTTTTCTGGTCAAAATTTTGAGTTTCAATATTTCAGCTCTGGAAGGGTCTAGAGCCTCAATTTTTGCACCCAGGTCCATGTCTCGTGGCCCTCTATCAGAATCCAGAGTTTTGAGAAGATTGGAGAAACTTAATTTTTCACCCCCCGAAAAAAAAACGTAAGGGGTAACACTGTCATTTTTTTTCTGGTCAAAATTTTGAGTTTCAATATTTCAGATCTGGTAGTGTCTAGAGCCTCAATTTTTGCACCCAGGTCCATGTCTCGTGGCCCTCTATCAGAATCCAGAGTTTTGAGAAGATTGGAGAAACTTAATTTTTCACCCCCCGAAAAAAAACGTAAGGGGTAACACTGTCATTTTTTTTCTGGTCAAAATTTTGAGTTTCAATATTTCAGCTCTGGAAGGGTCTATAGCCTCAATTTTTGCACCCAGGTCCATGTCTCGTGGCCCTCTATCAGAATCCAGAGTTTTGAGAAGATTGGATAAACTTAATTTTTCACCCCCCGAAAAAAAAACGTAAGGGGTAACACTGTCATTTTTTTTCCTGGTCAAAATTTTGAGTTTCAATATCTCAGCTCTGGAAGGGTCTAGAGCCTCAATTATTGCACTCAGGTCCATGTCTCGTGGCCCTCTATCAGAATCCAGAGTTTTGAGAAGATTGGAGAAACTTAATTTTTCACCCCCCGAAAAAAAAACGTAAGGGGTAACACTGTCATTTTTTTTCCTGGTCAAAATTTTGAGTTTCAATATCTCAGGTCTGGAAGGGTCTAGAGCCTCAATTTTTGCGCCCAGGTCCATGTCTCGTGGCCCTCTATCAGAATCCAGAGTTTTGAGAAGATTGGAGAAACTTAATTTTTCACCCCCCGAAAAAAAACGTAAGGGGTAACACTGTCATTTTTTTTTCTGGTCAAAATTTATTTTGAGTTTCAATATTTCAGCTCTGGAAGGGTCTAGAGCCTCAATTTTTGCACCCAGGTCCATGTCTCGTGGCCCTCTATCAGAATCCAGAGTTTTGAGAAGATTGGAGAAACTTAATTTTTCACCCCCCGAAAAAAAACGTAAGGGGTAACACTGTCATTTTTTTTTCTGGTCAAAATTTTGAGTTTCAATATTTCAGCTCTGGAAGGGTCTAGAGCCTCAATTTTTGCACCCAGGTCCATGTCTCGTGGTCCTCTATCAGAATCCAGAGTTTTGAGAAGATTGGAGAAACTTAATTTTTCACCCCCCGAAAAAAAACGTAAGGGGTAACACTGTCATTTTTTTTTCTGGTCAAAATTTTGAGTTTCAATATTTCAGCTCTGGAAGGGTCTAGAGCCTCAATTTTTGCACCCAGGTCCATGTCTCGTGGCCCTCTATCAGAATCCAGAGTTTTGAGAAGATTGGAGAAACTTAATTTTTCACCCCCCCAAAAAAAACGTTAGGGGTAACACTGTCATTTTTTTTTCTGGTCAAAATTTTGAGTTTCAATATTTCAGCTCTGGAAGGGTCTAGAGCCTCAATTTTTGCACCCAGGTCCATGTCTCGTGGCCCTCTATCAGAATCCAGAGTTTTGAGAAGATTGGAGAAACTTAATTTTTCACCCCCCGAAAAAAAACGTAAGGGGTAACACTGTCATTTTTTTTCTGGTCAAAATTTTGAGTTTCAATATTTCAGATCTGGTAGTGTCTAGAGCCTCAATTTTTGCACCCAGGTCCATGTCTCGTGGCCCTCTATCAGAATCCAGAGTTTTGAGAAGATTGGAGAAACTTAATTTTTCACCCCCCGAAAAAAAACGTAAGGGGTAACACTGTCATTTTTTTTCCTGGTCAAAATTTTGAGTTTCAATATCTCAGCTCTGGAAGGGTCTAGAGCCTCAATTATTGCACTCAGGTCCATGTCTCGTGGCCCTCTATCAGAATCCAGAGTTTTGAGAAGATTGGAGAAACTTAATTTTTCACCCCCCGAAAAAAAAACGTAAGGGGTAACACTGTCATTTTTTTTCCTGGTCAAAATTTTGAGTTTCAATATCTCAGGTCTGGAAGGGTCTAGAGCCTCAATTTTTGCGCCCAGGTCCATGTCTCGTGGCCCTCTATCAGAATCCAGAGTTTTGAGAAGATTGGAGAAACTTAATTTTTCACCCCCCGAAAAAAAACGTAAGGGGTAACACTGTCATTTTTTTTTCTGGTCAAAATTTATTTTGAGTTTCAATATTTCAGCTCTGGAAGGGTCTAGAGCCTCAATTTTTGCACCCAGGTCCATGTCTCGTGGCCCTCTATCAGAATCCAGAGTTTTGAGAAGATTGGAGAAACTTAATTTTTCACCCCCCGAAAAAAAACGTAAGGGGTAACACTGTCATTTTTTTTTCTGGTCAAAATTTTGAGTTTCAATATTTCAGCTCTGGAAGTGTCTAGAGCCTCAATTTTTGCACCCAGGTCCATGTCTCGTGGCCCTCTATCAGAATCCAGAGTTTTGAGAAGATTGGAGAAACTTAATTTTTCACCCCCCGAAAAAAAACGTAAGGGGTAACACTGTCATTTTTTTTTCTGGTCAAAATTTTGAGTTTCAATATTTCAGCTCTGGAAGGGTCTATAGCCTCAATTTTTGCACCCAGGTCCATGTCTCGTGGCCCTCTATCAGAATCCAGAGTTTTGAGAAGATTGGAGAAACTTAATTTTTCACCCCCCGAAAAAAAACGTAAGGGGTAACACTGTCATTTTTTTTCCTGGTCAAAATTTTGAGTTTCAATATTTCAGATCTGGAAGGGTCTAGAGCCTCAATTTTTGCACCCAGGTCCATGTCTCGTGGCCCTCTATCAGAATCCAGAGTTTTGAGAAGATTGGAGAAACTTAATTTTTCACCCCCCGAAAAAAAACGTAAGGGGTAACACTGTCATTTTTTTTTTCTGGTCAAAATTTTGAGTTTCAATATTCCAGCTCTGGAAGTGTCTAGAGCCTCAATTTTTGCACCCAGGTCCATGTCTCGTGGCCCTCTATCAGAATCCAGAGTTTTGAGAAGATTGGAGAAACTTAATTTTTCACCCCCCGAAAAAAAACGTAAGGGGTAACACTGTCATTTTTTTTTCTGGTCAAAATTTTGAGTTTCAATATTTCAGCTCTGGAAGGGTCTATAGCCTCAATTTTTGCACCCAGGTCCATGTCTCGTGGCCCTCTATCAGAATCCAGAGTTTTGAGAAGATTGGAGAAACTTAATTTTTCACCCCCCGGAAAAAAAACGTAAGGGGTAACACTGTCATTTTTTTTCCTGGTCAAAATTTTGAGTTTCAATATTTCAGCTCTGGAAGGGTCTAGAGCCTCAATTTTTGCACCCAGGTCCATGTCTCGTGGCCCTCTATCAGAATCCAGAGTTTTGAGAAGATTGGAGAAACTTAATTTTTCACCCCCCCCCGAAAAAAAACGTAAGGGGTAACACTGTCATTTTTTTTTTTCTGGTCAAAATTTTGAGTTTCAATATTTCAGCTCTGGAAGGGTCTAGAGCCTCAATTTTTGCACCCAGGTCCATGTCTCGTGGCCCTCTATCAGAATCCAGAGTTTTGAGAAGATTGGAGAAACTTATTTTTTCACCCCCCGAAAAAAAACGTAAGGGGTAACACTGTCATTTTTTTTTCTGGTCAAAATTTTGAGTTTCAATATTTCAGCTCTGGAAGGGTCTATAGCCTCAATTTTTGCACCCAGGTCCATGTCTCGTGGCCCTCTATCAGAATCCAGAGTTTTGAGAAGATTGGAGAAACTTAATTTTTCACCCCCCGAAAAAAAACGTAAGGGGTAACACTGTCATTTTTTTTTCTGGTCAAAATTTTGAGTTTCAATATTTCAGCTCTGGAAGGGTCTATAGCCTCAATTTTTGCACCCAGGTCCATGTCTCGTGGCCCTCTATCAGAATCCAGAGTTTTGAGAAGATTGGAGAAACTTAATTTTTCACCCCCCGAAAAAAAACGTAAGGGGTAACACTGTCATTTTTTTTTCCTGGTCAAAATTTTGAGTTTCAATATCTCAGCTCTGGAAGGGTCTAGAGCCTCAATTTTTGCACTCAGGTCCATGTCTCGTGGCCCTCTATCAGAATCCAGAGTTTTGAGAAGATTGGAGAAACTTAAATTTTCACCCCCCAAAAAAAAACGTAAGGGGTAACACTGTCATTTTTTTTCCTTGTCAAAATTTTGAGTTTCAATATCTCAGCTCTGGAAGGGTCTAGAGCCTCAATTTTTGCGCCCAGGTCCATGTCTCGTGGCCCTCTATCAGAATCCAGAGTTTTGAGAAGATTGGAGAAACTTAATTTTTCACCCCCCGAAAAAAAACGTAAGGGTTAACACTGTCATTTTTTTTTCTGGTCAAAATTTTGAGTTTCATTATTTCAGCTCTGGAAGGGTCTAGAGCCTCAATTTTTGCACCCAGGTCCATGTCTCGTGGCCCTCTATCAGAATCCAGAGTTTTGAGAAGATTGGAGAAACTTAATTTTTCATCCCCCCCCAAAAAAACGTAAGGGGTAACACTGTCATTTTTTCTCCAATCTTGAAATTTTGAGTTTCAATATTTCAGCTCTGGAAGGGTCTAGAGCATCAATTTTTGCACCCAGGTCCATGTCTCGTGGCCCTCTATCAGAATCCAGAGTTTTGAGAAGATTGGAGAAACTTAATTTTTCACCCCCCGAAAAAAAACGTAAGGGGTAACACTGTCATTTTTTTTCCTGGTCAAAATTTTGAGTTTCAATATTTCAGATCTGGAAGGGTCTAGAGCCTCAATTTTTGCACCCAGGTCCATGTCTCGTGGCCCTCTATCAGAATCCAGAGTTTTGAGAAGATTGGAGAAACTTAATTTTTCACCCCCCGAAAAAAAACGTAAGGGGTAACACTGTCATTTTTTTTCCTGGTCAAAATTTTGAGTTTCAATATTTCAGCTCTGGAAGGGTCTAGAGCCTCAATTTTTGCACCCAGGTCCATGTCTCGTGGCCCTCTATCAGAATCCAGAGTTTTGAGAAGATTGGAGAAACTTAATTTTTCACCCCCCCGAAAAAAAACGTAAGGGGTAACACTGTCATTTTTTTTTTTCTGGTCAAAATTTTGAGTTTCAATATTTCAGCTCTGGAAGGGTCTAGAGCCTCAATTTTTGCACCCAGGTCCATGTCTCGTGGCCCTCTATCAGAATCCAGAGTTTTGAGAAGATTGGAGAAACTTAATTTTTCACCCCCCGAAAAAAAAACGTAAGGGGTAACACTGTCATTTTTTTTCTGGTCAAAATTTTGAGTTTCAATATTTCAGCTCTGGAAGGGTCTATAGCCTCAATTTTTGCACCCAGGTCCATGTCTCGTGGCCCTCTATCAGAATCCAGAGTTTTGAGAAGATTGGAGAAACTTAATTTTTCACCCCCCGAAAAAAAACGTAAGGGGTAACACTGTCATTTTTTTTCCTGGTCAAAATTTTGAGTTTCAATATTTCAGCTCTGGAAGGGTCTAGAGCCTCAATTTTTGCACCCAGGTCCATGTCTCGTGGCCCTCTATCAGAATCCAGAGTTTTGAGAAGATTGGAGAAACTTAATTTTTCACCCCCCCGAAAAAAAACGTAAGGGGTAACACTGTCATTTTTTTTCTGGTCAAAATTTTGAGTTTCAATATTTCAGCTCTGGAAGGGTCTAGAGCCTCAATTTTTGCACCCAGGTCCATGTCTCGAGGCCCTCTATCAGAATCCAGAGTTTTGAGAAGATTGGAGAAACTTAATTTTTCACCCCCCGAAAAAAAAACGTAAGGGGTAACACTGTCATTTTTTTTTCTGGTCAAAATTTTGAGTTTCAATATTTCAGCTCTGGAAGGGTCTATAGCCTCAATTTTTGCACCAAGGTCCATGTCTCGTGGCCCTCTATCAGAATCCAGAGTTTTGAGAAGATTGGAGAAACTTAATTTTTCACCCCCCGAATAAAAACGTAAGGGGTAACACTGTCATTTTTTTTTCTGGTCAAAATTTTGCGTTTCAATATTTCAGCTCTGGAAGGGTCTAGAGCCTCAATTTTTGCACCCAGGTCCATGTCTCGTGGCCCTCTATCAGAATCCAGAGTTTTGAGAAGATTGGAGAAACTTAATTTTTCACCCCCCGAAAAAAAAAGTAAGGGGTAAAACTGTCATTTTTTTTTTTCTGGTCAAAATTTTGAGTTTCAATATTTCAGCTCTGGAAGTGTCTAGAGCCTCAATTTTTACACCCAGGTCCATGTCTCGTGGCCCTCTATCAGAATCCAGAGTTTTGAGAAGATTGGAGAAACTTAATTTTTCACCCCCCGAAAAAAAACGTAAGGGGTAACACTGTCATTTTTTTTTCTGGTCAAAATTTTGAGTTTCAATATTTCAGCTCTGGAAGGGTCTATAGCCTCAATTTTTGCACCCAGGTCCATGTCTCGTGGCCCTCTATCAGAATCCAGAGTTTTGAGAAGATTGGAGAAACTTAATTTTTCACCCCCCGAAAAAAAACGTAAGGGGTAACACTGTCATTTTTTTTCCTGGTAAAAAATTTTGAGTTTCAATATCTCAGCTCTGGAAGGGTCTAGAGCCTCAATTTTTGCACCCAGGTCCATGTCTCGTGGCCCTCTATCAGAATCCAGAGTTTTGAGAAGATTGGAGAAACTTAATTTTTCACCCCCCGAAAAAAAACGTAAGGGGTAACACTGTCATTTTTTTTCTGGTCAAAATTTTGAGTTTCAATATTTCAGCTCTGGAAGGGTCTATAGCCTCAATTTTTGCACCCAGGTCCATGTCTCGTGGCCCTCTATCAGAATCCAGAGTTTTGAGAAGATTGGAGAAACTTAATTTTTCACCCCCCCCCCAAAAAAAACGTAAGGGGTAACACTGTCATTTTTTTTTTCTGGTCAAAATTTTGAGTTTCAATATTTCAGTTCTGGAAGTGTCTAGAGCCTTAATTTTTGCACCCAGGTCCATGTCTCGTGGCCCTCTATCAGAATCCAGAGTTTTGAGAAGATTGGAGAAACTTTATTTTTCACCCCCCGAAAAAAAACGTAAGGGGTAACACTGTCATTTTTTTTTCTGGTCAAAATTTTGAGTTTCAATATTTCAGCTCTGGAAGGGTCTATAGCCTCAATTTTTGCACCCAGGTCCATGTCTCGTGGCCCTCTATCAGAATCCAGAGTTTTGAGAAGATTGGAGAAACTTAATTTTTCACCCCCCGAAAAAAAACGTAAGGGGTAACGCTGTCATTTTTTTTTCCTGGTCAAAATTTTGAGTTTCAATATCTCAGCTCTGGAAGGGTCTAGAGCCTCAATTTTTGCACTCAGGTCCATGTCTCGTGGCCCTCTATCAGAATCCAGAGTTTTGAGAAGATTGGAGAAACTTAATTTTTCACCCCCCCCAAAAAAAAACGTAAGGGGTAACACTGTCATTTTTTTTCCTTGTCAAAATTTTGAGTTTCAATATCTCAGCTCTGGAAGGGTCTAGAGCCTCAATTTTTGCGCCCAGGTCCATGTCTCGTGGCCCTCTATCAGAATCCAGAGTTTTGAGAAGATTGGAGAAACTTAATTTTTCACCCCCCGAAAAAAAACGTAAGGGGTAACACTGTCATTTTTTTTTCTGGTCAAAATTTTGAGTTTCATTATTTCAGCTCTGGAAGGGTCTAGAGCCTCAATTTTTGCACCCAGGTCCATGTCTCGTGGCCCTCTATCAGAATCCAGAGTTTTGAGAAGACTGGAGAAACTTAATTTTTCATCCCCCCCAAAAAAACGTAAGGGGTAACACTGTCATTTTTTTTCCTTGTCAAAAATTTGAGTTTCAATATCTCAGCTCTGGAAGGGTCTAGAGCCTCAATTTTTGCGCCCAGGTCCATGTCTCGTGGCCCTCTATCAGAATCCAGAGTTTTGAGAAGATTGGAGAAACTTAATTTTTCACCCCCCGAAAAAAAACGTAAGGGGTAACACTGTCATTTTTTTTTTCTGGTCAAAATTTTGAGTTTCAATATTTCAGCTCTGGAAGGGTCTATAGCCTCAATTTTTGCACCCAGGTCCATGTCTCGTGGCCCTCTATCAGAATCCAGAGTTTTGAGAAGATTGGAGAAACTTAATTTTTCACCCCCCGAAAAAAAAACGTAAGGGGTAACACTGTCATTTTTTTTCCTGGTCAAAATTTTGAGTTTCAATATTTCAGCTCTGGAAGGGTCTAGAGCCTCAATTTTTGCACCCAGGTCCATGTCTCGTGGCCCTCTATCAGAATCCAGAGTTTTGAGAAGATTGGAGAAACTTAATTTTTCACCCCCCGAAAAAAAACGTAAGGGGTAACACTGTCATTTTTTTTTTCTGGTCAAAATTTTGAGTTTCAATATTTCAGCTCTGGAAGTGTCTAGAGCCTCAATTTTTGCACCCAGGTCCATGTCTCGTGGCCCTCTATCAGAATCCAGAGTTTTGAGAAGATTGGAGAAACTTAATTTTTCACCCCCCGAAAAAAAACGTAAGGGGTAACACTGTCATTTTTTTTTCTGGTCAAAATTTTGAGTTTCAATATTTCAGCTCTGGAAGGGTCTATAGCCTCAATTTTTGCACCCAGGTCCATGTCTCGTGGCCCTCTATCAGAATCCAGAGTTTTGAGAAGATTGGAGAAACTTAATTTTTCACCCCCCGAAAAAAAACGTAAGGGGTAACACTGTCATTTTTTTTCCTGGTAAAAATTTTTGAGTTTCAATATCTCAGCTCTGGAAGGGTCTAGAGCCTCAATTTTTGCACCCAGGTCCATGTCTCGTGGCCCTCTATCAGAATCCAGAGTTTTGAGAAGATTGGAGAAACTTAATTTTTCACCCCCCGAAAAAAAACGTAAGGGGTAACACTGTCATTTTTTTTCTGGTCAAAATTTTGAGTTTCAATATTTCAGCTCTGGAAGGGTCTATAGCCTCAATTTTTGCACCCAGGTCCATGTCTCGTGGCCCTCTATCAGAATCCAGAGTTTTGAGAAGATTGGATAAACTTAATTTTTCACCCCCCGAAAAAAAACGTAAGGGGTAACACTGTCATTTTTTTTCCTGGTCAAAATTTTGAGTTTCAATATCTCAGCTCTGGAAGGGTCTAGAGCCTCAATTATTGCACTCAGGTCCATGTCTCGTGGCCCTCTATCAGAATCCAGAGTTTTGAGAAGATTGGAGAAACTTAATTTTTCACCCCCCGAAAAAAAAACGTAAGGGGTAACACTGTCATTTTTTTTCCTGGTCAAAATTTTGAGTTTCAATATCTCAGGTCTGGAAGGGTCTAGAGCCTCAATTTTTGCGCCCAGGTCCATGTCTCGTGGCCCTCTATCAGAATCCAGAGTTTTGAGAAGATTGGAGAAACTTAATTTTTCACCCCCCGAAAAAAAACGTAAGGGGTAACACTGTCATTTTTTTTTCTGGTCAAAATTTATTTTGAGTTTCAATATTTCAGCTCTGGAAGGGTCTAGAGCCTCAATTTTTGCACCCAGGTCCATGTCTCGTGGCCCTCTATCAGAATCCAGAGTTTTGAGAAGATTGGAGAAACTTAATTTTTCACCCCCCGAAAAAAAACGTAAGGGGTAACACTGTCATTTTTTTTTCTGGTCAAAATTTTGAGTTTCAATATTTCAGCTCTGGAAGGGTCTAGAGCCTCAATTTTTGCACCCAGGTCCATGTCTCGTGGTCCTCTATCAGAATCCAGAGTTTTGAGAAGATTGGAGAAACTTAATTTTTCACCCCCCGAAAAAAAACGTAAGGGGTAACACTGTCATTTTTTTTTCTGGTCAAAATTTTGAGTTTCAATATTTCAGCTCTGGAAGGGTCTAGAGCCTCAATTTTTGCACCCAGGTCCATGTCTCGTGGCCCTCTATCAGAATCCAGAGTTTTGAGAAGATTGGAGAAACTTAATTTTTCACCCCCCCAAAAAAAACGTTAGGGGTAACACTGTCATTTTTTTTTCTGGTCAAAATTTTGAGTTTCAATATTTCAGCTCTGGAAGGGTCTAGAGCCTCAATTTTTGCACCCAGGTCCATGTCTCGTGGCCCTCTATCAGAATCCAGAGTTTTGAGAAGATTGGAGAAACTTAATTTTTCACCCCCCGAAAAAAAACGTAAGGGGTAACACTGTCATTTTTTTTCTGGTCAAAATTTTGAGTTTCAATATTTCAGATCTGGTAGTGTCTAGAGCCTCAATTTTTGCACCCAGGTCCATGTCTCGTGGCCCTCTATCAGAATCCAGAGTTTTGAGAAGATTGGAGAAACTTAACTTTTCACCCCCCGAAAAAAAACGTAAGGGGTAACACTGTCATTTTTTTTCCTGGTCAAAATTTTGAGTTTCAATATCTCAGCTCTGGAAGGGTCTAGAGCCTCAATTATTGCACTCAGGTCCATGTCTCGTGGCCCTCTATCAGAATCCAGAGTTTTGAGAAGATTGGAGAAACTTAATTTTTCACCCCCCGAAAAAAAAACGTAAGGGGTAACACTGTCATTTTTTTTCCTGGTCAAAATTTTGAGTTTCAATATCTCAGGTCTGGAAGGGTCTAGAGCCTCAATTTTTGCGCCCAGGTCCATGTCTCGTGGCCCTCTATCAGAATCCAGAGTTTTGAGAAGATTGGAGAAACTTAATTTTTCACCCCCCGAAAAAAAACGTAAGGGGTAACACTGTCATTTTTTTTTCTGGTCAAAATTTATTTTGAGTTTCAATATTTCAGCTCTGGAAGGGTCTAGAGCCTCAATTTTTGCACCCAGGTCCATGTCTCGTGGCCCTCTATCAGAATCCAGAGTTTTGAGAAGATTGGAGAAACTTAATTTTTCACCCCCCGAAAAAAAACGTAAGGGGTAACACTGTCATTTTTTTTTCTGGTCAAAATTTTGAGTTTCAATATTTCAGCTCTGGAAGTGTCTAGAGCCTCAATTTTTGCACCCAGGTCCATGTCTCGTGGCCCTCTATCAGAATCCAGAGTTTTGAGAAGATTGGAGAAACTTAATTTTTCACCCCCCGAAAAAAAACGTAAGGGGTAACACTGTCATTTTTTTTTCTGGTCAAAATTTTGAGTTTCAATATTTCAGCTCTGGAAGGGTCTATAGCCTCAATTTTTGCACCCAGGTCCATGTCTCGTGGCCCTCTATCAGAATCCAGAGTTTTGAGAAGATTGGAGAAACTTAATTTTTCACCCCCCGAAAAAAAACGTAAGGGGTAACACTGTCATTTTTTTTCCTGGTCAAAATTTTGAGTTTCAATATTTCAGATCTGGAAGGGTCTAGAGCCTCAATTTTTGCACCCAGGTCCATGTCTCGTGGCCCTCTATCAGAATCCAGAGTTTTGAGAAGATTGGAGAAACTTAATTTTTCACCCCCCGAAAAAAAACGTAAGGGGTAACACTGTCATTTTTTTTTTCTGGTCAAAATTTTGAGTTTCAATATTCCAGCTCTGGAAGTGTCTAGAGCCTCAATTTTTGCACCCAGGTCCATGTCTCGTGGCCCTCTATCAGAATCCAGAGTTTTGAGAAGATTGGAGAAACTTAATTTTTCACCCCCCGAAAAAAAACGTAAGGGGTAACACTGTCATTTTTTTTTCTGGTCAAAATTTTGAGTTTCAATATTTCAGCTCTGGAAGGGTCTATAGCCTCAATTTTTGCACCCAGGTCCATGTCTCGTGGCCCTCTATCAGAATCCAGAGTTTTGAGAAGATTGGAGAAACTTAATTTTTCACCCCCCGGAAAAAAAACGTAAGGGGTAACACTGTCATTTTTTTTCCTGGTCAAAATTTTGAGTTTCAATATTTCAGCTCTGGAAGGGTCTAGAGCCTCAATTTTTGCACCCAGGTCCATGTCTCGTGGCCCTCTATCAGAATCCAGAGTTTTGAGAAGATTGGAGAAACTTAATTTTTCACCCCCCCCCGAAAAAAAACGTAAGGGGTAACACTGTCATTTTTTTTTTTCTGGTCAAAATTTTGAGTTTCAATATTTCAGCTCTGGAAGGGTCTAGAGCCTCAATTTTTGCACCCAGGTCCATGTCTCGTGGCCCTCTATCAGAATCCAGAGTTTTGAGAAGATTGGAGAAACTTATTTTTTCACCCCCCGAAAAAAAACGTAAGGGGTAACACTGTCATTTTTTTTTCTGGTCAAAATTTTGAGTTTCAATATTTCAGCTCTGGAAGGGTCTATAGCCTCAATTTTTGCACCCAGGTCCATGTCTCGTGGCCCTCTATCAGAATCCAGAGTTTTGAGAAGATTGGAGAAACTTAATTTTTCACCCCCCGAAAAAAAACGTAAGGGGTAACACTGTCATTTTTTTTTCTGGTCAAAATTTTGAGTTTCAATATTTCAGCTCTGGAAGGGTCTATAGCCTCAATTTTTGCACCCAGGTCCATGTCTCGTGGCCCTCTATCAGAATCCAGAGTTTTGAGAAGATTGGAGAAACTTAATTTTTCACCCCCCGAAAAAAAACGTAAGGGGTAACACTGTCATTTTTTTTTCCTGGTCAAAATTTTGAGTTTCAATATCTCAGCTCTGGAAGGGTCTAGAGCCTCAATTTTTGCACTCAGGTCCATGTCTCGTGGCCCTCTATCAGAATCCAGAGTTTTGAGAAGATTGGAGAAACTTAAATTTTCACCCCCCAAAAAAAAACGTAAGGGGTAACACTGTCATTTTTTTTCCTTGTCAAAATTTTGAGTTTCAATATCTCAGCTCTGGAAGGGTCTAGAGCCTCAATTTTTGCGCCCAGGTCCATGTCTCGTGGCCCTCTATCAGAATCCAGAGTTTTGAGAAGATTGGAGAAACTTAATTTTTCACCCCCCGAAAAAAAACGTAAGGGTTAACACTGTCATTTTTTTTTCTGGTCAAAATTTTGAGTTTCATTATTTCAGCTCTGGAAGGGTCTAGAGCCTCAATTTTTGCACCCAGGTCCATGTCTCGTGGCCCTCTATCAGAATCCAGAGTTTTGAGAAGATTGGAGAAACTTAATTTTTCATCCCCCCCCAAAAAAACGTAAGGGGTAACACTGTCATTTTTTCTCCAATCTTGAAATTTTGAGTTTCAATATTTCAGCTCTGGAAGGGTCTAGAGCATCAATTTTTGCACCCAGGTCCATGTCTCGTGGCCCTCTATCAGAATCCAGAGTTTTGAGAAGATTGGAGAAACTTAATTTTTCACCCCCCGAAAAAAAACGTAAGGGGTAACACTGTCATTTTTTTTCCTGGTCAAAATTTTGAGTTTCAATATTTCAGATCTGGAAGGGTCTAGAGCCTCAATTTTTGCACCCAGGTCCATGTCTCGTGGCCCTCTATCAGAATCCAGAGTTTTGAGAAGATTGGAGAAACTTAATTTTTCACCCCCCGAAAAAAAACGTAAGGGGTAACACTGTCATTTTTTTTCCTGGTCAAAATTTTGAGTTTCAATATTTCAGCTCTGGAAGGGTCTAGAGCCTCAATTTTTGCACCCAGGTCCATGTCTCGTGGCCCTCTATCAGAATCCAGAGTTTTGAGAAGATTGGAGAAACTTAATTTTTCACCCCCCCGAAAAAAAACGTAAGGGGTAACACTGTCATTTTTTTTTTTCTGGTCAAAATTTTGAGTTTCAATATTTCAGCTCTGGAAGGGTCTAGAGCCTCAATTTTTGCACCCAGGTCCATGTCTCGTGGCCCTCTATCAGAATCCAGAGTTTTGAGAAGATTGGAGAAACTTAATTTTTCACCCCCCGAAAAAAAAACGTAAGGGGTAACACTGTCATTTTTTTTCTGGTCAAAATTTTGAGTTTCAATATTTCAGCTCTGGAAGGGTCTATAGCCTCAATTTTTGCACCCAGGTCCATGTCTCGTGGCCCTCTATCAGAATCCAGAGTTTTGAGAAGATTGGAGAAACTTAATTTTTCACCCCCCGAAAAAAAACGTAAGGGGTAACACTGTCATTTTTTTTCCTGGTCAAAATTTTGAGTTTCAATATTTCAGCTCTGGAAGGGTCTAGAGCCTCAATTTTTGCACCCAGGTCCATGTCTCGTGGCCCTCTATCAGAATCCAGAGTTTTGAGAAGATTGGAGAAACTTAATTTTTCACCCCCCCGAAAAAAAACGTAAGGGGTAACACTGTCATTTTTTTTCTGGTCAAAATTTTGAGTTTCAATATTTCAGCTCTGGAAGGGTCTAGAGCCTCAATTTTTGCACCCAGGTCCATGTCTCGAGGCCCTCTATCAGAATCCAGAGTTTTGAGAAGATTGGAGAAACTTAATTTTTCACCCCCCGAAAAAAAAACGTAAGGGGTAACACTGTCATTTTTTTTTCTGGTCAAAATTTTGAGTTTCAATATTTCAGCTCTGGAAGGGTCTATAGCCTCAATTTTTGCACCAAGGTCCATGTCTCGTGGCCCTCTATCAGAATCCAGAGTTTTGAGAAGATTGGAGAAACTTAATTTTTCACCCCCCGAATAAAAACGTAAGGGGTAACACTGTCATTTTTTTTTCTGGTCAAAATTTTGCGTTTCAATATTTCAGCTCTGGAAGGGTCTAGAGCCTCAATTTTTGCACCCAGGTCCATGTCTCGTGGCCCTCTATCAGAATCCAGAGTTTTGAGAAGATTGGAGAAACTTAATTTTTCACCCCCCGAAAAAAAAAGTAAGGGGTAAAACTGTCATTTTTTTTTTTCTGGTCAAAATTTTGAGTTTCAATATTTCAGCTCTGGAAGTGTCTAGAGCCTCAATTTTTACACCCAGGTCCATGTCTCGTGGCCCTCTATCAGAATCCAGAGTTTTGAGAAGATTGGAGAAACTTAATTTTTCACCCCCCGAAAAAAAACGTAAGGGGTAACACTGTCATTTTTTTTTCTGGTCAAAATTTTGAGTTTCAATATTTCAGCTCTGGAAGGGTCTATAGCCTCAATTTTTGCACCCAGGTCCATGTCTCGTGGCCCTCTATCAGAATCCAGAGTTTTGAGAAGATTGGAGAAACTTAATTTTTCACCCCCCGAAAAAAAACGTAAGGGGTAACACTGTCATTTTTTTTCCTGGTAAAAAATTTTGAGTTTCAATATCTCAGCTCTGGAAGGGTCTAGAGCCTCAATTTTTGCACCCAGGTCCATGTCTCGTGGCCCTCTATCAGAATCCAGAGTTTTGAGAAGATTGGAGAAACTTAATTTTTCACCCCCCGAAAAAAAACGTAAGGGGTAACACTGTCATTTTTTTTCTGGTCAAAATTTTGAGTTTCAATATTTCAGCTCTGGAAGGGTCTATAGCCTCAATTTTTGCACCCAGGTCCATGTCTCGTGGCCCTCTATCAGAATCCAGAGTTTTGAGAAGATTGGAGAAACTTAATTTTTCACCCCCCCCCCAAAAAAAACGTAAGGGGTAACACTGTCATTTTTTTTTTCTGGTCAAAATTTTGAGTTTCAATATTTCAGTTCTGGAAGTGTCTAGAGCCTTAATTTTTGCACCCAGGTCCATGTCTCGTGGCCCTCTATCAGAATCCAGAGTTTTGAGAAGATTGGAGAAACTTTATTTTTCACCCCCCGAAAAAAAACGTAAGGGGTAACACTGTCATTTTTTTTTCTGGTCAAAATTTTGAGTTTCAATATTTCAGCTCTGGAAGGGTCTATAGCCTCAATTTTTGCACCCAGGTCCATGTCTCGTGGCCCTCTATCAGAATCCAGAGTTTTGAGAAGATTGGAGAAACTTAATTTTTCACCCCCCGAAAAAAAACGTAAGGGGTAACGCTGTCATTTTTTTTTCCTGGTCAAAATTTTGAGTTTCAATATCTCAGCTCTGGAAGGGTCTAGAGCCTCAATTTTTGCACTCAGGTCCATGTCTCGTGGCCCTCTATCAGAATCCAGAGTTTTGAGAAGATTGGAGAAACTTAATTTTTCACCCCCCCCAAAAAAAAACGTAAGGGGTAACACTGTCATTTTTTTTCCTTGTCAAAATTTTGAGTTTCAATATCTCAGCTCTGGAAGGGTCTAGAGCCTCAATTTTTGCGCCCAGGTCCATGTCTCGTGGCCCTCTATCAGAATCCAGAGTTTTGAGAAGATTGGAGAAACTTAATTTTTCACCCCCCGAAAAAAAACGTAAGGGGTAACACTGTCATTTTTTTTTCTGGTCAAAATTTTGAGTTTCATTATTTCAGCTCTGGAAGGGTCTAGAGCCTCAATTTTTGCACCCAGGTCCATGTCTCGTGGCCCTCTATCAGAATCCAGAGTTTTGAGAAGACTGGAGAAACTTAATTTTTCATCCCCCCCAAAAAAACGTAAGGGGTAACACTGTCATTTTTTTTCCTTGTCAAAAATTTGAGTTTCAATATCTCAGCTCTGGAAGGGTCTAGAGCCTCAATTTTTGCGCCCAGGTCCATGTCTCGTGGCCCTCTATCAGAATCCAGAGTTTTGAGAAGATTGGAGAAACTTAATTTTTCACCCCCCGAAAAAAAACGTAAGGGGTAACACTGTCATTTTTTTTTTCTGGTCAAAATTTTGAGTTTCAATATTTCAGCTCTGGAAGGGTCTATAGCCTCAATTTTTGCACCCAGGTCCATGTCTCGTGGCCCTCTATCAGAATCCAGAGTTTTGAGAAGATTGGAGAAACTTAATTTTTCACCCCCCGAAAAAAAAACGTAAGGGGTAACACTGTCATTTTTTTTCCTGGTCAAAATTTTGAGTTTCAATATTTCAGCTCTGGAAGGGTCTAGAGCCTCAATTTTTGCACCCAGGTCCATGTCTCGTGGCCCTCTATCAGAATCCAGAGTTTTGAGAAGATTGGAGAAACTTAATTTTTCACCCCCCGAAAAAAAACGTAAGGGGTAACACTGTCATTTTTTTTTTCTGGTCAAAATTTTGAGTTTCAATATTTCAGCTCTGGAAGTGTCTAGAGCCTCAATTTTTGCACCCAGGTCCATGTCTCGTGGCCCTCTATCAGAATCCAGAGTTTTGAGAAGATTGGAGAAACTTAATTTTTCACCCCCCGAAAAAAAACGTAAGGGGTAACACTGTCATTTTTTTTTCTGGTCAAAATTTTGAGTTTCAATATTTCAGCTCTGGAAGGGTCTATAGCCTCAATTTTTGCACCCAGGTCCATGTCTCGTGGCCCTCTATCAGAATCCAGAGTTTTGAGAAGATTGGAGAAACTTAATTTTTCACCCCCCGAAAAAAAACGTAAGGGGTAACACTGTCATTTTTTTTCCTGGTAAAAATTTTTGAGTTTCAATATCTCAGCTCTGGAAGGGTCTAGAGCCTCAATTTTTGCACCCAGGTCCATGTCTCGTGGCCCTCTATCAGAATCCAGAGTTTTGAGAAGATTGGAGAAACTTAATTTTTCACCCCCCGAAAAAAAACGTAAGGGGTAACACTGTCATTTTTTTTTCTGGTCAAAACTTTGAGTTTCAATATTTCAGCTCTGGAAGGGTCTATAGCCTCAATTTTTGCACCCAGGTCCATGTCTCGTGGCCCTCTATCAGAATCCAGAGTTTTGAGAAGATTGGAGAAACTTAATTTTTCACCCCCCGAAAAAAAACGTAAGGGGTAACACTGTCATTTTTTTTCCTGGTCAAAATTTTGAGTTTCAATATCTCAGCTCTGGAAGGGTCTATAGCAGGGGTGGGCAAACTTTTTGGCTCAAGGGCCACACTGGGTTTTAAAATTTGACAGAGGGCCGGCCATTTACGTGGATCACGTAATTTACATAGTATATTAATTTATATGCTATAGATATGCCCATTTAGCATTGTTATATTTTGGGGTTATTTTTTTAATTTAATTTTATATTTATTTTAATTTTATATATATTTATATTCTTTTTAAATATTGTTTATCCTTAGTATTATTTAATGAGCCTAACAGTAAATTAGAAACAAAACACCAGCAAGTGTACACTTAGTAGAGTAAAAATTAGAGAAATGGTAAATGGACTGCATTTATATAGCGCTTTCATAGACCCAATGGCCACCAAAGCGCTTTACAATTTGCCTCACATTCACCCATTCACACACACATTCATACACCGACGGCAACGGCAGCCATGCAAGGCGCCATCCAGCTCGTCGGGAGCAGCTGGGGTTAGGTGTCTTGCTCATGGACACCTCGACACTTGGTCAGATGGAACCGAGGATTGAACCACCAACCTTTCGGTTTGTAGACAACCCACATGAACCACTGAGCCACTGCCGCCCCAATGAAGGAAGGTTACATTAATTCAACTTTATTAAAACTCCATATGGTAATCAAATTGCACTTAATACACAAACGTCATACATTTGTGAAAAAAAAAAAAATAAAAATAAAAAAAATGTACCAATTTATTTTAAGTATGATAAAATGTAAAAATCAAAAGCAGATAAGAACATTTATTGAACAAACGGCAGAGACGGGAGCGTAGCGAGGCGGGCGATAAAGGTAACCGGAAGCAGTCCAAGAGACAAATACAGAGGAGAAAAGAAACTAAATATCAAAAGAAAAACTAAAAATCAAATGAAAACTAATCAGATGTACAAGTGGTTACTAACATTTTTTTTTTCTCTGTGAGTTTCCAAAAAAGGAAAAAACATTAACGTGCAACAAGGAGCCTTGTTGTGCTTAAGTCGCTGTCTGAAGGAGTGCTGAAATGTCAATGATTCAATCGTGCAAACGTTCTGTTTCCTGGGATATTAGTTATAAATTGCATATGACAAATTACAAAAAACGGTCTGACTCTGCGGCGTGAGTGTAACGGAGGCCAGCTAGTAGTTGTGCGAGTAAACCTCACTCCCCGATCTCAATAGGCGCTCTAGCGACAGATGCTAGAGGCTGCAGTCTTTGCCTCCTTGTTAGCGCGCCTGACTCTCATGCCGGAGACCCGGGTTCGAGGCCCCCTCGGAGCGGGTCGAGTTGGACCCGGGTGTGTGAGGGATTACATGAGCTTTGCAATGCAACCGTTATTTATTCTATGTATGGTTTCCATGGTGACACGTCATTGCTTGTCACGTGACACACCGCAGCACAGCCACATCAGCTCTGAATGAATGAGCTGCTTTATTCAAGTATTGCAGGCAAAAGGCAAAATGAATGTGTGACAGGGATGTTGGTTCGGTGAATGGGTGATGGAAGGAGACACAGGGTCGGCGAATACTGGGGCTCATGCACTTTATTGAGTTACTTTCTCTCCCCACAGCGCTTGCTCGCGCTCACACAATTAATTCAGAATATTTCAAAAACAAATCACATAAAAAACAGTACTCTTCCCGCTGGATTCAGCTTCTCAGGTCACAAATGCAGCAACACTCTTTCCACTGAAACAGCTTGCAGCCCAGCGTTTTCTCTCTCTCTCGACAGCGCGTGCACGAGCTCCCAGTCTCTCTCTCTCCCCACTCTGTCAGCACGGCCCGCTTCCCGCTCGGCTCCCCCCTCGCTCTCCCGCTACAGACCGCGCTGCACAACGCTCCCCATGCAAATGCAATCTCTATGACAATATTTTAAATACTCGACGGGCCGGATTAAACAGCCTAACGGGCCGCATGTGGCCCGCGGGCGGTAGTTTGCCCACCCCTGGTCTATAGCCTCAATTGTTGCACCCAGGTCCATGTCTCGTGGCCCTCTATCAGAATCCAAAGTTTTGAGAAGATTGGAGAAACTTAATTTTTCATCCCCCCAAAAAAAACGTAAGGGGTAACACTGTCATTTTTTTTTTCTGGTCAAAATTTTGAGTTTCAATATTTCAGCTCTGGAAGGGTCTAGAGCCTCAATTTTTGCACCCAGGTCCATGTCTCGTGGCCCTCTATCAGAATCCAGAGTTTTGAGAAGATTGGAGAAACTTAATTTTTCACCCCCCGAAAAAAAACGTAAGGGGTAACACTGTCATTTTTTTTTTCTGGTCAAAATTTTGAGTTTCAATATTTCAGCTCTGGAAGTGTCTAGAGCCTCAATTTTTGCACCCAGGTCCATGTCTCGTGGCCCTCTATCAGAATCCAGAGTTTTGAGAAGATTGGAGAAACTTAATTTTTCACCACCCGAAAAAAAACGTAAGGGGTAACACTGTCATTTTTTTTCCTGGTCAAAATTTTGAGTTTCAATATTTCAGATCTGGAAGGGTCTAGAGCCTCAATTTTTGCACCCAGGTCCATGTCTCGTGGCCCTCTATAAGAATCCAAAGATTTGAGAAGATTGGAGAAACTTAATTTTTCATCCCCCCCAAAAAAACGTAAGGGGTAACACTGTCATTTTTTTTTTCTGGTCAAAATTTTGAGTTTCAATATTTCAGCTCTGGAAGGGTCTAGAGCCTCAATTTTTGCACCCAGGTCCATGTCTCGTGGCCCTCTATCAGAATCCAGAGTTTTGAGAAGATTGGAGAAACTTAATTTTTCATCCCCCCCAAAAAAACGTAAGGGGTAACACTGTCATTTTTTTTTTTCTGGTCAAAATTTTGAGTTTCAATATTTCAGCTCTGGAAGGGTCTAGAGCCTCAATTTTTGCACCCAGGTCCATGTCTCGTGGCCCTCTATCAGAATCCAGAGTTTTGAGAAGATTGGAGAAACTTAATTTTTCACCCCCCGAAAAAAAACGTAAGGGGTAACACTGTCATTTTTTTTTTTCTGGTCAAAATTTTGAGTTTCAATATTTCAGCTCTGGAAGTGTCTAGAGCCTCAATTTTTGCACCCAGGTCCATGTCTCGTGGCCCTCTATCAGAATCCAGAGTTTTGAGAAGATTGGAGAAACTTAATTTTTCACCCCCCGAAAAAAAAACGTAAGGGGTAACACTGTCATTTTTTTTCCTGGTCAAAATTTTGAGTTTCAATATTTCAGATCTGGAAGGGTCTAGAGCCTCAATTTTTGCACCCAGGTCCATGTCTCGTGGCCCTCTATCAGAATCCAGAGTTTTGAGAAGATTGGAGAAACTTAATTTTTCACCCCCCGAAAAAAAACGTAAGGGGTAACACTGTCATTTTTTTTTTCTGGTCAAAATTTTGAGTTTCAATATTTCAGCTCTGGAAGTGTCTAGAGCCTCAATTTTTGCACCCAGGTCCATGTCTCGTGGCCCTCTATCAGAATCCAGAGTTTTGAGAAGATTGGAGAAACTTAATTTTTCACCCCCCGAAAAAAAACGTAAGGGGTAACACTGTCATTTTTTTTCCTGGTCAAAATTTTGAGTTTCAATATTTCAGCTCTGGAAGGGTCTAGAGCCTCAATTTTTGCACCCAGGTCCATGTCTCGTGGCCCTCTATCAGAATCCAGAGTTTTGAGAAGATTGGAGAAACTTAATTTTTCACCCCCCCGAAAAAAAACGTAAGGGGTAACACTGTCATTTTTTTTTTCTGGGCAAAATTTTGAGTTTCAATATTTCAGCTCTGGAAGGGTCTAGAGCCTCAATTTTTGAACCCAGGTCCATGTCTCGTGGCCCTCTATCAGAATCCAGAGTTTTGAGAAGATTGGAGAAACTTAATTTTTCACCTCCCGAAAAAAAAAACGTGAGGGGTAACACTGTCATTTTTTTTTTCTGGTCAAAATTTTGAGTTTCAATATTTCAGCTCTGGAAGGGTCTATAGCCTCAATTTTTGCACCCAGGTCCATGTCTCGTGGCCCTCTATCAGAATCCAGAGTTTTGAGAAGATTGGAGAAACTTAATTTTTCACCCCCCGAAAAAAAACATAAGGGGTAACACTGTCATTTTTTTTTCTGGTCAAAATTTTGAGTTTCAATATTTCAGCTCTGGAAGGGTCTAGAGCCTCAATTTTTGCACCCAGGTCCATGTCTTGTGGCCCTCTATCAGAATCCAGAGTTTTGAGAAGATTGGAGAAACTAAATTTTTCACCCCCCGAAAAAAAACGTAAGGGGTAACACTGTCATTTTTTTTCTTGGTCAAAATTTTGAGTTTCAATATCTCAGCTCTGGAAGGGTCTAGAGCCTCAATTTTTGCACTCAGGTCCATGTCTCGTGGCCCTCTATCAGAATCCAGAGTTTTGAGAAGATTGGAGAAACTTAATTTTTCACCCCCCGAAAAAAAAACGTAAGGGGTAACACTGTCATTTTTTTTCCTGGTCAAAATTTTGAGTTTCAATATCTCAGCTCTGGAAGGGTCTAGAGCCTCAATTTTTGCACCCAGGTCCATGTCTCGTGGCCCTCTATCAGAATCCAGAGTTTTGAGAAGATTGGAGAAACTTAATTTTTCACCCCCCGAAAAAAAAACGTAAGGGGTAACACTGTCATTTTTTTTCCTGGTCAAAATTTTGAGTTTCATTATTTCAGCTCTGGAAGGGTCTAGAGCCTCAATTTTTGCACCCAGGTCCATGTCTCGTGGCCCTCTATCAGAATCCAGAGTTTTGAGAAGACTGGAGAAACTTAATTTTTCACCCTCTGAAAAAAAACGTAAGGGGTAACACTGTCATTTTTTTTTCTGGTCAAAATTTTGAGTTTCAATATTTCAGCTCTGGAAGGGTCTAGAGCCTCAATTTTTGCACCCAGGTCCATGTCTCGTGGCCCTCTATCAGAATCCAGAGTTTTGAGAAGATTGGAGAAACTTAATTTTTCACCCCCCGAAAAAAAACGTAAGGGGTAACACTGTCATTTTTTTTTTCTGGTCAAAATTTTGAGTTTCAATATTTCAGCTCTGGAAGTGTCTAGAGCCTCAATTTTTGCACCCAGGTCCATGTCTCGTGGCCCTCTATCAGAATCCAGAGTTTTGAGAAGATTGGAGAAACTTAATTTTTCACCCCCCGAAAAAAAACGTAAGGGGTAACACTGTCATTTTTTTTCTGGTCAAAATTTTGAGTTTCAATATTTCAGCTCTGGAAGGGTCTATAGCCTCAATTTTTGCACCCAGGTCCATGTCTCGTGGCCCTCTATCAGAATCCAGAGTTTTGAGAAGATTGGAGAAACTTAATTTTTCACCCCCCGAAAAAAAACGTAAGGGGTAACACTGTCATTTTTTTTCCTGGTCAAAATTTTGAGTTTCAATATCTCAGCTCTGGAAAGGTCTATAGCAGGGGTGGGCAAACTTTTTGGCTCAAGGGCCACACTGGGTTTTAAAATTTGACAGAGGGCCGGCCATTTACGTGGATCACGTAATTTACATAGTATATTAATTTATATGCTATAGATATGCCCATTTAGCATTGTTATATTTTGGGGTTATTTTTTTAATTTAATTTTATATTTATTTTAATTTTATATATATTTATATTCTTTTTAAATATTGTTTATCCTTAGTATTATTTAATGAGCCTAACAGTAAATTAGAAACAAAACACCAGCAAGTGTACACTTAGTAGAGTAAAAATTAGAGAAATGGTAAATGGACTGCATTTATATAGCGCTTTCATAGACCCAATGGCCACCAAAGCGCTTTACAATTTGCCTCACATTCACCCATTCACCCATTCACACACACATTCATACACCGACGGCAACGGCAGCCATGCAAGGCGCCATCCAGCTCGTCGGGAGCAGCTGGGGTTAGGTGTCTTGCTCATGGACACCTCGACACTTGGTCAGATGGAACCGAGGATTGAACCACCAACCTTTCGGTTTGTAGACAACCCACATGAACCACTGAGCCACTGCCGCCCCAATGAAGGAAGGTTACATTAATTCAACTTTATTAAAACTCCATATGGTAATCAAATTGCACTTAATACACAAACGTCATACATTTGTGAAAAAAAAAAAATAAAAATAAAAAAAATGTACCAATTTATTTTAAGTATGATAAAATGTAAAAATCAAAAGCAGATAAGAACATTTATTGAACAAACGGCAGAGACGGGAGCGTAGCGAGGCGGGCGATAAAGGTAACCGGAAGCAGTCCAAGAGACAAATACAGAGGAGAAAAGAAACTAAATATCAAAAGAAAAACTAAAAATCAAATGAAAACTAATCAGATGTACAAGTGGTTACTAACATTTTTTTTTTCTCTGTGAGTTTCCAAAAAAGGAAAAAACATTAACGTGCAACAAGGAGCCTTGTTGTGCTTAAGTCGCTGTCTGAAGGAGTGCTGAAATGTCAATGATTCAATCGTGCAAACGTTCTGTTTCCTGGGATATTAGTTATAAATTGCATATGACAAATTACAAAAAACGGTCTGACTCTGCGGCGTGAGTGTAACGGAGGCCAGCTAGTAGTTGTGCGAGTAAACCTCACTCCCCGATCTCAATAGGCGCTCTAGCGACAGATGCTAGAGGCTGCAGTCTTTGCCTCCTTGTTAGCGCGCCTGACTCTCATGCCGGAGACCCGGGTTCGAGGCCCCCTCGGAGCGGGTCGAGTTGGACCCGGGTGTGTGAGGGATTACATGAGCTTTGCAATGCAACCGTTATTTATTCAATGTATGGTTTCCATGGTGACACGTCATTGCTTGTCACGTGACACACCGCAGCACAGCCACATCAGCTCTGAATGAATGAGCTGCTTTATTCAAGTATTGCAGGCAAAAGGCAAAATGAATGTGTGACAGGGATGTTGGTTCGGTGAATGGGTGATGGAAGGAGACACAGGGTCGGCGAATACTGGGGCTCATGCACTTTATTGAGTTACTTTCTCTCCCCACAGCGCTTGCTCGCGCTCACACAATTAATTCAGAATATTTCAAAAACAAATCACATAAAAAACAGTACTCTTCCCGCTGGATTCAGCTTCTCAGGTCACAAATGCAGCAACACTCTTTCCACTGAAACAGCTTGCAGCCCAGCGTTTTCTCTCTCTCTCGACAGCGCGTGCACGAGCTCCCAGTCTCTCTCTCTCCCCACTCTGTCAGCACGGCCCGCTTCCCGCTCGGCTCCCCCCTCGCTCTCCCGCTACAGACCGCGCTGCACAACGCTCCCCATGCAAATGCAATCTCTATGACAATATTTTAAATACTCGACGGGCCGGATTAAACAGCCTAACGGGCCGCATGTGGCCCGCGGGCGGTAGTTTGCCCACCCCTGGTCTATAGCCTCAATTGTTGCACCCAGGTCCATGTCTCGTGGCCCTCTATCAGAATCCAAAGTTTTGAGAAGATTGGAGAAACTTAATTTTTCATCCCCCCAAAAAAAACGTAAGGGGTAACACTGTCATTTTTTTTTTCTGGTCAAAATTTTGAGTTTCAATATTTCAGCTCTGGAAGGGTCTAGAGCCTCAATTTTTGCACCCAGGTCCATGTCTCGTGGCCCTCTATCAGAATCCAGAGTTTTGAGAAGATTGGAGAAACTTAATTTTTCACCCCCCGAAAAAAAACGTAAGGGGTAACACTGTCATTTTTTTTTTCTGGTCAAAATTTTGAGTTTCAATATTTCAGCTCTGGAAGTGTCTAGAGCCTCAATTTTTGCACCCAGGTCCATGTCTCGTGGCCCTCTATCAGAATCCAGAGTTTTGAGAAGATTGGAGAAACTTAATTTTTCACCACCCGAAAAAAAACGTAAGGGGTAACACTGTCATTTTTTTTCCTGGTCAAAATTTTGAGTTTCAATATTTCAGATCTGGAAGGGTCTAGAGCCTCAATTTTTGCACCCAGGTCCATGTCTCGTGGCCCTCTATAAGAATCCAAAGATTTGAGAAGATTGGAGAAACTTAATTTTTCATCCCCCCCAAAAAAACGTAAGGGGTAACACTGTCATTTTTTTTTTCTGGTCAAAATTTTGAGTTTCAATATTTCAGCTCTGGAAGGGTCTAGAGCCTCAATTTTTGCACCCAGGTCCATGTCTCGTGGCCCTCTATCAGAATCCAGAGTTTTGAGAAGATTGGAGAAACTTAATTTTTCATCCCCCCCAAAAAAACGTAAGGGGTAACACTGTCATTTTTTTTTTCTGGTCAAAATTTTGAGTTTCAATATTTCAGCTCTGGAAGGGTCTAGAGCCTCAATTTTTGCACCCAGGTCCATGTCTCGTGGCCCTCTATCAGAATCCAGAGTTTTGAGAAGATTGGAGAAACTTAATTTTTCACCCCCCGAAAAAAAACGTAAGGGGTAACACTGTCATTTTTTTTTTTCTGGTCAAAATTTTGAGTTTCAATATTTCAGCTCTGGAAGTGTCTAGAGCCTCAATTTTTGCACCCAGGTCCATGTCTCGTGGCCCTCTATCAGAATCCAGAGTTTTGAGAAGATTGGAGAAACTTAATTTTTCACCCCCCGAAAAAAAAACGTAAGGGGTAACACTGTCATTTTTTTTCCTGGTCAAAATTTTGAGTTTCAATATTTCAGATCTGGAAGGGTCTAGAGCCTCAATTTTTGCACCCAGGTCCATGTCTCGTGGCCCTCTATCAGAATCCAGAGTTTTGAGAAGATTGGAGAAACTTAATTTTTCACCCCCCGAAAAAAAACGTAAGGGGTAACACTGTCATTTTTTTTTTCTGGTCAAAATTTTGAGTTTCAATATTTCAGCTCTGGAAGTGTCTAGAGCCTCAATTTTTGCACCCAGGTCCATGTCTCGTGGCCCTCTATCAGAATCCAGAGTTTTGAGAAGATTGGAGAAACTTAATTTTTCACCCCCCGAAAAAAAACGTAAGGGGTAACACTGTCATTTTTTTTTCTGGTCAAAATTTTGAGTTTCAATATTTCAGCTCTGGAAGGGTCTATAGCCTCAATTTTTGCACCCAGGTCCATGTCTCGTGGCCCTCTATCAGAATCCAGAGTTTTGAGAAGATTGGAGAAACTTAATTTTTCACCCCCCGAAAAAAAACGTAAGGGGTAACACTGTCATTTTTTTTCCTGGTCAAAATTTTGAGTTTCAATATTTCAGCTCTGGAAGGGTCTAGAGCCTCAATTTTTGCACCCAGGTCCATGTCTCGTGGCCCTCTATCAGAATCCAGAGTTTTGAGAAGATTGGAGAAACTTAATTTTTCACCCCCCCGAAAAAAAACGTAAGGGGTAACACTGTCATTTTTTTTTTCTGGGCAAAATTTTGAGTTTCAATATTTCAGCTCTGGAAGGGTCTAGAGCCTCAATTTTTGAACCCAGGTCCATGTCTCGTGGCCCTCTATCAGAATCCAGAGTTTTGAGAAGATTGGAGAAACTTAATTTTTCACCTCCCGAAAAAAAAAACGTGAGGGGTAACACTGTCATTTTTTTTTTCTGGTCAAAATTTTGAGTTTCAATATTTCAGCTCTGGAAGGGTCTATAGCCTCAATTTTTGCACCCAGGTCCATGTCTCGTGGCCCTCTATCAGAATCCAGAGTTTTGAGAAGATTGGAGAAACTTAATTTTTCACCCCCCGAAAAAAAACATAAGGGGTAACACTGTCATTTTTTTTTCTGGTCAAAATTTTGAGTTTCAATATTTCAGCTCTGGAAGGGTCTAGAGCCTCAATTTTTGCACCCAGGTCCATGTCTTGTGGCCCTCTATCAGAATCCAGAGTTTTGAGAAGATTGGAGAAACTAAATTTTTCACCCCCCGAAAAAAAACGTAAGGGGTAACACTGTCATTTTTTTTCTTGGTCAAAATTTTGAGTTTCAATATCTCAGCTCTGGAAGGGTCTAGAGCCTCAATTTTTGCACTCAGGTCCATGTCTCGTGGCCCTCTATCAGAATCCAGAGTTTTGAGAAGATTGGAGAAACTTAATTTTTCACCCCCCGAAAAAAAAACGTAAGGGGTAACACTGTCATTTTTTTTCCTGGTCAAAATTTTGAGTTTCAATATCTCAGCTCTGGAAGGGTCTAGAGCCTCAATTTTTGCACCCAGGTCCATGTCTCGTGGCCCTCTATCAGAATCCAGAGTTTTGAGAAGATTGGAGAAACTTAATTTTTCACCCCCCGAAAAAAAAACGTAAGGGGTAACACTGTCATTTTTTTTCCTGGTCAAAATTTTGAGTTTCATTATTTCAGCTCTGGAAGGGTCTAGAGCCTCAATTTTTGCACCCAGGTCCATGTCTCGTGGCCCTCTATCAGAATCCAGAGTTTTGAGAAGACTGGAGAAACTTAATTTTTCACCCTCTGAAAAAAAACGTAAGGGGTAACACTGTCATTTTTTTTTCTGGTCAAAATTTTGAGTTTCAATATTTCAGCTCTGGAAGGGTCTAGAGCCTCAATTTTTGCACCCAGGTCCATGTCTCGTGGCCCTCTATCAGAATCCAGAGTTTTGAGAAGATTGGAGAAACTTAATTTTTCACCCCCCGAAAAAAAACGTAAGGGGTAACACTGTCATTTTTTTTTTCTGGTCAAAATTTTGAGTTTCAATATTTCAGCTCTGGAAGTGTCTAGAGCCTCAATTTTTGCACCCAGGTCCATGTCTCGTGGCCCTCTATCAGAATCCAGAGTTTTGAGAAGATTGGAGAAACTTAATTTTTCACCCCCCGAAAAAAAACGTAAGGGGTAACACTGTCATTTTTTTTCTGGTCAAAATTTTGAGTTTCAATATTTCAGCTCTGGAAGGGTCTATAGCCTCAATTTTTGCACCCAGGTCCATGTCTCGTGGCCCTCTATCAGAATCCAGAGTTTTGAGAAGATTGGAGAAACTTAATTTTTCACCCCCCGAAAAAAAACGTAAGGGGTAACACTGTCATTTTTTTTCCTGGTCAAAATTTTGAGTTTCAATATCTCAGCTCTGGAAAGGTCTATAGCAGGGGTGGGCAAACTTTTTGGCTCAAGGGCCACACTGGGTTTTAAAATTTGACAGAGGGCCGGCCATTTACGTGGATCACGTAATTTACATAGTATATTAATTTATATGCTATAGATATGCCCATTTAGCATTGTTATATTTTGGGGTTATTTTTTTAATTTAATTTTATATTTATTTTAATTTTATATATATTTATATTCTTTTTAAATATTGTTTATCCTTAGTATTATTTAATGAGCCTAACAGTAAATTAGAAACAAAACACCAGCAAGTGTACACTTAGTAGAGTAAAAATTAGAGAAATGGTAAATGGACTGCATTTATATAGCGCTTTCATAGACCCAATGGCCACCAAAGCGCTTTACAATTTGCCTCACATTCACCCATTCACCCATTCACACACACATTCATACACCGACGGCAACGGCAGCCATGCAAGGCGCCATCCAGCTCGTCGGGAGCAGCTGGGGTTAGGTGTCTTACTCATGGACACCTCGACACTTGGTCAGATGGAACCGAGGATTGAACCACCGACCTTTCGGTTTGTAGACAACCCACATGAACCACTGAGCCACTGCCGCCCCAATGAAGGAAGGTTACATTAATTCAACTTTATTAAAACTCCATATGGTAATCAAATTGCACTTAATACACAAACGTCATACATTTGTGAAAAAAAATAAAAAAAATAAAAAAAAATGTACCAATTTATTTTAAGTATGATAAAATGTAAAAATCAAAAGCAGATAAGAACATTTATTGAACAAACGGCAGAGACGGGAGCGTAGCGAGGCGGGCGATAAAGGTAACCGGAAGCAGTCCAAGAGACAAATACAGAGGAGAAAAGAAACTAAATATCAAAAGAAAAACTAAAAATCAAATGAAAACTAATCAGATGTACAAGTGGTTACTAACATTTTTTTTTTCTCTGTGAGTTTCCAAAAAAGGAAAAAACATTAACGTGCAACAAGGAGCCTTGTTGTGCTTAAGTCGCTGTCTGAAGGAGTGCTGAAATGTCAATGATTCAATCGTGCAAACGTTCTGTTTCCTGGGATATTAGTTATAAATTGCATATGACAAATTACAAAAAACGGTCTGACTCTGCGGCGTGAGTGTAACGGAGGCCAGCTAGTAGTTGTGCGAGTAAACCTCACTCCCCGATCTCAATAGGCGCTCTAGCGACAGATGCTAGAGGCTGCAGTCTTTGCCTCCTTGTTAGCGCGCCTGACTCTCATGCCAGAGACCCGGGTTCGAGGCCCCCTCGGAGCGGGTCGAGTTGGACCCGGGTGTGTGAGGGATTACATGAGCTTTGCAATGCAACCGTTATTTATTCAATGTATGGTTTCCATGGTGACGCGTCATTGCTTGTCACGTGACACACCGCAGCACAGCCACATCAGCTCTGAATGAATGAGCTGCTTTATTCAAGTATTGCAGGAAAAAGGCAAAATGAATGTGTGACAGGGATGTTGGTTCGGTGAATGGGTGATGGAAGGAGACACAGGGTCGGCGAATACTGGGGCTCATGCACTTTATTGAGTTACTTTCTCTCCCCACAGCGCTTGCTCGCGCTCACACAATTAATTCAGAATATTTCAAAAACAAATCACATAAAAAACAGTACTCTTCCCGCTGGATTCAGCTTCTCAGGTCACAAATGCAGCAACACTCTTTCCACTGAAACAGCTTGCAGCCCAGCGTTTTCTCTCTCTCTCGACAGCGCGTGCACGAGCTCCCAGTCTCTCTCTCTCCCCACTCTGTCAGCACGGCCCGCTTCCCGCTCGGCTCCCCCCTCGCTCTCCCGCTACAGACCGCGCTGCACAACGCTCCCCATGCAAATGCAATCTCTATGACAATATTTTAAATACTCGACGGGCCGGATTAAACAGCCTAACGGGCCGCATGTGGCCCGCGGGCGGTAGTTTGCCCACCCCTGGTCTATAGCCTCAATTGTTGCACCCAGGTCCATGTCTCGTGGCCCTCTATCAGAATCCAAAGTTTTGAGAAGATTGGAGAAACTTAATTTTTCATCCCCCCAAAAAAAACGTAAGGGGTAACACTGTCATTTTTTTTTTCTGGTCAAAATTTTGAGTTTCAATATTTCAGCTCTGGAAGGGTCTAGAGCCTCAATTTTTGCACCCAGGTCCATGTCTCGTGGCCCTCTATCAGAATCCAGAGTTTTGAGAAGATTGGAGAAACTTAATTTTTCACCCCCCGAAAAAAAACGTAAGGGGTAACACTGTCATTTTTTTTTTCTGGTCAAAATTTTGAGTTTCAATATTTCAGCTCTGGAAGTGTCTAGAGCCTCAATTTTTGCACCCAGGTCCATGTCTCGTGGCCCTCTATCAGAATCCAGAGTTTTGAGAAGATTGGAGAAACTTAATTTTTCACCCCCCGAAAAAAAACGTAAGGGGTAACACTGTCATTTTTTTTCCTGGTCAAAATTTTGAGTTTCAATATTTCAGATCTGGAAGGGTCTAGAGCCTCAATTTTTGCACCCAGGTCCATGTCTCGTGGCCCTCTATCAGAATCCAGAGTTTTGAGAAGATTGGAGAAACTTAATTTTTCACCCCCCGAAAAAAAACGTAAGGGGTAACACTGTCATTTTTTTTTCTGGTCAAAATTTTGAGTTTCAATATTTCAGCTCTGGAAGGGTCTAGAGCCTCAATTTTTGCACCCAGGTCCATGTCTTGTGGCCCTCTATCAGAATCCAGAGTTTTGAGAAGATTGGAGAAACTAAATTTTTCACCCCCCGAAAAAAAAACGTAAGGGGTAACACTGTCATTTTTTTTCTTGGTCAAAATTTTGAGTTTCAATATCTCAGCTCTGGAAGGGTCTAGAGCCTCAATTTTTGCACTCAGGTCCATGTCTCGTGGCCCTCTATCAGAATCCAGAGTTTTGAGAAGATTGGAGAAACTTAATTTTTCACCCCCCGAAAAAAAAAACGTAAGGGGTAACACTGTCATTTTTTTTCCTGGTCAAAATTTTGAGTTTCAATATCTCAGCTCTGGAAGGGTCTAGAGCCTCAATTTTTGCACCCAGGTCCATGTCTCGTGGCCCTCTATCAGAATCCAGAGTTTTGAGAAGATTGGAGAAACTTAATTTTTCACCCCCCGAAAAAAAAACGTAAGGGGTAACACTGTCATTTTTTTTTTCTGGTCAAAATTTTGAGTTTCAATATTTCAGCTCTGGAAGTGTCTAGAGCCTCAATTTTTGCACCCAGGTCCATGTCTCGTGGCCCTCTATCAGAATCCAGAGTTTTGAGAAGATTGGAGAAACTTAATTTTTCACCCCCCGAAAAAAAACGTAAGGGGTAACACTGTCATTTTTTTTTTCTGGTCAAAATTTTGAGTTTCAATATTTCAGCTCTGGAAGGGTCTAGAGCCTCAATTTTTGCACCCAGGTCCATGTCTCGTGACCCTCTATCAGAATCCAGAGTTTTGAGAAGATTGGAGAAACTTAATTTTTCACCCCCCGAAAAAAAACGTAAGGGGTAACACTGTCATTTTTTTTTCTGGTCAAAATTTTGAGTTTCAATATTTCAGCTCTGGAAGTGTCTAGAGCCTCAATTTTTGCACCCAGGTCCATGTCTCGTGGCCCTCTATCAGAATCCAGAGTTTTGAGAAGATTGGAGAAACTTAATTTTTCACCCCCCGAAAAAAAACGTAAGGGGTAACACTGTCATTTTTTTTTCTGGTCAAAATTTTGAGTTTCAATATTTCAGCTCTGGAAGGGTCTATAGCCTCAATTTTTGCACCCAGGTCCATGTCTCGTGGCCCTCTATCAGAATCCAGAGTTTTGAGAAGATTGGAGAAACTTAATTTTTCACCCCCCGAAAAAAAACGTAAGGGGTAACACTGTCATTTTTTTTCCTGGTCAAAATTTTGAGTTTCAATATTTCAGCTCTGGAAGGGTCTAGAGCCTCAATTTTTGCACCCAGGTCCATGTCTCGTGGCCCTCTATCAGAATCCAGAGTTTTGAGAAGATTGGAGAAACTTAATTTTTCACCCCCCCGAAAAAAAACGTAAGGGGTAACACTGTCATTTTTTTTTCTGGTCAAAATTTTGAGTTTCAATATTTCAGCTCTGGAAGGGTCTAGAGCCTCAATTTTTGAACCCAGGTCCATGTCTCGTGGCCCTCTATCAGAATCCAGAGTTTTGAGAAGATTGGAGAAACTTAATTTTTCACCCCCCGAAAAAAAAAACGTGAGGGGTAACACTGTCATTTTTTTTTTCTGGTCAAAATTTTGAGTTTCAATATTTCAGCTCTGGAAGGGTCTATAGCCTCAATTTTTGCACCCAGGTCCATGTCTCGTGGCCCTCTATCAGAATCCAGAGTTTTGAGAAGATTGGAGAAACTTAATTTTTCACCCCCCGAAAAAAAACGTAAGGGGTAACACTGTCATTTTTTTTCTGGTCAAAATTTTGAGTTTCAATATTTCAGCTCTGGAAGGGTCTAGAGCCTCAATTTTTGCACCCAGGTCCATGTCTTGTGGCCCTCTATCAGAATCCAGAGTTTTGAGAAGATTGGAGAAACTAAATTTTTCACCCCCCGAAAAAAAACGTAAGGGGTAACACTGTCATTTTTTTTCTTGGTCAAAATTTTGAGTTTCAATATCTCAGCTCTGGAAGGGTCTAGAGCCTCAATTTTTGCACTCAGGTCCATGTCTCGTGGCCCTCTATCAGAATCCAGAGTTTTGAGAAGATTGGAGAAACTTAATTTTTCACCCCCCGAAAAAAAAACGTAAGGGGTAACACTGTCATTTTTTTTCCTGGTCAAAATTTTGAGTTTCAATATCTCAGCTCTGGAAGGGTCTAGAGCCTCAATTTTTGCACCCAGGTCCATGTCTCGTGGCCCTCTATCAGAATCCAGAGTTTTGAGAAGATTGGAGAAACTTAATTTTTCACCCCCCGAAAAAAAAACGTAAGGGGTAACACTGTCATTTTTTTTTTCCTGGTCAAAATTTTGAGTTTCATTATTTCAGCTCTGGAAGGGTCTAGAGCCTCAATTTTTGCACCCAGGTCCATGTCTCGTGGCCCTCTATCAGAATCCAGAGTTTTGAGAAGACTGGAGAAACTTAATTTTTCACCCTCTGAAAAAAAACGTAAGGGGTAACACTGTCATTTTTTTTTTCTGGTCAAAATTTTGAGTTTCAATATTTCAGCTCTGGAAGTGTCTAGAGCCTCAATTTTTGCACCCAGGTCCATGTCTCGTGGCCCTCTATCAGAATCCAGAGTTTTGAGAAGATTGGAGAAACTTAATTTTTCACCCCCCCCCCCAAAAAACGTAAGGGGTAACACTGTAATTTTTTTTTTTTCTGGTCAAAATTTATTTTGAGTTTCAATATTTCAGCTCTGGAAGGGTCTAGAGCCTCAATTGTTGCACCCAGGTCCATGTCTCGTGGCCCTCTATCAGAATCCAGAGTTTTGAGAAGATTGGAGAAACTTAATTTTTCACCCCCCAAAAAAAAAAACGTAAGGGGTAACACTGTCATTTTTTTTCTGGTCAAAATTTTGAGTTTCAATATTTCAGCTCTGGAAGTGTCTAGAGCCTCAATTTTTGCACCCAGGTCCATGTCTCGTGGCCCTCTATCAGAATCCAGAGTTTTGAGAAGATAGGAGAAACTTAATTTTTCACCCCCTCAAAAAAAACGTAAGGGGTAACACTGTCATTTTTTTTTCTGGTCAAAATTTTGAGTTTCAATATTTCAGTTCTGGAAGTGTCTAGAGCCTTAATTTTTGCACCCAGGTCCATGTCTCGTGGCCCTCTATCAGAATCCAGAGTTTTGAGAAGATTGGATAAACTTTATTTTTCACCCCCCGAAAAAAAACGTAAGGGGTAACACTGTCATTTTTTTTTCTGGTCAAAATTTTGAGTTTCAATATTTCAGCTCTGGAAGGGTCTATAGCCTCAATTTTTGCACCCAGGTCCATGTCTCGTGGCCCTCTATCAGAATCCAGAGTTTTGAGAAGATTGGAGAAACTTAATTTTTCACCCCCCGAAAAAAAACGTAAGGGGTAACACTGTCATTTTTTTTTCCTGGTCAAAATTTTGAGTTTCAATATCTCAGCTCTGGAAGGGTCTAGAGCCTCAATTTTTGCACTCAGGTCCATGTCTCGTGGCCCTCTATCAGAATCCAGAGTTTTGAGAAGATTGGAGAAACTTAATTTTTCACCCCCCGAAAAAAAAACGTAAGGGGTAACACTGTCATTTTTTTTCCTTGTCAAAATTTTGAGTTTCAATATCTCAGCTCTGGAAGGGTCTAGAGCCTCAATTTTTGCGCCCAGGTCCATGTCTCGTGGCCCTCTATCAGAATCCAGAGTTTTGAGAAGACTGGAGAAACTTAATTTTTCACCCCCCGAAAAAAAACGTAAGGGGTAACACTGTCATTTTTTTTTCTGGTCAAAATTTTGAGTTTCATTATTTCAGCTCTGGAAGGGTCTAGAGCCTCAATTTTTGCACCCAGGTCCATGTCTCGTGGCCCTCTATCAGTGTTACAGTGGAGGCTCCCGCTCTGTCTCCTCTCCGCCACCAGAGGGAGCCTTCACCAGAGTACTGATCATTGGCTACAAACTCAAATTCCCATCATGCCGCTTACCTGGGACTGATTGCGTCACACACCTGCACGCCATTAACACACACACATAAAAGCCACGTCCACACACCACACCAGTGCGAAGTCTTGATTTGCCCCGGTGATCATTTCTGAGCGTTTGTATCCTGATTCTGGTTTTCTGGTTTTGGACTTTGGACTGTTTGATTATTCTACGACTGATATCTGCCTGGCCTGAACTTGGACTGTTTAATGACTACGATTATTGCTGCCTGCCCTGATCTTTGCCTGTCTCCTGTTTATCCTGTTGTCTGATCTGCATTGCCCTGTCTGCCTCGTTTTGACCCTGCCTGTACGACCTTGTTTAATAAAAGCTGCAAATGGATTCCTCTGTGCTTCGTGAATCATTACAGAAGACTTCGCCACTAAACAATCCAGCAGCCGTCATGGAACTCACGTCTGAACTCACCTCCCAAGCTTCTCGTTTGGATTTACATCACCATCAGCTCAGTCACCTGACCACGCTCACTGAACAGCTCGTACAGGGTATGCAGGAGCTTCGCACTGCCGTGGGTATTGTGCCTAACGCACCTGCTACACCCACACCACCACCGAGTGTTCCCACCGAAGCCGTGAGTACAGCAGTAAATCCCCGACTCGCATTTCCTGACAAATTCGACGGTAATCCGACTAAATGCAAGGGATTTCTTTTGCAATGCACACTCTTTGTCGACCAGCAACCGACATTGTACTCCACTCAAGCCAGTCGCATTGCATTTGTTTGTTCCCTGCTCACGGGCAAAGCATTGGAGTGGGCTACGGCAGTCTGGAAACCAGAGGGGTCTTCATTTACCACATTTCAAGAATTCCTTCAACAGTTTCGTCAAGTCTTCGAACACTCTTCTGAGAAAGGGAACGCCGGAGAGCAGCTTCTAAATCTCACCCAGGGAAAGAGTACCGCCGCCGAGTATGCACTCACGTTTCGCACTCTCGCTGCACAGACGAACTGGGTCGAAGACACCTTAAAGACGCTGTTCAGGAAGGGACTCTCTATTGAACTTCAATCTGAATTAGCCTGTCGAGATGAAGGAAAGAGCTTGAACGAGTATGTAAGTCTGGCCATTCAAGTCGATAATCTCGTGCGTTCCAGACGCATCACCCGGGCACCTATCCGTCAATCACTCGAGGCAGCTCCCGCTCACGAACCTATGCAGATCGGGTTCACGCACATCACTCCAGAAGAACGGGAACGCAGACTGCAACACCGTCTCTGTATGTACTGTGGTCAATCCGGCCATATGAAGCTCTCCTGTCCAGTCCGACCCCCAACTCGCACTCTTTCGGTGAGTTCTGTAAACCAATATCAAAGATCTTCCTCCAGTTTCACTCTCCCCATTCGTTTAACTATACGAGACCAATGCATTGAAACCACAGCCCTCATAGACTCTGGAGCAGCTGGAAATTTCATTTCTCAAACATTCACCAATCAAATCAAACTCAAACTTAATCCTTGTCACTCTTTCTTGTCAGTGGAGGCGCTAGATGGCCATCCCATCGGAGATGGCAAAATCCAGTTTGAAACGGAGAAGGTTCAAATGCAGATTGGTTCTCTTCATTCTGAGCAGATCAAATTTTATGTCATTCACGCTCCACATCACTCCATCATTCTCGGCCACCCTTGGTTGCACACTCACAATCCACACATTTCCTGGAAGGAGGGACAAATCATTCGTTGGAGTGAAGCCTGTAACAACCATTGTCTGTCTAAAGTCAAAAGAGTGACCTGTTCCAAGCCAGAACCAGACACCCAAAATCATGAGCTAGGAGAGCTACCGGCAGTTTATTCCGACCTCACAGAGGCCTTCAGTAAGGAAAAAGCTTCTCAACTTCCAGAACATCGTTCAACAGACTGTGCCATTGATTTAATGCCCGGCGCCACACCCCCTAAAGGCAGAATCTTTCCCCCATCAAAGCCTGAGTCTGAAGCCATGAAAAAGTACATTGAGGAAGAAACAGCCAAAGGGTTCATTCGACCTTCCACCTCACCTGCCGCTGCTGGGTTTTTCTTCGTCAAGAAGAAGGATGGGGGACTCAGGCCATGCATTGACTATCGTGGGTTAAATGATATCACCATCAAGTATCGTTACCCCTTACCTCTGGTGCCAGCCGCATTGGAACAGCTGAGACAGGCTCAATATTACACCAAGCTCGATCTACGTAATGCATATAACCTGATCCGCATTCGAGAGGGGGATGAATGGAAAACAGCCTTCTCCACCACTAGTGGGCACTATGAATATCTGGTCATGCCTTTCGGCTTATCTAACAGTCCTTCCGTCTTTCAGGCCTTCATGAACGATGTGTTTCGTGACATGCTGGACAAATGGGTGATCGTGTACATTGATGACATCCTGATTTACTCAAACTCACTGGAGGAACACATTCAACATGTCAGATCCGTACTTCAACGTTTGATTCAGTTTCAGTTGTATGCCAAGATCGAGAAGTGTGAGTTTCATCAAACTAGCGTTTCATTCCTGGGTTACATCATCAGTCAGGAGGGAGTGGCCATGGACGACAAGAAGGTGAAAGGAGTGCTGGATTGGCCATTACCTCAAACAGTCAAAGAATTACAGAGATTCTTGGGATTTGCCAACTTTTATCGACGATTTATTAGAAACTTCAGTCTCATTGCCGCTCCACTAACAGCTTTAACCAAACGTCATAGCTCTCGAATTGCCTGGAATCCCGAAGCACAGCAGGCTTTTCAGGAGTTGAAGACCCGATTCACCACTGCACCCATCCTACGTCATCCCGATCCAGAGCGTCAGTTCATTGTGGAGGTAGATGCTTCGAACACAGGAGTGGGGGCCATATTATCTCAACGACAGGGAAACCCAGCCAAAATGTACCCGTGTGCTTTCTTCTCTCGCAAGCTTTCTCCAGCCGAGCGGAATTATGATGTGGGGAATCGCGAACTGCTAGCTATGAAACTGGCTCTAGAGGAATGGCGACACTGGCTGGAGGGAGCTTCAGAACCATTCATCATTCTCACAGACCATAAAAACCTCGAGTATCTTCGATCCGCCAAACGTCTCAATCCTCGTCAAGCAAGATGGGCACTGTTTTTTACACGTTTCAATTTCACTGTCACTTACCGCCCAGGCTCCAAGAACGTCAAAGCCGATGCCCTTTCTCGCCAAACAGAAGAAGCAGTCCACAAGGAGAACCCCGAAAACATCATCCACGAGAACCTCTTAGTAGCCCCAGTCCAGTGGGACATCATAACCGAAATCCAACAGGCCAACCTCCAGACTCCAACCCCCAGCAACTGTCCAGCCAATCTCCTCTTTGTCCCTGAAACACTACGCTCTCGCCTCATCGATCAGGTCCACTCCACCCCTAGCTCCGGTCATCCTGGTATCTCTGCCACAATTCAACTACTGCAGAATCGATTTTGGTGGCCTACTCTCTCATCCGACACCATCAAACATGTCCAGAACTGTATCAATTGTCAAACTTCCAAATCCACCCGTAAACTACCAGCAGGCCTTCTATGTCCCCTTCCAACACCTCAACGACCCTGGTCTCACATTGCCGTAGACTTCATCACAGATCTCCCCAATTCTCAAGGACACACGACAATTCTCACAATAGTGGATCGATTCTCCAAAGCCTGCCGTCTCATTCCCCTCACTAAACTTCCCACTGCCTTCGAAACAGCTGAACTCCTATGCAACCAAGTTTTCAGATTTTACGGACTACCCGAAGATATAGTATCTGACAGAGGACCTCAGTTTACTTCCAGAGTCTGGTCCGCATTCTTCAAACATCTAAACGTGAACATCAGCCTCACTTCCGGTTATCACCCTCAGTCCAATGGTCAGACCGAACGTCTTAATCAAGACATCATCCGCTTCCTGAGAACATACTGCCAGCAACACCAACATGACTGGAGCAGATATTTATTTTGGGCTGAGTATGCTCAAAATTCTTTGGTCAAACCCGCTACTGGTATCACTCCCTTCAAATGTATACTGGGCTTTCAGCCTCCTCTCTTCCCATGGTCCGGTGAGCCCACTGAACTCCCATCAGTCACAGAATGGTTACACAAAAGTGAAGAGGTTTGGGACCAAGCACACACTCATCTGAGGCATGCTGTCAGGCGTCAGGAACACCAGGCCAACCGTCGTCGTCGCCCAGCTCCAGAATACCAGAGTGGTCAATGGGTATGGCTATCAACCAGAGACTTACGCCTCAAACTTCCATGTCGCAAACTCAGTCCCAGGTATGTTGGTCCGTTCCAAATTATAAGACAAATATCACCTGTTTCATTCCGTTTAGACCTGCCCGCTAACTATCGTATCTCTCCCACTTTTCATGTTTCCCTGTTAAAACCCGCTGGTGGTCCGAGGGGAGAGACGGAGGAGGGGGCCGCCTCTCAGGGCCCTCCTGCCTTTCTGGTTGACGGCGAGGAGGCCTACAGAGTGCACAAGTTGCTGGATTCCAGACGTCGGGGTAACATGCTCCAATATCTGGTCGATTGGGAGGGGTACGGTCCGGAGGAACAGTCCTGGGTCAATTCAAGGGATATCCTGGACCCCACTCTCACTGAAGAGTTCCATAGGACATACCCGGAGAAACCGGCCCCTCGACCCCGTGGGAGACCCCGACGACAACCGCCTCCTCGCGTCAGGAGCCGCTCGCAGGGGGGGGGCTCTGTTACAGTGGAGGCTCCCGCTCTGTCTCCTCTCCGCCACCAGAGGGAGCCTTCACCAGAGTACTGATCATTGGCTACAAACTCAAATTCCCATCATGCCGCTTACCTGGGACTGATTGCGTCACACACCTGCACGCCATTAACACACACACATAAAAGCCACGTCCACACACCACACCAGTGCGAAGTCTTGATTTGCCCCGGTGATCATTTCTGAGCGTTTGTATCCTGATTCTGGTTTTCTGGTTTTGGACTTTGGACTGTTTGATTATTCTACGACTGATATCTGCCTGGCCTGAACTTGGACTGTTTATTGACTACGATTATTGCTGCCTGCCCTGATCTTTGCCTGTCTCCTGTTTATCCTGTTGTCTGATCTGCATTGCCCTGTCTGCCTCGTTTTGACCCTGCCTGTACGACCTTGTTTAATAAAAGCTGCAAATGGATTCCTCTGTGCTTCGTGAATCATTACAATCAGAATCCAGAGTTTTGAGAAGACTGGAGAAACTTAATTTTTCACCCTCCGAAAAAAAACGTAAGGGGTAACACTGTCATTTTTTTTTCTGGTCAAAATTTTGAGTTTCAATATTTCAGCTCTGGAAGGGTCTATAGCCTCAATTGGTGAACCCAGGTCCATGTCTCGTGGCCCTCTATCAGAATCCAAAGTTTTGAGAAGATTGGAGAAACTTAATTTTTCATCCCCCCAAAAAAAACGTAAGGGGTAACACTGTCATTTTTTTTTTCTGGTCAAAATTTTGAGTTTCAATATTTCAGCTCTGGAAGGGTCTAGAGCCTCAATTTTTGCACCCAGGTCCATGTCTCGTGGCCCTCTATCAGAATCCAGAGTTTTGAGAAGATTGGAGAAACTTAATTTTTCACCCCCCGAAAAAAAACGTAAGGGGTAACACTGTCATTTTTTTTCCTTGTCAAAATTTTGAGTTTCAATATCTCAGCTCTGGAAGGGTCTAGAGCCTCAATTTTTGCGCCCAGGTCCATGTCTCGTGGCCCTCTATCAGAATCCAGAGTTTTGAGAAGATTGGAGAAACTTAATTTTTCACCCCCCGAAAAAAAAACGTAAGGGGTAACACTGTCATTTTTTTTTTCTGGTCAAAATTTTGAGTTTCATTATTTCAGCTCTGGAAGGGTCTAGAGCCTCAATTTTTGCACCCAGGTCCATGTCTCGTGGCCCTCTATCAGAATCCAGAGTTTTGAGAAGACTGGAGAAACTTAATTTTTCACCCTCCGAAAAAAACGTAAGGGGTAACACTGTCATTTTTTTTTTCTGGTCAAAATTTTGAGTTTCAATATTTCAGCTCTGGAAGGGTCTATAGCCTCAATTGTTGCACCCAGGTCCATGTCTCGTGGCCCTCTATCAGAATCCAAAGTTTTGAGAAGATTGGAGAAACTTAATTTTTCATCCCCCCCAAAAAAACGTAAGGGGTAACACTGTCATTTTTTTTTTCTGGTCAAAATTTTGAGTTTCAATATTTCAGCTCTGGAAGGGTCTAGAGCCTCAATTTTTGCACCCAGGTCCATGTCTCGTGGCCCTCTATCAGAATCCAGAGTTTTGAGAAGATTGGAGAAACTTAATTTTTCACCCCCCGAAAAAAAACGTAAGGGGTAACACTGTCATTTTTTTTTCTGGTCAAAATTTTGAGTTTCAATATTTCAGCTCTGGAAGGGTCTATAGCCTCAATTTTTGCACCCAGGTCCATGTCTCGTGGCCCTCTATCAGAATCCAGAGTTTTGAGAAGATTGGAGAAACTTAATTTTTCACCCCCCCCCCAAAAAAACGTAAGGGGTAACACTGTCATTTTTTTTTTCTGGTCAAAATTTTGAGTTTCAATATTTCAGTTCTGGAAGTGTCTAGAGCCTTAATTTTTGCACCCAGGTCCATGTCTCGTGGCCCTCTATCAGAATCCAGAGTTTTGAGAAGATTGGAGAAACTTTATTTTTCACCCCCCGAAAAAAAAACGTAAGGGGTAACACTGTCATTTTTTTTTTTCTGGTCAAAATTTTGAGTTTCAATATTTCAGCTCTGGAAGGGTCTATAGCCTCAATTTTTGCACCCAGGTCCATGTCTCGTGGCCCTCTATCAGAATCCAGAGTTTTGAGAAGATTGGAGAAACTTAATTTTTCACCCCCCGAAAAAAAACGTAAGGGGTAACACTGTCATTTTTTTTTCCTGGTCAAAATTTTGAGTTTCAATATCTCAGCTCTGGAAGGGTCTAGAGCCTCAATTTTTGCACTCAGGTCCATGTCTCGTGGCCCTCTATCAGAATCCAGAGTTTTGAGAAGATTGGAGAAACTTAATTTTTCACCCCCCGAAAAAAAAACGTAAGGGGTAACACTGTCATTTTTTTTCCTTGTCAAAATTTTGAGTTTCAATATCTCAGCTCTGGAAGGGTCTAGAGCCTCAATTTTTGCGCCCAGGTCCATGTCTCGTGGCCCTCTATCAGAATCCAGAGTTTTGAGAAGATTGGAGAAACTTAATTTTTCACCCCCCGAAAAAAAACGTAAGGGGTAACACTGTCATTTTTTTTTCTGGTCAAAATTTTGAGTTTCAATATTTCAGCTCTGGAAGGGTCTATAGCCTCAATTGTTGCACCCAGGTCCATGTCTCGTGGCCCTCTATCAGAATCCAAAGTTTTGAGAAGATTGGAGAAACTTAATTTTTCATCCCCCCCAAAAAAACGTAAGGGGTAACACTGTCATTTTTTTTTTCTGGTCAAAATTTTGAGTTTCAATATTTCAGCTCTGGAAGGGTCTAGAGCCTCAATTTTTGCACCCAGGTCCATGTCTCGTGGCCCTCTATCAGAATCCAGAGTTTTGAGAAGATTGGAGAAACTTAATTTTTCACCCCCCGAAAAAAAACGTAAGGGGTAACACTGTCATTTTTTTTTTCTGGTCAAAATTTTGAGTTTCAATATTTCAGCTCTGGAAGGGTCTATAGCCTCAATTTTTGCACCCAGGTCCATGTCTCGTGGCCCTCTATCAGAATCCAGAGTTTTGAGAAGATTGGAGAAACTTAATTTTTCACCCCCCGAAAAAAAAAACGTAAGGGGTAACACTGTCATTTTTTTTCCTTGTCAAAATTTTGAGTTTCAATATCTCAGCTCTGGAAGGGTCTAGAGCCTCAATTTTTGCGCCCAGGTCCATGTCTCGTGGCCCTCTATCAGAATCCAGAGTTTTGAGAAGATTGGAGAAACTTAATTTTTCACCCCCCGAAAAAAAAACGTAAGGGGTAACACTGTCATTTTTTTTTTCTGGTCAAAATTTTGAGTTTCATTATTTCAGCTCTGGAAGGGTCTAGAGCCTCAATTTTTGCACCCAGGTCCATGTCTCGTGGCCCTCTATCAGAATCCAGAGTTTTGAGAAGACTGGAGAAACTTAATTTTTCACCCTCCGAAAAAAACGTAAGGGGTAACACTGTCATTTTTTTTTTCTGGTCAAAATTTTGAGTTTCAATATTTCAGCTCTGGAAGGGTCTATAGCCTCAATTGTTGCACCCAGGTCCATGTCTCGTGGCCCTCTATCAGAATCCAAAGTTTTGAGAAGATTGGAGAAACTTAATTTTTCATCCCCCCAAAAAAACGTAAGGGGTAACACTGTCATTTTTTTTTTCTGGTCAAAATTTTGAGTTTCAATATTTCAGCTCTGGAAGGGTCTAGAGCCTCAATTTTTGCACCCAGGTCCATGTCTCGTGGCCCTCTATCAGAATCCAGAGTTTTGAGAAGATTGGAGAAACTTAATTTTTCACCCCCCGAAAAAAAACGTAAGGGGTAACACTGTCATTTTTTTTTCTGGTCAAAATTTTGAGTTTCAATATTTCAGCTCTGGAAGGGTCTATAGCCTCAATTTTTGCACCCAGGTCCATGTCTCGTGGCCCTCTATCAGAATCCAGAGTTTTGAGAAGATTGGAGAAACTTAATTTTTCACCCCCCCCCCAAAAAAACGTAAGGGGTAACACTGTCATTTTTTTTTTCTGGTCAAAATTTTGAGTTTCAATATTTCAGTTCTGGAAGTGTCTAGAGCCTTAATTTTTGCACCCAGGTCCATGTCTCGTGGCCCTCTATCAGAATCCAGAGTTTTGAGAAGATTGGAGAAACTTTATTTTTCACCCCCCGAAAAAAAAACGTAAGGGGTAACACTGTCATTTTTTTTTTTCTGGTCAAAATTTTGAGTTTCAATATTTCAGCTCTGGAAGGGTCTATAGCCTCAATTTTTGCACCCAGGTCCATGTCTCGTGGCCCTCTATCAGAATCCAGAGTTTTGAGAAGATTGGAGAAACTTAATTTTTCACCCCCCGAAAAAAAACGTAAGGGGTAACACTGTCATTTTTTTTTCCTGGTCAAAATTTTGAGTTTCAATATCTCAGCTCTGGAAGGGTCTAGAGCCTCAATTTTTGCACTCAGGTCCATGTCTCGTGGCCCTCTATCAGAATCCAGAGTTTTGAGAAGATTGGAGAAACTTAATTTTTCACCCCCCGAAAAAAAAAACGTAAGGGGTAACACTGTCATTTTTTTTCCTTGTCAAAATTTTGAGTTTCAATATCTCAGCTCTGGAAGGGTCTAGAGCCTCAATTGTTGCACCCAGGTCCATGTCTCGTGGCCCTCTATCAGAATCCAAAGTTTTGAGAAGATTGGAGAAACTTAATTTTTCATCCCCCCCAAAAAAACGTAAGGGGTAACACTGTCATTTTTTTTTTCTGGTCAAAATTTTGAGTTTCAATATTTCAGCTCTGGAAGGTTCTAGAGCATCAATTTTTGCACCCAGGTCCATGTCTCGTGGCCCTCTATCAGAATCCAGAGTTTTGAGAAGATTGGAGAAACTTAATTTTTCACCCCCCGAAAAAAAACGTAAGGGGTAACACTGTCATTTTTTTTTTCTGGTCAAAATTTTGAGTTTCAATATTTCAGCTCTGGAAGTGTCTAGAGCCTCAATTTTTGCACCCATGTCCATGTCTCGTGGCCCTCTATCAGAATCCAGAGTTTTGAGAAGATTGGAGAAACTTAATTTTTCACCCCCCGAAAAAAAACGTAAGGGGTAACACTGTCATTTTTTTTTCTGGTCAAAATTTTGAGTTTCAATATTTCAGCTCTGGAAGGGTCTATAGCCTCAATTTTTGCACCCAGGTCCATGTCTCGTGGCCCTCTATCAGAATCCAGAGTTTTGAGAAGATTGGAGAAACTTAATTTTTCACCCCCCGAAAAAAAAACGTAAGGGGTAACACTGTCATTTTTTTTCCTGGTCAAAATTTTGAGTTTCAATATTTCAGCTCTGGAAGGGTCTAGAGCCTCAATTTTTGCACCCAGGTCCATGTCTCGTGGCCCTCTATCAGAATCCAGAGTTTTGAGAAGATTGGAGAAACTTAATTTTTCACCCCCCGAAAAAAAACGTAAGGGGTAACACTGTCATTTTTTTTTTCTGGTCAAAATTTTGAGTTTCAATATTTCAGCTCTGGAAGTGTCTAGAGCCTCAATTTTTGAACCCAGGTCCATGTCTCGTGGCCCTCTATCAGAATCCAGAGTTTTGAGAAGATTGGAGAAACTTAATTTTTCACCCCCCGAAAAAAAACGTAAGGGGTAACACTGTCATTTTTTTTTCTGGTCAAAATTTTGAGTTTCAATATTTCAGCTCTGGAAGGGTCTATAGCCTCAATTTTTGCACCCAGGTCCATGTCTCGTGGCCCTCTATCAGAATCCAGAGTTTTGAGAAGATTGGAGAAACTTAATTTTTCACCCCCCGAAAAAAAACGTAAGGGGTAACACTGTCATTTTTTTTTCTGGTCAAAATTTTGAGTTTCAATATTTCAGCTCTGGAAGGGTCTATAGCCTCAATTTTTGCACCCAGGTCCATGTCTCGTGGCCCTCTATCAGAATCCAGAGTTTTGAGAAGATTGGAGAAACTTAATTTTTCACCCCCCGAAAAAAAACGTAAGGGGTAACACTGTCATTTTTTTTCCTGGTAAAAAATTTTGAGTTTCAATATCTCAGCTCTGGAAGGGTCTAGAGCCTCAATTTTTGCACCCAGGTCCATGTCTCGTGGCCCTCTATCAGAGTCCAGAGTTTTGAGAAGATTGGAGAAACTTCATTTTTCACCCCCCGAAAAAAAACGTAAGGGGTAACACTGTCATTTTTTTTCCTGGTCAAAATTTTGAGTTTCAATATCTCAGCTCTGGAAGGGTCTATAGCAGGGGTGGGCAAACTTTTTGGCTCAAGGGCCACACTGGGTTTTAAAATTTGACAGAGGGCCGGCCATTTACGTGGATCACGTAATTTACATAGTATATTAATTTATATGCTATAGATATGCCCATTTAGCATTGTTATATTTTGGGGTTATTTTTTTAATTTAATTTTATATTTATTTTAATTTTATATATATTTATATTCTTTTTAAATATTGTTTATCCTTAGTATTATTTAATGAGCCTAACAGTAAATTAGAAACAAAACACCAGCAAGTGTACACTTAGTAGAGTAAAAATTAGAGAAATGGTAAATGGACTGCATTTATATAGCGCTTTCATAGACCCAATGGCCACCAAAGCGCTTTACAATTTGCCTCACATTCACCCATTCACACACACATTCATACACCGACGGCAACGGCAGCCATGCAAGGCGCCATCCAGCTCGTCGGGAGCAGCTGGGGTTAGGTGTCTTACTCATGGACACCTCGACACTTGGTCAGATGGAACCGAGGATTGAACCACCAACCTTTCGGTTTGTAGACAACCCACATGAACCACTGAGCCACTGCCGCCCCAATGAAGGAACGTTACATTAATTCAACTTTATTAAAACTCCATATGGTAATCAAATTGCACTTAATACACAAACGTCATACATTTGTGAAAAAAAAAATAAAAATAAAAAAAATGTACCAATTTATTTTAAGTATGATAAAATGTAAAAATCAAAAGCAGATAAGAACATTTATTGAACAAACGGCAGAGACGGGAGCGTAGCGAGGCGGGCGATAAAGGTAACCGGAAGCAGTCCAAGAGACAAATACAGAGGAGAAAAGAAACTAAATATCAAAAGAAAAACTAAAAATCAAATGAAAACTAATCAGATGTACAAGTGGTTACTAACATTTTTTTTTCTCTGTGAGTTTCCAAAAAAGGAAAAAACATTAACGTGCAACAAGGAGCCTTGTTGTGCTTAAGTCGCTGTCTGAAGGAGTGCTGAAATGTCAATGATTCAATCGTGCAAACGTTCTGTTTCCTGGGATATTAGTTATAAATTGCATATGACAAATTACAAAAAACGGTCTGACTCTGCGGCGTGAGTGTAACGGAGGCCAGCTAGTAGTTGTGCGAGTAAACCTCACTCCCCGATCTCAATAGGCGCTCTAGCGACAGATGCTAGAGGCTGCAGTCTTTGCCTCCTTGTTAGCGCGCCTGACTCTCATGCCGGAGACCCGGGTTCGAGGCCCCCTCGGAGCGGGTCGAGTTGGACCCGGGTGTGTGAGGGATTACATGAGCTTTGCAATGCAACCGTTATTTATTCAATGTATGGTTTCCATGGTGACGCGTCATTGCTTGTCACGTGACACACCGCAGCACAGCCACATCAGCTCTGAATGAATGAGCTGCTTTATTCAAGTATTGCAGGAAAAAGGCAAAATGAATGTGTGACAGGGATGTTGGTTCGGTGAATGGGTGATGGAAGGAGACACAGGGTCGGCGAATACTGGGGCTCATGCACTTTATTGAGTTACTTTCTCTCCCCACAGCGCTTGCTCGCGCTCACACAATTAATTCAGAATATTTCAAAAACAAATCACATAAAAAACAGTACTCTTCCCGCTGGATTCAGCTTCTCAGGTCACAAATGCAGCAACACTCTTTCCACTGAAACAGCTTGCAGCCCAGCGTTTTCTCTCTCTCTCGACAGCGCGTGCACGAGCTCCCAGTTTCTCTCTCTCCCCACTCTGTCAGCACGGCCCGCTTCCCGCTCGGCTCCCCCCTCGCTCTCCCGCTACAGACCGCGCTGCACAACGCTCCCCATGCAAATGCAATCTCTATGACAATATTTTAAATACTCGACGGGCCGGATTAAACAGCCTAACGGGCCGCATGTGGCCCGCGGGCGGTAGTTTGCCCACCCCTGGTCTATAGCCTCAATTGTTGCACCCAGGTCCATGTCTCGTGGCCCTCTATCAGAATCCAAAGTTTTGAGAAGATTGGAGAAACTTAATTTTTCATCCCCCCAAAAAAAACGTAAGGGGTAACACTGTCATTTTTTTTTTCTGGTCAAAATTTTGAGTTTCAATATTTCAGCTCTGGAAGGGTCTAGAGCCTCAATTTTTGCACCCAGGTCCATGTCTCGTGGCCCTCTATCAGAATCCAGAGTTTTGAGAAGATTGGAGAAACTTAATTTTTCACCCCCCGAAAAAAAACGTAAGGGGTAACACTGTCATTTTTTTTTTCTGGTCAAAATTTTGAGTTTCAATATTTCAGCTCTGGAAGTGTCTAGAGCCTCAATTTTTGCACCCAGGTCCATGTCTCGTGGCCCTCTATCAGAATCCAGAGTTTTGAGAAGATTGGAGAAACTTAATTTTTCACCCCCCGAAAAAAAAAACGTAAGGGGTAACACTGTCATTTTTTTTCCTGGTCAAAATTTTGAGTTTCAATATTTCAGATCTGGAAGGGTCTAGAGCCTCAATTTTTGCACCCAGGTCCATGTCTCGTGGCCCTCTATCAGAATCCAGAGTTTTGAGAAGATTGGAGAAACTTAATTTTTCACCCCCCCAAAAAAAACGTAAGGGGTAACACTGTCATTTTTTTTCCTTGTCAAAATTTTGAGTTTCAATATCTCAGCTCTGGAAGGGTCTAGAGCCTCAATTTTTGCGCCCAGGTCCATGTCTCGTGGCCCTCTATCAGAATCCAGAGTTTTGAGAAGATTGGAGAAACTTAATTTTTCACCCCCCGAAAAAAAAAACGTAAGGGGTAACACTGTCATTTTTTTTTCTGGTCAAAATTTTGAGTTTCATTATTTCAGCTCTGGAAGGGTCTAGAGCCTCAATTTTTGCACCCAGGTCCATGTCTCGTGGCCCTCTATCAGAATCCAGAGTTTTGAGAAGACTGGAGAAACTTAATTTTTCACCCTCCGAAAAAAAACGTAAGGGGTAACACTGTCATTTTTTTTTCTGGTCAAAATTTTGAGTTTCAATATTTCAGCTCTGGAAGGGTCTATAGCCTCAATTGTTGCACCCAGGTCCATGTCTCGTGGCCCTCTATCAGAATCCAAAGTTTTGAGAAGATTGGAGAAACTTAATTTTTCATCCCCCCCAAAAAAACGTAAGGGGTAACACTGTCATTTTTTTTTCTGGTCAAAATTTTGAGTTTCAATATTTCAGCTCTGGAAGGGTCTAGAGCCTCAATTTTTGCACCCAGGTCCATGTCTCGTGGCCCTCTATCAGAATCCAGAGTTTTGAGAAGATTGGAGAAACTTAATTTTTCACCCCCCGAAAAAAAACGTAAGGGGTAACACTGTCATTTTTTTTTTCTGGTCAAAATTTTGAGTTTCAATATTTCAGCTCTGGAAGTGTCTAGAGCCTCAATTTTTGCACCCAGGTCCATGTCTCGTGGCCCTCTATCAGAATCCAGAGTTTTGAGAAGATTGGAGAAACTTAATTTTTCACCCCCCGAAAAAAATCGTAAGGGGTAACACTGTCATTTTTTTTTCTGGTCAAAATTTTGAGTTTCAATATTTCAGCTCTGGAAGGGTCTATAGCCTCAATTTTTGCACCCAGGTCCATGTCTCGTGGCCCTCTATCAGAATCCAGAGTTTTGAGAAGATTGGAGAAACTTAATTTTTCACCCCCCGAAAAAAAACGTAAGGGGTAACACTGTCATTTTTTTTCCTGGTCAAAATTTTGAGTTTCAATATTTCAGCTCTGGAAGGGTCTAGAGCCTCAATTTTTGCACCCAGGTCCATGTCTCGTGGCCCTCTATCAGAATCCAGAGTTTTGAGAAGATTGGAGAAACTTAATTTTTCACCCCCCGAAAAAAAACGTAAGGGGTAACACTGTCATTTTTTTTTTCTGGTCAAAATTTTGAGTTTCAATATTTCAGCTCTGGAAGTGTCTAGAGCCTCAATTTTTGCACCCAGGTCCATGTCTCGTGGCCCTCTATCAGAATCCAGAGTTTTGAGAAGATTGGAGAAACTTAATTTTTCACCCCCCGAAAAAAAACGTAAGGGGTAACACTGTCATTTTTTTTTCTGGTCAAAATTTTGAGTTTCAATATTTCAGCTCTGGAAGGGTCTATAGCCTCAATTTTTGCACCCAGGTCCATGTCTCGTGGCCCTCTATCAGAATCCAGAGTTTTGAGAAGATTGGAGAAACTTAATTTTTCACTCCCCGAAAAAAAACGTAAGGGGTAACACTGTCATTTTTTTTCCTGGTAAAAAATTTTGAGTTTCAATATCTCAGCTCTGGAAGGGTCTAGAGCCTCAATTTTTGCACCCAGGTCCATGTCTCGTGGCCCTCTATCAGAGTCCAGAGTTTTGAGAAGATTGGAGAAACTTAATTTTTCACCCCCCGAAAAAAAACGTAAGGGGTAACACTGTCATTTTTTTTTCTGGCCAAAATTTTGAGTTTCAATATCTCAGCTCTGGAAGGGTCTATAGCAGGGGTGGGCAAACTTTTTGGCTCAAGGGCCACACTGGGTTTTAAAATTTGACAGAGGGCCGGCCATTTACGTGGATCACGTAATTTACATAGTATATTAATTTATATGCTATAGATATGCCCATTTAGCATTGTTATATTTTGGGGTTATTTTTTTAATTTAATTTTATATTTATTTTAATTTTATATATATTTATATTCTTTTTAAATATTGTTTATCCTTAGTATTATTTAATGAGTCTAACAGTAAATTAGAAACAAAACACCAGCAAGTGTACACTTAGTAGAGTAAAAATTAGAGAAATGGTAAATGGACTGCATTTATATAGCGCTTTCATAGACCCAATGGCCACCAAAGCGCTTTACAATTTGCCTCACATTCACCCATTCACACACACATTCATACACCGACGGCAACGGCAGCCATGCAAGGCGCCATCCAGCTCGTCGGGAGCAGCTGGGGTTAGGTGTCTTACTCATGGACACCTCGACACTTGGTCAGATGGAACCGAGGATTGAACCACCAACCTTTCGGTTTGTAGACAACCCACATGAACCACTGAGCCACTGCCGCCCCAATGAAGGAAGGTTACATTAATTCAACTTTATTAAAACTCCATATGGTAATCAAATTGCACTTAATACACAAACGTCATACATTTGTGAAAAAAAAATAAAAAAAATAAAAAAAATGTACCAATTTATTTTAAGTATGATAAAATGTAAAAATCAAAAGCAGATAAGAACATTTATTGAACAAACGGCAGAGACGGGAGCGTAGCGAGGCGGGCGATAAAGGTAACCGGAAGCAGTCCAAGAGACAAATACAGAGGAGAAAAGAAACTAAATATCAAAAGAAAAACTAAAAATCAAATGAAAACTAATCAGATGTACAAGTGGTTACTAACATTTTTTTTTTCTCTGTGAGTTTCCAAAAAAGGAAAAAACATTAACGTGCAACAAGGAGCCTTGTTGTGCTTAAGTCGCTGTCTGAAGGAGTGCTGAAATGTCAATGATTCAATCGTGCAAACGTTCTGTTTCCTGGGATATTAGTTATAAATTGCATATGACAAATTACAAAAAACGGTCTGACTCTGCGGCGTGAGTGTAACGGAGGCCAGCTAGTAGTTGTGCGAGTAAACCTCACTCCCCGATCTCAATAGGCGCTCTAGCGACAGATGCTAGAGGCTGCAGTCTTTGCCTCCTTGTTAGCGCGCCTGACTCTCATGCCGGAGACCCGGGTTCGAGGCCCCCTCGGAGCGGGTCGAGTTGGACCCGGGTGTGTGAGGGATTACATGAGCTTTGCAATGCAACCGTTATTTATTCAATGTATGGTTTCCATGGTGACGCGTCATTGCTTGTCACGTGACACACCGCAGCACAGCCACATCAGCTCTGAATGAATGAGCTGCTTTATTCAAGTATTGCAGGAAAAAGGCAAAATGAATGTGTGACAGGGATGTTGGTTCGGTGAATGGGTGATGGAAGGAGACACAGGGTCGGCGAATACTGGGGCTCATGCACTTTATTGAGTTACTTTCTCTCCCCACAGCGCTTGCTCGCGCTCACACAATTAATTCAGAATATTTCAAAAACAAATCACATAAAAAACAGTACTCTTCCCGCTGGATTCAGCTTCTCAGGTCACAAATGCAGCAACACTCTTTCCACTGAAACAGCTTGCAGCCCAGCGTTTTCTCTCTCTCTCGACAGCGCGTGCACGAGCTCCCAGTCTCTCTCTCTCCCCACTCTGTCAGCACGGCCCGCTTCCCGCTCGGCTCCCCCCTCGCTCTCCCGCTACAGACCGCGCTGCACAACGCTCCCCATGCAAATGCAATCTCTATGACAATATTTTAAATACTCGACGGGCCGGATTAAACAGCCTAACGGGCCGCATGTGGCCCGCGGGCGGTAGTTTGCCCACCCCTGGTCTATAGCCTCAATTGTTGCACCCAGGTCCATGTCTCGTGGCCCTCTATCAGAATCCAAAGTTTTGAGAAGATTGGAGAAACTTAATTTTTCATCCCCCCAAAAAAAACGTAAGGGGTAACACTGTCATTTTTTTTTCTGGTCAAAATTTTGAGTTTCAATATTTCAGCTCTGGAAGGGTCTAGAGCCTCAATTTTTGCACCCAGGTCCATGTCTCGTGGCCCTCTATCAGAATCCAGAGTTTTGAGAAGATTGGAGAAACTTAATTTTTCACCCCCCGAAAAAAAACGTAAGGGGTAACACTGTCATTTTTTTTTTCTGGTCAAAATTTTGAGTTTCAATATTTCAGCTCTGGAAGTGTCTAGAGCCTCAATTTTTGCACCCAGGTCCATGTCTCGTGGCCCTCTATCAGAATCCAGAGTTTTGAGAAGATTGGAGAAACTTAATTTTTCACCCCCCGAAAAAAAACGTAAGGGGTAACACTGTCATTTTTTTTCCTGGTCAAAATTTTGAGTTTCAATATTTCAGATCTGGAAGGGTCTAGAGCCTCAATTTTTGCACCCAGGTCCATGTCTCGTGGCCCTCTATCAGAATCCAGAGTTTTGAGAAGATTGGAGAAACTTAATTTTTCACCCCCCGAAAAAAAACGTAAGGGGTAACACTGTCATTTTTTTTTCTGGTCAAAATTTTGAGTTTCAATATTTCAGCTCTGGAAGTGTCTAGAGCCTCAATTTTTGCACCCAGGTCCATGTCTCGTGGCCCTCTATCAGAATCCAGAGTTTTGAGAAGATTGGAGAAACTTAATTTTTCACCCCCCGAAAAAAAACGTAAGGGGTAACACTGTCATTTTTTTTTTCTGGTCAAAATTTTGAGTTTCAATATTTCAGCTCTGGAAGGGTCTATAGCCTCAATTTTTGCACCCAGGTCCATGTCTCGTGGCCCTCTATCAGAATCCAGAGTTTTGAGAAGATTGGAGAAACTTAATTTTTCACCCCCCGAAAAAAAACGTAAGGGGTAACACTGTCATTTTTTTTCCTGGTCAAAATTTTGAGTTTCAATATTTCAGCTCTGGAAGGGTCTAGAGCCTCAATTTTTGCACCCAGGTCCATGTCTCGTGGCCCTCTATCAGAATCCAGAGTTTTGAGAAGATTGGAGAAACTTAATTTTTCACCCCCCCGAAAAAAAACGTAAGGGGTAACACTGTCATTTTTTTTTCTGGTCAAAATTTTGAGTTTCAATATTTCAGCTCTGGAAGGGTCTAGAGCCTCAATTTTTGAACCCAGGTCCATGTCTCGTGGCCCTCTATCAGAATCCAGAGTTTTGAGAAGATTGGAGAAACTTAATTTTTCACCCCCCGAAAAAAAAAACGTGAGGGGTAACACTGTCATTTTTTTTTTCTGGTCAAAATTTTGAGTTTCAATATTTCAGCTCTGGAAGGGTCTATAGCCTCAATTTTTGCACCCAGGTCCATGTCTCGTGGCCCTCTATCAGAATCCAGAGTTTTGAGAAGATTGGAGAAACTTAATTTTTCACCCCCCGAAAAAAAACGTAAGGGGTAACACTGTCATTTTTTTTTCTGGTCAAAATTTTGAGTTTCAATATTTCAGCTCTGGAAGGGTCTAGACCCTCAATTTTTGCACCCAGGTCCATGTCTTGTGGCCCTCTATCAGAATCCAGAGTTTTGAGAAGATTGGAGAAACTAAATTTTTCACCCCCCGAAAAAAAACGTAAGGGGTAACACTGTCATTTTTTTTCTTGGTCAAAATTTTGAGTTTAAATATCTCAGCTCTGGAAGGATCTAGAGCCTCAATTTTTGCACTCAGGTCCATGTCTCGTGGCCCTCTATCAGAATCCAGAGTTTTGAGAAGATTGGAGAAACTTAATTTTTCACCCCCCGAAAAAAAAACGTAAGGGGTAACACTGTCATTTTTTTTCCTGGTCAAAATTTTGAGTTTCAATATCTCAGCTCTGGAAGGGTCTAGAGCCTCAATTTTTGCACCCAGGTCCATGTCTCGTGGCCCTCTATCAGAATCCAGAGTTTTGAGAAGATTGGAGAAACTTAATTTTTCACCCCCCGAAAAAAAAAACGTAAGGGGTAACACTGTCATTTTTTTTCCTGGTCAAAATTTTGAGTTTCAATATCTCAGCTCTGGAAGGGTCTAGAGCCTCAATTTTTGCACCCAGGTCCATGTCTCGTGAACCTCTATCAGAATCCAGAGTTTTGAGAAGATTGGAGAAACTTAATTTTTCACCCCCCGAAAAAAAAACGTAAGGGGTAACACTGTCATTTTTTTTTTTCTGGTCAAAATTTTGAGTTTCAATATTTCAGCTCTGGAAGGGTCTAGAGCCTCAATTTTTGCACCCAGGTCCATGTCTCGTGGCCCTCTATCAGAATCCAGAGTTTTGAGAAGATTGGAGAAACTTAATTTTTCACCCCCCGAAAAAAAACGTAAGGGGTAACACTGTCATTTTTTTTTTCTGGTCAAAATTTTGAGTTTCAATATTTCAGCTCTGGAAGTGTCTAGAGCCTCAATTTTTGCACCCAGGTCCATGTCTCGTGGCCCTCTATCAGAATCCAGAGTTTTGAGAAGATTGGAGAAACTTAATTTTTCACCCCCCGAAAAAAAACGTAAGGGGTAACACTGTCATTTTTTTTCCTGGTCAAAATTTTGAGTTTCAATATTTCAGATCTGGAAGGGTCTAGAGCCTCAATTTTTGCACCCAGGTCCATGTCTCGTGGCCCTCTATCAGAATCCAGAGTTTTGAGAAGATTGGAGAAACTTAATTTTTCACCCCCCGAAAAAAAACGTAAGGGGTAACACTGTCATTTTTTTTTTCTGGTCAAAATTTTGAGTTTCAATATTTCAGCTCTGGAAGTGTCTAGAGCCTCAATTTTTGCACCCAGGTCCATGTCTCGTGGCCCTCTATCAGAATCCAGAGTTTTGAGAAGATTGGAGAAACTTAATTTTTCACCCCCCGAAAAAAAAAACGTAAGGGGTAACACTGTCATTTTTTTTCCTGGTCAAAATTTTGAGTTTCAATATTTCAGCTCTGGAAGGGTCTAGAGCCTCAATTTTTGCACCCAGGTCCATGTCTCGTGGCCCTCTATCAGAATCCAGAGTTTTGAGAAGATTGGAGAAACTTAATTTTTCACCCCCCCGAAAAAAAACGTAAGGGGTAACACTGTCATTTTTTTTTTCTGGTCAAAATTTTGAGTTTCAATATTTCAGCTCTGGAAGTGTCTAGAGCCTCAATTTTTGCACCCAGGTCCATGTCTCGTGGCCCTCTATCAGAATCCAGAGTTTTGAGAAGATTGGAGAAACTTAATTTTTCACCACCCGAAAAAAAACGTAAGGGGTAACACTGTCATTTTTTTTCCTGGTCAAAATTTTGAGTTTCAATATTTCAGATCTGGAAGGGTCTAGAGCCTCAATTTTTGCACCCAGGTCCATGTCTCGTGGCCCTCTATCAGAATCCAGAGTTTTGAGAAGATTGGAGAAACTTAATTTTCACCCCCCGAAAAAAAACGTAAGGGGTAACACTGTCATTTTTTTTTTGTGGTCAAAATTTTGAGTTTCAATATTTCAGCTCTGGAAGGGTCTATAGCCTCAATTTTTGCACCCAGGTCCATGTCTCGTGGCCCTCTATCAGAATCCAGAGTTTTGAGAAGATTGGAGAAACTTAATTTTTCACCCCCTGAAAAAAAACGTAAGGGGTAACACTGTCATTTTTTTTCCTGGTCAAAATTTTGAGTTTCAATATCTCAGCTCTGGAAGGGTCTAGAGCCTCAATTTTTGCACTCAGGTCCATGTCTCGTGGCCCTCTATCAGAATCCAGAGTTTTGAGAAGATTGGAGAAACATAATTTTTCACCCCCCGAAAAAAAAAAAGTAAGGGGTAACACTGTCATTTTTTTTCCTGGTCAAAATTTTGAGTTTCAATATCTCAGCTCTGGAAGGGTCTAGAGCCTCAATTTTTGCACCCAGGTCCATCTCTCGTGGCCCTCTATCAGAATCCAGAGTTTTGAGAAGATTGGAGAAACTTAATTTTTCACCCCCCGAAAAAAACGTAAGGGGTAACACTGTCTTTTTTTTTCCTGGTCAAAATTTTGAGTTTCAATATCTCAGCTCTGGAAGGGTCTAGAGCCTCAATTTTTGCACTCAGGTTCATGTCTCGTGGCCCTCTATCAGAATCCAGAGTTTTGAGAAGATTGGAGAAACTTAATTTTTCACCCCCCGAAAAAAAACGTAAGGGGTAACACTGTCATTTTTTTTTTCTGGTCAAAATGTTGAGTTTCAATATTTCAGCTCTGGAAGGGTCTAGAGCCTCAATTTTTGCACCCAGGTCCATGTCTCGTGGCCCTCTATCAGAATCCAGAGTTTTGAGAAGATTGGAGAAACTTAATTTTTCACCCCCCGAAAAAAAACGTAAGGGGTAACACTGTCATTTTTTTTTCTGGTCAAAATGTTGAGTTTTAATATTTCAGCTCTGGAAGGGTCTAGAGCCTCAATTTTTTCACCCAGGTCCATGTCTCGTGGCCCTCTATCAGAATCCAGAGTTTTGAGAAGATTGGAGAAACTTAATTTTTCACCCCCCGAAAAAAAACGTAAGGGGTAACACTGTCATTTTTTTCCCTGGTCAAAATTTTGAGTTTCAATATCTTAGCTCTGGAAGGGTCTAGAGCCTCACTTTTTGCACCCAGGTCCATGTCTCGTGGCCCTCTATCAGAATCCAGAGTTTTGAGAAGATTGGAGAAACTTAATTTTTCACCCCCCCCCCCCCCAAAAAAAACGTAAGGGGTAACACTGTCATTTTTTTTTCTGGTCAAAATTTTGAGTTTCAATATTTCAGCTCTGGAAGGGTCTAGAGCCTCAATTTTTGCACCCAGGTCCATGTCTCGTGGCCCTCTATCAGAATCCAGAGTTTTGAGAAGATTGGAGAAACTTAATTTTTCACCCCCCGAAAAAAAACGTAAGGGGTAACACTGTCATTTTTTTTTTCTGGTCAAAATTTTGAGTTTCAATATTTCAGCTCTGGAAGGGTCTATAGCCTCAATTTTTGCACCCAGGTCCATGTCTCGTGGCCCTCTATCAGAATCCAGAGTTTTGAGAAGATTGGAGAAACTTAATTTTTCACCCACCGAAAAAAACGTAAGGGGTAACACTGTCATTTTTTTTCCTGGTCAAAATTTTGAGTTTCAATATCTCAGCTCTGGAAGGGACTAGGGCCTCAATTTTTGTACTCAATTCCATGTCTCGTGGCCTTCTATCAGAATATAGAGTTTTGAGAAGATTGGAGAAACTTAATTTTTCACCCCCCCCCAAAAAAAATGTAAGGGGTAACACTGTCATTTTTTTTTCTGGTCAAAATTTTGAGTTTCAATATTTCAGCTCTGGAAGGGTCTAGAGCCTCAATTTTTGCACCCAGGTCCATGTCTCGTGGCCCTCTATCAGAATCCAGAGTTTTGAGAAGATTGGAGAAACTTAATTTTTCACCCCCCGAAAAAAAACGTAAGGGGTAACACTGTCATTTTTTTTCCTGGTCAAAATTTTGAGTTTCAATATTTCAGATCTGGAAGGGTCTAGAGCCTCAATTTTTGCACCCAGGTCCATGTCTCGTGGCCCTCTATCAGAATCCAGAGTTTTGAGAAGATTGGAGAAACTTAATTTTTCACCCCCCGAAAAAAAACGTAAGGGGTAACACTGTCATTTTTTTTTTCTGGTCAAAATTTTGAGTTTCAATATTTCAGCTCTGGAAGTGTCTAGAGCCTCAATTTTTGCACCCAGGTCCATGTCTCGTGGCCCTCTATCAGAATCCAGAGTTTTGAGAAGATTGGAGAAACTTAATTTTTCACCCCCCGAAAAAAAACGTAAGGGGTAACACTGTCATTTTTTTTCCTGGTCAAAATTTTGAGTTTCAATATTTCAGCTCTGGAAGGGTCTAGAGCCTCAATTTTTGCACCCAGGTCCATGTCTCGTGGCCCTCTATCAGAATCCAGAGTTTTGAGAAGATTGGAGAAACTTAATTTTTCACCCCCCCGAAAAAAAACGTAAGGGGTAACACTGTCATTTTTTTTTTCTGGTCAAAATTTTGAGTTTCAATATTTCAGCTCTGGAAGTGTCTAGAGCCTCAATTTTTGCACCCAGGTCCATGTCTCGTGGCCCTCTATCAGAATCCAGAGTTTTGAGAAGATTGGAGAAACTTAATTTTTCACCACCCGAAAAAAAACGTAAGGGGTAACACTGTCATTTTTTTTCCTGGTCAAAATTTTGAGTTTCAATATTTCAGATCTGGAAGGGTCTAGAGCCTCAATTTTTGCACCCAGGTCCATGTCTCGTGGCCCTCTATCAGAATCCAGAGTTTTGAGAAGATTGGAGAAACTTAATTTTCACCCCCCGAAAAAAAACGTAAGGGGTAACACTGTCATTTTTTTTTTGTGGTCAAAATTTTGAGTTTCAATATTTCAGCTCTGGAAGGGTCTATAGCCTCAATTTTTGCACCCAGGTCCATGTCTCGTGGCCCTCTATCAGAATCCAGAGTTTTGAGAAGATTGGAGAAACTTAATTTTTCACCCCCTGAAAAAAAACGTAAGGGGTAACACTGTCATTTTTTTTCCTGGTCAAAATTTTGAGTTTCAATATCTCAGCTCTGGAAGGGTCTAGAGCCTCAATTTTTGCACTCAGGTCCATGTCTCGTGGCCCTCTATCAGAATCCAGAGTTTTGAGAAGATTGGAGAAACATAATTTTTCACCCCCCGAAAAAAAAAAAGTAAGGGGTAACACTGTCATTTTTTTTCCTGGTCAAAATTTTGAGTTTCAATATCTCAGCTCTGGAAGGGTCTAGAGCCTCAATTTTTGCACCCAGGTCCATCTCTCGTGGCCCTCTATCAGAATCCAGAGTTTTGAGAAGATTGGAGAAACTTAATTTTTCACCCCCCGAAAAAAAACGTAAGGGGTAACACTGTCATTTTTTTTTTTCTGGTCAAAATGTTGAGTTTCAATATTTCAGCTCTGGAAGGGTCTAGAGCCTCAATTTTTGCACCCAGGTCCATGTCTCGTGGCCCTCTATCAGAATCCAGAGTTTTGAGAAGATTGGAGAAACTTAATTTTTCACCCCCCGAAAAAAAACGTAAGGGGTAACACTGTCATTTTTTTTTCTGGTCAAAATGTTGAGTTTTAATATTTCAGCTCTGGAAGGGTCTAGAGCCTCAATTTTTTCACCCAGGTCCATGTCTCGTGGCCCTCTATCAGAATCCAGAGTTTTGAGAAGATTGGAGAAACTTAATTTTTCACCCCCCGAAAAAAAACGTAAGGGGTAACACTGTCATTTTTTTCCCTGGTCAAAATTTTGAGTTTCAATATCTTAGCTCTGGAAGGGTCTAGAGCCTCACTTTTTGCACCCAGGTCCATGTCTCGTGGCCCTCTATCAGAATCCAGAGTTTTGAGAAGATTGGAGAAACTTAATTTTTCACCCCCCCCCCCAAAAAAAAACGTAAGGGGTAACACTGTCATTTTTTTTTCTGGTCAAAATTTTGAGTTTCAATATTTCAGCTCTGGAAGGGTCTAGAGCCTCAATTTTTGCACCCAGGTCCATGTCTCGTGGCCCTCTATCAGAATCCAGAGTTTTGAGAAGATTGGAGAAACTTAATTTTTCACCCCCCGAAAAAAAACGTAAGGGGTAACACTGTCATTTTTTTTTCTGGTCAAAATTTTGAGTTTCAATATTTCAGCTCTGGAAGGGTCTATAGCCTCAATTTTTGCACCCAGGTCCATGTCTCGTGGCCCTCTATCAGAATCCAGAGTTTTGAGAAGATTGGAGAAACTTAATTTTTCACCCACCGAAAAAAAACGTAAGGGGTAACACTGTCATTTTTTTTCCTGGTCAAAATTTTGAGTTTCAATATCTCAGCTCTGGAAGGGACTAGGGCCTCAATTTTTGTACTCAGGTCCATGTCTCGTGGCCTTCTATCAGAATATAGAGTTTTGAGAAGATTGGAGAAACTTAATTTTTCACCCCCCCCCAAAAAAAATTTAAGGGGTAACACTGTCATTTTTTTTTCTGGTCAAAATTTTGAGTTTCAATATTTCAGCTCTGGAAGGGTCTAGAGCCTCAATTTTTGCACCCAGGTCCATGTCTCGTGGCCCTCTATCAGAATCCAGAGTTTTGAGAAGATTGGAGAAACTTAATTTTTCACCCCCCGAAAAAAAACGTAAGGGGTAACACTGTCATTTTTTTTTCTGGTCAAAATTTTGAGTTTCAATATTTCAGCTCTGGAAGGGTCTAGAGCCTCAATTTTTGCACCCAGGTCCATGTCTCGTGGCCCTCTATCAGAATCCAGAGTTTTGAGAAGATTGGAGAAACTTAATTTTTCACCCCCCGAAAAAAAACGTAAGGGGTAACACTGTCATTTTTTTTTCTGGTCAAAATTTTGAGTTTCAATATTTCAGCTCTGGAAGGGTCTATAGCCTCAATTTTTGCACCCAGGTCCATGTCTCATGGCCCTCTATCAGAATCCAGAGTTTTGAGAAGATTGGAGAAACTTAATTTTTCACCCCCCGAAAAAAAACGTAAGGGGTAACACTGTCATTTTTTTTCCTGGTCAAAATTTTGAGTTTCAATATCTCAGCTGTGGAAGGGTCTAGAGCCTCAATTTTTGCACTCAGGTCCATGTCTTGTGGCCCTCTATCAGAATCCAGAGTTTTGAGAAGATTGGAGAAACTTAATTTTTCACCCCCCGAAAAAAAACGTAAGGGGTAACACTGTCATTTTTTTTTCTGGTCAAAATTTTGAGTTTCAATATTTCAGCTCTGGAAGGGTCCATAGCCTCAATTTTTGCACCCAGGTCCATGTCTCGTGGCCCTCTATCAGAATCCAGAGTTTTGAAAAGATTGGAGAAACTTAATTTTTCACCCCCCGAAAAAAAACGTAAGGGGTAACACTGTCATTTTTTTTTTCTGGTCAAAATTTTGAGTTTCAATATTTCAGCTCTGGAAGGGTCTAGAGCCTCAATTTTTGCACCCAGGTCCATGTCTCGTGGCCCTCTATCAGAATCCAGAGTTTTGAGAAGATTGGAGAAACTTAATTTTTCACCCCCCGAAAAAAAACGTAAGGGGTAACACTGTCATTTTTTTTTTCTGGTCAAAATTTTGAGTTTCAATATTTCAGCTCTGGAAGGGTCTATAGCCTCAATTTTTGCACCCAGGTCCATGTCTCATGGCCCTCTATCAGAATCCAGAGTTTTGAGAAGATTGGAGAAACTTAATTTTTCACCCCCCGAAAAAAAACGTAAGGGGTAACACTGTCATTTTTTTTCCTGGTCAAAATTTTGAGTTTCAATATCTCAGCTGTGGAAGGGTCTAGAGCCTCAATTTTTGCACTCAGGTCCATGTCTCGTGGCCCTCTATCAGAATCCAGAGTTTTGAGAAGATTGGAGAAACTTAATTTTTCACCCCCCGAAAAAAAACGTAAGGGGTAACACTGTCATTTTTTTTTCTGGTCAAAATTTTGAGTTTCAATATTTCAGCTCTGGAAGGGTCCATAGCCTCAATTTTTGCACCCAGGTCCATGTCTCGTGGCCCTCTATCAGAATCCAGAGTTTTGAGAAGATTGGAGAAACTTAATTTTTCACACCCCGAAAAAAAACGTAAGGGGTAACACTGTCATTTTTTTTCCTGGTCAAAATTTTGAGTTTCAATATCTCAGCTCTGGAAGGGTCTATAGCCTCAATTTTTGCACCCAGGTCCATGTCTTGTGGCCCTCTATCGGAATCCAGAGTTTTGAGAAGATTGGAGAAACTTAATTTTTCACCCCCCGAAAAAAAAACGTAAGGGGTAACACTGTCATTTTTTTTCCTGGTCAAAATTTTGAGTTTCAATATCTCAGCTCTGGAAGGGTCTAGAGCCTCATTTTTTGTACTCAGGTCCATGTCTCATGGCCCTCTATCAGAATCCAGAGTTTTGAGAAGATTGGAGAAACTTAATTTTTCACCCCCCGAAAAAAAACGTAAGGGGTAACACTGTCATTTTTTTTTCTGGTCAAAATTTTGAGTTTCAGTATTTCAGCTCTGGAAGGGTCTATAGCCTCAATTTTTGCACCCAGGTCCATGTCTCGTGGCCCTCTATCAGAATCCAGAGTTTTGAGAAGATTGGAGAAACTTAATTTTTCACCCCCCGAAAAAAAAACGTAAGGGGTAACACTGTCATTTTTTTTTCTGGTCAAAATTTTGAGTTTCAATATTTCAGCTCTGGAAGGGTCTAGAGCCTCAATTTTTGCACCCACATCCATGTCTCGTGGCCCTCTATCAGAATCCAGAGTTTTGAGAAGATTGGAGAAACTTAATTTTTCACCCCCCGAAAAAAAAAACGCAAGGGGTAACACTCATTTTTTTTTCTGGTCAAAAATTTTGAGTTTCAATATCTCAGCTCTGGAAGGGTCTATAGCCTCAATTTTTGCACCCAGGTCCATGTCTCGTGGCCCTCTATCAGAATCCAGAGTTTTGAGAAGATTGGAGAAACTTAATTTTTCACCCCCCGAAAAAAAACGTAAGGGGTAACACTGTCATTTTTTTTTCCTGGTCAAAATTTTGAGTTTCAATATCTCAGCTCTGGAAGGGTCTAGAGCCTCAATTTTTGCACTCAGGTCCATGTCTCGTGGCCCTCTATCAGAATCCAGAGTTTTGAGAAGATTGGAGAAACTTAATTTTTCACCCCCCGAAAAAAAAACGTAAGGGGTAACACTGTCATTTTTTTTCCTGGTCAAAATTTTGAGTTTCAATATCTCAGCTCTGGAAGGGTCTAGAGCCTCAATTTTTGCACCCAGGTCCATGTCTCGTGGCCCTCTATCAGAATCCAGAGTTTTGAGAAGATTGGAAAAACTTAATTTTTCACCCCCCGAAAAAAAAAACGTAAGGGGTAACACTGTCATTTTTTTTTCTGGTCAAAATTTTGAGTTTCAATATTTCAGCTCTGGAAGGGTCTAGAGCCTCAATTTTTGCACCCAGGTCCATGTCTCGTGGCCCTCTATCAGAATCCAGAATTTTGAGAAGATTGGAGAAACTTAATTTTTCACCCCCCGAAAAAAAACGTAAGGGGTAACACTGTCATTTTTTTTCTGGTCAAAATTTTGAGTTTCAATATTTCAGCTCTGGAAGGGTCTATAGCCTCAATTTTTGCACCCAGGTCCATGTCTCGTGGCCCTCTATCAGAATCCAGAGTTTTGAGAAGATTGGAGAAACTTAATTTTTCACCCCCCGAAAAAAAAAAACGTAAGGGGTAACACTGTCATTTTTTTTTCCTTGTCAAAATTTTGAGTTTCAATATCTCAGCTCTGGAAGGGTCTAGAGCCTCAATTTTTGCACCCAGGTCCATGTCTCGTGGCCCTCTATCAGAATCCAGAGTTTTGAGAAGATTGGAGAAACTTAATTTTTCACCCCCCGAAAAAAAAAAAAAACGTAAGGGGTAACACTGTCATTTTTTTTCCTGGTTAAAATTTTGAGTTTCAATATCTCAGCTCTGGAAGGGTCTAGAGCCTCAATTTTTGCACCCAGGTCCATGTCTCGTGGCCCTCTATCAGAATCCAGAGTTTTGAGAAGATTGGAGAAACTTAATTTTTCACCCCCCGAAAAAAAACGTAAGGGGTAACACTGTCATTTTTTTCCTGGTCAAAATTTTGAGTTTGAACATCTCAGCTCTGGACGGGTCTAGAGCCTCAATTTTTGCACTCAGGTCCATGTCTCGTGGCCCTCTATCAGAATCCAGAGTTTTGAGAAGATTGGAAAAACTTAATTTTTCACCCCCCGAAAAAAAAAACGTAAGGGGTAACACTGTCATTTTTTTTTCTGGTCAAAATTTTGAGTTTCAATATTTCAGCTCTGGAAGGGTCTAGAGCCTCAATTTTTGCACCCAGGTCCATGTCTCGTGGCCCTCTATCAGAATCCAGAATTTTGAGAAGATTGGAGAAACTTAATTTTTCACCCCCCGAAAAAAAACGTAAGGGGTAACACTGTCATTTTTTTTCTGGTCAAAATTTTGAGTTTCAATATTTCAGCTCTGGAAGGGTCTATAGCCTCAATTTTTGCACCCAGGTCCATGTCTCGTGGCCCTCTATCAGAATCCAGAGTTTTGAGAAGATTGGAGAAACTTAATTTTTCACCCCCCGAAAAAAAAAAAACGTAAGGGGTAACACTGTCATTTTTTTTTTCCTTGTCAAAATTTTGAGTTTCAATATCTCAGCTCTGGAAGGGTCTAGAGCCTCAATTTTTGCACCCAGGTCCATGTCTCGTGGCCCTCTATCAGAATCCAGAGTTTTGAGAAGATTGGAGAAACTTAATTTTTCACCCCCCGAAAAAAAAAAAAAAAAAACGTAAGGGGTAACACTGTCATTTTTTTTCCTGGTTAAAATTTTGAGTTTCAATATCTCAGCTCTGGAAGGGTCTAGAGCCTCAATTTTTGCACCCAGGACCATGTCTCGTGGCCCTCTATCAGAATCCAGAGTTTTGAGAAGATTGGAGAAACTTAATTTTTCACCCCCCGAAAAAAAAACGTAAGGGGTAACACTGTCATTTTTTTCCTGGTCAAAATTTTGAGTTTCAACATCTCAGCTCTGGACGGGTCTAGAGCCTCAATTTTTGCACTCAGGTCCATGTCTCGTGGCCCTCTATCAGAATCCAGAGTTTTGAGAAGATTGGAGAAACTTAATTTTTCACCCCCTGAAAAAAACGTAAGGGGTAACACTGTCATTTTTTTTTCTGGTCAAAATTTTGAGTTTCAATATCTCAGCTCTGGAAGGGTCTAGAGCCTCAATTTTTGCACTCAGGTCCATGTCTCGTGGCCCTCTATCAGAATCCAGAGTTTTGAGAAGATTGGAGAAACTTAATTTTTCACCCCCCGAAAAAAAAAACGTAAGGGGTAACACTGTCATTTTTTTTCCTGGTCAAAATTTTGAGTTTCAATATCTCAGCTCTGGAAGGGTCTAGAGCCTCAATTTTTGCACCCAGGTCCATGTCTCGTGGCCCTCTATCAGAATCCAGAGTTTTGAGAAGATTGGAGAAACTTAATTTTTCACCCCCCGAAAAAAAAACGTAAGGGGTAACACTGTCATTTTTTTTTCTGGTCAAAATTTTGAGTTTCAATATTTCAGCTCTGGAAGGGTCTAGAGCCTCAATTTTTGCACCCAGGTCCATGTCTCGTGGCCCTCTATCAGAATCCAGAATTTTGAGAAGATTGGAGAAACTTAATTTTTCACCCCCCGAAAAAAAACGTAAGGGGTAACACTGTCATTTTTTTTCTGGTCAAAATTTTGAGTTTCAATATTTCAGCTCTGGAAGGGTCTATAGCCTCAATTTTTGCACCCAGGTCCATGTCTCGTGGCCCTCTATCAGAATCCAGAGTTTTGAGAAGATTGGAGAAACTTAATTTTTCACCCCCCGAAAAAAAAAACGTAAGGGGTAACACTGTCATTTTTTTTTCCTTGTCAAAATTTTGAGTTTCAATATCTCAGCTCTGGAAGGGTCTAGAGCCTCAATTTTTGCACCCAGGTCCATGTCTCGTGGCCCTCTATCAGAATCCAGAGTTTTGAGAAGATTGGAGAAACTTAATTTTTCACCCCCCGAAAAAAAAAAAAACGTAAGGGGTAACACTGTCATTTTTTTTCCTGGTTAAAATTTTGAGTTTCAATATCTCAGCTCTGGAAGGGTCTAGAGCCTCAATTTTTGCACCCAGGTCCATGTCTCGTGGCCCTCTATCAGAATCCAGAGTTTTGAGAAGATTGGAGAAACTTAATTTTTCACCCCCCGAAAAAAAAACGTAAGGGGTAACACTGTCATTTTTTTCCTGGTCAAAATTTTGAGTTTCAACATCTCAGCTCTGGACGGGTCTAGAGCCTCAATTTTTGCACTCAGGTCCATGTCTCGTGGCCCTCTATCAGAATCCAGAGTTTTGAGAAGATTGGAGAAACTTAATTTTTCACCCCCTGAAAAAAACGTAAGGGGTAACACTGTCATTTTTTTTCCTGGTCAAAATTTTGAGTTTCAATATCTCAGCTCTGGAAGGGTCTAGAGCCTCAATTTTTGCACCCAGGTCCATGTCTCGTGGCCCTCTATCAGAATCCAGAGTTTTGAGAAGATTGGAGAAACTTAATTTTTCACCCCCCGAAAAAAAACGTAAGGGGTAACACTGTCATTTTTTTTTTTCTGGTCAAAATTTTGAGTTTCAATATTTCAGCTCTGGAAGGGTCTAGAGCCTCAATTTTTGCACCCAGGTCCATGTCTCGTGGCCCTCTATCAGAATCCAGAGTTTTGAGAAGATTGGAGAAACTTAATTTTTCACCCCCCGAAAAAAAATGTAAGGGGTAACACTGTCATTTTTTTTTCTGGTCAAAATTTTGAGTTTCAATATTTCAGCTCTGGAAGGGTCTATAGCCTCAATTTTTGCACCCAGGTCCATGTCTCGTGGCCCTCTATCAGAATCCAGAGTTTTGAGAAGATTGGAGAAACTTAATTTTTCACCCCCCGAAAAAAAACGTAAGGGGTAACACTGTCATTTTTTTTTCTGGTCAAAATTTTGAGTTTCAATATTTCAGCTCTGGAAGGGTCTATAGCCTCAATTTTTGCACCCAGGTCCATGTCTCGTGGCCCTCTATCAGAATCAGGGGCGTAGGAGCCATTATACGTGTCCCCCCCACATTTCAAAATCTTAGTTTTGTCCCCCCCACTATTTACCAATGTAGGATTTTGTTTTGTATGGAAGCCCGTTTCCGCCACAGTTGAGTAAAAAAATATAATTCTGTAAGTCATAATAATGAGAAACTTTCTCATAATTATGACTTAGTTTCTCATTATATTGAGAAAGTTTCTCATAATAATGACTTAACATCTCGTAATAATGAGAAACTTTCTCATAATTATGACTTAGTTTCTCATTATATTGAGAAAGTTTCTCATTATAATGAGATATTAAGTCATAATAATGAGAAAGTTTCTCATAATCATGACTTAGTTTTTCATTATATTGAGAAAGTTTCTCATTATAATGAGATATTAAGTCATAATAATGAGAAAGTTCCTCATAATTATGACTTAACATCTCGTAATAATGACTTAACTTCTCGTAATAATGAGAAACTTTCTCATAATTATGACTTAATATCTCGTAATAATGAGAAACTTTCTCATAATTATGACTTAACATCTCGTAATAATGAGAAACTTTCTCATAATTATGATTTAACATCTCGTAATAATGAGAAACTTTCTCATAATTATGACTTAACATCTCGTAATAATGAGAAACTTTCTCATAATTATGACTTAACATCTCGTAATAATGACTTAACTTCTCGTAATAATGAGAAAAGTTTTAAATAAATAAATAAATAAAGTTTCTCATTATTACGAGAAGTTATGTCATTATTACGAGATGTTAAGTCATAATTATGAGAAACTTTCTCATTATTACGAGAAGTTAAGTCATTATTACGAGATGTTAAGTCATAATTATGAGAAACTTTCTCATTATTATGACTTAATATCTCATTATAATGAGAAACTTTCTCAATATAATGAGAAACTAAGTCATAATTATGAGAAACTTTCTCATTATTACGAGATATTAAGTCATTATTATGAGAAACTTTCTCTATATAATGAGAAACTAAGTCATAATTATGAGAAACTTTCTCATTATTATGACTTAATATCTCATTATAATGAGAAACTTTCTCAATATAATGAGAAACTAAGTCATAATTATGAGAAAGTTTCTCATTATTACGAGATGTTAAGTCATTATTATGAGAAACTTTCTCAATATAATGAGAAACTAAGTCATAATTATGAGAAAGTTTCTCATTATTACGAGATGTTAAGTCATTATTATGAGAAACTTTCTCAATATAATGAGAAACTAAGTCATAATTATGAGAAAGTTTCTCATTATTATGACTTACAGAATTATATTTTTTTACTCAACTGTGGCGGAAATGGGCTTCCATAGTTTTGCATTGCCTGCCTATGTCTGCCAATTTTGGAGTCTCCCAAAAATCCATTCTGCAAATTTTAAATACATAATTACATTTTTTAAAAAGGGCGATATTCTTCAGCTGCTTATGTCGTCAGTCGACCATGATCGCGGCATCGCGCACCGCTCGCGCATGCGCATCTAAGTGACACGGATAAACGGCCGCAATATGTTCCTGGGAGATCTGTAGTTGCACGGGATGTGGAAGCGCGCAAAAGTTCCAGAAATGTACAAAAATGCCCTGGCCTTGAATGACGAGGTAAGGAAAATAAGACTCAACCAAATTAAATAACCAAGACTTGGTTGGTATTTTTCTCAGGGGATGTTTTGAGCATTTTACTTCAGACACTGGATTATCAGCAAACTGCCAAGAGACCTGCTACTGTAGCTGGCTACTCAAAATAAACTAGCAATCTATTCAATCAGCATTTGTGTTTGATCTGTGTGAAAAACTTGAAATATAATTGCTAGACCTACTTTTAGCTACCAAGCAACCTTTCCACAAGGGATAGATTGACTTTATTGATTTTAGTATTTTATAGTTAATGGCAATCAGATCAACCATTTATTTGAGTTAATCAGTACATGACTGATTAACAGTAATGTAAATGCTAAATGCCTTAATACATGTTGATACTACAACAATGCAAAGTATATGCTCTTAACATAAGCCTCAATTTCTTTGCACAAAACTCTCCAGAAAGTGTCATCGCTGTTTGGGGTCATTCTGACCCCGCTGGACTTTTCCTTGAAAATTTAAAAATGTTCCCTTCATCTCAGGGACATGAAACTCGGTGACTTTTCCTACATAATCTATCTTAACATGCACAAAAAAACTGGGCTCGATTTGGTTGTTCTAAAGGTGTGTAAAAAAAACTTTACCATTTAAGCTGTTTGGGGTCAAAATGACCCCACATTGAAAATGAATGGGAAAATGAAAAAAAATGCTTTTTTCCATTTTGATTGTCAAAAAAATAAAAGTAAATCCATTATAAATCTGAAATGTTCCACATATAAACCAAGGACTGGTCCTAGAGCACAAATAGAAAGTAGAACAAACTTTCTATCTCATACACACACACATACACACACACACAAACACACACATGCCATGACTGCAACAGAGAGCATTTTTACAGAAATTGGCAAATAAAACAAACAAAACTGGCATAAATCTAAAATATTTTTTTTTAAATTCAAGGGCTGGTCCTAGAGCATAAACACAAAGTGGAATGAGCTTTCTATCTCACACACACACACACACACAGCCACACACACACAAACACACACATGTATGCATCCTGTTCATTACAGTTTATTAGTGCTGTTGTTTTGTATTATATTGGTTTATGTACTTGGTTTATTAAATTTATTTGTTCTAAAATGTCTTGTTCTAAAAAAAAATAATAATAGTTGATAAATAATTTTCTAAAATGAAGTGTGTGTATACAGTCATGTCATAGTGCTGATTTGTAGTATTTATGCAAATGTATGTATAATAATTTGCATAAACAAATAATTCAAAATGTATCAGACAACAACAAACTCTAATTTTAACAAACATATTTTGTGCAATTCACAAAATATATATATATATATATATCATATATATCAAGTTGTGATGAGAATTTGAAGCATCAAGAAAAATGAAGTGAAAATGAATGAGTCTCTATAGGCCCCTATTGGAAAGATGTGGTCATTGCACTTTAATTCCTTAACTATAAGAAAAACTGTTTTTCGACTAACCACCAGATGGTAGTATTCTATCCCAAACACATAAAGCAATGTCCAAAAACTGTTTAGATTTAATTATCATCATAATTTAAGTGTTTTTTTCTTTAAAAAGACATTTTTCATGTGTCAATTTATGGCCTAGTTATGTAATTGTGCAGTAAATAGGTAGAAAACTTAAAAAATTCCAAAAAAACACAGCATAAATGATTAGTTGAGAAGTGAATTTAAAAAATGATATATAGTTTTCCATATAAAAATGTTTATTTCCTTATGCAATCACTCTTTAAAAGTCTGGGGTCAAAATGACCCCAAACCCCTAAAGTGTCGTATTTTTTTAACAGCGATTAAGGGTTGGTTTATTTTTCAAAAAATTTTCCTGGGGGGGCATACCCCCGGACCCCCCTAGCATTTAATGTCCCCCCCCAGGTTCAAAATTGCTCCTACGCCCCTGTGGTTAGGGTTTAGTTTATGAGTAGGGATAGGGTTATGATTACCTTTTCAGACAGGAATGCCATTCTAGGATCAAAAAAATTTGTTGACCCACAAACGTTTCCAACTCTGCAAAATCAGGACATGCTGGAGAGTGAAGATAGTCGACTTGAATTTGAATACTTTTTTTGTTGCACCCATTCGTCTCCCTATTGCAATAACAAATCAGCTTTAATATCAGACACTTACACAATATCATTGAGCTCAAGAATGGTGTCCGGAGGAGGGTTTATCAGCACGTACGACAACGTGTTCTGATTGTCATTCATTTCATCTGCAAGAGAAACAAAACACAACATCACTGTCGTACTTAACCTGTATCGGTTCTTAATAACCAAAAACATTCATGTGAAACAGTTCTGATAAATCATCTTTAGCATTTATCTTTATCCCTAGTCCCTATTATAAATAATGAAACTTCTCTATACTGTTGAGTTGAGTCAGAATAGCCAACAAAAGTAGGGAAATATATATTTAATAAAATGTCAAAAGGGGAGGCAGTTGTTGTGTAACCCCAGTGTTACGATTTTGTAGGCTGGGTTTCTTAGGCTTTGTTGTATTTTACCTGCTTGTAAATGACTGAGAAGTGTGAACCTTTGCAGTTCTGGAAATAACGAGACTCAAGACTGGGACAAAGTGTCTCTGCTTCTCCAAACCCACCTGTTTGAGCCACTTATAGTGCCAGGCCAGGTAAAAGAGAGAGAAGGGCTAACCGTTACTGACAGGGCATGGCTGCATTTACGGAACGCCCATGCAACCGCAAGCGCTCCCCATGCGCGGACGCATGCAGACAGGGTCCGCATCCACCCACGAATTCAATATTTCCATCCATCCAAATACTGCATCATGATCACAGCTGACCCCATAAACGTTGCTCGGTTGCCATGCTAACACACAGCCCAAAGTCGTCAAACAGTGAGACACACAGACAGATATGAGCATGCTTAGAAGATCTGTCAGGCCCACCAGCCAAGGTTCAACCAATCAGAGTGAAGCAAAAAACATTAGCAGTGTGGGATCGGGAGGAGTCGATATTCAAATGCTAATTAAATAATTATACCAAAGGGAAACCCAAGTACTTCTTACTTCTCCCAGTATCACCCCGTTATAAAGAATAAAAAAAACAAAAACAATGCTGTAGATCAGTGCAAGCAGACTTATAAGTGTGCACCTAAATACCTGCACAAGGTGGACCCTTCCGACAAAGACTGAATGCTTTCTACTCCACTCTGTCCAAACATCCTGGAATCAAAAGCCCTCACTCATCATGTATTATGTCAATGCTCATATGCCAGTGAGTACCTGCAGTACCCTTTGTCATGTAAGTACCCTCTTCAGTTCGTACCAGAGGAGAAAAAGACAACTACATCACTAATTTAACTATTAGATCAGACTGTCAAATGACATTGTTGTACAGGAGCATGTTTTTGCAAGCATAATGAGACAATCTTAGGTGCAACACTGCGGATTTGGGTATAAAAAATGCATTTTAACGTAAAGATTTTGAAAAATACAATGTCTGTAAATGCTGTATATCACATCCACGCATAGTCTATGCAGGATGAAGTTACAGACTTTATAATTGTATTTAATTCATAATAAAATGCTACACTTTTTTGCATTTATGTATATGAATGGAATAACATACAGCCAAGATCGGTATCAATAAAAAGGCTTTCATTTTGCAATAATGACATGCTCCAGTTGGAACGACTTGTATTCATAGTACATGACCATTTAGAATCAAGTTTTCCAGTGTGCTGTGTAATAATAATTATACATAAATGCAAAATCGAATATAAAAATAACATCAAGTGGCTTTAAAGGTAAGCGCAATGGTTGTTTCTAAATCATAATGGTTTTGTCCTGTCATTATAAGGTCAATAGCCAGCAGTTTCCTGTAGTCTGTTTTTAATAAGATAAGAGAAAGGCTCATGTGACACAGACTAGCCCATTGATGTCATCTGGAAAAAATGTAAAAACAGGAGGACTGCAGGCTTCAGTCATATTCATGTAGCTTTAGTGAGAAACTGTCTGCCAGGAAAATTTAAGAATCAGGTATTTGTGCATATATTGAATCTAAAATAAAATGAAAGGCCTATTGGTGCTTATCCTATTAAATACAGACTGCTGATGCTGTTCCAATTAATGTCATTGGACAAATTGAGCAGTGCAGTTTCCTATTATCATCTGTCTCCAGAACATCAGGTTTCATTCAGCTCATGAATCAAGTGACTTGTTGTAAAGGAACGATCCTATACTACAGGGACAGTGTTGTTGGGTGGATTTACCTTGCAAATATCCTAGATTTACTCGGTTCATCACGTCACTTGCGGTTAAATTAGCTACGTCCTCTACAGCGTGCAGGGAAAAGGCCAGAAGTAGAAAGAGATAAGAAAGAAAAGGTCAAGCAAGCAGCTCTTTGGAAAGAGAAAGTTTAAGAAAAATTCATCATGCAAAAAACACATTCTCAAAATATCATTCAGTACTTTATACTATTATGGTTCATATTAGTTATAGGACTATAAAATGTCATTACTAACAGAACACATGGTTTACATCTCATTTTTAAAGATGAAGTGTGTAATTTCTGTGTAAAATGGGAAAAGTAGTTATATAATTAGATTGTTAAAAAATATAATATAATTAACTATTATATATAAATATATGTACACACACATTTTTTTTATGTAAAAGCAAACGTACATTACATGCGATTAATCGCGACTAATCAAACGGCAATAGTTTTAACATTAAAAAATTACACACTTCGCCTTCAATTTTCAACAGTATTTCTCAGAGTTGATTAGTGAAAATCAGAGAATGATTTTTTGCAACATGGAGGATGGAAAGGGAGTAGTGAGAAGTTTCTAGAAAGGCGAATATAGAATAAAAGACCAGGCAGGACATACAAAACAGAAGTTGTCGATGGTTAGCTCGGGCCATTCAAACGACCACCTATCCTTCAACAATAAACCAAACAACCCACCTGCTATAATATGGGAACATCTATAATATACAGTGTGGAAAATGTATTTAATAAATTTGATGGTCAGATGATCTTGCTTTGATTGAAGCTCAAGACATTTCATAGATCATCTCAAAACATGCTGGAGAACATGATCATTAGGTTTGAATCAAATGTGAGGACTTCATGCAGAAATTCAGATAATCATTAAAAAAATGAATTGTGCTCAAAGTCATATGTCGATTACATATTTTCACTAGTGGCTTGAGACCATTGGACTCCACTGTAACATTTGAACATTAAAAAAATTCCGTTATGAAATGATTAATAATAAAGGCATTTAAACTAAATTTCACTCCTCTTTCTGTCTGTAGTTCTCCTGTTTCATAATAATAATGATTGATGCAGGGGGACACAAGAGGACACCATTAAATGATTTACAAAGAGAAACACTGTGAAAACAGTTCTCCACCATAGAACATATATAATGACACAATGTATCAAAAAGACATCAATGCAAGGGGCTCTACACCCTCAGTATTTTAGTAGGCACAAATGGAAATACTCACTTGCCCTTGTCAAACTCACCGTATCCCACAGTGGGCAGGCCTAAGTGCTTCATGCGGTTCTTCACCAGCTCTGACAGCTCCTGTCTCTCGGAGCGCCGGTACAGGTTCAGGCGCTGTTGATTGATGCGTTCGGCTCGACTGGGTGGTTTAGTGTTTTTCCTGCTCAGCCGTCTCGCCCACTGCATGCTCTTCTTCCGCAGGAGTGGGTGCTCTGATTGGTCGCTCCCTGTGGAGTTTCTGTGGGCGGTTTTCTCTTTCCAGGATTCCCTGCGGTCCCGCTGGTCCTCACAGTCCTCCACAGACACCTGAGACTGGTCAGCATGGCAACAGGTTGTCAATAGGTTAACAGTGTGTAAAGTGGTGGGCTGACGTTTTAATTGTCTGAGGGCTGAATCATTACCTTGTACTTTTTTGTATTAGTTTATTAGCAGTTGAACCACTTTACTCTGTAAAGGTGCACTAAGCAATTCCATATATTTTAGCTGTCTCTAATTCAACATTTTTTCTTTTGTCAAATCAACTTAGATAATTAATGTGATTCAGATAACAATAATTTTGAGTTTCTGTTGACTTAAAGGAATAGTTCACCCAAAAATGAAAATTCTGCCAATATTTACTCAACCTCATGTTGTTCCAACCAATAATTTCCTTCGTTCATTTTCGGAACGCAAATAAAGATATTTTTGATTGCTTGATAAAGTTAGGATTAAGCCACTGAAGTCACTTGGACTATTTTAACAATGTCTTTAATAACTTTTCGAGGCTGGCAAGTTTCAGTTCCTCAAGAAGCCTATGGACTACTATGGAGGAGTGATCCAGCTCTCAGATTTCATCAAAAATATCTTAATTTGTGTTCCGAATATGAACGAAGGTCTTACGGGGTTGAAACAACATGAGTAAATACTGTCAGAATTTTCATTTTTGGGTGGACTATCCCTTTAACAAATCTCCTTGTATTATAAATTCAACAAATTCAAAATTGTAAGGCAACCAGGTAACTTATTTTTTTAAGTTAAACCAACAAAATATTTTTTACAGTGTGATATGAGATTTTAAGGTACAGTCTTATTAAAAATTTTGGTGTCAGTAAGATATGATTTTTATTAATACTTGTAAGGACGCATTAAACTGATCAGTGTTAACGGTAACAACATTTACATTGTTACAAAATATTTCTATTTCAAATAAATGCTGTTCTTTATATTTGTTTGAACTTTATATTCCTCAAGAAATCCAGAAAAAAACAATTATCCTGGTTTCCACCAAAAATATTGAGCAGCACAATTGATAATAACAATGTTGCTGCTTAATAAATGATTAACTAAATAATTTGTGAAAGTGAATTCACGTCAAGTTATATCACAATACTGATAAATATTTACCAAAATGCAGCCTTTAAGAGATTACATAAAACATGCTGACCCCAAACTTGCAGTGAAAGTCAATCTGATGTTTTAGAAAAAAATATCTACAGTTTACCTAAAAAAGTACAAATTTCCAGATAATAATATTATTTTTTATTAATAATAATTTTTATTATTTGATTTGACTTCAGTGCAGTTATAATGAAGAAAAAAATCACAATTATTTAATTATGTAAACAACATTATAATGTGGCTTTTTTTAGTTAAGAAAAGTACTTAATGCACCTTTAAATAACCCCAATCACGTTACTAAATATATATATATTTTTTAAATTACATAGATTACCAGATATACCAAATATAATATAATTAACTATTATATATAAATATATGTACACACACATTTTTTTTATGTAAAAGCAAACGTACATTACATGCGATTAATCGCGACTAATCAAACGGCAATAGTTTTAACATTAAAAAATTACACACTTCGCCTTCAATTTTCAACAGTATTTCTCAGAGTTGATTAGTGAAAATCAGAGAATGATTTTTTGCAACATGGAGGATGGAAAGGGAGTAGTGAGAAGTTTCTAGAAAGGTGAATATAAGAAAAAAATCACAATTATTTAATTATGTAAACAACATTATAATGTGGCTTTTTTTTAGTTAAGAAAAGTACTTAATGCACCTTTAAATAACCCCAATCACGTTACTAAATATATATATTTTTTAAATTACATAGATTACCAGTAACATATAGAGAGTAAATGACACAGGACAGACAATGAGCCATTGAAACATAGCACAATTCCATTAACATACGAGAATGTGGTTGAGAAAATGGGTGAAGTCTGCATTCTTACCTCTTTACAAACTTCCTTATACTTGAAAAAGCAATAGTTGTGAATGATCAAAATGAGAAATGATTAGGACAAGGATTTCACAAGCTTCAAGTCACAACACAGCTAATAAGGCAGCCAGCAAAGCCATGATTTAGCCCAAAATAAAGCTGTAAATCTTCAACACTGCACAAGATCAAGTAAAGGCACAGAGACAGATCGTATCTGCTGTGCAAGCGTCTGGAGCTGCATGGACCGTGTAAAGCGTATTTATCTGTGTCTGAATGCTCTGATCTCCTCCACTTAATCTCATCTTACCTCAGAGGAAGAGAACATGTGAGATTCAGTGCGGTATATCCCAATGGGGATTTCTGCACTAGATGAACACAGCTTCTGGAATAGTCTTCCATACGTCCGGATCCATAAATCCTCTTCCGATACCTTCATCTGTTTCAAAAGTGAAGGGTAAAGCTCATTAACATGCTTGTCAAATTTGACTAATCTAAGCTAAAAAATAATAATATTAATATATATACAGTGAATATATATATATATATATATATATATATATATATATATATATATATATATATATATATATATATACAGTGGTGTGAATAAGTTTGGACAACCATGCTAAAGTTGCCTAAAAAGAGGAATAAAAAATCATCTTTTGGATATTGATCTTCATGCTTTAATTAGAAAAATGAGGAAAACTCCAACCTTGAGGGACACAAATTTTCTTTGTGAATGAACAATGTATCATAAATAAATAAATAAATAAATGTTTTTCCTTAAAATACAGGGTGCATAAGTCAGGACACCCCTATGTTAAATCCCCATAGAGTCAGGCAGATTTTTATTTTTAAAAGCCAGTTATTTCATGGATCCAGGATAATATGCATCCTGAAAAAGTTCCCTTGGCCTTTGGAATTAAAATAGACCCACATCATCACACACCATTCAACATGCCATGAGATTGGCATGGTTTTACTTCAGTTAGCCTAATAGCTGGTTTGATTTGCATTGAAAGATGATCTTATGGAAAGTAGCCTACCCCATGCCAATCTCTAGGTGTGGTGAATGGTGTGTGATGATGTGGGGATGTTTTAATTCCAAAGGCCAAGGGAACTTTATCAGGATGCATATTATCCTGGATCCATGAAATAACTGGCTTTTAAAAATAAAAATCTGCCTGACTCAATGGGAATTTAACATAGGGGTGTCCTGACTTATGCACCCTGTATTTTAAGGAAAAACATTTATTTATTTATGATACATTATTCATTCACAAAGAAAATTTGTGTCCTTAAAGGTTGGAGTTTTCCTCATTTTTCCAATTAAGGCATTAAGATCAATATCCAAAAGATGATTTTTTTATTCCTCTTTTTAGGCAACTTTAGCATGGGTGTCCAAATCTATTCACACCACTGTGTATATATATATATATATATATATATATATATATATATATATATATATATACGGTGGCCGAGAGTGTTCAACGCGCTGCAAATGAGAAAACACATGCAAATATATAAAAACACCAACGAATTAAGAAAACATCGTCATCAATTTTACACAACACGTGCGCTCCAAATAATCACAACACAACCAAATACGGAACGCGCTGCAAATACGGAAACGCGCTGCAATTACAGAAACGCGTTGCAAATACGGAAATGCGCTGCAACTAAAGAAACGCGCTGCAAATATTCACAACACAACGGAAATGAACGGAAAAAGACTAACAACAGTGAGCATTACATACATTTTTATATTTTTTATTTTTAATGTTTGAATGATTTTTCACATAAATCTTAACTATATGATAAGAATAAGACCGTTTCTTTTTACTGACTGTATTACAGCATAAAGAATAAATGAGAAATTGAGCAATATGTTAAAAATATACAATTTTCATATAAAAAAAAACATGTAACGTTATTTTGCTTTGAGATATTTCCTGAACCTTGATGTTATTTAGTTGTGATATTATTAATTAATTATGATATAACGAAGTAATTATACTAACGTTTCCCAGTTATTTCTGTATTTCAGAATATTTAGGCTAAAAATATCCAAAGGGCCAATGAATTATAAGATCAGAATTTTAAAATAAAGTAAAACAAACTCACTTTTCAGGTCATGGACAGACGACGACACCACTGATGAGGTCTTTGCCAGCCAGCCGGGTCCGTCACTTTTTGTGGTCCCCTGGAATCATTTCCGTTGTGTTGTGAATATTTGCAGCGCGTTTCTTTAGTTGCAGCGCATTTCCGTATTTGCAACGCGTTTCTGTAATTGCAGCGCGTTTCCGTATTTGCAGCGCGTTCCGTATTTGGTTGTGTTGTGATTATTTGGAGCGCACGTGTTGTGTAAAATTGATGACGATGTTTTCTTAATTCGTTGGTGTTTTTATATATTTGCATGGGTTTTCTCATTTGCAGCGCGTTGAACACTCTCGGCCACCGTATATATATATATAAGCTTATATCATATATATCAAAATCAGCTTATAATATATATATATATATATATATATAAGATGATTTTGGGCTGAAATTTAACATTTCGTGGGAGTTTCATTGCGAGTCATCCATCATGTCACATACTAATCTGCCTTTAAACCTTGTGATGTTATTTTTACACCGTCTGTTTCAATTCAACACTCATGTTAGCGCCAACAGATTTGTGGGTGGGCAAGTTCAAATAACCAGCTTTGTGCATTTTAACTCAAACAATGGCTTTGCATAATACATTGTGCACTGATGCTAAATGAACTGCTTGTTGAGGGTGTGTGAGTGCGTTTTTGTTTGCGGTTACACTTACAGCACACAGGTAGCCAGAGCCCGGGGTGGTGTCTAGACCCAGCAGAAGTCGTGCAATGAGAATCATGTAGTCCTTCACAAAAGACTAAAAGATAAACAGAAACGATATATAAACACAGAAACAGTCCCCAGAAAGCACACAGATGATCTCCAGACCTCACACAATCAATAAAGGCTCTACAGAGACACGGAGCAAAACCTACTGCAAATGTCACTCAATGTTCTTTGCTTAATCTGCCTCAGAGAAAGGTATCAGCCTTCATGAGTATCAAATGTGCAGAGATACAAAAATAAACTGATGTACACTCATCGGCTATAATACTCATAATGCATTGTGAGGTTTCATGCTGAATGAATTACCACGTCTAACCAGAGGATGGCGCCCGCAGCTGAATCATCTTTCCATCCATGCTGTGTCAAATCTGAATACCATAATGGTATAAATTCCTATTTGATTGATTATTCAATTGTTTAATAAGGTTTAAAATGCTTCTTTCCAAGACAGAGTTCAATATAAATCTTTTCATTACCACAGAGCTGCCAGTTTATTTTCAAATGATTATTGAACAGCAACAAACTGTGAAAGGCGGCAGCCCTTGCAGCGCATACAGTGTCCGAATTCACTCACTCCTTCAAGTGAACTATATTAGTGAGGTAATGTAGGGAATAGTGAATGAGGGTATAGGGGGCCGATTTCGAACACAGCTTATAACTGATTGCTTATCAAGTTTCGTACGTAATTGTTTTCTGGGCCTCTATGGTCAAAACATGCATAGTGCCAGATTAATTAATGTATATACTTTCCTATCATGCTTAGGCCTACATTGCAAAGCTATTAAAATAATCATGATCGATATACAGAGTCATGTACTCATTACTAATACTTTTACATTTTACTTTATACATTTTTTAATGTGAGAGGGGAAATGAAACATTCAGCTGAACTTGGGTTTATTAACTTTTCATTAAATATGTATACACACACACTAGAGTTCAAAAATTTGGGGTCAGTGTGGTTGCATATATTTGTATATTTGAGCAAAAATACAGTAGGCTAATAAACAGTAATATTGTGAAATATTTAAAATAACTATTTTAAAATATTTTGAAATTTAATTTTTGTCTTGGAAAACTACAAACAGAGTGTTGCATGATCCTTCCGAAATGATTCTGATATGCTGATTTGGTGTTGAAGGAACATTTATTCTTATATCACTGTTGAAAACAGTTGTGCTACTGAATATGAGGAAACTGTGACTGATTTTTTTCAAGATTATTTGATGAATCGAAAGTTCAAGAACAAAATTAATTTGAAATAGAAATGTTTTTTTGTAAATAACTTTGTAAATGTCTTTACAGGCACTTTTGATCGATTTGATGTGTCCTTGCCGAATAAAAGCATTCATTTCTTTGTAATGACCCCACACTTTTGAATGGTAATTTATTATTAGAATGCTTTTTGTAGAGAATTAGCAGAATTTGCATCTGATCTATTACTCACCTGGTAAAGAAGAGTGTCCAGCATACTAATACTGAACACTCTGCCTGCGGCAAATGGGAGGCGGAACATGAATGCCAGATTAGAGCCTTTATCTCTCTCTATCTGGAGAAAGGGGGAAAACAAAAGATTGAACTTTCCACCGCTGATGATCTCAGATTTTTAGACCATCTGGAAATCTGTGACACAGTATTATTATACAGCATTTTCAGCCTTTTGAAGCATGCGATCACCACAAATAAATCGGTTACAATATGGGTACACTAATATGCATTAGTTCATACTTAACTATTTCACAGATAATCATGAGTTAATATATAACTCATGAAGAACTAAACCATTAATTAATGATTACTGCATCAGCAACTAATAAAGAGTCTATATGATTAATAAATTAAGTAATACATGAATTGCTATTAATTCAATGTGTCATTGTGTATTAATTCCATTTTTATTAATAACATATTTTATTAACTAATAGTGTAAATTAATGTGTTAATTACCACAATGAGTCAAAGCTATGCACTTCAACTTCCAGTTGTCAGCTTTAATTAATGATTAGCTAATGATTTACTAAGGTGTCATTATGTTATGACTTTACTTGTTGAGGCACATCATTATTAAGTAGTAATTTAGTAATTGCAGTAATTTGCACATGAATTTTGCACTAACAATGAAGTAATTAATCATGCATTAATGCATATTAGTGCACCTGTCATATTATCTGGAAGTTGAAATACAAGGCTTTGGCTCATTCTAGTAATTACATATTAATTAACACTATTAGTTAAAAAAATGAGTTATTATGGAATTAATCCACAATTTCATATTTAATTAATAGCAATTCATGTATGAACTAATACATTAAACCTACAGACTCTTAATTAGTTCCTAATGTGGTAATCATTAATGAATAGCTTAAATAATCATTAGTTACACATTAATTCAGTATTATCTGTGCATTGCATACTTAATACTTACTTGACAGATTCCTAATGGAACATGTCATAATAAATTTGCAGAATTCAAGCAAAGGTATTTTGTATCATAGAAAAGTTTGAAATTATATCACGCTAATGTTAGGCCAGGTTAGAGAAGTTAAATTGTCTACTGGCAAGGAAGAAAAATGATAAATTAGTCCAAAAGTCTGAGATCACTTAGAAAATGGGACTCAAAATGTAATTTAAATCTGAAAATAAAAATAATTTAGATTATCTCTTATTATTTCTGCGCTATTTCTAGATCATATGAGGTTTTACGCAAACAAAAATGGAGCTCATGCAGCTTGAATTTAATCATCCTGAAATTCATATTAATTTTGCAATTCAACTTTAATAATTAAAATAAAGAAATCAAAAGCACGTCTCAGATGTTTGGACCCCAATAAAAAGTCAAATGGCATGGCTGTTAAGATATGAGACCTTTTCAAGTTTGGAGAGAGCCAGGGAGTAGCAGTCTTTGGCACGAAACTGCATGAATCTCATATTAGAAGGATGGGTTAGCTCAGTGATTATGCTGAGACTAGGAAACAACCTAGTAGAGGACACAATAACAGCAGAACAAAGACAAAAATGACATTTATCAGGGGAAAGGAATTAGTACCCAATGCCATCATGTTTCCAGCTGATGCAGAAAAAGACATAAGCTTATAGAAAAAACAACAGAAATTTGCTTATAAGCTGTTAGTTGTTGTTATTGATGTTCATACCTGAACATGGTTTGCACATTGACTATGGTTTTAGCGTCTGCCATGTAGTCTTCCTCTGCACTCATAGTGCTCTCCTTGTCCACCACCACCAGGTTATCAGCGTAGATGATGCCACACTGCAGTAAGTTATCCAAACTACGACAGAAACCAGCACAAACCCACCATTCAGACTGGACTAAAGCCCATTTCAGGATGTGCACATTTACTGAAATGTTTAAAGACCTACTTGTCTATGGTTCCAGCCATGTAGTACACCATAGGGAAACAGCAGATGGCCTCAAGAAAATGATTATCAGGCCTGGAAATGGAGAGGAAGAGCACTTTAACAATGCTAATCCACTCACAGCTGCAGTTTTAAAGTTCTTAAAGGTTTGGCACTGGCAAACAACTCTATAAAAATGTATTAACTTACTAAAAGCTTGTGCAAAATGTATAAACAGGTAATTGCAAAAAGGATTTTGACACATCTCCCAAGTTGCCATGGAAACTCTGAGGAAGAATCTACAATGTGATGACAATTGTGTACACAATTTTGCATTACTGAAAGGAAGAATGTGTGGAGCATAATGAACATAACACCTCTGAAAGTGTATTAGCATTGGAGAGGAAGATAATATATTAAGATGGACAGTAAACTGCAAATTGCTTTCATTTCAATATGATGCACTTTCAGAATGTGATGATAGAGGAAATTTGTTTTTATGTTGCTATGCCTGGAGTATTTTCAAGTGGTAAAGTCAGGGTTAGGTAATGGTTCTGCCTGACCTGTATCGAAGTACAATAATGGGAACATGCGGTGGGAAAAGTGATGAGGCAGCTCACTCACGGGTTATCCAACAGCAACACAATGGGATTCAGCTCCTTCCGGGGTCGGTAATAGGCACGCAGCGGCACTATGAAGTTGTACAAGCCGTTTCCTGCTGTCTCAGCCGAAACGATAATCAACTTGTTCTTGAAACCATACGCCTTGGCATCTTCAAAACTATTGTGCCGACAACCCTGAATCAAACACAATTAAATAAATGATGGACTGGAATAAATGATGAGAGGGATCAGATTTAAATTCATTGAGGGACTCATTGAGGCAGGCTAAGTGAAATGAACATAATGACATTGATGGATTTAAATATGAATAGTTAAACATAGAATATTGTTACACACTATTATTTTGCAATAAATAAATAAAAGTAAAAATAAATGAAAGTATTAATAAATAAACAAGCCATGAAATACGTGAAAAATTAAAAAGTGAAATGCCATATCTGTAAAAATATATATATTTTTATGATTTGTAATCACAACATTTTTTCTTTAGTCAAATCAACTTAAATAATTTATCTAGTTCAGATAAAATAATATTTAGAGTTTCTGATGCTTAAATCAATCTCCTTCATTGTATTAACTCACTTTTTCCAGTTAAATGAACTTAAAATTTTAAGGCAACCAGGTTACTTCATTCAACAATTTTTTTTTTATAAAATGAATTATGACCTGAAATACCTTCAACAGAATGTGAAGTAAAGAAAATAAATATACTGTAATATGTAACTGCATACATCACGATATGTTGAAATCAATAAATATAACCAGAATGAAAAGGGAAGAAACATAAATAAATAATATGTAAAATATATTTATGTAAAATTAAAAGAATTTTAATTTTACTTTTAATTGAATTGTACATTTACTTTTAATTTAAGACCTTTAATAATTTTATTTAGACTGTTAAATCCCCTTAAAATAAATGCATCAGCACAACTACACATACACACACAAATTAAACTACCCCATAACAATGAATTAAACTGAATCGAATTACTATCAGTATTTCAGGGTGAATTAAGATTTATACACTCACCTTGTCAAGTCGTAAACAACAAAACGGCGCCTTTTGCTGCAGAAGATGGCAAAGAGTTGGGGAGCTTCCAATGTAAGGGGAGTTTGGAGGGTAGCCTTTAATACACCTTGGAAAAATTAGAGGGATATAAAATGTCAAAGGTCTAAGTGTGAATTTCAACGAATTGTTCTGTTTAAATTTGCACAGAATTTACAGTACATGAACCCCTGACTGACATCAATCAATCTGCTTTATTTTTGAAAGCATGGCATGTAAATGATCAGTAGAGGGCACTGTGAGTGCGCTGAGCATTCTGCAGGGATCTTACAAAATGTAAAACTTCAGAAAGTTTGCTATGAGGGATGTGTTAGGAGTAGGGTTAGAGTCAGTGGAGAGAGAGAGAGAGTGCACGTCTCCTCCGGCTCTGACTGACATAAGCAAACACTGTAATTATTCTGCAGCATGACCACTGAAAGGGCAACTAATATGTTTATCTGATCTTCCTGAAAGCTATTAAATGTAATTCAACGTTCGCACTAGAGAAAGAGTACAGTAAGCAAATAATTAGAAGTCATTGGGATCATTTTTTCTTCAATTAATAGTTTTATTCACTAAAGATGCATTAAATTGGTCAAAAATAGTTGCCATTAAATCTACCGTTCACTTGTCCGAGTAAAAAAGTTGCTCGTCCGGATTATTTATTTTTATTTTGTGTGTGTTAATTTATTCTGAAACAATATTCTCATCAGTGTTCAATCAACTTTGATTTTTAAATCACTATATTGTAATATCTGCACCTTTAAAGGGCATCCCCTCCCCCAATATTATTAAATGTATGCTTAATCTTTCATTTTGAAATTCCTAAATTTGATCAATAAATCGGGAAAGGGATGTTACTCTAGGGGCTGATCAAATTAAATCATTTACAATAAAAAAATTACAATTGTATAAAATAATGTTATGAAAATGTACATATAAGAAACGTTGGAAAGAATGATACTACTTTTAAACATTTAACACACAAAACCACCAGTAGGTGGCGGCAGGCGACCGTCTTAATGAGTGAGTCATTGATTAATTCATTCAAACGATTCGTTAAAACGGCTGATTCATTTAAGAATGAGACGTTTATGTTTATGAATGGGTCAGTGACTCTTTGACTCAATCGATTCGTTCAAAATGCTGAATAATTCAGTAATGAAAACAGGTCGAGTGTTCCTGTGACGTGCCGTGGTTCTGCTGTGATTTTTGTTTGGAACTATTTTCGCTGCTGAAACAGAACAAAATCAGCCTGTTTTAGGAAATCAATGTCACATTTTCAATCGTGATGGTGTTCAGGAAAAATAAATGAGGTTGCTTAACATATGTTAAAAATATAAAAACTCTACATTTAGATTTTTATAGGCAGTATGTTGTTAACTGAGTGTGTGTGTGTGTGTGTGTGTGTGCTGCGCTCATTTGTGTAGATTTCTGCTCGAGAGGCTGCGCGAGCGTCAACAGCGCAACCGTACCGTCAGTAATAGTCAACAACATTGACAGTAATGCAGCGCAATATGAAAGAGTTCGTCTTAGGTTTAACAACCTATGAAACTAATAATGAACAATATGAAACTAAAACGACATAAGCGTAATTTAAAATGTCCTAGGAATTACAGAATATTTAGAGGTGAATAAACGCAATTGAGAGGTGGATAAACACACTTTGGATGTGGGTAAACGCTATTTCCGAATATTGGGAGGTGCGTAAATGGCGTGTATGTACGTGCGTTTAGCCTCCACTACATCCCTGCTGTTCCCCTTAAAGGGATACTCCACTTTTTTTGGAAATAGGCTCATTTTACCACTCCCCCAGAGTTAAACAGTTGAGTTTTACCGTTTCCGAATCCATTCAGCCGATTTTCTGATATTTAGAAGAATATCAGTAACCAGACAGTTTCTGCTCTCATTGACTTCCATAGTATATATATATATATATATATATTTTTTTTTTTTTTTTTGCTACTATGGAAGTCAATGAGACCAGGTACTGTCTGGTTACTGATATTCTTCTAAATATTAGAAAATCGGCTGAATGGATTCGAAAACGGTAAAACTCAACTGTTTAACTCTAGGGGAGTTGTAAAATGAGCCTATTTCCAAAAAAAAAAAAAGTGGAGTATCCCTTTAAAAACCTTATTTATTTTGTACATTTTAACATTATTTACTCTATGGTTGGTGCTCCTTCCTCATCGGACTGGTTGGTCTCATCTTCAGAAGGGTCACTGAGAAGATCACAAGGCAGGATGGCAGAGGAATCTGCGATCTCCAGCACAGGGGCAATGCTGGGTCTCCGACTCCCAGCTCCGTTCTCCGTGGGCAGAGCCAGTTTACTGCTGTCAGCCGGAGGATCTGGATTCTGCAGGTCAATGGCCACAGTTCCTGCAATACAACACAAATCAGCCATGAGAGTGGAGGTTTTCCTTCTCAGCTTGCAGCATGGAAGATGCAGCATGAGGAAATTCATATTGATGTGTTTACCCGGTGAAACCAAATATCTAAAATCTATTGTCTGATCTGATATCTCAGCTGCTTTAGTGCAAATTTGAGTGCAATGAAAACTGCCAAAGAAATATCATCAATTTTAGCCAACGTGACTCAGAATTTAGGTCAATTCCAGTTCATTTCCACCAGCGCTTGAATAACAACTGAAAGATTTGAGAAAATTACTAGAACAATCGGCCTATACAGAGTGGCTGATGTGAATGTTTAATTATAGCATTTCTTAAACGCACTGAAGTTGACCTCAACCCTGATTTATTGCTTTTTATGAATAAACACTGATTTGCACATTTCAAATCAGTGCTTTGCAACCAAAATCTTTAAGCACAGTGAGGTTTCATTTAAAAAATGGTGAAGGGAAGAAAATGTTCTGAAGGGAAATTCTGCTGTTATGTAGAAGAATGCTCTGCTGCATAATGTAACATAATTGACTAAATGCTTCTATATAATAAAACTGCTCGCAGGACAAAAGACTTGACCTGTGAATTCCTAACGGGAATGAACGGGAGAGAAAGGTTTCTGTAAATGTTGACATTTACACAGACATCCATGATGTCTTAACTGGGATTTAACTAATGCTATGAAAACCACATGCTCAGACTTACCATATGAAGCAGACTGATCAACTTCAACAAAGGAAAAAACAATAAAAGAAAGTATATTTTATCATGAGCGTGAGCATATTTTGATATATTCACCCTGCTACTGCTGCTTCTGAGTGCTACTTTCAAACCACTAACTGGCATATGTTAACCATATGAAAATCGCATTAAACCAACCCTGAGGCTGCACTGATGTAAAAACTTGTGCTTCATTTGTTTCGGATGTTATGTAACAATAACAGCACCATTAATGTTTAAATCAGTTGTGCTACTAGTGGCGCAGACATTACAGACTAATTCCACCCTTAGTTTGATTATTAAAAGGTTAGTGACATGACGTTCAGGTGTGTTCCCTCACCCATGCTTGCGATGATGCTTTGCACCGGGAGACGAGAGGGAGCGTCATACACGCCGGTGGCCGACAGCCCTTTGCTGTGCTTCTCCTCCTGTTTGAAGATGAACGCAGAGTTCTCCTCCTTAGTGATGTTGATGTAGTAGCAGGTATCTGTGGCGGACATGATGTGGCGAGGGCCGGGGTTCAGAAGTATGCTCTTGTTCTCTTCTCTCTTCGTGCCAATTAGGCAGACACCGTACCTAAGGAAAAGACGATTGTGTGTGTTTAAGAGGGAAAAGCACAGTTGTAACTCTTCTTTATTTGGGAGAATCCTGCTTTTTTTAAATTATATTACATTCAACTTTATTGTCAATAATCCAACAGTGAGTCAATAATCATCATCATCATCTATAAAGTATACAAGGTGCAGTTGACCATTTGAGTGCAAATGAGATTAGTACAGTATGAGCCATATCAGACTGAGCAACAAAGTGCAAATTACATTGATATGAGCACTAATGTACAGTGGTGGAGGAAGTACCTTATCTCAGTACTTAAGTAAAAGTACAAATAACCAGATAAATATTTACTTTAGTAAAAGTAGAAGTAATACAATGACAACCATACTTAAGTAAAAAGTAAAAAGTACCTGATTTTAAAAGTACTTTAAGTATTAAAAGTAAAAGTACTTGCATAATTTATTTTCTTAATGTCTATTGTCTAATGATTAATAAAACATTTAATTCTAACTCTTTCAACCTAATATTCCTATAATGATGTTCAATAATGATGGGAAAAAATGTCACCATTTCTGAAACAAGCTTGCAATTAGGCAATATACACATCATGCTTATTCTTACTATATGTTAATAACTATGGCAGTAAACGCGATTAATTTATGGTGTAATTCTGAACCTCTTGGCTTGCCATAATCCTAACCATATTACACACGGTGCATTTCCTATGCACGTAAAAACTAATTTTCGTGTATAAATTGCACTATAAACGCACTGCGTGCGAGACGCATTTAGTGTGACCGGGTTGATGCATCTATGGCAACTAAACGTCACTGGTGAGACAAACGTGCAACGGACAGACGGTCAGATAGATTACGTTTTGGCAGGGGAAAACTGATCAGAAAATGTAACGAAAATGTAACAGAAGTTGTAGAAATGTAGTGGAGTAGAAAGTATAATAATTGCTGCAAAATGTAACGAAGTAAAAGTAAAAAGTATGCTCTATGTATTCTACTTAAGTAAAGTAAAGATACGTGAAAAATGTACTTAAGTAAAGTAACGAAGTATTTGTACTTCGTTACATTCCACCACTGCTAATGTATATATCATGTAAGATTGCATATATCATGTAATATTTTTATTTGGATAAATTAATACTTTTATTCTGCAAGGATGCATTAAATTGATCAAAAGAGACAGCAAAGACTTTAATGTTGCTACAAAATATTTCCATTTCAAATATATGCTGTTCTTTTGAACTCTCTAATGATAACTATAATAATAGTTTTTTTGAACATCAAATCAGCATATTAGAATGATTTCTGAAGGATCACATGCTGAAAATTCAGCTTTACATCACAGGCATTATTAACATTTGAAAATATATTGAAATGGAAAACATTTATTTTAAATTGTAATAATATTTCACAAAATTATTGCTATTACTGTATACTGTAGTTAAAAAAAAAAAAAAAAACTTATTTCCAAAAGTTAAGAGAACTTTTTTAATTCTGTCAGCATAAATAAATTGGACAAATCAATTGGATAAATACAGTAAATTAAGTTTAGTTAACTAAAAGATTTTTACAGTGTATTTTTTTATCAAGTAATTGCATCCCTGCATATGAGACTTCTTCAAAAATATACAAAATGTTGAATGGTAGTGTAAGTAGGTATTGTGAATAAAAAATATGCCTGAATAAAATTCAAACAGTGTAAAATGCAAACAGTGGTGTGCAAAACAGAGGAACAGGAAAATGTAAAAAAAAAAATAAATAAAAATACAAGCATGCTAAATCAATTGATTCGTGAGTTTTTAAAGCACATTTATCAAGAGGCACCAAAAATATGTCATATTTTTCTGAGGGTTTATAAAATAATAATTTCATATACATCCGAGTAGTGAATCGTGCATCTAAATAAATGTTAAATGCTCAACGATCACTCACTTTTTATGTGCATGGAAGGAGGCGTAAGTGAAACTCTTCCCGTCATATTCGCCAAAGAACTTGCTGTCCATCAAACGGATGTGGTAAACTTCATTCCCCGAGCAACGGCCATACGTCCTCTGCCACTGTTCTGGAGAAGTCTGTCCCTCCCTGAAACCCCAAACAGAAATGCAAGCTCTAAGAAGACAACACTTCAAAAACCAGTCGGAAATTATTGTCGGATCATTTGAGTTTTCTTTATGAAATGGTTTACCCAGCAAGTTCAGGTGACCGCATAGTCAATCTCGCACTGACAAATGATCCCATAAAGTTTAATGCCATTGATCGGCTCTCCTGGTAAATCTGCTCTGACTAATTATTTGAGGCACTATTATTTGTTAGGGATCACGGAATTGAAAAGGTTAAGTGAGGAGCCATTATTCATTAGTAAATCCTTCAATAAACTAAACAGCATTTCAGGAAACACTTCTCATACATCAGTCGTCAAACGAACGAGGAAAGACATCGGTACTCACTGTCCACGCGACGTGTGCACCAGCAGTGTGACCAGTGTAGAGGTGGCTGGACACACACAGTTGAGGGCCAGCATGGCATACTTGAACTCCTCTTCACACACCACATGATCTAGAAAACAAAACATACCTACACATAATCTATCTGAGAATAATATAATATACACGTATTAATATGACGGCAAAGTGTGCTATATATATATATATATACACACACACACACACACACACACACGCACACAGTATATACAGTATACACACACACACACACACACACACACACACACACACACACACACACACACAGTAAATATGTTGTTAAATTCAGTCTCACTTTCAATATTAAACAATGATCAGGTTGAAACACTTGATGTTCTCTCAAAAATAAATGAATAAAAAAAAAATAACAACTCTATTCTTAAAATATAATAAAGCTCCAAGCACAGATGGACTTCCTGAATTCTATATACACTTCTATCGGAAACATTATGAAATTAAAATCACCTCAGTTCCACCACACTTGTGAACTTCCCTAATCTCAGAACTTGAAATAAATGAATAAATAAATAATAATAATAATAATTTCAACGTTGCCACCACATATCACTGATCAAAATGGCACCAACATAATCAGAACAGCATAAACACCCAGACTTGAATCTTATTTACTCAGACAGAATCTCAGAATCTTATTTACTGGCAGACACTCTTCAAAGAGAGACATTATCATTTTAATTTAATGCATATACAGTATCTAGGAAAACAAATCATTTTCTAAGATTTAGATGCAAAAAAAGCGATTAACAAATTAACTGGACTTTTTTAAGTGACGCTAAGAATATATAAACATTAACCATCATTACCATAATAACACTGTTTTCAGATCCCAAAAAGATCCCTTAAAAGTATATTCTTACATTTACTAAATACTGATCTTATTATCTTATTAAATACTGAACTTCTGACTAATTTGTCAAGACCATTTTCATATAAAACAAAAATACTGTACGGTTAAAAATTATTTTTTTCTCCATTCTCCATTACTGACCTTTTTTAGGGTGTTTGAATTAACACGTGGTTAATAGCACACAAAGGGGCATATTAATCCCCCTAACACTTCATCTCTTCTTCTGCTTAATAAACATATGCAAATGCGAATGCAGTGACCCGAGAGGTGAGGCAGTGCTACACTTACAAAAGTGAAAACTCATAACCATGAAAGACTTCAATGAGGATGTATGACTTGGGAGGCGGAGAGTGTAGAATCCAGAAAGATATTATTCATACAGCAAACACACACAAGCTACAACCATATATACCACAATAATTGCTAACAGAAGGCTGATAGACACACGCCCATGTCTAATTGTCTGGACAGTTTTTACATTTCACACTTTTATTGACGTGTTTTGTATTAATGAATCAAAATACATTTAAATGTTTGAAAAAGTTAAATGGAATATATAAAATGAAAATAAATTTAAAGGACATTGGTCACAAAAAAAAAATCTGAATTAGATTTGTGAAGGACGGATGAATGCTTGCTAAACTGCATATGAAATGATTTGACCTCAAGAAGGCAAAAGACTCACCTGCAAATTTGACATGGAATTTGTTCTCAGGTTTAAGAATCTGGACATATAGAGGACAGTTTGGAGCAAAGTCCTTCACAGCCCAGGCTCGCAGAATGGTTTGATGATCCTATAAAAACAGACCGCATTCTTATATGATGATGTGCAAATTTACATTCATTTCATTTTACCATTAAAGGTGAAGTTCACTTTAAAAAAAAAAAAACTTTTGCTGATAATTTACTCACCCTCATGTCATCCAAGATGTCCACGTCTTTCTTTAGTCGAAAAGAAATTAAGGTTTTTGATGAAAACATTCCAGGATTTTCTCCATATAATGGACTTCATTGGGAACCAAACGGTTCAAGGTCCAAATGAGAGTTTCAGTGCAGCTTCAAAGGGCTTTAAACGACACCAGACGACGAATAAGGGTCTTATCTACCGAAACGATCGGTCATTTAAAAAATAAATAAAAAAGTTAAAGTTTTATAAGCACAAATGCTCGCCTTGCTCTGTTCTGTGATGCACGTTCGTGATTCTCCTGTTTGAACTCGTTCATCAAAATGAACAAATCTTTTTTCGAGTCATGACTCGAAGGGTCCTGGATAAGACCCTTATTCATCGTCTGGTGTCATTTAAAGCCCTTTGAAGCTGCTCTGAAACTCTCATTTGGACCTTGAACCGTTTGGTTCCCAATGAAGTCCATTATATGGAGAAAATCCTGGAATGTTTTCATCAAAAACCTTAATTTCTTTTCGACTAAAGAAAGACGTGGACATCTTAGATGACATGGGGGTGAGTAAATTATCAGCAAAAGTTCTTTTTTTTTTAAATGAACTACGCCTTTAATAGTAGATTAAGTTCAGGAAAATTAGTTGATGTATTTGTTTATATGAAGAGAAACAATAAAAACACCATAGATAGGCAGACTAAAATTCATACAAAAGTGTCATAATGGGTAAGCCTACAATGTGATAAAACTAAAAAACAAAAAAAACAAAACTTGAACTTTGAAAGAAGTTTAATAAAGTACGAATAACAGAGGCTTCAAGTTTCTCTCTCTTTAAGATTACTTGGATTCCATTTAAGATTTCAAGTTTCTATAATGGTTCATTTAAAAAGTGAATACCGTTTTGAACCCCAAAATAATTGGGTTTCTTGTCTTGTGTCTGGGAAAATGTATTTCTTTATTGACTTTTGGCAAGGAACTCTATAAAAAGTCTGTATTTACGGCTGCGGTGCGGTCCACTTCATTTCTGCTGCTCAGGATGAAGCACGCCTCTGCATCGTCCATCCTGCAGAACACAACATCATGACACATCAATGTCACTCAGAAAGGACATTTCACTATGCTATCTTCTATCTATACCACCCATAAAGTGAATTCCACAAGAAGGACTGCACATATATGTACTGTATGAATGTGCTGGTGATGATAGGTAATTATTGCCATGTTACTCACAGTCAGTCAGTAGTGCAGGTCAATTTCACAGTATACTAGTCACTACAGCAATAAGTTCTTTCTCATTGACAAAGAGTGTTTGGCATTAACATTCTGCCGGTTTCCCCACTCCTAATGTTTTCAGGACGTGTTTAAGCTTCCAAGTTAACATAATCTTTTGAGATGCTGTCAATAGCCATAATAAATCTTTTAGCCCTTAGTTTGTAAAAACAATAAGCAAATGCAATAGGACAGATGTAATAAAATACTGTACGTAATCTAAAGTAAATACTGCTAAATTCAGCATCACAAACACTATCTATCCATGACTGTGTAAACAGATCAGACAACTTCTATTTGTAAATCCACATTGTGAATTAACAGACTCACAAATGACTTAAAATGCTAAATCACACACTCGCATAGAGTGCAAATGTAACAGCTCTGCATTTACTGGTGCATTAAATTACAGTTACAAAAAATGACCTGTTTGTGGAATGTAAAGCAAATAAAACTGTGATGAGAATAATCTCTCTGAAGCTGCAGGGAAATGATATAATGACAACAGTCATTGTGAAGCAGCAGGCAGGGAAATTATAAATCCATGTCCTGATTTTAAGAGCCCTACAAACAACAAACAGGCATAGGAAAAATCGACTATGCTGCAATAAAATATTATCGATGAACACCATGTGTAGGTATATAATCAGTTTTATAGTATAGTATTTATAGTAGTTTTGAATTGTCATTTTTGTTTTGGGAAGCAGCTGGTGTAGTTGAAGTTTAGCAGTAGGGGAAAACTGCGAAACAATTCTGAACAACAAAACCATAACTCCTTGGCGACAACTGACCTGTGCTGAAACGGCAAGTTTCATGGCACTTTAATACAAGTGCTTTAGAAATATGAGCTGCAGTGCACATTTCTGCTTTTAAAGCCTTGGGAATGCTTGATCGTATAGACTTCAATTGAGTAAATTACTGCTAGAAAACAAATCGACATTGACATTTGGACAAGTCACAGATGCTTTCGATAGTTAAAAGACAAAACGTTTAAAGGTGAAAGACATTCTGTACCGTGAGGTATTCCTATTGGCACCCACAACATGCATAATTCATCCAGCAATATGCAGCAGCAACGAACACATTTAGAAAATTAGAAAGCCTTTTTTTTCAGCACAGTTTTTTACCACAATCTCCTCACAAAGTCCTTTACTTTCCAATCTTCCAATTACAACGCAGAGATTACACAACTGGCCAGGAAACTTCAGACAGACTGAGTTTTATGAGAAATTCATGCACTGGAATATGAAGTATATTGAGACAGATTTGAATATGGTAGATTTTAAATGCAGTTACATTGCAAGAAAAGCACATATATTATCCTTAAATTTCAAGGCTGCTTTAATAAGGAACAGATGGGCTCGAGACTGGTGTCAGATTTGGCTCTGATGGAGGAGCTTGCAGGTTTACTCTTCACTTTTCCACACAGACTCATTTAGTTTCTTTGGGAGCCTGTCCAAAGCATCCATTTGGAAACAGTTTATCAGTAGGCCTACGCTAGTTTAAATTATAGAAAAGACATATTGATGCACTGTATATCACTGTTAAAATATGACATCATACTTATGACTCAAGTTTACTAACAGCTCTTTCACTCTTAGACTCTGAAAAGCCGGAAATACAAGTTGTCTTTCGCTGAGAATAATGAGATTTTGCTAATTGAATTAGCTAAACTGCTTAGCACGCCATTAGGCCCATCCTTACCGGTGAAGCATTGCACTTTATAACACGACATAAATCCGTCTGCCACAATTGCTGTTTTAAGTACCGTTCTTGCAAGTTGTACTATTGATGTCTACATTTGATAGGCAACAGGGTAATCTTGTTCAATATAAAACTGTTCAACTAAAGAACTGCACACCATATCTCCTTCTTTCCTTCAAATATATTTGGCGAATAGAACTCTTGACATACTGATGAATGCACAAGAGTTCTTGCTGACAGGCAACACGAGAAATTAAGGTCTCTGACACTATTAATTCAGAGGTAAATGCTCAAATGTTCTCAGTAATTTAGTCATAGTATTATGTATTAATATATTTAAAAAGGACTTGAAAGGAGGAAATCACTTGCAGCTGTACAGATCAATTTGCAGATGTATTAGCCTGATCTCTCTGTCATCTTAATGGCTCTCTCATAGACTTAGTCACAGAGTCAGAACCTCAACTGAACTGAACTAACTGCAAGGTGACTTTGATTTATTAAAAGTACACTTTAAGTGCAGGGTTTACATGCTTCATTTTTTTTTTCATCTTTGTTCTCGAACCTGGCTCACTAAGAGTTTTTACTATTTTTATTAAATAAAAGAGAAATACTTAGAAATACTTACATACATATACTGTTCGTTTTCTCACACAAATATGTCTTAGGCCTAGCCTGGATGCCAGCCCGAACTCCGCCCACAACATTTTTTGGACGGGAAGTTCGGTCTGGACTCAATCCATTGAGGAGAAATTATGATCGGTCCAGAAATCATCGGGCCAATCAAATTGCCAGGGCGGGCTTTACACGATGATTGACAGGTGGTCTTCAGTAACGTAATCCTCACGTCGTCAAAGAGCGCTTGTCAAAGATGAGTGCAGCTGGAGAATTGAGATGTATAGATTCCGCTGTCGCGTCTTTTGTAAAACAAATCGACAGCGCATTCATTTTAATAAACAAACAGAGAACTGCAATCAAGGCATTTGTCGATCGGAAATATATTTTTGGCGTCCTTCCTACATGATTCGGGAAAAGTGTAACTTATCAGCTGGCTCTGACGGTCGTTAAGAAGATGGGACGTAATGAAAAGCCTGTGGTCGTTGTGGTTTCCCCTTTGGTGGCACTCATGGAGAAGTAAGTAAAAGAAGTAACACTCGTTATTTAACTTCTAAAATAAATAAAGTAGGCTACGTTCTGTATTTGAAAACTGCGCTATGCAAAGGAGTTGACTTATGCGTTGCTCTGATTGGTTGGTAGGTCTACCGACTATCCAATTGAGTGCAGAGGTTTTTTTTTGTCCTGGTTCGGTTACGACACGCCTCTAAAAAAAAATTAAAGCTCAATTGAGTGGTTTCAGACTCATATTCTTTCTTGAATATGAGTATGACGAAGTCAGGCTATCTTAGGCCATCAATGTGTACTTATATTTACAAGTCATTAAATCATGTTTAATTTTGACTTCTCTGTGCATGCTCTTTGAGGTGGACCCATGGTTGGACCCCATATACCTCCATTATATGACTGACAGACAAGAACAGTTTGACCTAAAATATCAAAATTGAAAATACTGCGGAAACAAAGACAACTACATCTTGGATGCCCTCGAGGTAAGCCAAAACATATCAAAAATTAATTTCAAAGTGAACTATCCCTTTAAGCAGTAATTAGGAGTTTATTGAGGCACAGGTCATAGTTAATAATGACAATTGGACCATAACCTAAAGTGTGACCAAATGAACAACCTACTTGGCCCTCATCAGATCTTGGTCCTTCAGCGCAGAGCCTTGGAGGTAGATGACCCGTTGAGACCACAGCGGGATCTGCAGAATACGCCGAACCTGGAGGTCCATCTCCGTGGGACAGAGTATCACCACATAATAATCCTAGACATTTGAGAAATGTTAATACCACCATCACACACTAAGCTAGCTTGGCATGTTTGCAATAGACAGAACTTTAATAAACAGTCACATATAGAGGTTTATGCATGTACCTGTAGTCTCGGGTGGGCATAGAACTCATTGAGGAAATCCATGAGCAAGTCTATTTTGAGTGAAGTGACACAGAGAACCACATGTTTCTCTGTCTGAGCACGGTGTCTGCTGTAGTTTCCACCTGACTTCTGCCTCTCCATCCAAAGATACGCCAACTCCTCAAACTGGTGTTGAAATAAGAGACAGAAAGCAAGTACTGTGTAAATGCAGTACACTTTTACTAGTACCACTTATTTCTGCTTTAATCATCTAAAAAATTAAAAACAAAAAAGTGCTCAGCGAGGTTCTATCCATTTAGCTGTGTAAATGTACTCATAAATAAGCAGTAATTAGGACAAATACAGAATCTGTAGCTGATTGTGCTGTTTGTGGCACCTGTAATGGCAGCACCACCAGAGCCACACAGATCATGATGACCACCAGTAGCTGAGAGGGCCAGATTTTGGGTGTGACGTCTCCATAACCAACAGTCGAGAAGGTGACGATGCAGAAATATAAAGAGTCGAAGAGGGTGAGACTCTTTCCTGCCCGCTCGAGATGCTGAATCCCACAAGCCCTAAAGAGCATTACAAAACTTTTCAGGAAACAATTTCAAAAATATACATTACTTAAAATAAATTTGAGACTTTATAGTTGGAAAGACATTCCATGAATAGAATTCAGCAGAGCTGCTCAGTCACGATGTCAATTTGTAAGCTTGCCCAGAAGGCCATTTCACCATGGGCTCCCTCGGGAATTTCGAATGGGTTTTTAAAATAGCGGTTTTCAATTTGAGTAAAATGAGGTCTGCGGTTTGCATTATTTCAAGAGCCTTTCCCATTTTGTTCTACAAAACAAATTGACACAGAGTCATACGTCAAAAAGGGGATTTTAAAAACCAATTGAATTAAGGATTAAACGTTTTCTGATTCATCATGTAAACTCACATTGAGTTGTAGTCCTTAAGAACTTTATTGACATGTCCCTTTATATTGGTAAAAGGGAGTCAAATATATATGCAAATATATGCTAATACAGAATAAAACATATGAGGATAATAACATGATGAGGTAAATTAAAGACCTGTAAAAGACACTTTGTTGAAAAGCAACAGAATTTGTCTTCAAATTTTAAGAGTTCCCATCATTTCCTATGCACTCAAAAAGAATGTTGGAACAGCTGGGTTCAAAAATAGGCCTAACATTTGCATTCTCCATCGTTAAAGTGTTTTATTTAAACATAAAAGTATATATGTTCAGACAGACTTATATAATTAAATACAAACCATTATATTTTACTGACATTTTATTTACACTTTAAAATAAGTTATTTTATTTTAAAATATTTTCAAAAGTAATATTCAGTAGCCATTAATCCAGTCTTCAGTGTCACAAGATCCTTCAGAAATAATTCAAATATTATCAATGTTTAAAACAGTTCTGCTCCTTAAGACTTTTATGGAAAATGTAAAACATGTCGATTAATTTTGGGATTCTTTTGATTCTGTTTTTATGTATATTTATGTATGTATATCATATAATTGACTATTTTGCAATAAATTATCATGTAATTCATGTGCTTGGTGACCCACATTGTATTTTAAAAGATGTTCATTTCACAGTCTTGCCCCTTTGTCTTTTTCTCAGGCCTTTTGCTTAAAACAAAGTTTGTGATATTGTGATTCATCTCAGAGCTGGATACTTTATGGCTTACGTCTCTTTACGAAAGAGACTTTGTAAATTCCGAAAAAAGATTCAGAACCCAGACTTCTGAAAAAGGGGAGCTATGTCTGTTGTGCTATATGAAATACTCAGTAAATTTCGTTCAATATTCCTAAAAAAATTGAATCATCTTGCTTTGACACTATTTAAAAAAATGGGTAATTTGAATTAACTGATATACATTATTGATCAGGAGTGACTGTTTCAGATCTACATAATTTGATACAAGCCCGTAAATGGTTGAAGCCCCATCAGGGATATCAGAGATCAAAGAGCTTTACCCAGTGAAGACCAGACAGAGCAGTGTACAGATCAGAATGAGGACCTGGTTGAACATGGCAGAGTGTGTGCGCTGAATGGCACGATGGAGATCATTCTAGAAAGTAACAGAGATAAGTGAGAGAGATCTCTTTTGTCAAGAGACTAAGCAAAGACAAGAATACAAGAATAACACACACACAATGCAGGCATCTGTGAAAGCCCAGTTCTGAAAAAAAGTCTGCCTATTTAAGAGCCTACTTTAAAAAGAACTTATTTTCCAGGTGTAGTGCTTAGTCAAGTGTAGTCTAGTGCTCCTCACACAATTAAATATTCTATTCCTATATTCTAATATTTCTGACCGTAATGTGAATGCTATTACCTGTACTGCTCAGCTATTTGAGATATAGGGCTCTATCTTGCACCCAGGGCAAAATACTTTATATTTTGCTCTGATATTTTGCTCAAAATACTTTATATGTTGCTCGTATGTCTCGTTTGTATTTTGCACCCGCAGACGCACATCAGTAAACTAAGAAATGAGTGCTCTCTGGGCGGTACAGAGCAAAAAAGGAGGCGCGTTACGGCATAAACATTCACTAATGCTTTTTTGCAATTCCAGAAAACAATTACGCCACTGACCAGAAAAAAAACTAGTCTAAAGTCAGTGGCGCATTGCGCGTACGTTCAGATGCTATTTTAAGCGAGAATGCATGATTCTCTCATCTACACAGATGCATGTTACTTTTTGCAAATGATACATTATTGTAAGGAAAAATATTAAGACACGAAGGAAACATGGACACGCCTGTTGGCCAACAGTGATGTCAAAAAATGATGGCTTATAGATATAAATCTGGGTGTTGTTTCTGCTCCACAACATTTTGTTTGTCATGTTTTGGTGTGGGATGAAGAGGGTTCATTTTTAGAAATTATTTAATTAAAAATTATTTAATTTATCTTCAGTGTGTATTAGCCAATCAGGTGTCTTGACGTGAATCACGCGATTACTGTTTTTTAGTAATCGCGTGATTCGCGTCAAGACACTTGATTGCTAATCATAACGTTAGTCTATATCAATATCATGCTATATCAATATAATTAGTTAGTAATGTCTCAAAAGAGAATTTTTGATTTTTTTCAATCCAACCCCCAAAACCCGAGGACGAGGACTAGCAAGAATTCTCACTGACTCTTCATCCAGACAAGAGGTAACGTTACAGCCCCTATACGCCTGAGCAAGCGTGCGTTTCGAGTGCATAGCTGTCAACATTGAAAATGAGGGAGATTTCACGGAATCCATCCCCAAAATAAGGGATTTTTTTTACACGATTCTTACCCACAAACTTATAAAATAAAGCACTAATCATTAAAATCTAAAGAGTTTATAACTAGCCTATGTGTGAGAGAGAAAAAGACAGTGTATGTGTGTGTGTGTGTGTGTGTGTATGCAAGAGAAAGAGACCGTGTGTCATTTAAAAAAACAAAAATATCATAGAGAATGTTTAAATAGTAATATCAGATTATGGGGGAAACCGAGGTGGAGAGTAGTGCGATCGGAGGCTGCTTCTGCTGGAACTAGGGACTTTAAGCAACAGCCTCTGGTGGAACGGCAACGGCAACTGGCGTTCTATTGCGCGACATTAACTGCTACTTCTTGACGTTCTACTGTAACCGTCTACTACGGGAGAACAGCTGATTTGCCGTAGTCGTTACTACGTGACAGATTAAGACAGTTAACGTTAATGTTATGTTTTAGGTTTTGTGGCATTGAAATCGTTTCTGTATATCATTAAGTGCTAAACTCAACCCTTATCTTTCTTTTTAAAATCACTTTCTTTTTGTAATTTGTCTGATGATTAAATTATTCTCTATGCCGTGCTCTTTACTGTTGCTTAGTGACTTTTGCGCTCTTTAGCTATGGCAGTTAACTGTTTATTTTCGGCTGCCGTCGCCGTTCTATCAACAGCTGTTGCTTAAAGTGCGCGCTGACGTGGAGTAAGTTAAAGCCTTTAAGCTTTATACTCGACTATGACAACTCGACCGACAAGACCTCGTGCTTGGCTCTGTGCACAGCTTTATTGTAACAGCGCACGCAGCGCCGCATCAAACTACTTCGACTTCAACGACCCCCGACCCTAACAACCCCAAACCGTCATCAGCCCCCTCCGTCATCAGCACCCCCTACCAAAAATGACTTCCGCGTCTCTGGAAGGAAATCACTGTTGTGTCCATGACGATGGGAAAAATAGGCATAAAGCTTACACATTTACCCAAATTATTACATGCATGTTTAACCAAAGCTAATTTGGGTGAGTTTGTCCCATCCGATTGTGAAGCGCGCCTAGTAAAAATGAAGAGTTTGGTTCCAAAACGCTATAAATCCATTTTGATGAATTTGAGTAAAACTGTGTTTTCTTTAGCAAGAAAATGGGAAGATGAAAAACACTATTTTCAGTTTCAAATTTTCACATAGCATTTGTAGGTTATAATATCAATAAAAAATTAAATCCATGTTTTGATTTTCAAAGATTTATTATAAAAACAGATTATTTTTTCCCTAAAATGCAATAAATCCATTTACTTATTTTTTTCAAAATGCAATTAATCAAAAAACTTTTATACACATTGAATTTCTTGTGTAATCCTATAAATCCATTGCTTTAATATAACAATATTCTGTAACACTTTAAGGGTACAGGTCATGAATTATCATGAATTCACGGATAAAATGAATCATGCATGAATTATGCATTCATTCATTCATTCATTCATTCATTATTTTCATCAGGAACTAACAACGTTGTTTTTAACAGTTCAACGTTTTTCATTCATGACTTCATGGAAGAACAACACCTTAATTAAAACATTAACTAAGATGAGCACATCATCATGAATTATGATTTATTAAGCATGATCTGACGTTACTTCTGCATATCGCTGTTGTCAACCTTGGGATGTCGCCGCTGAGCTTTTTTTGACGGCGATCAGCTGTAAAATGGCTTGGTCCAGCTCGGTTTTCGTTGACTTTTAATAAAACAACTGAACGTTTTTCAAAAGATCCCTGGGGTCAGTGTGTCATCGTGACAGAAGTTTGATGCTGTCGTGTGAGAACAAGCAACAGCCGGCATTTCCGTTACTGTTTACATTGCGTGAATGGTGCGTTGTGATCGGTTAAGCGGATATGTTGCATTTTGCAGAAAAGGGAGACTGGCGTTTGTCGCGGTTTGGAAAGAAAGGGAGAAAACATTACATAATAACACGGCGGATATCGCATTTTACGTCAAATTAAACATTGTTTTGTATCTGGTCGGTATTGAAAAGTCCGATTTTTGCAGTAACTCATTTTTTTTTAAAAATGGCGTTTATCGCGTTTTGGAACCAAACTCTTCAAATGGAACAAGCCATGGAACAATTAAGCGCACGAGGGTGGGATCCATTGCTTTCAAAGCTAGCTTGCTATTGCTAGTCTCTCCGAGATTGCCTACCCTACCTTTAATTACAGCGCCATCAGGACTTAAATAGCTCCTTTATTTAGTTTGGTAATTAAAAAAAAAACATTGGGAAATTTTAGGAAAGAATGGGTTTAAAACACACAAATCTTCAAGGCAGTGTCACATTTTAGTGGTTGTAGGCATTCTCTTTTACTAATATCTTTACTTAAAGCATTTATTAAAGGACATTCCCCCTGCCAGGTTTTCTCTGGCCATTTGACCTGACCATCTGGCAGGGAAGGGAATGCTGGCACCCTCTCAGATTTTGCCCATTGATGATGCATTTTCATTTGTCAAGTGCATAAGCAAGTGAAGTAAAGCATCACAACACAGCAATATCCTCAAACAACACCGATGTTGTTATTCTGCTAAGACACCTAATAAGATGTCCTGCAGGCATGTAAATGCACTACACAGCTGCACAGGCTACTTACAATCATGTTCTCCAGCGCTGATTTGGCAAGCCAGCAATTAAGAAACACAGGAACAAATATGTTTCTTAGCGGATGCCAAAAGATCTACAAAAAATAAAAATAATAATTATAGTAATTATAATACAAAAGCTGTGTGCCTTTCCATAGCTTTTACATCTGTAATGCCATTAGCACAAAATAAATAAACAACTAATGTTTCCCAAGGACTGCAGTTAAAAAAATTGTTACATTTAAGTTATTATTATTCCTTGACGACTGACTTTCAGGTATCAATGGCTCCTTATATAATTACACTCAATCACAACAATATAACAGAGCTCAACAATTATCAACAAGGCAGCAACCTGATATGTTTTTCTGTGTCCACCAGAACCTTCATTACTTACTGTAATTATAAATGGCACTGTATTGATCATCTCAATGATGAAGGAGATTTGGAAAATTTGCTCCCAAATGTTCCCCTAGAAATGAAATAAATATAAGTTACACTGCTGAAGAATCAAAGAGTACTAAAAATGGACATTAAAAAAAATCAGAACACAAAACTGTCTGCATACTAATTCAAATACACTGTAAAAAACTATTTTCATGATTTGTAATCACAATCTTTGTGAACTTAAAATTTTAAGGCAACCAGGTTACTTATTTTTTTAAGTTAAACCAACAATATTTTTAACAATGTACTGCAAATCTCTCATAAACAGTATTTGACAAATTGAATTAGTGCATCCCAAATTACAGTGTGATAATAGTCGACTGTACTTGTATTGTAAATAGTTTGCTTTGTTTGGATTTTAATGTAGTTTAATAGCATGTCAGTTTATATGTGAAGTGTGTACAAGTTGTCTTATATCCCAATATTACTGTATGCGCAGAGACAACTATGTATATATCAGACACCTATTGACTTCCCAGAAAAGTGTATGCAGCCTAAGCATAATATACATTACTGTAAGTGGTCAAACTGGGATGCAGCCTTTAATTACAACAAAGATTACTTTCATCGCCCAACAACAGAAAAAAGCCTTTTCTTGATAAATCAATGAAGAAATAGAAAAACAGGTTAGAGAAGTTTTTTTCTGTTAAAAGAGAAGAACACTTCCCATTATAGGGGAACTGAACTAAAGAAACAAAGTGACCCTCTAGCAGCACAAGAGGAGCTGAAATGGTCAGAATGAATTTAAATCAGTGGTTAGAAAGCTCACAAGGGCAGAATAATAATGACAATAATCTTACCTTATAGCTGAGATACACCAGGAGCATTGCTTGCAAGAAGCTAATTAAGGCCACTGTCACCTGTGGTGCAGGAAACATAATCATAATTTTGATTAGCAGAGAATCAATATCAGAGTCTAATGAGAAATGACTCTTATCACACTTGCTTTGGAATTATTTTGCTGGAGGAGTCTAATATTTATATTTTTTTTTTTTCGAATATATAAATATAACTTAAAGGGTACCTATTATGGATTTTTGAAAATTGCCCTTCATGTAGTGTTTAACATAGATCTAAGTGAACGAAAACATCCTGCAAAGTTTTAAACATGAAAGTTCATCGTATACAAAGTTATTGTCTCTCAAAAGTAAGAGTCGACTCTGAGTCGCTGATATGAATCGTTCGAAGAACGATGCTTTTCCTTTGTCTGGTTGACGTCAACTTGACAAGTTATTTGAATAAGAAACGCCCACTTATTGCGCTCGGAGACGCCAGGGAAAACCGGAGCTCCAGGGGTGGCGGGCAAATCTGAAACTGGCCCAGGACGGGCCACCCTGCCTGGGCTGGCCAGGGAGGTCTGAGAGCATGGAGGTTTGGAACCACCGCACCTTTTTGGACTCTGTTGTTTTTCGAGATCTGGGCTTCGGAAAACAATCATGTCGACGAGACGCTGTGTTTTGAAGTGCGACGCAAAAAACGAATTTTTTTCACCTGCCAAGTGAGGAGTATTTGAAGACTAAGTGGCTGCAGTTCATATATACAAGTACTGCTATACCACACAAGTATAGCCCAAACCTTGTTCTGTGTTCGCGTCATTTTGAAGATGATTGCTTCACAAACCTAAACGCTATAAAGTATGGATTCGCGAGCCGGCTCTATCCTAACGATAGCAATTTGCACGTTTCTGATGTTCGCTACAACCAAAACTGTTTTGCACTATCATGTCACTTGCAGACTTAATTTTTAACTGTCTATTTATTGTCCATACATAGTTATAGCATATATTTAACTTGAGTCTTGGTTTAACTACATGTTTAATTTATGTAAATTTTTGTTTCTTTGTCTGTCTTCACCGTGGGATAGTGGGAAACGTAATTTCGATTGCTTGTATGTCCTGAGCATGTGAAAAATCGACAATAAAGCTGACTAATGACTAATGACTAATGACTAATATTAGGAACATTTTAAATGCCATAATAGGTACCCTTTAATAATATTAACTTCTTGTTTATTGAACTGATGTATAAAACCAAGTTATACCCACAGTAGGCTAGTGATAAGGCTTTTCTGATTCTGATTCTAAACCCCTTTTTTAAACGAATATATTACATATGTACTTAAAAGTATGAGAATTAAGAATTTATTTTTAAGGTTTGTTTTACAATGTAAAAATGTTCTTTAAAGGGGACCTATTATGCAAAATTCACTTTAACATGGTGTTTGAATGTAAATGTGTGCCGACAACCACAATATAATGGTAAAAATCCAGCCACTTCTCTTTTTGTAATCCCCATAATTAGCCGTTTGCAGATTCTAGCATATGTGACGTCAAATATGCTTAGGCGGACTTTGCCCTATTATTATTACCCCGCTCTGAGTGAGCTGCACACAGTCCGCCAAGTTTGTCTCCTCACCAGAGCATTTTACAGCAGCAATCAAGTAAGAAATGTGTTCTTATTAAAGCTACTAAAGTTAATTCAATCAAGACCATTGAGTGATTTTCTGTTTGTTTGTTTTTTTGTTCATATTACTGTAACAGCATACTGTATAACGGCACTGTATATTATGCTGCTTTCTCTCTAATACACAGATATAAAATACACATGCAATTTCTTCACTGTGTACTTGACAGTTTAAGGTCAATAACCATGAAAGAGAATGACACCCAGCTTTCTGTGTGGGTGCTTTGGGTGTGTGCACTGATTTGGGTGTGTTTGGACTGATATATGAGTTCTGAATTTAGATTTACCCACAGCTGTTTTTCAAATGTACATAACAGATTTATGATAAAATATTTAAGTCTCCCAGTCACTGACTTGTTTATTTATAACCCCCTGTCGATATTTCTTTTAGATAAAACCAGATTAAAAACTGTTTGAGCAATGTGTAGGAATCCTGTAATCAGTCACACAAAACACATTCAAATAAAGATGTTTAAAGATTAATTATTCATTTTTTTCGCTACTATTTATTCTGTTTTCTGAAAAAAAATATTTCCAATCTATGATGTAATGAATAAAACAAATTATATAGTTACCCCAATTTGTGTTGTTCTCTTATTCAAATTATGATATAACTAAACAAATGCATAATTAATTAGGTGGAACTGTGCGCTTGAATTTGTTGTTGCATCATACATGTAGTGCAGTGAATTACTATTCCTCTTTATTGTCTATTTAGGGTATTTTAGTAATTACATAATATGTTACCTTAATATGTGATAAATGACATTTTATCATAATATTACACCACCCAAATATGTATTTATTTCCCTCTAATTCCAGTTGTCATTGCAGGTTGGTTTAGACAACATTCACCTTTAAGAAAAGTGATTAGTGTAGCTTGCTTAAAATAGTCTTGAATGTAAAACAATGGGACAAAAACATAGTTGATGACTAAAATTAATCATTTCATGACTCTAGTCTAGACATTACATTGTTACAGTAAGACGGGTATAATACAGTGACATATATGGGTTTTTTTTCGCCATATAAAAACAGTAAACAGTTTTACTTTTTCTAGTGTTAAAAAGCATGGCAGAGCATCCGAGGCACGAGCTGTACAGGCTCCGTCCTCTTCTGAAAAACGACGGGGAGCAGCAACACATTTGTATTTAAAGATACATACACGAAAACAGCATTGTCTACCCTTCCATTTAAAAATGGCCATTTTGGTATAATACTGTGTTATATAATAAATAATAAATGATTTACTGTAAATTATAATACAGTTTTTCTCAGTCGCTTTGGTGCATTTCTCACATCACTATTTACATTTGCACAACAGTTAGTTCAACCTCCACAACATTTAATCATTTGTGCACATCATAGTAGCAGTTTCTCATTCCTTCCAACAAATTGCAAATGTTTTTGGACATGCATCAATTGCTTTCATACAACTCTCTGCTGTTTTATAACATTATCATTTGCTTATGTCATATCAGTCCAAATTAACTATACTTGTGAATGCTGAATAGTCATTCCATATAAAACTAATAGTCCTCATTTCATTGCTTGAGTCATCAAATACAAAAATGTTGAACTAGTTGTCAAAATCCGTCAAGCAAATTTTACATTTTTTTTTAATCTTTTAAAAAACTTTTTTTTTTATCCTAATTTGAACAATTTCTCACTGGTGAACCTTAGCTTTCACTGATGACAAGAGATGTGCATGAATGATTTACAGTATATGTATGTTGTATGTTCAGTTCCAATATGTACTGATATTGTTTACAGTTGTGCACTGATCTACCCAAAGGGAGTTTATGTTTGTTGTAAATAAGGGTGTATTTTTTCTTTTGCACAATGCTCTGAACAAATTAGAATTGCAAAGACCATGCAGTAAAACATGTGAAACATACATATTCAGTGTCTTGTACTCAATTACTGTACTTCAGTAAATACAGTAATGTGAAACTTTACTGTAGTTTTCAAATGGCTGTGCAAATAGTTTATAGGACTGTCTTGAGCATTTTCAGGTAGTGTCACCAAGATCTGAATTTTTTTGCATTGTCAAACACTTACAGAGTAAACTGTCATAATGAAAACATGACAAAGCCATTTGACTATCTTGTTCATAAACACTGGTGTTAGGACTTTTCATCTTGACGACACTGACACTTTCAATGACATGAATACTTGCTTTTGAGGAATGAGTTATCCATTTTGAGCAAGTGACACACTTTTGCATGCTATCAACTAAGTTTTGCAGTTTGTACTAATTGTTTTGAGAACTGCATTAACTGTTTTGCAAATGTAAATAGTGATGTGAGAAATGCACCAAAGCGACAGAGAAAAACTGTAAATGATCTGTGGGGTATTTTACATAAGCTGAGCCTTTACATATGCATTCTGGGGACTGAGATTTATATTACATCTCACTTCAAAGTCACACTGTAAAATTATTTTGGTTCCAACTGGAACCTTTATTTTTAAGAGTTTGGTATGTATATATATATATATATATATATATATATATATATATATATATATATATATATATATATATATATATGTAGATAGATAGATAGATAGATAGATAGATAGATAGATAGATAGATAGATAGATAGATAGATAGATAGATAGATAGATAGATAGATAGATAGATAGATAGATAGATAGATAGATAGATAGATAGATAAATAAATAAATAAATAAATAAATAAATAAATAAATAAATAAATAAATAAATAAATAAATAAATAAATAAAAATCTCAATCTACCTGTATTGCCCATACAGGAACTCTCCTATTCACCCAAAATATTAACTCCCTTCAAGAAAGACAGCACAAGAAACACAAACAGATAATTAGAGAAAATATTCAAGAACAAACATACTGTAATTTGATTTGTGATCTGTCATACAATTTACAGAGTTAAACTCACCAGTTTATTTGCGGGGGATCTGTGGTCAGGTTTGTTGTGTAGTTTGCACAGGCTTTGCTGCAAAGGGAATCTGTGATGTTTGTGCAGTGTTTCCTATAATCACGATAACAGGCAGTTAGTACACAACAACCATAAAAGTGAAAGACATCAGGGTTGAATAGCTGAGGGATACATAACAGCGTAAGATTGCCTCTCTCTTATTTGAGTGCTGCTTGTAGGGCTCCCTCTCCTCTCCCACTGAACTTGCACACAAGTTCACACGGCTCTCTCTTTCTTTCACCTACTAACACACACACAAACTGTGCCTCACTGTGTCTCTTAATGTTTTCTGGTGCTTGCATTGAGACGACTCTAATGGACGCTTCAGACAAAGTAGTCTTGGGTTTATCCTGAGAGCAATTTAAACAAAGCTTTTGAGATGTACTGTAATGTGTTTTGTTTCGGTGAGCTGGTGTTGTTGTTTCATGGAAGAGTTGAAAAAAAATCATTATACAACAGTTAGTTCAGGTCCTCTAAGATGATTGGACATGCAGTGTTCAAAGATTGCTGATATTTTGCGTGACATAAGTTGTTTGTATGATTCTGCTCCTCTGTGTTAACAAGGTTCCACAGTATGTGAATGGAAACGAGATTGTCTTTTTTGCAAGGGTAATTTTTTTAAAAGTCAGAAGGTCTGTTTTTTCTCGCTCCAGGATCACACAGAGTGGGTTCTTTCAAAAAATTAATTGGTATCTCACTATGGGAAACGCCTCAGGCTTTATAAACTATGGAAGTACCAATTACACCATGTCTCAATTCACGTCACGTTACACCATGGAGGGGATTCATGGGGGATATCGTGGATGCAGAGTAAATGATGAGGAGAATGAGATGTTAGCTCGCCTCCTCTGTGATGAGCTGGATAATAAGGAGGATGACGCCAAGCATCCAGGCCTATGAGCATGCCAAGTGGCGATTAAGCATCGACGGTGGTGGATTGTGACCTAGTGGAGGTTTGTAAACATGCTGCAGCTAAGCTTAACATTGTTTGAGCAGGAAATCCTGGGGACCAGGGACTTTAACGGGATATTTATGGGAAAAACTCCCTTCTCACCAAGGGCTACTCTTCAATTGATATGAGAGATGGAGTAGCTTGGGCTCTCTAACCCTCCCACTATCAAACAATCAGTAGCTCACTATCTGCATCCAAACAGGCAGAACACTCTCTCATCTACCAGTCCCTCCCTCCACTGGGAAATGTAAAGCTTCACTGCTTCCATGTACCAGAAGATGTATAAATCATATGTGCTATCTGTGCGGACACTTAAAGGGATACTCCACTTTTTTTGGAAATACACTCATTTTACAACTCCCCCAGAGTTAAACTGTTGAGTTTTACCTTTTTTGAATCCATTCAGCCGATCTCCGGTTCTGGCGGTACCACTTTTAGCATACAGTAGCTTCAATACATCATTGAAGTGCACAAGACCATTAGCATTTCTCCCAAAAAAATTACCAAAGTGTTTCGATATTTTTCCTATTTAAGACTTGACTCTTCTATAGTTACATCGTGCACCAAGACAGACGGAAAATGTAGTTGCGATTTTCTAGGCTGATATGGCTAGGAACAATACTCTCATTCCTGCGTAAAAATCAAGAAACTTTACTACCGTACCATGAGTGCAGCGGGCACGATGATTACACAAATGATACATTTTCCGCCTGTCTTAGTGCACGATGTAACTACTGTGTAGAAAAGGCAAGTTTTAAATAGAAAAATATATCGAAACACTTTGGTAATTTTTTTGGGAGAAATGCTAATGGTCTTGTGCACTTCAATGATGTATGCTAAGCTATGCTAAAAGTGGTACTGCCAGAACTGGAGATCTACTGAATGGATTCAAAAAAGGGAAAACTCAACAGTTTAACTCTGGGGGAGTTGTAAAATGAGCCTATTTCCAAAAAAAGTGGAGTATCCCTTTAAGGCAACTTCTTTGTTGATGGCCATTCAAGCCAAGCTATTGGAGGAGCTGGAAGCTCAGCTGGACTCCAGCAATTCAAACTTTGTGAATATAATGGCGCTTTTCCACTGCTGGTAAGGCTCAGTACGGCTCAGTACTGTTCGGCTCGGTGCGGCACGGCTCGCTTCGCTTTTCCACTGCATTGTATGACTCGGCTCGGTTCGCTTTAGCTCGGTTTGCTTTTCTGCTGCAGTTAGTACCGCTTCAAAGTGGGATTATGGTGTGACCGTTATAGTTTATCTGCTCCTCGGCAACCAACGAGAGGAATGTCTGCACTTCATCCACTGACCACGATTCAGCTATTTATTTTTTGGAACTTTTCTTCTTTCTTTCTTTCTTCAAGCAAGTCAAGCAAGTAATTTTGAAACGAGTTCTACAGCGGTGGCTGTAACTGACTATTTAAATCTAGCAGGTTGGTTTGATGTCACACAAATACAATGACACTGGTACACTCTAAAAAATGCTGGGTTGTTTTAACCCAACTTTGGGTCAAATATGGACAAACCCGAAATGTTGGGTTAAAAATGTAATGTAAAAATTTAACCCAACTGCTGGGTTAGTCCATATTTGACCCAAAGTTGGGTTAAAACAACCCAGCATTTTTTAGAGTGTAGTGATGATTCTGTCTGACCAATCAGGGGATCTGCAGTGTATTCATGTCACATTTTAGTATCGGTACGCTAACAGAGGAACCTCAACAGAGGTGGTACCATTTAAAGCGAGTCAAAGCTAGCTGTACCATACCGTACCATGCAGTGGAAAAGCACCACAAGTGTGCCATACTGAACCGTACCGTACCATGCAGTGGAAAAGTGCCATAACAGACCTCAGCCTAAGCATCTCACATGGTGTGGTACGGCTTGATATGGCTCTTGGGGTGATATCAGAATACGTGAATAGCAGATCAGTAAACGAGCGCTGCTTTATAAACTTTATATAAATATGCAGTGAGCCTGAAACAATATCTGCTGTTTTTAAAGGGATTTGGTCAGGACAACATGATACTGGTGGCATATATAAATAAACATGTTCGTTGACACCTCATAATGTAGCCCACAAGCTGATTGTCTGAAGCACTGTTCACTTCAGCTCGCTTAGTACGACACACGTCCCAGGAGTCCTGAATGTAAGAACAGATCTCCTTTCAAAGGGCCATCCGTTATACAGAGAATGGGCACTTCAACCCACAAGTGGTAGATCACATTTGCAAGAGGTATTGCAAGGCTGCTGTAGATCTGTTCACCTCACAGGCAAACACAAAGATCCACTGTATTTCTCTCTCAAGGCAAAAATGCACATTTGAGGGTGGATGTGGCACATATGTGGCCAAACGTATTGCTACTGTGTGTGCATCCCCACCGCTTAGTCAAATATCAATCACCCTGAACAGTGGAGTAAGAGAAAACGGATTCGCTCAGTTTCTGATGACCCTAGTTGGCCTGGGAAGGCTGTGGTTGGCAGAGATTGTTCAGCTCCTTCAGGGAGAGCCACTCCAATTGTGCCGGGACCTGCTGTCATAAGCGAGTGGGCATATATTTCACCCCCACTCGGAATGGGTCAATCTTTCACTGGTTTGACCAGTGAGGAGTTAAATTTGAATGTGCTTGGGCTTCCCCAGGAAGCTATAAACACTATCCAGAGTGCTATATCCCCTTCAAATTAAATATTAATTTTCAGTGTGCATTTTCTACTATTAAACTTTCTATCTGGCTGCTATTTTGGCTTGCCATGTAGGTTTCGAAGGAGCTTCGGTGGGACAACATCCTCTTATATGGCGTTTTATGAAGAGCAGTTGATCAAGAGATGAAGAGAAGTGGAAATTGCTCACTTCGTGTCCTGTATGAGCATTACGGTATTATGAAACTGTGACATGGCCGTTAGGAAGAATGATCAGTTATTCGTTTCGTGGGAAACTCAACGTACGGGTAAGCCATTCTTCTCGCAGCACCTTTCCCATTGGATGGTGGAAACGATTAAATTCACCAATACATCTATTGGTCTTTTTTCTCCAATGGGCTTAAGGGCCCATTCTATGAGAGGTATGGCTAGCTCATGGGCATTGTTTAAGGGGGTTTGATAGGAGATATTTGTGGAACTAAGCAGGGCTTCCTTACTCATTTATCATATTTTACTGTCTGGATGTCACTACGCCTAATATGGCTCATGCGGTTGTTGAAGTTGGCTCTTTGGAGATATGAGAGGTTATCTTTCTTTTTTGCCAGGTCTGTTCAGCGGCTATGGAAAGCCTGTGCATTGGCCATATCATTTCCATAGTGAGGTACCGAGATTGTTTGAAAGAAAATGTTAGGTTATTCGTCAGGTTAACACAGTCTCATCCCAAGACGTCATATAACTGATGTCTTGGGACGTCTTTTGACCATACGTCAACATCCGCCTTTTTAGGGTACCCTTAAAAGTCGGTTACATGACGATCCCGGGCTGTCATACAACTGACGCTTTACCTTTAACGTCGGTTAGGTGACGGGGTAGGTTTAGGTCTGGGGTAGGGTTAGGATCCGATAACGTCATCTAACCGACGTTTAAGGGTACCCTAAAAGGCGGATGTTGACGTATGGTCAAAAGATGTCCCAAGACGTCAGTTATATAGCATCCCTACTCGCATAACACTGGGGAAGAGCAGCCGTTTTTGGGATCACAAGCAGTATATATAGGGAGGGGGTGGGCTCCTTGTCATGCGCTTTGTCTGCCTTTTAGACAGACATAGTGTAAAGTGGTACAAAGATGTGGTGCTTCCATAGTCTATCACGCCTGATGTATTTATTTCCCATAGTGAGATACCAAGCTCTGTTCTCTGAGAACCTAATGATTTCCCTCACCAGTGAGGATGACGTGGAGCTGGACCAAGCTGAACAAAAGCAATTTATACACAAACAAGAGTGCAGTCGTAAAAAAAAGAAAGCTCCCACTTTATATTAGGTGTCTTTAACTAGTGTCTTTAACTACTACGTACTAGCATTTAAATTGATCATTTGACACAGTGCATTTATTGTGTACATAAATGATTTTACATTGTACTTGTATTATAAAACAAAACACCTGCATGTAGTTACAGATGCCTTCCCTTACATCTTAACCCACCCTTAAACCTACCCATACCATACACCAAACCTGTCCCTATCCCATTTCAAAAGCAGAAAAAGTGTTTTGCAGTACAATATGAGTACAATAAGTGCATTGTACTCATTTTTTGGTGTAAGTACATAGTTAACAACACCTTATTTAAAGCGTGACCAAAAATCTATTTCAAATGAATTCTTAATACTTTCTATTCATCAGGGAATCCTGATTTTTTTTTTAAATCAAGGTTTCCACAAAAATATTAATCAGCACAACAGTTTTCAACACTTGATAGCAAGAAGACTTTTTCTTGAGCATCAAATGAGCATATCAGAATCAAATCTGATTTAAAATTCAGCTTTGCCATCACAGGAATAAATTATGTTTTACAAAAATATTCAAAAAGAATTTAAAATAATTTGTACTGCATTTTTGATTAAACAAATGCAGCATTGATGTGCATAAGAGACTTCTTTAAAAAAAAATGTAAAAATCAAAAATTTGAATGGTAGTGTACATGTAAGTAAAAGATGGCAGAATTTTCATATTTGGGTATATTATCCTTTTAAGTAGTTAATGTTTACTCACCGTGCACATGTGACCTGGTTAGTTGGATCATCTAGTGAGACTCTGATTATATAGAGCAGACATGTTAACAACTTCAAGGAGAGGTTGAAGAGGCGTATTCTGAGACCTGCAAGTAAATTGTACAATGGAGATTCATACCATATAAAACACATCTGGAAAATGTATTAATAATTCAGCAGTCTGGCAAAGCTGCAAACTTAAAGTGCCTTCATAAATCCAAACAAAAGAGTTAAAACAGTCACCTTCTCTGTTAGTGATATTGAAATCCATAAACATTGTTTATGCTTGCAGTAATGGATTTTGCTTTGTTGGTTTCTCAGTGGTTGTAAATGTCTCAAGATTTTACTTACTTGACCTTTGGTTTTTGATGAAAAAGAGCTTCAACCTCTCCTTGAATGTGTTTTCATTTACATAAAATTCCACCTGCACCCTGTGGAAAGGGAATAAAATGATGTTTAATAAAATTCTTTAAATTCATTGTTTGCATACAGTAGTAAATGTAAGGTGAATTTACAAAAATATGTGCACACTTAATCACACTTTATCAAATGTAATGACATTCACACATTGTTAAGTGTCCAAAACCATTTTATGATTAAAATTCAAAATAGTTCTCATTAATGTCATTTATTTTGTCTCTGCATTGTGCAACATTAACAAAGCATTCCCAAAATGCACTGTTAAAAACTTCAAGCAGCTAAAACTACCGGATAAATAACTTCTTTTATTCTCCAGATCCCTCTCTGAGATGTATGCAAGTGTTGCAAATCTATCATGACATCTGACAGGAAACATTAGCAATGGTGGTGTTTCAGATGAACTCTCAGTAGATGTCAGACTCTCCAATCCATGAATGTTTCACTAGGCAAATCAATAAACGTGTCTATATGCTTGAATTTCTATATATTATCATCATATTGCAGCAAAATCCATCATGATCCAAAATCCAGCAACTCTGAATCTAGCCCCATGCCACACAAAATCACAGCATCTGAATATGTAAACTTCCCTTATATAGAATGGAAAAAGCACTACAGTCAATCAAATAAGTAGTTCTGCATGACTGAATAGCTATTATATTAAAACACCAGGTAAACAACTCCCACTCAAGAAGTAAGTTCAATATCAACAGTATGACAGTATGTTATTTAAGACGCAGCTAATGATTCACAGTAGACAATTCCCCTGGACATAGCAGACATATGATTCCCCTAGCTGGTGTACAGTGCTCATGACTGTCACAACATACAATTCCCCAGGACACTAATCTTTAATTCAGTGATATCTGTCAAGTATAGACATTTTATGCATGGCCTGAAATACTCAATGTTTCTCAATATATTTATTATAATTACACCCACATTTACGGGGGAAAAGACATATCGTATCATAAAACTTGAATAATACATCATTTTGACAGTAATAATTTCATTTGGCCTTACAAACTAAAATCACTATGCGTTCACTTTGGAAATCATTGTTCGGAGAATGTTTGATATTTGTGATGTCATAGGCATCATACTAATGGTAGGTTTGAGCTTCCCAAAGGCCTTTACATCTGTCGAGGGCATGACATTATGTATATTGTAGGCTGTAATTACGAGCAACATATTCAGCAGAGAAAGAGAGAGAGAGAGATATCCTAGAGAAAGCCATTGTTTCCAGCTTCCCCAGCTCTGTCTCCATGGTGATGCTTTTAAAACAGGCTGTGGTGACACATATACAGTATATATTTACAAAGCTGGGGGCTTTTTTTGTGTCAGGCAACAAATATATATATATATTATTAGTGTAAAATGTATTAGTTTACATAAAATGTTGACCATTGTGACATATTAACAAAAAACATACAAGCTTCTTGAAATAGTCCCAGGTTGATTTTCACTTCCAGATTTTATATGAATGTGTGTATTTGTGATTTGCACCCACGTATATACAGTATGTGCGCACTAGCACGAACCAACAGAAATAAGCTCACACACACATTCCAAACTTATCTGCAAGTCTTCACTCTGCCAGAAATAATTGCTCTGCCTGACTGTCAAACTGTTTCTCACATTAGAAAGGACTGAAATTATAATTGCAAGGCAATCCATAACACTCCATATGCCAACATGAAACAATAGGGCTGGTCAATAATAGCTGAACTGATAGTAATTTAGTCTCTGTAAAAATCTTTATTCTTCTGATTTGAGCAGCCCCAAATATACCGTCAATCCACCCACATACACTAGCTCTCCAACAGACAGATGCTCTATTTATAGTGCAAGCAGCATTACTATTGAAGAGTGTGTGCTCATGTCAGCCTACTTTACAGAGCTTTCTATGGGAACAAGCATTAAAAGTTAGTATGCAGACATTCACATCAGTGTGTGAAGCAAGCGTTTTCTTAGCATTGGAGTAACAAAATCAAAACATCCATTGAAGACATACACGGTAAGAAACAGCATCGACTGTTCTTCTCTTAGGTAGATGAAATACACAATATAGTTCAACATGTTCTCTGAGTGCTTCTGTTGTACTAATGTATAGGGTGTTGTACTTTGTAAACAAATAATATACTTAAATGCAACAGAATTTGAACCCTATACAGTACACAAAACAGACAAAAATAACACATTAGCTGATTTTCCATCGCACAGCATAAAAAAACAAAGCATTAAAAGTCTGGAATTCTCAGGCCGATAACTGTGCTGAATGAATCGAGCTGGTAGAATGCTTGTAGTGACGTCGCTCTCAGGATTGGCCAACTGTCTGTTGCCTGAATACTAACTGTTAGTTTCTCTATTCGAATGACGTAAACACAAGTTAATAATAAAACTTAAATAGCACAACGTGGTCGCTATTTACATACCGTCTCTAACCTCTTGCGTTAGCAAGGTAGCGACTGCTTCATTTGTATTAGATTCAAAAAATCTGTTTTTAGTGCCACAGTGGAAAGTCGAACGACATCAGTACCAGCTGTTCCAGATCGGCATTGAATGGGACAGTTAAGCAAAAAGCAGCTACTATTTACAGTTTTTTACAATCACTTTGCTACTATTTTCAGAACCTTGATGTGATTTTTCAAAACTCTAGACACAAAACTCAAAACGGTTATCACTTGTAACACAGGCTGTCTAATGTTCAAAACATTGCATCGTGCATTCACATCTTTAAAGAAATCTTGCACTTGCACAATCATTGGTTCAAAAAACAAATTTACTGTGAAATACCATTAAAACATAACTATAGATCACCCACACACAAGTAACCGATAGTTTCACTGTGTCATTGTTTGTACAATCATTAAATATTGTAGAACAAAATAGATGATACAGATTTCATTATGGTACTACATGAACAGTAAATGAAGCGTTCAGATGCAAAAGCCTCTAAATGCCATTGGAAATTTTCTTCTAGAATGATCATTTTTATCAAGCTTATATATTCAAGTTCAGTAATTTCACTTACAGTAAATGACAATTACATGTAATAGGTAATCCACATTGCAATTCAAGTGAAATTACTGAAGTTACGCAGTAATAGAGAGAATACAGATATAGGCCTAGTGGAATCATTGAAGAAAGTGTTTGATATATTGATGCAAAACACTGTTGTATATGTACTGTTGTACAAAACACACATTGTATTGCAATCAAAGCAAAAATATATACAGTAATATTACTGTAGGCTACATCCATGGATATTGTAGTCTAATTTGTTCATGCTTCATGCTAATTGGTGAAAATTAATCTCATTATCTTGAAACTTTCATGATTTACTGTAAACATGGAAGATTGTGTTTCCATACAACTATACATTAAGAGTACTGCAACAGTTACTTATTATTTTGAGCAGTGGTATCAATTGATAGTTAGATCATTGTAAGGAAATGAACAGACATTCATTTGAAATGCAATGTGTGAATTGCCTTTTGAAATAGTCGTACTTTGATGTTAAGTTGTGTCATATTGAACAGGTGATTTTTGTTGAATGAACAAATGATCTAAATTTTATGTGTATTGTATCCAAGCAATTGAGAAAAGGATTAGAGTTTTGAAAAATGTGCATTTTGATCATTGGTTGTGAGTTTTGTGTCTAGAGTTGTGAAAAATGACATTAAGGTTCTGAAAATAGTAACAAAGTGATTGTAAAAAACTGTAAAAGCTAGATTTAGGCTTCATCCACATTAATCCGGATACATTTGAAAATGGCGTTTTCGTTTAAATTCGCTCTCCGTCCACACTAGCGTTTTCAGACGTTTTACGACAGGAGTCCAGGTTGCATTCAGTCACCATATGTTTGGTCTAAAACGCAACTGTAAATGTCAGTACATTATCTGTCATATTTGCAGTTACTGTGATACGAAGAATGTACAAAATAACATATTTTAGCAACAGTAAAAGTGAATAGCACATAACAGGCACTATATCGTTAAACATTTATATCTATTGGTACAACATGGATCACATGACTAAACTTACGTCATCGTTTTAAAATACCTCCGGCTTCACTGTCCACACTACAGTGCGATAACAGCGTTTTCAAATTTATCCACTTTGGAGAGCGTTTTCCAAAAGATGTTTTCATTGACTTAAAACGGCATCTCAGTGTGGACGAAAGGCCAAAACGGAGAGAAAAATATAAGTTTTCAAATGAAAATGTATTAGTGTGGACATGACCTTAAAATCTTAAAAACGCTGCATCAGCATAGTATTTTGGGTAGGGTTCACCTCAAATTTCTGAAAACTGACATTGTTGCACTTCAGTGCAGCTCTCCAATTTCAATTATACGTGTGCATTTTCAAACTTGAATCAAGGCACATCACAATCGGTTTGATGGTGTCAAATGTGTATATTGAGCCGACGATATAAATATCTATTGATGGAGACTTTGTTAAAGGCCTATTATGCATATTGCAGTATACATGCAAAGGAGCTATGTGCATGAATGTGTATGAATGAGAAAAATAGCAGGGTAAGTGCTTAATGTCAAAAGGAGTTATTAAACACGATAAGCCACAAAATAGAATGTTGTACTCACGCTCGAAGACTGACATGGCTTTCAGAGACTAAAAACTTGTTGTGTAAAAAATGTGCTTTATAAGAGCAACTATGCCCTCGTTTGAACATCTTCGTCTTGATGGTTCAAAGAGCACTCACAAATCACTAGAGAACTTTCTGAATGTCCACATTCAGCAAGTAAATATAGAGCAAACTGAAAGCCATTTGAGTCAGGAAGTCAAAAACTAGACAGCAATGTGACGTTTGCAGCCTGCATATAACCACAATCAGGGTTTACAGTTGCACAACATCCGCCACCAGAAATTATTTCACCAGGGCAACAGGGCAGCTATTCAGGTATAGCCTGAAATAAGTGAAATTCTGCTGTAGTATTCACTACTGCAACTCCTGTTATTTCACTCTCATCACTCTCAAACGGTGGAATCAACTTCCCCATACAAGTTAACATTGTAAACAAATGCAATAAATCTTTTTTTTTTAAATGGAACAGTTTATTGAACTTTTAGACAAATCAAATAAATAAATGTTACATATGTGTTTTTGTTGAATATCATATTTGATACATCCATCTTTTTTGGCTATATAAAATAATATGGAACTCATACTCGGAGGAAAAAAAAAATATGCAATTTGGTGCAGCTGTTGATATTTATATGACCATTTGACAGCTTGTAATGTAAATCATTGAGATCTTTTTAATAGTATAGCAGACCTTACATATAATGCATATAAAGTCATTTGGCACTTTATATCTCCCAATAATGTGTAAGTAGGATGACATTTAAATGCTTAGTTCCCTATCAAAAGCTGCTCTCCATGCTGTGTTTCATACACTAATGAGAACGTTCTTTGTTCAACCGGTTTTGAAGCATGTGTGGCAAACACGCCAATAACTTGGCTTAAATAACCTCTGTCGATGATGTCATTGGACTCGCACTTGTGAGAGGCTAGACAAGACATAGACGAGCCTTCAGGTTTCTTTATCTTCAGAGACTGCAATGTGTGTGCTTCTGCTCTCTCTATCCGTCTGTTAGGAGTTAGGCTGTTAGTTAGGGTGCAGTATTTTCGGATAGAAAAGAAAAAAAGAGAACACATCATGTCCCACTTTATCAGGAGATGCGTGCCTTCCTGTTCACAACCTATCCCTGACTATGACTCGCATGAGTTCTGCTTTGAACGCTTGAGGGAAGAGCAAGCTGCTCTTGCGTTTGAGGAAAGCAAGTGCGAGCACTGTAAGTTGTTTTCCATCAAAGAGCTTTTCCAAGGGCAAGCCCCCACATTAAGACAGTGGGGTTTGGGGGTTGATCTGACTGAGGAGTGAGAGATGGGACCTTCTCTTTCTTTCGTGCTCTCTCCATGCTCTCTCTCTTGAGCCCGCTTCCAGAGTGTGCCTTGGTGTTTCTTCGGAACGGGCAGAGGATGCTGCCTCTCTTGCTTCTGCTGAGATGGAGTTTGAGAGTGCCACCTCTGTGCGCTCGGAGTTACTCGAGATAGTGACTCATGCAGTGGCCAGATTATAATTGGACTGGCCACAGGAGCAGGAGACACCAAAGCGCTCAAAGTTAGATGACAGATTTCTGTCCGGTAGCCAGGGGAGAGGCCTCAGTGACAGTCTCTATCACCATGATGAGTTAACTCGTTTATGGAGAAACCTGTATTCCTCCCCTGTCTTTGTGCCCTTGACATCGACTTATTCGACTATCGCGGGTGCAAACACGTGTGGTTATATGATGATGCCCCAGGTGGAAGAGATGCTTGCAGGCTATCTGTCCCCTTGAAGTGCAGAACAACATCCATGCTGGTGGGGATGTCGTATTAGGCAGCGGGTCAGGTTGGTGCTCCCTTGTACACTATGGTAGTGTTACCAGGCATACCAGACTGACCTGCTGAAGGATTTACGCATCAGGCTATTCTCAGGGTATTTGTGGCCACCATATTGGCTTGCCATGTACTGGTAGGCGGGGTTCCAATGGGGGAACACCCTCTGATTGCTTGCTTCATTTGTGGAGCTAGAGGCCTCCATTCAGAGTAAAAGTATCCTTGTGGGACTTAGCCGTAGATCTTGAGGGACTGGTCGAGACCCCTTTTGAGGCACTAGAGCAGTGTTACTCATGTGCGGCTCGCCAAGCTTTAATTTGTGACTCACATGGTAGTTACTAATGTAACAAGTTAGCTCAGAGCGTTTTTCTCAGCACTCAAAGCACTTTACATAGATAGGGGGGAATCTCCTCCACCACCACCAGTGTGCAGCATCCACCTGGATGATGCGACGGCTGCCATAGTGCGCCAGAATGCTCACCACACACCAGCTTACTGGTGGAGAGGAGACAGTGATGAAGCCAATTGGTATATACAGTATGAGAATGATGATGGACATATTCCCGCCCTGCCTTTGGATGAGGCGTCACTTGCATACCTATGGCAGTCGGTAAGCATAAGGGCTGAGAGAGTGAGAGACCCGTTGTTTTGTATGTCATTCAGCCGTACATGTTTGAATCGGAATATATAAATAGTCTCTGATCAGACCCCAATGACGAAGAGACTCCGGCAGAATAAACAAAAATGAGAATGGACCAGGACTTCTCATCAGTATGGTTATTTGATACATTTATGTACTTATAGAGTTGTAATTATGTAATTATTTGTAATTAGTTGTAATTATTGAAATTATGGATGTGCAACACACACACACAGACGCACACAAACACTAATGTTGGCACAATTTTTTGAAAGTACAAACACATACTATGATAAAGTTTGCTACGTACAAGTGAAATTACATTTATGTGAGGGACCTGATGAACTTGGATGGTTAGTTTCTTCTAACCTACAGTGTATGGCTGCCCATTCAGTAATGCAAAAATTGCAGTTTTCCTCTGAGTTGGATTGAAGAAAATAGTCTGACTCTGTTGGGAGAGTGAAGGTGTGTGGTCACAGCCTGCCCCGGAGAAGCAGCAGTGAAGGCCAGAAGCAAGAGAGAGAGTCACTGTGAATTTATCTCAGATAAAGCCTGAGAAAGGCCCCACCTCTCCGGGTTTGCTTGACCAATGAGAAGGTTGACATTTCCAAGATTTATGAATCTTTGTTTTAAGTGCATGATGTCATGTTACCACATCGTCAGCTCGAGGACAGATCCGGGGTCGAGGGCGAAGCAGAGGAGGTCGTGCAACTAGGGTCCGAGGAAGTAGAGGCCGAGGACGGGGTGGTTGAAGTGCAGGGCAAGGAGCATTTCTTGGACAAGAGGACCTGCGTCGAGTGCATCATCAAGCTCAAACAAGGCCTAGTGAACAGGTATGATCTGGATACGCGCAAGTGGGCAGGTCCAGTGTGGCAAAAGGGTGGTTGCCATGGTTACGAGAAAGTGACAGTCGCCTAAGCCAATCCTTTGTTTCGTCCCGGTTGGAAATAATGAGCTGTGTTTAGTGCAGATTAAACGGTCTAGAGTCACTCGATTTTATACTCTTTTTTTCAGAGTACTTACATCTTAATTATGCATTGATATATATAGAAAGTTTAAACAAATGTGGAAAAAAAGTTTTTTATAAAATTCTTACCTACAATATCTTTAACTTTACTGTTTTTTGCTGACATCAAACTTGGAAAGGAGAGAACACAAGTCTGCCTGATTGCTGTTCCCATAATTCACTTACATTGTGTTTTTCTCTCAGTCTCACCGATGTTGTAAAATTTGACTGACGCGCTTTGACACGAGGGCGAGGTGGGGCCTTAAGTAATTTGTGGGGCCCTATGTAACTTGCGTCGTGTGCATATAGGGAGAATCGGCTCTGGTTACGCATGTAACCCGGTTCCCTGAGAAGGGAACAAGACACATTGTCAATTTGCCATTCTTCACGGATGCCTGCACGGCTTCTGCAGACAAATAGACTCTGGGGATTCTGTGATGTACTTGGCCCTTTTGTTGTTTTCTTGATTGCATCCTGAAAGAGGACCTTTTCAGAATTATACTAAAATTCTAAAAAAAGAATAATAAATCATATGACAGAAAGCATGTTGAAGACTGCGTATAACAGGTTTCAAAGCACGGTGCCTTAGAAATGCATGTAGGAACTATGTGTCACGATTTGGTCTTGTCTGATGGTCTTGATGAACGTTTTGGTTTGTTCATGTTCCATGTTTGTCATGTGATTCCCTGTTTGTCATGTGATCCTGCCATGTCTTGTCATTGGTTAATTGTCTGTTCATTGTTCACAGGTGTCCCTAGTCTGTGTATTTGAGCCCTCATGTTTGCCATGTGTCTTTGTCAAGTATTTTTTTTTCCTGTAACCACTGTTGTATAAGTCTTTGTCCAGGATTTTGTTTCATGCCACATTATGCTTTTGTTTTATGTTTAAATCTTGTTATGTTTATAAATAAATACTGCACTTGGGTTCTAGCTACAACTTGCCTCCAGTGGATTCCTTACAAATTGATACAAATTAGAGATACTTTTTTTTGCTGATTCATCTGCATATTCTGCACTGATAACTGATTTCTGGAACTATCAGTTTTCGGAAGTAGCTAAGTCAAGTCACCTTTATTTACATATTGCTTTTACAATACAGATTGTTTCAAAGCAGCTTTACAGTGATAACAGAAAATTAATAAGTAATTAGTAATAAGTCTAGTCTGGTTCTACGATGGTGATAGAGGTTGCTAGGGTATCATATTGGCAAACAGATTCGACAAACGCTCAGTAAGCATTCGGGTTTGCATTCTAAAGGGCATGAAAGGTTTTTATTTACAACATGTTTTTTGCAGCATTGAGCAATGCAGCCAATCACAGACATCCATTGATCTCTTGAATGCAATAGCCAATCAGAGGTGGTTAAGCTAGTAAGAATACACGTACCGTTCAAAACAGTTGATGCCTGATATTCCACACATTGCGTAGGTAACTATAATGTTTACTCTAATCATAGAATACATAGGTACAAAATTAATAGTACTCCAAATAGATCTGCAAGCTCGCAAATCCTCTCATTATAACAAAACAGATAATGCAAAAAAGAGATTAATAGTATAGTGTAGTGTAGACAGCTTCATTGATTATAACTGAGATTAAATCAGCTTTTTAGTGATTATAAATTTAGCACTTTTTGAGCGCTGCATATATAATCAATGCAGAATGTGAATTAAAGTTTTGTTTTTCATGCATCTAAGAGGACCAACAGCCATGTACACGCTCCAAAGTTAATATTTATATATTTTATTTAAAAGTACAATACAATTTGATGGTTCAGTCAATACTGTTTATTTTTGCTTTACTTTCAGTGTTATGTTTTGATTCAGTATATGTTGTAGAAACTATTGATTAATTAATCAGTTATTGGCAAATACTGCCCAACTTAGTTATCGGTATCTGTAAAAATCCAATATCAGTTGACCTCTAGTTCAAATAGCAAAATCTCTCCCAAACTCTTGGTACAGGATCAAGACTCCTCTTTTATCAGTTATTTGCACTAGGTTTTATTGTACTGTATTTTATTAGGTTTATTTGGTTTAGTTAGTACTTCATAATGCACAGGAAGCATTTAATTGTCTTTGTCTAATTTCTGTAGCAAAGTAAGTCACTCTGGATAAGAGCATCTGCTAAATGAGGCATTAGTCTGTAGTCCAAAGAGAGGTGACAACAACACCAATAAAGACAGATTTTACTCGCCATGGAAGGCTAGACGGATACCATTGTTCCGCTCTGACTTACTGTGCATTGGTTGAATCCATACTGTACTCTTCTGTGTACCTGGATAAAGCAGACATGGGCGACACATAAGGGGAGGGAGAGTTTTCAATAAAGGACACATGCAAATTATAAACATGCAAAAACATGCTGGAAAAGGCTGGGTTGACCACAGTCCTTCTGAAAAGCACTGCAAAAGAATATGAGACAGACCTCTTTGTCAAATGTGTTTTCATAGCCCCAGCATTGCTCTGTGTGGCAATTTAGTTGGCACAAAAATGAATGATCATGAAATGGATCCCATGGAGGTTAGATGATGATTGTATTATCACAAACAACTTGATAAATTGAGAGAATATTGCTTTAAATGATTGATGTACAATAACATTGCACCAAATATTGGTGTGTACAACTGTCAAATAGCTAATTTAATAGGTGCAACTGCAATACAACAGAAAATGCAACTATTATACTAATTAACAAAGGAAACAGACATTCCTGAAGGGACGGGCTGAGTGAATATTTATGTCGAATGAACTGCATATTCGCTCTATCCTTATGGGCCAAATATTCTCTGTGAACGGATTACATAAAATATCCCTTCTCTGTGGTGTGGTGACTAGTGCAGTATTTCAGCTGCATAACCACAGGCTGTGAAGGGTTCATTACGTTGTAGCACCATCTCACTGGCACAAGCAATGCTGTGTAGCTGATCAATTTTGCTGGCAGAAATGTATTAATTAAGAGTCCAAAGGCAGGAGGCCATAACCCCAAATAACCCCAAACTCAAAAAGACTGCTGCATGTGTTTTCTCATGGGACGTGCATCTTGTGTGTTCAATGCATACTTAATCAAAAACTGAAAAACCTATTATATTAATAATATCTTTATCACCCAACTACACTGAACAGAATTATAAATGCAACACCATTGTTTTTACCCCATTTTTCATGAGCTGAACTCAACTCATGTACACAAAAAGCCTATTTCCATCAAATATTGTTCTCAAATCTGTCTAAAGGCGGGCATACACTGTGCGATGTCTGTGCGATTTCAGCAAGGTACCTACTCACACTCAACGAGTAAATCGCATGCGATGCAAAGGTAAAGTTCAGGATTTATGTGCTCACACTGTACGGTACCGATCGTCGAGCTGCGACTTCACTGCTCACACTATACGTGTAATATCTGCGATAACCCCCTAGATTGCGCCTATTTACGTTTGAAGAGTTCAGATGCAAAAGCCTCTAAATGCCATTTGAAATTTTCTTCTAAAATGACCATTTTTATCAAACTTGTATATTTAAGTTCAGTAATTTCACTTAAATGACAATTAATAGGTAATCTTCATTGCAATTTAAGTGAAATTACTGAACTTAAATATACAAGCTTGATAAAAATTATCATTTTAGAAGAAAATTTCAAATGGCACTTAGAGGCTTTTGCATCCGAACTCTTCGTATATGTATCCAGAGATATTGTCAAAACAATCATCTGCTATCAATATCAAGATGATTTAGCATTTTCAATTTATGCATTTAATTATTAGTATTAGCATTATTAGGGGAGGCCTATAGGCTAATTTTATTATTAAATTGATCCGCTATTATAAACAATTTGCCACGCAATATTTTCACAGCACATTACCAACATGCTGTGAGGATAATAAAATATTACATAATCTTACTCCTCTTAAAAATTGTCTAAAACATTTAGGTCGATTACAATGAATTATAGGCATATAAAATAACTATTAACAGTCTTTTTATTATATGTCCGAACATTGCCATAAATAATCATCAATGAAAAGAGGCGTTATACATCGCAGGTGGCTTGGAAGACGTGGGTAATTATCCATTTTGCAACACGAACTGGAGGTAAGCAACAGTAATTTGTAGCTAGTTTGAACTACAGAACTTAAAGATCTCCCTCTTTTCGTTTTTATTTTAATTTTATTTTTGCTGCAGATGAAAAGGTTAAAATTCTGTTTTCGCGCAGGTGCAGTGAGGGAAAAAACACTGAGTTTAGGGCAATCGGTTCGTAGCTTTGCTTCAACTGTGGGACATAGTCACGAGGAGCGACCAAAATTTCTGACATGGCAGAAATTCATCCGACCATCCGATTGTTGGTCGTGAGAGGTTAATCGCCTCTCGTTTATCCCTGTACACTGCACGAACACTGCACGACAAACGACGCACGACAAAGCTGAAAATCGGTCCGACACCAAAAAGAGTCGCACGAGTCAGAATTCGGCTCAAAATCGGATGAAAATCGCACAGTGTATGCCCGCCTTAAATCAGTCCAAGTGAGCACTTCTCCTTTGCTGAGATAATCCATCCACCTCACAGGTGTGGCATATCAAGATTCAGATTAGACAGCATGATTATTGCACAAGTGTGTCTTGCGCCTGGTTCAGATTACACAATTTTTTTGTCTGTTATGATAGTCACTGTGTCAGATTACGCGATTTTGGCTCCTAAAATCTTGTCGTGTCGTGTCGTGGACAAGATGTCAGACTACACGTAACTTCCTGACCAGTCATCGCATGCCGTGTTTAACGGCGCGCGTGATGTCATCGAGAAGGCGAAACTCGTAGCGAGTGAGTTCCTGGATTGCTCGGCATTGCCTTTTCAGCGTGAGAAATACACGGTGTGGCATGTGAGTGTGTTGAATTCTGGTTGAATTGCGTGTGTCTCATGGCCATTGCGTGAGACTAAGAGGACAGTATGGGCTGTCAATCCTCCAAAGAGAACTTGAGGTAAAATATTGTTTTCTTATATATTCTTACTTCTAGTTTTAACGTTAGCAGCACCATCTTCTCTCTTTCGTTTTGTCTTTTTTGAAAGTTGTATAGACCATTTCACAAGATGTAAACAACACTGGTCCAGAAGCACTTCCTGTTTCAGTTTTTTAACACTACATTAAAGCTGGGATAAAATACAACCAACAGAACATATAAATATGAATCAAAAAGTTAAACAAGCATCTTTAAGATGTTTTCTTTACATGTGAAATAAAGAAAACAGTTACAAACTGAAACAGGAAGTGTTTCTGGACCAGTGTTGTTTACATCTTGTGAAATGGTCTATACAGAAAGGCTTGTTTTCCTATTGGTCAACCTCATACATGTGACGGAACCCCCGTGGACGACCGTTAAAAAATTAAACATGCTAGTCTTTTTGTCGTGATGTCGTGAAGCATTGCAGACGCGACGTAAGTTGTTGCCCAGTATGACACACTATACGAGATTATACGATCGAATCTTGCGCCCCGACGCCCGTTGTTGTTGCCTGTTGGTTCAGCTGAGAGCAGAGCTTATAAATATATCAACAATACCGATACTGCGGAAACAAGCCACAGAATAAAAGCGAAAGGCCTTCACAGAAGGTCATCAGGCACAATGAGGTGAGTGAAAGAGCAGTGAGCAAGCTGGATGTAGTTCTGCTGTTGTCAGGCATTTAAGAGATGAAGTTGAGGATGTGGATAATAGTAAGAATGTGACTCATATGTACAGTCAGTAGAGGAAGGCTCAGTAGATGGGAAGGACTCTTTCACTTATGATAATATGAGAGATAATGAACGATAGTCTGAAGTGGCAGAGATGTCAAAAGTGATTAAAGAAGACTTCTATAGGCTACACTTGTACAGGCTACTGTAGCTTCAAGGTAATGGATTTCTTGATGAAACTAAGGGTAAAAGTGTAGTTTATAGCAATGTGGGCAAGAGTTAGCAGTTATGAAGAGCTTTCACAGCAGAAACGCTTAAAAGAAACACATTACTGCAATTTGACAAAGAAATAGAACTAGAAAAGAGAGGCCAAAGAGGAGGGAAAACTAAGTAAACACTGGCTAACATCTTCAAAGAACGACTTCTTGACTCGCTTTTTTATGAGATGAGGGATAAGAGGAAGGCTAATACCATTATTGATCAGTTTTTTTTTTTTAAAAAATCTATATGTGATTTTCTTGCATAAAACTATGAATAATGGGTGGGGAATGAGTGTGGTCTTAATCATGGGACTAACTTGAGTGCAGGAGATTTTCCTTTTTTTTCTCCAGCCTTAAAAGTGAAAAAACTTGAAGAGCTTGATGCTTTGTTGTCTAAATTAAGAGAATGGTGTAAGATTTTAAGAGAAGTATTCTCATCCATACTTTTTATTTATGGGCAGAATAACAAAAATAGAAAGCAGATCCATGTGTTTCTTAATTTTTTGTTCCGGCATCAGGTAAAAATGGCAATCTGGCTATCACGCAAAGGTAAACTCTGTGGTGTGGGGATGTTTCCATTTTAAAGGGTTTTGTGTCAATTTTAAAGGATCAAATAAAATCAAGATTAAAGGTGAAATATGCTTATTATCACCTGGTCAAAGATCTAGAGACGTTAACTATACTTGGGGAGTTAACAGTGTTTGTCAGAAACTGACATTGATGGTTCTCTGCAAATGTCAAATTGTGTTTTAAATCTTTTAAACAAACATTGAGATGCATTAGATTGTTATTTATTTCTGTTTAGTTATTTTTAATGTATTTATTTTTACACAATTGTGTGTATGTAGTTCTTAATCTTGTTTTAATTAATTAATTAATCTTCAAAGTCAAGTCTCTCTCTCTCTCTCTCTCTCTCTCTCTCTCTCTCTCTCTCTAAAACTTTGCAGAAAGATAAAAAGAAATGCATCTTTACACTTTTTAAGGGTCATTCATGTTCACACTAAGGATGATAACTATTACTTTATAGTAGTCATGCTAATTCTATGAGAAGAGTTTTACACTACACCTATAACAATAACACAAAAAACGTCTCGGTTACGGATGTAACCCTCGTTCCCTGAGTAGGGAACGGAGACGTTACGTCAAGGAGTGACGGAGAATGGGGGTTTCGCATTCTCCGTCACTCCTTGACGTAACTCGGAGTGACTACGAAAGGGAATGTCTCGGTTACGGATGTAACCCTCGTTCCCTGAGTAGGGAACGGAGACGTTACGTCTCCCTGCCACTTCTGCTGTACCACTGGGTGACGCCTGAGTTCAGTCTTGGCTCCTCAGCGAAGACATACTGCGGTTGCGTTCACTTCCTCCTTTTATACCCACACGGGTGGGCGGAGTACACTATGCAAATTCCGCAGACCCATGGCATTTTCACGCCATTGGCTCGTTGTTAAATACTCGAAGAGGATTGGCTTTCTATGCGAAACCCCCATTCTCCGTCACTCCTTGACGTAACTCGGAGTGACTACGAAAGGGAACTTTTTTTTTTTTTTTTTCAGCTGATGAACAATAAAACAATTGACTGTTAATCAGAAAGTTGTGCCATCTGCCACTTTAAAGGAGTGAGCTCTTCATAGTTGGGTGACTTTGTAAAATCCACATTTCATTAAGGGTGAAAATGGTGCTGAAATTCAAATATACTGTTATCATTATTTATACAAAAAAACACTTTGAGGCTCAGTGCAATTATTTACCAATTAGAATCGAGTGTTTCAGAGAGCCATCTCATTTACAGATGACTGCAGTTCAAAATGTAATTCCAGATCAGTTCATTTTCCACAATGTCTGCTTAACTACTTAAACTACAGCCATCCATTCCCAGATGCAATTTATACATTCATGAGTGGAATAATATATCAACCTGTATGAATTTCTCTTCTCCATAAAACACAAAAGGATGTTTTTTTTTTGTTTGTTTTTTTTTTTTAAATAACGCATTGGATGCTCTTTTCCATGAAATTACAATCAATGGGTTCTGGAGCTGAATCTTCAAGCTTCAAGGACAAGGGAAAAAAAGCACAACAAAAGTGTAAATATTGGTTCACACAACTCATCTGCTAGTCCAAAGATTTCATGGCTTCTGTCATTTTAAGTCTGACCATCATAACATTAAAAAAACATTTGTGTTCCACAGCAGAAAGAAAGTCATTGAGGATTAGAACAACATAAGGGTGAGTAAGTTAATTTTAGAAGGATAATTTTAATCTATCACTTTAATGGGTTGATAATGGAGTGAAACTGAGACAGCTCAATGCACTGCAACTGAAGAAAACACATGCAAATAGAAAAAAAACACCAATTAAGAAACATGCAAATAGAAAAAAAAACACAACACCAATAAAAGATAAGTTTGACAAAAACATGTGCAGCACAGAGCAGCCAAATAATGAAATTCTCTGCAACGCTGAACGTGCTGCAACTGAAGAAAACATGCAGATAGAAAAAAACCCCACCAGCAAATTAGCAAACATCTTCATCATCAGTTTGACAACATGTGTGCTGCAAATAATTAGATGTGTTTGGGACCCCACATTGGATTATGTTTGGGACCCCAACTAGTGATGAACTTGGATGGGGCCACTTAATGCACCGACATACTCACAGCAAATTTATTATTATTTATTTTTTTTGTTCGCTTAGGGTAAAACTAAGTTTGTAATACGTGAGCAGCGATATACTGTTAGCAAACCTCCAACGCCGCACACTCTGCTGAGAGCGACAGTAAGATGAATATATGTGTTGAACGCTTTCTTCTCATTAACAAAATAAACACAATAAAATTGAGAAAACAGCAAGCATTTTTTAAAATAAAGCACAAGAAAAGCATTTGATCATAGCAACAAAGTTTGCACGAGCTCTGCAATTCGTAGAGAATGATTTTGTTCGAAATTACGTCACATCAGTTTGTTCTTTTGATTCTCTTAAAGTATATCGGGGGGCCTTTATTGTTCAATGTGTTGGTGTTCACCAGAAAATTGCGTTTTTTCTTTATTTTAACATAATGATCATATGTGCGTTGTATATGAAGGTAACTTAAACTCTTAACATGTAATTAAAAGTGTTGCGTTCATCAGTCAAAGTGATGATTTCTTTATTTGCTGTGGTTATTTATTTATTTTTATTATTTTTTTTGCATGTGTTTTTGCATGTGGGATGATTTTAACAGTCTTTTAAAAACTGAGTGGATGAACCCTACCCCCATCCTAACAAACACACTCCCATTATATTGATTGCTGTGAGCCTGGCCAGGTGGCAGATTTTCAAGCTTTTTAAGCACTAAAAAACACTTGTGTTCAAGGTTACCACAATAAATTCTAAATAACAGTTACATCTGGGACATCTTTATAAAGCTTTACACATCCAAATAGCACATCTAACAATTTGCACCAATACAAAATGTCACAAAATATGCTTTGATACAGGTAAAATTAGAAATGGGATGATTTATGTCATATTTTACAAAACCCAAGTTCTTTAAAACAACAAGATCAAGCTGAATCATTTACTGTAGGGGTGCTTAATCTTACTGCTGGAGTTCAACTTTCCTGCAGAGCTGAGTACTAACCACACACACACACGTTGGGTTCTCATGATTTATGGGGATTTTCCATAGACATAATAATTTTTGTACAGTATAAACTGTATATTCTATCCCCTAAAAAAGCAAAAAATTATATAGACAAATAAATGATCAAATAAATAATCAACACGCAAAAAGATAAATCTGTAGGAGTAGAATTTACAGATTCTCAATGTAACCCCACACGTTTTCTTTCAGGGGAATTTTGACTCTGCATCATAGTGTTGATGCTATACGCCTTATTCACGGCCGCGCCATCTTTGATTTTTAATGAGAATGAAAGCGAGGCTGTGAGGGATAGACTTGCATCTCTTCAATGGGCTGTACTGTTATTTAATGTGTTTTCGGATTTTTCTGCTCATGAAACACTGGAAAAATATCTTTCCAAGAAATGTCAGTTGACAAAAAACTCCCTACAATGTAAGCTGTGGAAAATTGTAAGTAATCTAGCCGATTTATTCAGCTTTTTACAGCGGATGCCATTGGAAACACGGTAAGTCTATCCCTCACAGCCTCACTCGCATACCTGTCATGGCGCTGCTCTGAATAAGGTCTATGGGAATGTTAATGCCAATGCCATACTAAAAAATCTCAGGAAAGAACTTGCGGTCTGCAGATAGACCTCAGCTATCTAGCATTGTGCAAAAACAAGATACCATGGGATGCCTCCCCATAGAAACGTCATCAATATGAATGTGTCTGGCGGAAATAGCGGCCATGTAAACTTGTGTGTAACAGGGACCTGAAAGACGTGAAGTGGACCAACCGGGAAGTGGACTTGGTGCTGAGGTCCTAGATGCTACCAAGCATAGTTTCCTTGTAAGTGAGCTCCAGCATTTAAAATGGTGACCCAAAAAGGGTACTGGGATGGGTCCAAGTAGCCCTGATCGCACTTTGATGCGACAAGACATTACCTTAGAGCATATAATTTTAAGGTGGTCGCGGGGGACGAGAAGCGCAGCTTGTTCAAAACCTTGTTCAAAATTCTCTCGCGCCACAGAACACCATTACATAGCTTTTCAATTTAATTTATTTGTCTCAAATCATATACTGACTTCACCCTGTGTTGGAATATGTATTTAGTTTTACATTCATTTACAGAAATCAGCAGGTTGAATGAAAATTGCTGATGTTATCAGATTTTCAGGTGATACTGTACTCTCAATTCATTCAGTTAACAGATGCTCTGAGGTAAAGTGTTCAGACTGCAGACTTAGCAACGATTGTTGATTGTACAATCATAACATAGTAAAGGCAAAGAAAAGCGTGTCCATTGGTCATCCGGATCGGTCAAAAAATGAAACTCTAGCGAAAAGTTAGGGGCGTAATAAATAATGATTTCATAATGATAAGTTGTCATATCACATTTTTTAGCCGACCTGACACGTCAACGTCATGAGCAACTTTCCTCACGCAGCAGCCTTATATCTTCTATCTTAAAGGGTACCTATTATGGATTTTTGAAAATTGCCCTTCATGTAGTGTTTAACATAGTTCTAAGTGAACGAAAACATCCTGCAAAGTTTTAAACATGAAAGTTCATCGTATATAAAGTTATTGTCTCTCAAAAGTAAGAGTCGACTCTGAGTCGCTGATATGAATCGTTCGAAGAACAATGCTTTTCTTTTGTCTGGTTGACGTCAACTTGACAAGTTATTTGAATAAGAAACGCCCACTTATTGCGCTCGGAGACGCCAGGGAAAACCGGAGCTCCAGGGGTGGCGGGCAAATCTGAAACTGGCCCAGGACGGGCCACCCTGCCTGGGCTGGCCAGGGAGGTCTGAGAGCATGGAGGTTTGGACCCACCGCACCTTTTTGGACTCATTTTTCGAGATCTGGGCTTCGGAAAACAATCATGTCGACGAGACGCTGTGTTTTGAAGTGCGACGCAAAAGCGAACTTTTTTCACCTGCCAAGTGAGGAGTATTTGAAGACTAAGTGGCTGCAGTTCATATATACAAGTACTGCTATACCACACAAGTATAGCCCAAACCTTGTTCTGTGTTCGCGTCATTTTGAAGATGATTGCTTCACAAACCTAAATGCTATAAAGTATGGATTCGCGAGCCGGCTCTATCCTAATGAGCTGAGGATCTGAGGTGTGTTAAATGAGGGAGACATTATGCAGAGCGCTGGGTCACGAGGACTGGAGTTAAGAACCCATTTAAGGTGATAAGAGTTCCGTTTTTCAGCACAGAGAATACCAATCACAACTGACTAGGTCATCTGACCAATCACCGCAGATTAGCGTCACGCAAAGGCGGGTTTTGGAAAAGGACTCGCTAAAACGATTCATATGGGAGTCGGTGGGCAAATCAGGTAAAAATAAATGCATATTATAAGACAACAAAAGTCTTTTTTGTCATTGCATGCTTGTAAAACTGTTGTTGGGGACTCCCAGAACAATATTAGGAACATTTTAAATGCCATAATAGGTACCCTTTAATTAACTTAATATAACACAAGATATAGTTTGTTTTATTTAAAAAAATGAAAACAAGCAGCTTTGTCATAATTGCATCAGAAAATATCTTTTATTGAGCAATATTGTTTTGAACGACAGTGAGGCTTAGCCTATGTGTCAGAAAGGTTTAGAACCACTGATGTAAGATATCTACTTACTCACAAAAAGAACGTGTATGGCTGATGAAATAGAGTGTGCAAGGAAGGAACATACAGCTCGGTCTTGGTTTCAGATTCTTGAGTCCCTGCTGTCAGACTGAATGATTTTTCACTTGTCTAAAGCTACACCTACATACAGTACAAATACAAAACCTGCACTGCACCACAGCATTTCACAGCGCCCTCAGAAACACTCTCTTACTGTGAGGTGCTCTGAAGCTCTAGTTCTTTACCTGATCTATATAAAGCTCAGAAAGGGAGTTGTTGACATTAATGGACAATTGTAGATGTTATTATTTGAAAACTGGTGTAAATTTCATATTTTGGCTCATAATATACTGTGTACTGCACTTATGTAAGACTCATTTTCAAACCAAAAAAAATGACTCTATGAAAAAATTGTGATACATGTCAGATTGTCAAACTTAAAAAAGAAGCAGACTGATCAGGTACAGTAGGTAGACAACCAGAATGTGGTTTTTACCACCGCAGCTTTGCCGCGGCTGTAAAAGTTGAGGTGTATTTGCTGCCTTTGGCCGCTATGAGGCGCTACAATCACAGACTTTGAAAAGTGTCAGTTTTTTGTGTAATCTTCAGCTGCGCTGCGGCTCTTTCAGCGCGATTGAAAGATGGTAGCAGATTAATTCAAGTGAAACGTAGTTAAATTAATTAATTAATCAATCACAATACTGAAATTAAATTGAAAAAAATAATGAAACCATAAAACATTGCAGTCGAAACATATTAGGCTACATCAATGAGGATTTGCAATCGGATCGCCTAAGACAATACCTCAATACTTCAAAACCTGCCTACGGATAGCTGAGTGGTTAAAGTATCAGCATCAACCCAAGACCTCCAAACGACATGAGATCGATCCTCACTACATGTGGTTGCCCGACAGATTTTATGTTTTACCGTTCTTGAAGCTTTAATAGGTAGCTGTTTATTAGCGAGTTTATTAACTGGTTATTTACTTAAAGTGTCCGACATAATTTGCCACTTCTCATTGAGAGCTGAGGTCGCAGATAAATTTTAGGTTAACACTGTAGCCTGTAGCTACTTGGGGACGGGTGGGACATGTCCCCACCACTTTTTGTCAGGTTCGATATTGTCCGCACTATTTTTGAAATCTTAGCTAACAGCATTCGTTTCATTCGTTCGAGGCGATCTAGCGCTGAAATGTGTTGTCTTCAATCGGACGCGAGCTGCAATCCGTTGTGGAAGTTTCATTCGTTCCGGTGAAATCACAAATCAAACTCACGGACTCACGGATTTGTGGCTCGTCCCCGAGAATGCGCCGCATGATTCAACCAGGCCTCCTGTTTAGATGCGGGATGCATTGTTTTTAAAAGGACTTCACATAGAAAAAAATACAAATAAATAAATATAGCCTAACACAAAGTTATAGGCCTATAAAAAATAAAACATTCATAAATTGTTTTATGACTAACATATTCCTGTCTTAAGTGAACTCATTTAAAGTTATAAATGCAAATTAGAGCCCTAATAATAATATGCTATATTTCCTAATATTATATGCTATTATTATTAGCCTACATTTAGGCTACATATAGCTAGACGCTTTTATAAAAAAAAAAATTAAATAAACAAAGCAATTCGTCAAATGTCAGTAATAATACAGGTTAGACAATAATAAAACAGGGCTGAGATTATCACAAATAAACAAAAGATTTTGACTCATAGGCTATCCAAGTTTGTGCACAAAAATAAATAACATTGACTTTTTGCCTTTATTAAACATTTAAAATATTCGCAAATTAATATGAAAAAAAAAATAGATTTTACTTTCTAAAAACTATATTTTACCCGCAGTGCTAAATGAGAAGAGCATGTCTCGGGAGAGAGAGATTTAGGTGATTTATAGGCTAATCATAAATGTGTCTGAAAAATAACGACGTTTTCTTGTTATTGTGAGTTTACACAAATAAAAGTAGTTGCAAATAATGTATAATGTATTATGTATATTTTTTTTCGTATGACCAGAAATGCTAGATTATTTTAAATTGTTCCACTGTTGATAGGAACATGCAAGAGTTTGCGGCCGCGGCAGTGACATGCAGTGCGCGCTTCACACAAACAGTTGGATATGCGTTAAAAACCTGTTTGTTTGTTAGAATCTTAGCCCATTATTATTGTCTAAGACTGACATTTGACGAATTGCTTTGTGGATAAAAGCGTCTTCTAAATAGGCCTATGATTTGATAGCTAATTATTATTTGCGTTTATTACTATGAATGAGTTTACCGAAGACAGTAATATAACATAAAATAATTTATAACTTATAACCAAAGAACTGTTATTATTATTTTATTTTATTTTCGCTTATTACAGTACTGAGCTTTTTCCTCAAAATTTTTACTTTAAAGATAAAAGTACTATCCTAAATGTAGCCTATTATTTATTTTTTTAAATGCAAGAAATTATCTTTTTTAAAAAAAAGGATTTTAAAAACAATGCAATGCATCCCGCATCTAAACAGGAGGCCTGGTTGAATCACGCGGCACACTCTGAATCATGCGGATTGCGAAAGCGTGGGCACGGTTTATGAATTTGTGGGTACAGATTGCAAAAACTGAGGGCACGGTTTACAAATCTGAGAGAACGGGGAACTCGTACGGATTAGGTACGGTTTATTAATCCGTTGTGATAAAGTGCAGTTGTTTCTAACGTTAGTGTTTTGGAGCAATTGAATGCCTTCAAACAAAAGCTACCGAGGAATCGTCAAGAAAGACCAGTTTTAAAGTTTTACAAAAAATAAACCACGTTCAATTTGTAGCCTATAGGCTATATTGTTCTTGAATTGTTCGAAGAAAAAACGACATAAAAACGCCAGCCTGATCTCAGGAGCGCTGCTTTGATTACGCTCATTGCGTTTAAAAAAACCGTGGCGCTCCCATTGAAAACAATTGAAAACATATTACGCCAGGCGTGTGGAAAAACGCTTTGGTGGACACACAGCCTTTCAAGAGGGGGAGGGCGCATATTTGCATTTGAATGTTGTGTTACATTCTAAAACATTTAATGTGTGACGCACACACACAACTGCACATGCACATGTTGGGCTTACATTCTGTTTGACTGTGTTATTGTTGCAAACATGCTGCTCTAAACTCTAGTAAACTAATGTTTTCTGTCGGTGTCAGCAGCAAAGATAAAGTTGATGATCCTGACTCGCCATCTTCGCAGTGAACGCGCATAGGCCTAAACGCATATGACTACTTCGAATTAGCCTATACGCAGAGAGTTGCCAGTTTGTTTTCGTTTTAATTGTTTTGTTTAAAAAGTAGACATTTAAAGCTGTCTCTGAGGCAAGCATCGAGGTGTTTCGGTTCATATGAGACGCGCTCCAGTTAACACGCGCGCTGTGTTTCGGTTCATGAGACGCGCTCCAGTTAATACGCGCGCCTCTATGTCACTTATAATGTATTAATCCAGTCAATTTGTTGATGAAATATTTATTAAAATGAAGATACAATTTATCCGAAACGAAATTTACAAGCTTTCTACAAAACAAAACTTAATTGGTGGTCAAAATCATGTCTGACCCACTCCAAATATTTTCCGATATTGAAATGGATTTATAGCGTTTTGGAAAAGAACTCCTCATATTTTTTTATTTTATTTCTTTATTTATTTATTTTTATTAAATAAATTTATTTATTTATTTATTTACGGAACTGCTTTTGAAATTACGATTGGTATTATTATAGATGTACAGAAGTCATTCTGTTGGATAGGCTACTATTTTATTCCTTCCTTAGTGTAAAATGGAAATATATATTTTTTCATAAATTAAGCACAAAAAAAACACTAAATGGTGTAACAGTTTTATAACTAGACAAATCGTTATTCATAAATAGGCCTACCGAAACATAAAATTTAACCATGTTAAATCAAGCTTCGAACCCATGTCATTATCATGTTCTATCCGTAACTTCTACCACTGGGCCATGTGTTCACTTACGGAATGAGTAGGACGTTTTGTCGTTAAACTATTGTGAGTGTAAGCCTACTTTACATGAAAACAGGCCTACCCCTTATACAGTTTTAAAAGATGATTTTATTTGGCCATTTGTTGTTTAAACGTGCGTGTTGCATATATACATATACTTAGGCGAATTATAGCATTGATTACTGTGGAGGGGGAAATACCCCACCGGCAAATCGCAACTTGCTTAGCTTGGCCTATGTTTTGTTTTTTGTTTTTTTTTTTAATCTACATGGATTTTTTTAACACAACTGCTTTTGAAGATGTAAATTCAGTCAATCTGTTGTAAGAGATTTGTTCCTTAATGTAAAAAAGAAATGCAAGGTAATTTTAATACACGTTTATGCGGGATTTGAACCAGTGTCATCAAAATGATTGTACCAAAGTTCTACCACTCGACCACGACTTTTCACACTGACAAACGCTCAGAAGTTCGGTTGTTCAGCAGTCAGTGTGCGCACGCGAGAGAGGCGCTCTTCAGTCTTCGCATTCCTCAATAGCGTCATTGAAAGCAGCACTTTATTTTCGCTGCCTATTTTAACTTTTGATGCATAAAATGTTCTCCTATAGCCTAAAAGTTTATATTCTAGTTAAAGCTATATTCTATTTAAAATGTAGACTACTTTTACATAATTACGTTTTGCTTTCGCTAAATGTCCCTTTGCGCCACCTGGTGGTCATTTCGCCACCAACTTTGAAATACGGCTGGTTTATTTTAGCCGCGGTAGATTTACCGCGGCACTTGTCGCGGCGGTACACGACATTCTGGTTGTCCACCTACTGTACTTTTCTTGTAAATGAAACGAGTTTTGCTTGCATAGGCCTCTCGTTTGACAGCTTGGCAGGAATTTATGAAATATATAATATTATAATATAAATAATAATATATTTGAAGCACAAAAATGTCATCTGTATTATGGACAAACAATGAGTGATCTTTTAAAGAGAGTTGAGAATTCAAACAATTTACTTCTCTTTCACTCCTTGCTGTCGACACTAAGTGCTGAAATAAGAAATGGAAAGACCTGACAGGGCAGAGAAATGTCCTTAGGTATAATAAAAACATGTTATGAAGTGGTCTAAAAGTAGCTTTGAAGTCACTTTAGATCATTCAGGATTTTTGTTTTAATATTTGGGTTAGAATTGTGAAGGCTGAGGTGGCTATTTGTGTCGTGGTAGGTTTTGTATGGTCACTTTCAAAGGTGCAGTTATTTAAACGTTTGAAAAATTATCTTTCTTTCTTTCTTTTTATTTTCACAACAAAAAGATTAAAAACAGTGTAATATGTTTCACAAAAGATGTGATGGACAATTGCCGAAAATGTCCATATATATTGAAATAGACCAGTCTATGTCTAATGGTCTATTTCAATTATATTGAAATAGACCAGCTATCAACTAATCCAGGCAGAAGTTTGTAACTCAATATTTCAGATTATGGACATGTGGGTGTCACTGTTATCACTAACTAGTGTGACACCGTTAGCACTTACATAAACTCTTCAAACTAAAAAGGTTGCTTACAGCATCTCAGAGCAGCTTGATTGCAACTCTGCTCTAAGTTTGGGTAACTTTAACATTTGACATGCACATTTGAGAATTCAACATGCACCAATCATCTTCCGTTACTTAATAATGGGAATTAATAACAATTAAAAAATTAATTTAATACATTTGAATGTTTGAAAAAGTACAATGTTTGCTCGCAAAACCTTTTCATTCCCTCACATTAAAAAAAAACAAAAAAACTTTTGCATTCTCAATTAATTCTTTGTGGTCACTCACAAAAGAACACAACATTTTGCGAGCAAACGCAAAGTTTTTTTGAGGGAAAGCAAACCTTTTGCGAGAGTGCACACAAGCATTGACATATCATCTCATATAGATCTCCCATCTGATATCTCATATTTTTAATTCACTCTATGAGCTCTGTACAGAGTGTCGTTAAATGTTATGAGCAAAACTAGGCAACTGTATTGTGTATTATTTATTTATTTATATTCACTTTTTTTTACAGAACCTCATGATGGTTAGAAAGAAAAAAGTTAATTGGCATTCCTATTCATCCTTGAGTAATAATTTAAAATATTTATAGTCTGCTCTTGGCAACTAATACCAAGATAGATAAACCTATTAGTGTTGCTGAGGCATTAACTTGAGTGGATCAATAGAGAGACATATTTCCTCCTTTCACGCCCTGAAGGACTCAAAGAATGTACATTAACATCACATTTAATTTAAAACGACCAATAAAAACTAATTAAACTTCTGGCCAAAACCTCTGGACTGTTTCCCTTTAGGGGTTCACAGGCTGTTGGGTTTAGACCAAGCGGCAACCTCTCCGTCTCTCTCTTGAAGCCAACACGGAAGTGAATTAAACTGCAATTCATCGAGTGACCGCTTGAGGCTGACTGCAAAAGCGAGTCAAATTTGTATCTCCCCCATGTTAAAATGTCTAACTTCACAGCAGAAAAAGCATGTTTACAGCCTGGTGGCAAATAGCTGTTTTGATCTATGTCGCTAATTTTGCCCTTCATGATGACTGTGAGGGGGGTGAATTTTTTTACAACTCATCTGTTTAAATTATATTTAAGACTTAAAGTTCTGCATAATTAAGGGCGTGGCCACTTGAGTGGCAAGTGCCTCTGCTTTCACTGCTCGTTGTTTGTCTGCTGTCTATTAGCGTCACCCTCAGCTGTGTTTTTTCGGGGATTATTTCATACAATTTAATAGATGTATTATACCTTCGCCCGTGGACGCCGTTGGATTACGTCGTGTTGAGTATGAGAGAACAACCAGCGCTCTATTTCCACTTGTTTCCCTCACATGCACTAATGGATGTCTGATGATTTCAGTGCATTCTCTCCGTCCATGCAAAAGATGCACACCCTTGAAAGAGCACGGATTTTTAGTGCATTCACTTGAACTTCTGAGGTAATATCTTTGGTTTAACCCATCTGAGAAACTGGCGGCCAAAATCAGATTGTAAAATGGGCTGAATAAAGCTCTTTACAAACTTGACGTGAGATGCCGACTGATTGAATCACTGTCACATGCACAAGCTTGGAGCAATATTGTAAGTTGCTATAGCCGCGTTTCCACCGCAATTACCAGGAACTATTTGTCCCTGGAACTTTTTTCACAGGAACTTTTTTTTCCCCAGACCGCTTGCTTACTGCGTTTACGCCACGTACTAAAGTACCGGTCCGGGGCGGGAAGATGACGTTGAACTGCGTGCGACTACTCTACTAGCCTGCGCGTTTGTTTTGAGTTTTGTATGGAGGAGATTTAAGCTTTGCTGCTTTTTTGTGTGTGATTGGTTTACTAACGAGGTAATTAACAAAACGGCAGAAAAGAGACGAGCACCCAAAGCGTATTCAGAAAGCTCGTAATGCTAGATATAAAAGTAGACTTTTGTTATCAGCGGACATTGACCGTGAGATGAATGGGACGAACGCGCCATCGGGCAGAAAGAATAGCGCGGTAAGAACCAACCAATCAGAATGTTCAGTGAACAAGTCCCACCCCGAAAGTTCCTGAACTCTGAAAAAGTACTACCTCGCCAGCAGGGACTTTCTGGGGGGGAAATTGTTACCCGGAACTTCATTTAGACCCTGGTTCCTGCGGTGTAAACACACCAAGTACCACCCCAAAGTTCCTAGTTCCTGGGGAAAGTTCCTGCAGTGGAAACGCGGCTTAATACATTTTTAACTATCAGAAAAATAATGCATCATGATGCACATAGTTGACTGCTTGTATGTGGTGAGAAATGTGTGTGATCTATGTACTTGTATACATGCTCTTAACTAATTACCCCTTGTAAGATTAATAAAGTTGATAAAAAAAGTAAAGTAAATAGTCTCACTTTTAGTTACGTCTTAACTATTATAATATTTCGAAGGGCAAAAACATGAACTTTAACCATTGGCTTTACTTTTTCAAACAGCTGTCACTTCAGCGTGAGGGCAGTAGCATAGCATTAGCACCTCAGCTCCACAGCTCCCGCCTCTTTGTCCATTTTAATTTATCCGGTAGTGACGAGAGGTGACACACTGCCAAGATTGTGACGGCTGGCCCCACCCACTTTAGGCTTCAAAAACGCTCTTCAGAAACCTATAGGTGACGTCACGGATACTACGTCCATATTTTTTACAGTCTATGGTTTAGACTAGGGATGAAACTGGAACTGCTTTTTAAAAATGTATTTCTATAAATGTTCTTTTTTTTACTTTTTAATGAAATGCAGTCATTTTAAAGATAAGGGGCCCTATTTTAACATCTCAAACACAAGTGTCAAAGCGCATGGCGCAAGTAACTTTGTGGGCGGGTCCCGGCGCTGTTGCTATTTTCCCGACGGGATAAATGCCTCTTGCGCCTGGCGCAAATCTAAAAGAGGTTGGTCAGAAGTAGCTTCATTATTCATAGGTGTGGTTTGGGCGTAAAGTGAAATAAACCAATCCGAGCGCCATCCAACATACCCTTTAAGAACAGGTGCGCATGTTGCATGACGGATTGCTATTATAACTGCGGATTTACCAGGCGCGCGCCAGGAGCGTTCACAGCCGATGAGACCGACGTTCTTGTCAGGACAGTGAAAGACAGAAGTGACGTTGTGTGGGGATGGGAGAAACTCTAGCACATCAGCGTCGGTTAAACATTATAGCCTATACGTATGTTTCTTGCCACTATTGGGCAAACAGGTCTGATCCTTCAGTACTAGCCTACAATTAGCCATAAGAAATGGGTAATTCGGTTTTTTCATCTTCATGTAAACCACAATGATTTCCCTCATGTGTTAATATTTTTTTCCTTGTTATAATGTATGATTTGCAAAAACAAAAACTACTGCATCTGTGTTGATGAGAGAATCAGTGTATGCGCGTTGTGTACCCGTTACATTATGGCCAAGCATGCGTGCTTAAAATAGCATTATGAACAACGCGCAACGCGCCACTGACTTTAGGCCAGGTTTTTTCTGGTCAGTGGCGCAATTGTGTTCTGGAAGTGTAAAATAGCACCATGTTTGCGCCGAAACACGCCTCCTTTTTGCGCCGATCCGCCCAGGGAGCGCAAGTTCATTCCCTAGTTTACCGACGTGCGTCCTTTGAGGGAAAAATCCGGCTTTGCGCGCGTGCAAAATAGGAATGAGACATGGGTTTGTGTATAAAGTCAATTGCGCCGGGTGCAAGATAGGGCCCAATGAGTTTAAAAGAACAAACCAATAAAATAAAAATAACCTATTTTATTTAAATAAAGCGTAATATTGAGGGGAGCATCACAACGCGCAGTGATAATGGATACATTTTTGTTCCGGCTCACATTTTCAGCCATTTTTATCTTTCGGCCAAAAAAAACGAAAATGCCATTAACATTTCGGTGCATCCCTAGATTAGACATCACAACAAGTCTGGATATAGAAGTCTGTAGTCTGAATTTTAATAAGGTAATACAAGAGGACCAAGGTCTGGTAGAGAGGATTAAATTGCAGAAACAATCTCATAAGTACTTAGAATTTTATCTTTGCCTAACAATAGTGCAGAAATTATTACATGGTGATTACATAAAATAAAATAAAATAAAGGTTAATTTAAAGACCACTTTATTTTAAGGTGTCTTTGTTACACTGTAACACATTTAAGAACTGAGTAATGTTACGTAACTACATGTGCTTAGGCTTAGGGTATGGTTTGGAGTTAGTTGCATGTAATTATGCATAATTAATAAGACCAAAAACATGTGTGCTCCTTGTACAAACTATTTTGACATTTTTGCAGCTCTACAGCTCTCCCATTGCTCATTTCTCATATTCAGCTCAACTGCAAACACAAGTGCCTTTGTGCACCATTATCACAGTACACAATAGGGCAATAGGCTGAATTGGTAGTTGGAGTGGATTACATTAGAGGACATCATTGAACAGATATGAAACCAGCCCTGTAGAAGGCTGCATTAGGTCCATCGAGTTTCAACTCACATTGAAAGAACGGCTGCAGAGTGAGATGCGAGCTGGGTGTGGACTGAGAATAAAGAAAAGCATTGTGAATGATTAATCTGCCTAACCAAACCATAATGAGAACATCATATTGAGATGAGATTTGCATCTAGACTGAGATTTTGATTTATTACACCTTAATAAGTGATGTGCTTGACAGCCTCAAGTGTTTGTTAGGCAAAGGAGCTTCAGTCGACAATCAGGATTATATGACCATGGTTGTAATATTTTGCACCAATGGTAAATTTTGAATATATCCCTAATAATTATGCTATCCCTAATAATTATGCTAATATTCCTAATAATATGTAAATGAGCTCATTGTTTCTGCCTTAAATCAATACATTGTTAGCTAACTGCGTGATTTGTGTACATTTCTGAAATACATAACTTGTACACAGCCACCCTTAAAGGTGCTATATGTATTTTTTTAGCGGTCTCTATCAGTGATGTTTCAGATTGCAACCAATTTACAAGAGCGCTCATAATCTTGCATGTGCTCGAACACAAGGGCGAGCACTCATGGTACACGCCAGCCACACTGAGACTTTTAACACACTGGAGAAAGCATCACACAACATGCTGGAAACTCATGTAACGCATGAAACTCCCACTGCACCGTGACAATTATAGGCTACTTTTATCAGCTTGACGTTGAAATAATGCCCCATGTTCATACCATATTAACGCTACATTTGTGGTGCTATCTAGCATAATGCTAGTCTGGGAAAACCCAGAAAACTTCCAGAAAATTTAGATTTGCTCTGAAAGTTAGTCTGGCAAAGAGCTCATTCAAGCCCATTTCTAAACCGACAAAATCACGGCACCAATCAGAAACGTTGGGGCGGGCTTTGTACGATGATGACAGCGCTGGGATTTTGAAGTATATTTTGTAGCCTACATCACAAAGATGGATGCTGCCCTTCGAACATCACTCGTTCGAATCAGCTATCGTCTGTTTTAAGCGATTTGAACGTTTCCTTTTTGTTAAAAACCGAACAAAGAACAACACTCTAAGATGTTGCTCTGCATACGTCATATCCTTCATCGCTCTGATTGGTTTTAGGTCTATCCACGACGTCCGTTGGTGACGCCTCGCTGGAAATGATTTGTCTATGACGCTTTGCCAGACCATAAATCAGATACAACTGAGAATGGTCTGGTTTTAACCAGGCTAGCATAATGCATTTCACTAACTATTCGTGTATCTTTCACAATCAGTAATGTCAACATACATGTAATATGATAACGAAAACGGTTAGTGAACTACAATGAACAATTTCAGTGTATCAGTAAGATCGTAGGAGGTAACATTACCATATTGGAAATGTGTATTATAAACAATATGATAGTAGTGGGATGAGTTAGACAGTAGATCTAGTAGGCCTACATAAAAAAAAGTTACATCCTAAAGCCCTCACTTTTTGTTATCCTGGAACAGTCTTTTGTATTCATTTCTTGTCTCATATATGTTGTAGTTTACCTTGCTATTTCACTACAGTTTATCATTATTTCAGCATATCTGAAAACTTGTAATGTATCACAATAAAAATAGCGGAGGTCTCTCCATAAGTCAAACACTCTGCCGATGTTGATCCATGTTTTCGTCCTAAGTCGATCCGATTCACGTTTGGCCTGACGAGCTTCAGCAGATAAAGTTTTTTTTTTTAGTTTTTTTATTTATGTGGAGTTTGTGTAGAAGTCTGTGTTGTGTCTGTGTTATCAGACTCTTCAGCTGCAGTTCCGTCGCATAGACATATAAAAAGGAAAGAGGCTCGGGAGCATCCATGCATGTCACATTCGATTAATTTCACAGAAATCTGACCTAGGAGACTTCACATAAATAGGAATACTGGCCTTCAGAAGTAATAGCAAAACCCGAAGTGGATCATTGTCATGTGTGATCACACACAGACAATAAAAAAAAGATTCATTTTAGATGAAAAGTTTCATATAGCACCTTTAACAGATCATTCTAATTTGTAGTGTATTTTCTGTAAAGCTGCTCTGAAACTATATGTATAGTGAAAAGCGCTATACAAATAAATGTGAATTTAATTTAATTATTTAAACTTGATACAGTTATGCTTGCTCATCTGTCAGTTGGATCCAATATTTTTTAATAATGAGATGTAAAATAGAACATGCATTCAAAATGAATGGATGGGGGTGTATTGATGAAATAAATACAAATGAAATATATTTGATATTAAGGCCACACAGAGCAAATGTGACTGAAAATACATCCGTTTGCTTGATCACCAGCTCTTCAAAAGCAGCGGGTAAATCATTTGTCTATCGTGTGCTTTACACAAAGCATCATATTTGACTGTCAAACAAGTAGGCTATTTGACACAAAATTAGTAGAAGTTTCTACTAGTTCATCTTTCTGAGTTGCTGTTGCATTAGGCTACAATACAAAATCAGTTTCATTTCTTAATGTAAGAGCTATTGGATGCAGCATCCTCCTGTCAGTCATCTTCAACTATAAACGTTTTAAGTGGCTTTTGTAATCTTTGGATCAGATTAACATTGCCACAGCATAATCAGGCAGATATGACATTCCTGTAGTATTAAATTATTCAAAACGAATAACATGCAACCACATTTAACATGCAAGCTCAACTAAACACGAAATAATATGGTTTTTGATCGTTTCATCTACGATCGTCATTAGCTCATTCGTTTAAAATTATTCTCAGTGAATGTGGCGCGTGCTGGAGGATGCTGCAGTTTTATTATCAAAGAGTGTTCACACACACATGCTGCCTGAAACGGGACTGCGGTACCTTTGGCCAGCATCGCTCTCAAAAGAACCCAGCGTCCGAACAGGCACCGCCGAATTAACCCAAATGTGTTCGAAGGATTTCCTGGCTTCGGTCTTTCCGTCCGGGTCGATGTCGGACGGCGACTCGGTTTTTTTGGCACCTGCCATTCTTCAGGCTCTGAAGTTACTAGCAGGAGAGAGATGGACGAGTACCGTCAGCGCGAGTTCATGCTTCACTTTACCGCGTGTCGCATCCGTAAATACACCTGCCGCCGGACGCGCGCTCACGACGTCGATGAAGAGAGGCGCGTGGAGTCTTTAGTGCTCAATATCAACATTCTCCAGCCTCAACTGCGCAGGTCCGCCTCAGAAGTGTATCTGTACCGAATCACATTACCACATCAAAACCAAGACATCAAGCTTATAGCCACACATTTTAATAATGCAGCTGAAAATCAATGGAGAGATGAAAGGTGAAGATAATGGACTGTAGTTAAGCATTTTAGAGAACAGCATAATCTGCATTAAGAAATGTAAGTGAGGTGAGAAAGACATTTTTAAACAATTTTATTCAATTAAACAGGAAATGTTGTAGATTAAATTGCATTATTTATTGGTAACTAAATATATAGGGTGCAAATAGGCCTAAATGTGTAGCAAAAAACGGAGATTTAAAGAAGTACCTTTAAATTTGACAGTTGTGTGTTATTTTAAGTAACAGAATGAGCTCAGAATTCAATTTTCTGAAGAAAATGATGATTCAGCTTGCCTCTGAGGTGTTGTGAATGGTTGCTAGCATATTGGCTACTGTGTAGGCTACTGTACGTAGTTGCTTACTTGCCCAAATTAAAAGAGCACATCCACAAGTTTCAGAGATAGTCTGGTCTGTAGTTGGTTGCTAAGGTGTTGCTATGCAATTGTCAAAGTGCATTGAGTGATGGTTAGCGCAATACTATGGTGTTCTGTGTAGTTTCTACTTGCCAAAATTAATAGAGCCCATCCTTAAGTTTCTAAGATATTCTGGTCTGTAGTTATGTGTTGCTATGCAATTGCTAACCTGATTTGAGTGGTTGTTAGTGCATTGCTATGGTGTACTGTGTAGTTGCTACTAGCAAAAGTTAATAGAGCCTATCCATGTTGCAAGATATTCTAGTTGGTTTTCAGGGTGTTGCTATGCAGTTGTCTAAGTGGTTGTTGGTGGGATGCTATGTGGTTTCTATAATGGTTAGGTGCCTATAATTATAATGGCTATAATTACAGTCCAACACTGATTTAAAGAACTGTATATTTTTTTGTCATCATGATACTCACTATGTGTCCTGTCCAAAAGGCTTACTAATATTCAAACAACTAACGCTTTTGACCATGCGTCAACATCCGACGCACACGGCACCCTTTAGTGTCAATATGAGACGTGCCTCCTAGTGGTCTAACCCTAACCCTACCCCAGACCTAAACCTACCCGCGTCATCTAACTGGACCGCGTCATCCAAGCGTCATCTAACTGACGCTAAAGGTTGCCATGTGTGTCGGATTTACACCCATGGTCAAAAGTATCAGTTAGATGACGCCCTAGGATGAGAATGCGTTGACATCTACTGTACATTTTGTTCCTCCACAAACCACACACCTTTTATGTAAATTTTAACAGCACATGCACTAGAAACCAAACATAAACACGCAGTCATGAAATCTTCAGGAGGCGAGTACGGCCCACTGCCTGAGTGGGAGTCTCTGTTCTTGTTCAGTCTCTGCACTAAGGATGACGATTACATAACACTAGATTATGAGAACAGTAGACAAGGGATTCCACCAATGAAATATCACAGTGACACCCTGTGGTCAGAGAAAGAGCAATACACATATTTTTCAATCTTCCCTAAATCAAGTTTACAGTTCACTGCTAAATGCGGTTTTCCAATATATATTTATATCATATTTATATGTTTTGATATAACAATATACTGAAAATGAAGATGATAACACTTTTCGGAGAATGTATTTAGAAATAGTTCTAATGATGTTTTCTCACCATGATAAAACTGTTTTTTTATGATTTTATGTCAATTGTCCAAATCAATCGCCAAATACAGTGCAAAAATGTCATTTACAATATATTCTCTTATGTAAAAAAAATGTTTCTGCCATAACTGCCATAACTTTATTGTGCATCAAGAACATGTTACTAAAGAAAATCACAAATTTTACACTGTTTATTTTACCCATCTTCTGTGCCTTTTCGTATGGTAACAACTCCAACATTAAAAACCATCTAATAACCTCTAACTCTTGCTGCAATTCCTGTAATGCTCTAATACTGTACAGCATAAGTTTCTACACGTATCCCCATTTAATATATTTACCTCAACATATTATGTCATACACTCTAAACAAAAATGGTGCTAAATAGCACTAAAAGTGGTTCATTGGCTATGCAATAGGGGAACCACTTTAAGCACTTATCTTTGTCAAATGGTGCTATGTAGAATCATAAAAGGTGCCATAGAGCACCTTAACCACCCCAGAGAACCACTGAAGAACCGCTGAAGAACCAAACTGGGCTTAACAGGTTCTTTAAATGGTAGTGGTGTTGTATAGCACCATGACCACCGCAAAGAACCCCTGAAGAACCGCTGAAGAACCTTTTTTTAGAGTGTGCATATGGAAACACCATGCTACCCTTACAAAAAAATAAGTATACTTCAAGGTCATTTTATTAAGTATAGGCCTACTTATGTAAAGTTAAAGTATATTTTACTTTATACAGTAAGTAAACTAATATAAACATAATAGAAGTATACTTGAAAGTTTACACTTCAATACTACTTGGAACTAAATTTGCCCACTTTTTAGTTTCAAAAAAAGTATACTTTTAAGTTTATACTTTAAGAGTATTATAAACTGAGTACACAACTAGTTCTGCCAGGACTATTATCGTCAAATACGATTCACAATTAGCGTACAGTTTGGTTTTGTTCTGGGTGAGAACTCCCAGAATTTTTTTCTGATTCAAGAGGAATCAGAATGCCAAATCCTGACTTGGGGAGAGGAGGAAGGGGATGAAGGAGGGTAATTAGTCCCTGAGAAACACGATTGCTGCTACTAATACTGAAGGAGCTTATATATGTATACAGTGATAGGTGTCGTATGTAGACATAGATCAGCTGAGAGTCGTCTGATGTGAGCTTGCCTAACGTGACCTTCCAGAACTGACGCTACGGTTGATTTTACAACTAAGTTTTTCGTTTGTACTGCAACTATACTACAAGTGAACTTATAGGTGTACTGTTTACTAGTCAAATACTTGTAGCATGTTTTTTTTTTTTTAATTTTTGAAAGTACACTGTACAAAGTGTGACGTGTACTCTCAGTAAACATAGTTTAGTAGTTTATACAGCAAGTATAGCCAACTTGTAAGTTTTCTTTAGGTGAACATAACTCTTATAGTTTATAGTTTACTATTTATTATTATAGTAAACTTAGTTTACTATTTATGTATTATTTTTGCATTTTAACTATACTACTACTACTTATACTACTACTACTCCTATGTTGGTATTTATTATACTTGAAATATTTACTTTTAAATGTAGGCTACTTTAACTCTTTCCATTTAAATACTTTGCAAAAAAAATTGCATTTTTTGCAAAAATTGCATTTTTGTCAGACTATACACTGTTAGAAGAAAAGGTTCTATATAGAACCTTAAAAGGTTCTAAAGCGCTACGTATTTGGAACCCCTAAAATTTTCTATATCAAAATTCAAGATATGGGGGTTAGAAAATGTGTATATTTATATTTTATGTAGTTAATCAATATCACATGAAGAGTGCCATTTCAGATTTTCTCCTCCAAAAATCAGCATGATTAAAATGTGATATTAAGTTTAATAAACAATAATTTAATTACACTACAAAATATTGGAGAATAATGTAATATATGAATGAAAAATAGCCTATGAAGAACCTTTGTGCCAAACGGGTTCTTTATTGTCATTATAGAACCTTTTTTAGCATAAAATGTCATTTGGAGTTGAGTAAAGAACCCTATGCTACATATATAGAACCATTTTTTCTAAGAGTGTATTATTAATTTTCTTCAAAAGCACATTGTTCATAATTCATATTGGTGTATAATTAAGATGAAATTACTGTTTTCGAAAAGAAATGAGTCCACAATTTAGTCCAGCTGTTGTGCCGACTGTCTAAGCAGGTTTGAAATTTTGCATTGACAAATGAACATAACCAGCTGTAAAAATAATAACATAAATAATAATTTGACTGAATAAGCTAAATTGTCTGATCAAGTAAAAAAATAAATAAATAAATAAGCTCCTTAAAGCCATTCTATGCTGAAAATTTTAATTATAAAATATATGATTAGGTAAAACACATCTGTTGCAGACCAATTTATTTCCATTTTTTTCTGCTGTTGATCACAAATCATTCAAAGGCAAGCAAACAAATGTTGCACACAAATTTAAAATAACACTGAAAAGTCCACCAATCAGCAAAAGCCAAAGCATCTGACAGACCAGACCACCAACAACTAAAACATTTCCCTGTTCAGAACAGCAGATGGAAGTCTAGAGTATAGAGATGGTTTCCTGTCACTAGACATTAACACGAGGCTGAGAGCTCCAGATTTCTACAGCAGCAGCCTGAATCAGTGCGAGAGAGCCCCACTGGGCACAGTCAGCCAAAACAGCAGCAAACACGCCTGTGAGAGAAAATTCATTTAATGCTCTTCTACAGATATAGCAAAGAGTTGGATTCTTCATGCCTTCTGGCATAATATGACATTCTTATCCAGTCCTGATGAAGCATGTGTAAGATGCTCCAGTCTGGGGGTCTGATGGGAGAATCAATGCACAGAAAGCCAATGGATTTTACAGATGGATGATTCAGGATATGGCTCTATGCACTACAGAAGTTCCACATTACTGCTCTTCATTAAAGGCAAGCAGAGATAAAAAAAAAGAAAGAAAAAAGACAGACAGTCCAAAAGATATCTAAATGAGAGGAAGCATTGCTGGCTGTAATTCTGAGATTTCATGGCACATTTCACAAGGAAATTGAGCATCCATGGGGCAGGAGCACTACAAAAGGAAAAGCATTAATAATTGACTTTTAAAAAACAGCTACACTCTAAAAAATGCTGGGTTGTTTTAACCCAATTTTGGGTCAAATATGGACAAACCCAATTGTTGGATTAAAAAATGCAATTTATAAATTTAACTCAAAAGCTGGGGTTGTCCATATTTGACCCAAAATTGGGTTAAAATAACCCAGCATTTTTTTTAGAGTGTATGCAGAAAATAATAAACAAAAGAGAATATGTGCAAAAACACTCAAGAAAGAAACTAAGAAATAAATGAAGAGTTCAGATGCAAAAGCCTCTAAATGCCATTTGAAATTTTCTTCTAAAATGACCATTTGTATCAAGCTTGTATATTTAAGTTCAGTAATTTCACTTAAATGACAATTAATAGGTAATCTTCATTGCCATTTAAGTGAAATTACTGAACTTAAATATACAAGCTTGATAAAAATGGTCATTTTAGAAGAAAATTTCAAATGGCATTTAGAGGCTTTTGCATCTGAACTCTTCAAATAATGTATTACTAGTAGGGTTGTGAACATTATTCACATGTATATATTTTCACATTAAATGCCCAAATCAATGTGAAACATTCGTTTAAAGGCATATTTTAACTAGTATGATTAAAGGTCAGTATCACAGTGATAATTCCTCTAACTAGATTTTTTTTATTTTATTTCTGGGGATAAAAATGTAATTCTAGCCAAATAGCCATTCAACATACAGTATTCTTGAAAGCCAAAACTAAACTGCAAATATAGAACATTAAAAATAGTATAACAACTTTTAGTTGTAAAACCTTTAAAGGGGTCATGAACTGGCTTTTTAAATTGTATTATATTGTTGTCTGAGGTGAACTTATGACATTCGCTTGGTTTTCGCATTCAGAAACATCAAAATGAATAAGTAATAGGCTATTTTCTACCCTAGTTTTGAGCCCAGCTCAAAAACGCTCGGTTTTTATGGGCGTCTCGCACTGAAGACTTGGAAGTAAACGCCCACTGCTGTGAGTGGAGAACAGTTTAGCATATTGAGTTTAATGATGTGAGTTTCGACTAATAATGAGTTTCAACTCACCTCATCGTTGTACGTGGGGGAAATTGTTTTGAAAACGTCCAATGTTGTAAAATGTGCAACCGGAATGATTCGCCCATACATGTTTGATCCAGAGTCCGTGTGTTGCACCATTCCTGTCAGATCCAATATAGTTGGCACAGCATTGTCCTTTAATCTTAATCGGTCTGCAAATCCAGTCTTGTTTACAAAACAATTCTCAGTGAAACGAAGCAAACAGACGGACGATGTTTTTCCCTCATCTACTGGAACGTCATTAAAAATAAAGTTTTGCAATCCTATTGGAATCCAGAGGAAGATTATGCAGCGACTGTCTTCTTCCACAACCAGGCACTACATAATATTTTGTATTGCTCCGTAGCTCGATCCGGTTTGTCCTCACGAGGTAGGCCTATGTTATTTAGCTATGCGTGTAATTCGCAAATCGGTGGGCGGGGCTAAACCGGCCATGTTGAAGTAGGCGTTGATCATCTTCTGCGGGGCTGGTGTTTTATCCTCTTTGTCGTCATAGTTCCCCACTTTTAAAAACGAGTCGTTTGCTGAGGCTGGTGTCAATAAAAGCTTTTATTGGACTAACAAGGACGTTTTCAGTTCTGAAATTTACAGGATATTCTTATAATATGATGACCTCTTAGATGTCAAAAGCTCAAGGAAAAATTGATTTCTCAGTTCATCACCCCTTTAACATAAGTCCACCACTTTTAGCTGCACTTTTCAAATTGTGTGTTTGGTGATGTTCCTGTCTCAGCAACGGATAGCTTGGTCATACTGTAATGCTACAGCCAAAGGATGAGGGGAAAAGACACTAACGTAGCTACTTAATAAATTGAAAAAAAAAATGGATGTAGCATTAATTGTGTTGATTATTTTTGACTTTTAAACAGGACTTACACACATTAACAAAAGTCCTTATAAGAAAACTTTAGTATTTAAAAATAGTAGAAAAGTTACTTCTTAAAGTTTAATTCCATAACCAGAGCAATCAATGAATACAAATGAATGAATACAAACTGATCTTAAATTTAATATTAAACAGCCTTGTTATTACTGAATGTTATTTTAGGAAATGTCTGTGTGTAATTGCTATGCAATCATCACAATATTCCAAAAATACCGATGAGATTTCTTAGCTAATCTCTTAGTAGACTTTCATATTTCAGTAAGGGGGATTGAATAATTAATCAGGGAGGTGATATACTGTCGTCTTTGCGAAGTGATTTGAAATGAACGCATGCACAATCAGAGAAGGACTGTCTCACTGCCACATTGATTACAGTCTTTAAATGCGATTCAAATGGTAAACAAGGCAGATGGCCTGTTTAAACTGAGATAACGGGCATCATAGTGGTTGTCGCTAATATAAGTTGTCATGGTCACAACACACACTCAGTGACCATAACATTGTTTATTCATGGTCATTGAGCAAGAAGGTGGCTGGCCGCACACTGAATTCAATACAGAAATCTATTTAAACGCTTTTTTTTATTTTCTAGATTGCATAGTGCAAAAAATGAATAGTCATGAAATGTGATGTGCACACCACCCTTAAAGGAACAGTCGCCCAAAAATGTAATACTCAGTCATCATTTTTATTCATCCTCAAGTCATTTAAAGGGTTAGTTCACCCAAAAATGAAAATTCTGTCAGTATTTACTCACCCTCATGTTGTTCCAAACCTCTATGTGTTTATTTGTTCTGCTGAACACAAAGGAAGATATTTGGAAGAATGTTTTAATCAAACAGATCTCATTCCCATTCACTACCATAGTATGTATTTTTTCCTACTATGGTAGTCAATGGGGAATGAGAGCTGTTTGATGAAAACATTCTTCCAAATATCTTCCTTTGTGTATAGCAGAACAAATAAACACATATAGGTTTGGAACAATATGAGGGTGAGTAAATACTGACAGAATTTTCATTTTTTGGGTAAACTAACCCTTTAAAACCTGCCTGATTGTCTTTGTGGAAAATAGAAACAGCAAATCTGTTGCTTGAATTGTTTCTAACAAAACTGACATGCAACATGACAAAACCAACTTAATATGTTCCATAAACTAGATTATATATACAAACATAAAATCATCTGTTGGCACTGTGTAATATGAGACGGCAGTATAACATGAGATTAAATGCAAGCGGTTTTATTCTCTAGTCTTGGGGAAATTACTTAGGCTCTAATGAGAGGATTGAAATCTCCACCTCCACTAAGCAGCATGTCTCCCCCTCCACTGAATAGCTCTTCTGGCTAACCTCAAGACATCTCTTCACACTCGCTGAGCCGTGTGACACACACATACACAAATGTTCTTGAGCCTTTTGCTCCCTCTTTCACTGCCTCCATTAAAACAGCTTATCACATTCGACAGCCAGGACTTAAACAATGGCTAATTTAATTGTCAAGCCAAAAGTCTCATTTGCAGCTCTACCACAATCTTATATTTGGAGAAGTGTGTCAACATATCAGAATGGATCCCTAGGAAAACACACTGATGATTGCATAATACAATAGTACAAGCTATATTTTGGCATTATCTGAAGAACACGTGATTGGTGCTTGTCAGTGCACAAGTTGATACCATGCAATTGTTTCCAGGTTGTTGCTAAAGTGTTCTGACGCAATTGCAAGGGTGCTGCTGTGCAGTAGTATAAAATAAGCTTGACATTTAGTCAGATTATTGTCAGGAAACAAAGCTACATTTGCCACACAAGAACATTCTGGGCATACCGAGGTGATTTAAATGACGAAGAACTTCAGTGAATGCAGTTCAACGCAGCCAGTGGCTTTTGTGAAAGACGGATATTCTGACAATAAATGGCAGTTGCCCACTCACTGTGATGCAGAGACCACTTTGGCCTTAAGTCTAGACTGCATAGGAGGAACAGCCCTAAAGCACATTCACCTTTCATATTCATGCCGGCACAGGCTCAGATTAGCACACTGCCAAAACACCTCCACACTGATGCAGTTAGATTGACGTCATTTAAAGGGATACTTCACCTCTGGAAAGATGAATGTGTATTTAATTAAAATGGGTTTCTATGTGGAAGAAATGTGAAATGATTTTTGAATTTGGAGCTTTCTAGAATGAGAAAAGCCAGAAAATGTATTTTTGGCTTGTGTGGATGAAAGACAACAACTCCCAGAATGGGAGTGAATCCCGGAAATGCTGAATCCCGGACATCGACAGCCATATCTCAATCCCCATTGACTACCATAGTATGTATTTTTTCCTACTATGGAAGTCAATGGGGATTGAGATCTGTTTGATTAAAACATTATTCCAAATATCTTCCTTTGTGTTCAGCAGAACAAATAAACACATAGAGGTTTGGAACAACTTGAGCAACTTTGGAACAACAACATTTTTGGGTGAACTATCCCGTTAAGTGCCAGCCTCATCGACACGACAGCCATCGGCACTGATCCTCGACATCTCGTCTCCATACCGGCGTGATTACTTGACTTCGGCGTGACTTCCAACCAGATGGAAATGTATAAATACTCTAAATGTTCCAATCCAATTTGACTTGTAATGCTGCCCGAATCATAAACTGTTCCTTCGTTGGCCAGGCGAGAGTCTGGTTTCTCCCAAGGTTTTTTTTCTCCATTCAGTCAACTGATGGAGTTTTGGTTCCTTGCCACTGTTGCCTTGGCTTTTGGCTTGCTTGGTTGGGGAAATTTAATATTCAACAATATTATTTATCTGCCTTACTTAAGATGGACGTTGACGCAATTTTCTTCTAGAAACAAACTTTGTTGTATTATTTTCATGTTATCACTGTGAAGCTGCTTTGATACAATATGTATTGTAAAAAAACGCTATATAAATAAAGGTGACTTGACTTGATTAAATATCCACTTAAGCTAATTATTAATACTTATTATATACATTTGTGTCCTCATAAACCAGATATACAAGAACACACACACAATTTATGGGGACTTTCCATAGACATAATGAGTTATATACTGTATAAATTGTATATTCTATCCCCTAACCCAACCCCTAAACACAACCCTCACAGTAAACCTTATGTATTTGTACATTTTCAAAAAAAAAAAAAAAAATCAGTATGATTTACAAGCTATTTATAAATCATAAATCAAAATGTCCCCACGGTCAGACATTTCTGGAATTACTATCTATGTGGGGACACACAACACTGCTTTTGCTGCTGTTTATGAGGATATAATAGCTTCCACTGACACAACCACAAAAAGGTGAGTTTGATATGATTGACTGGAGCAAAGTCACATCTGACAGTCTGAAATGAAGCTGACAAACTACTGCTGATGCTCTGTAGTGTCATTTTGGCATGAGAAAATGTCCTCTGTCCTCTTCAACTCCCACACAATATAGGTGCATATATGCATGCATATATATACATAGGGAACAGTAATGCAACTGAAGAGAAAAGCAAAATAGTCAGAGGAAAGGACCTGTGGGTAACCTTAGAGATAATCACAGGACTTACAAGCACACACATACACACAAACACCCTTAATTTCTGTGTTCAGAACAGACACAAGCACTTTCCCACACACAATCTCATAATTGAAATGACAGCAGCATGTGGAGATTCCCGACTTCACACCACGTTAAAGCATTAGCCTATGACTCAAGCGCGCGCACACACACATTGTAACGTCTAATGATCAAGGATGATGAGCACCAATCTGTTCTGTTGCACAGACAGCATGAGTTGAACTACAGCATGAAACATTTTAGTGTGAATTTACCATCTTACTCCCTACTTGTTACAGTTCTGTCACTTTTGTTTAGAAGTTTTAACTTACTAATTCACAAGAATTAACTTACAACTGACAGGGAAAAATGTAACTACAGGTAAGTAAAGGAGAATGTATAGTAATTTACATTTACATAATATAGTAGCTTTCCTGTAGCTCAAACAGTAGAGCGTTGGTGCTTGTAACACCAATGTGATCGATCCCAGGGAAAGCAAGAACTGATAAGAATGTAAATGTGTACCTTGAAATGCAATGTAAGTCGCTTTGGATAAAAGCGTCTGCCAAATGCATAAATGTAAATGTAATTTAAAGCCATTACAATTTTTTCCAACTCCAAACTTTTGGAACCTGTCACTGAATTTTCACCAAGACTGCATTTATTTCATCATAAATACACTAAAACAGTAACACACACACACACACACACACATATATATATATATATAATGGAAAAGCCATGGGTGACAAACTAAGTACACCATAATATTCAATTCACCACAATATTCAATTGTGTATAGAGCCACTTTTAGAAATAATAAATTGAGGGGGTATTTTTTTGTATGGCAGTATATATTTGCATCTTGCATTGTTCTGGAAGAATTTTTGCCCGCTCATCTTTACAACGACGCTTTATTTCATTGAGGTGGCATTGGTGTATGCACAGCTCTCTTAAGATCCCACCAAAGCATTTCAATCAGGTTGAGATCTGGACTTTGACTGGGCCAGTACAACACTGATCAGCCATTCTGTTGTAGATTTGCTGGTGTGCCTGGGATCATTGTCCTGTTGAATGACCAATTTCGGCCAAGCTTTAGCTGCCGGACAGAACTCAATGACTGTAAGGTACAGAGGTTACGTGGCTCCAAAACAATCCAAAAATCATCAACCTTCCATCAGCGTGATGAACAGTTGTATGAGGTGTTTGTGCTGATATGCTGTGTTTAGTTTTCGCCTAACTTGTCACTGTGCATTAAGGCCATCATCTCTAATTTGTCTGTCCAGAGTTTGTTCAAATGTAACTTTACAAACCTAAGGCATGCTGACATGTTCTTTATAGAGAGAAGAAGCTTCTACTGGCAACAATTCCAAACATGCCATACTTTTTCCATCTTTTTCTAATTGAACAGCCATGAACTTTAACATTAAACATGTTAACGGAGGCTTGTAAAGTTTAAGGTGTAGTTTTCGGGTGTTTTGTGATTTCTCTGAGCATTACACGGTTTGACCTTGGGGTAAATTTGCTGGAACGTCCACTCCCAGCTTGGCAAGATTGGCAACTGTCTTTTCCACTTGTGAATAATCTTCCTTATTGTAGATTCGAATAATGGATATATAAATAAAGAACAATATATAATAAAGAACAATTGGTTTTCTAAGATCATTACTGATGTCTATCCTCCATGGCAGTGTTTTAATACACACACCTGAAGGCTCCAGACCAAAACTTCTGCTTTTATAGAGGTGATCACACTTGCTTATGATCAATTAATCAAAATCACTTACCCTCTTAATTCCTATGGAAGCAGTAAGGGTGTACTTAGTTTTTCACCCATGACTTTTCCATTTTGGCCTACTTTTGTTAAATAAATAATGGCACTGTGTCTTATGCCATGTGTTATTGTGCATCTGAGGTTGTATTTACCTAATTTTAAGACCTGCCAAAGACCAGGGCTTTCCCATTCCTTAACCTATTCCTTAACCTCTCTCAAAGAGGCAGCGTGTTAAGAAGCTTCCTAAGGGACACTTCGGGGGAACACATTAGGAACATAAACAACTTTGGTAAGATATATCTTTCGAGTCTTTGCTAAGAGTGAGCGTTATTGTGAGATTATTATGTCCTGATACATAAAAGATATAGCATTCAATATGGTGTCCTTTCATTTTCACATGCCTGTATATATATATATATAATATATATATATATATATATATATATATATATATATATATATATATATATATATATATATTCACAAATGCTGAGAATACAGAGAGGACATGCAAGTAAAAGAAGTCCATAATTGCAGCACTCATACGGCAGGATATTGCTTTCTGTGTGCTTCATTTCTAAGAGCTTGAGTCACAGGTAAGATTTAGTGTGAAGATAAATTATGTAGTGTTCTCGTTACATTAACTTGGCCTGGCCTGGCCTGAAAAAGAAACTCAGAAAGGGAAAAGTTTGAAGTCAGCACTTGTATGGCCATATGACCATATTAGCCCATTTCTGTCAACACTGCATTGGCTCCCTATTAAACATTGTATACATTTAAACATATTGCTATTTACTTGCAAAGCATTAAATGGTTTAGCTCCCCAGTATTTGAGTGAGCATTATAGTCCGTCACGTCTATTGCAATCTTAAAATCTTAAAATTCCAGCCAGTTGATAATACCTAGAATATAAAAATTGACTGCAGGCGGTATATCCTTTTTCTATTTAGCACCAAAACTTTGGAAGAGTCTTCCTAACATGACAGTTCAAATCTAGACTAAAAACACATCTCTTTGACCTAGCATACACATAACATAATAGGGGTGTAAATTAGAGCATTAATGACGATTCGATACCGATTTCTTAAGGCAACGATTCGATTATTTTCGATTCTTCAGAATTTCCCGCGATACGATTCAATACTAGATATTTTTACATGATATCTATTAAGTTTCAAATAAATCAACAAAAAATATGAATAATATGCCTTTTATTGAGAATACAGAAACAGTATTGCAAGTAGGACTAGGCCGAGGGACGTGAGAGAACGGCATAAGGCCCGTGGCGTGAGTATTAATGAACGTTAACAGGTGACGTCACATTTTAGGCTCACTATAGGGGATTATCACGCTTCTGGGTTTCATGGGCGGGATTTGTCAACTTTGTGCATGTCCACTTCCGACGCAGTTCAACAATTGCCGAAACGAAGGCTAGATGTCACTGCTCTGTTCCACTTTGTAAATCTAACCAACAACGCCAACCCTACATAAGTTTTCATGGATTCCCGACTGAATTGTGTATAAGGAAGGAGTGGATTAAAGCGGTTCGCCGGGATGAAGGTCCAAACTTAAATAAAACAAGGTAGCACGTTTGTTTGCAGCTGGCACTTTAGTGAATCAGACTAATTTACCAGGGATGCAGTATAAATAAACCTAGTGTAGTCCATCATCAGTTCGCCAGCGAGAATGGTGATTCAACGGAAGTGGCAGTGCGCAAAGATCACTGAAAGCGGAAGTACTACGCATCAGCGTGATAATCCCATATTGGCCAACGCTGGTCATGTGTGTGATGCGTGTGACGTACATCCAGAAGCGCTGCGCAGTTCTACAACGTGAACCAACTCGAGGCCCACAGAGAAGGAAATGAACAGTTGAATAAAGCCACTGCAGTCACTTGGGCTATTTTAACAATGTCTTTAATAACTTTTCTAGGCCGGAAAGTTTCAATCCCTTAGAAGCCCTTAATTTATGTTCCGAAGATGAAAGAAAGTATTAAGGGGTTGGAACAACTTGAGCGTGAGTAATTACCGACAGAATTTTCATTTTGGGGTGAACTATCCCTTTAAGGGTTTTCTGTTAGATTGGTGTCGTGTTAGCTGCCCCTAAGTTAATAACTAATGATCGTTGCAACAGAAGTGAATCAATCAAAACTAACTTTAGCTGGACAATAACATTCTAGAGCTGCTGTAAAGCCAAAACAATCTATGTTACTTTAATTTTCTATTATCACCGTAAAGCTGCTTTGAAATAATCTATATTGTTAAAAGCGCTATATAAATGATGACTTGACTTGACTTACAACCTGCCAGAGAGGGCTCAAATAATAGTGTGCAACCATTGCCATAAGCATTGTAAGACAATTAAACCAAGCCAGTGAATCTTATAATGTTACTACCTGCTTTGACTAGCTGAGATATACAACAGAACAAAGGAGTAATAGAAGAACAGAAGCTGGATTAAAAAAAAACAGATGAATGATTTGTGGCTTGCACCACAGAGGGATAATAGAGCACAATTTTCACACACCAGAGGGAAAACGAAGCATACACCAATAAAACCACAGAGCAGCCATGATGTCTGTTATTGTTAGTTAAATGATGCAGACATAATGTATTTCTTGTGCAAACAGTTGTAAAGAAACCTTTAACAGAAATCCCACTCAAAGCACAAGGATGACAAAGTTTTCTTGAAAACATAAAGGTTCCCCTGAACTTTACCTCTGCAATTTCTGTATGCATGATAAGAAACAGCTCAGAGCTATTTAAATAAGTAACAATGGCTCTCTTATACGCAGGCAGTCTTGACTGTATACTGTATGTTATGGCCTTGAATTCATCACAAAGCGTTGAGTCATTGAGCAAGACGGAGAAGAAACATTTACAGTGTTTCTTTAGCTCTGCATTTCAGCCTCTATTTAACTTCAGCACTACAGTGAGGGACAGCTCCCCATGATCCAACAAACACACACACACTTCATGATATTCACACACAAACGTACGGTTTACGCTGATTATATCCATAAAGCAAACATAGAACATAGAACATATACACCACATGTACAATTTGCACATGAGCAATTTCACTTGCAAAATAAATTAAACATGGATGATAGTTCATAGTCCATTTCTATAATGACAGATAAAATAACTGAAAAGCCTGACATATTTACATTGGGTTTCACCAACAAAGGTAGTTTGCAGGGATCAGATCAGGTAGCTCCATGTTCATTTTTTACAGTCTAATAGTAAATGACAGTTCTGCATTTTACAATGCTGCAATGTACTCCTTACCTTATTTTTTCAGCTCTTAATTAAAAAGCAATGGTGAGTAAGACCCTATATGTGGACAGCAATACAAGTGTACTATAAATTTGGGCCTTATGAAAGCTTTATTAATTCATAAAGTACACCTCCTGAGACAGCAACCGGGGACACACAGTATGAAGTTACCTGTCATCATTCTGAAATGACTGATCTCCGAGCAGCAGATCTCTAAAGCGGTATCGTGGAGGTAGAGGAGGAACCTCAGAGTCCACATCGGCCATTTTCAGGGTGGAGATGTCCAGAATAACACCAGTATTACTGCTGTTATTTCTTTGAACAGTCTCCGTAGGCAACCTAGAGAAACAGACGTAAATCGTAAGTATACATTATGGATGCATACACAAAATGTATTATTCATTAATAGTTTCAGGACTACAACCAAATTGTAAGAGTGTGGACAAAATGTGCATGTTTAGCATGTTTACCTGTCAGCAGCGGAGGATGAGCATCGTGGCGGAGTCATGCTTGGCTCTGACAATATGGAGAGAAATGATAAGGATTACAGCTGAATGTTATAGTCACATGCATAAACATCAAATTAATCCATGCTGTTGTAGGCTAATGCAGGGTTACAGCAGAAATTCACATACCTGCAACTGTATGTATAACTTCTAAGCTGGAAAGCTTTAAAAAGACATCTTTCAAAGATAGTTCACCAGTATCATTAGCCATAATTATACCCTTATAACTACAATCTATGCACTGATTTTCACCTTTTATGTCATTCTTGTCACATTTTGTACACTGTGAACACTGTCATCCAGAATGTTCCCTGTATGGTTTCTATTAACACTCTCATGGACACATGAGTGTGTAATGACAGTAGTGAGCCACTGCATTAGTGTGCAAATCGCTGATGAGTGGGTGGAGCTCGGCTGGCCAAGGGGTACAGTGAAGTACAATGAATAAAACTCAGACTAAAATGTACCTTTGCTCAAGGGTTATACAATGCTCAGACGCTAATAAAAAGGACTGTGCAGAGGATATAAAAAAATGTGTATTGCTAAGGCAAAAAATGGCAAAGACAAACAAAATATGCCCTTGCAGAGACAGTATGTTTTGACAGGCAACTGAAGAACGTACTTCATATGGTAACATCTACACTAATTAGTTTTATAAATAAATAGATAACTAATACAGTGCATAACAAATCACACATATATTAAAGTAATGTTTTAAAGTCAAATCAGGTAGAAATAGCTGTTTAAAGCAATGATTGACTGATAATCGGTTCAATATTTGTTAGCGATATTACAATTAATTGGTTACTGGTTGGTTACTATCAAGTCTAAAAATAAAAAGCACCATTTGGGGCTTTTTATAATACAGATTACCACTCAACAATATTCACAGTTAACATATTTAATGCACTGTTTGCATTGCAATTATTCAACCTTTATATAACAGCCCCTTATTCCCAAACAAGAAAGGAATAGCTCATTAAATTATAAATTATACAACTCAAAAACATTATACATTATTATTATTATTAATATTATTTGTATCATCTTTGGTAACACTTTACAATAAGGATACTTGATAAACATTGGTTTACTACCATAGTTAACATGAACAAAGAACGAACTCTCCTTTATTAATCGTAGTACTATTAATTTGAACATTTACTAATGCATTATTAAAATCAGCGGTTGTATTTGTTTACATTAGGTAATGCACCATGCATTAACATAAACAAACAGCTGTATTTTTATTGACTAACAAAGATGAACTAATACAGTAACAGATGTATTGCTCATTGTTCATGTTAGTTAATACATTACTAATTAACCTGGTAAAGTGTTACCGTATCTTTAATAATAAAACAATCTGTACTGGTATTATTGGTAAGATTAGTAATACATTCAATATTTGTCCAGCTCTACATAAAAGTAACAACATATTAAAATAATTTATAAACATAAAAAATATCGATTCTGCATATCAGTAATCAGACACTTCCACAAAACCATCACCATCATCTGTACTGACATTGGTTATAAAATTCAGTATGTGTCCTATTAAAGTAACAACTACATTTACTTTTATAGTGGTTTGCCTTTCCCCCCCCTCAACATAGGATTTCAAAAATGATAATAAAGCAATCTATGTTTAATTTTCACAAGCAAATCAACAGCAGTATGTATGCCCAAAAGCAATCTTTCCAAAACAATATGATAAACGTAAAAAGTAAGAAGCACAGCACAATAAAGCACAAATTCGTCATCCGTGACCTGACATGATGTCCTCACCTGCCTGAGACTGGCTGCGCGGTCCCATCATTGTAAATAACCGTGTTACTGGCGACACAAACGCCGCACATTTTTTACAAAAGCCACTGTGAAGAGTCCGTGAAGGACTTCCGATGGTAATGTCCTCCTAATAGATCCGTCCTCCATGGAAACTTGCATTAAAGGGGCGTATAGCGACCCTGATTAAACCCTCCTCTTACAGAGGACCACCACTGGGCGAAACTCCCAATCCCTTCAACATCTCTGTTTATTTTTGTCGCGTGCGATTCAACTTTGCCTATAAAGATCTATGAGATGCTGATGATGATGATGATGTTGGTTATTATTTAAGCAAGCTGATATGTTGTCCCCATCATAAAACGATCTAGAAGTTCACGTGTTCAGATTCTCTCAGCATCCAGTGGAATCCATAGCCTTGATTCACGAGAAGAAAACGCGTCAGGCGAGATGTAGGACAGCAGGGAAACATTTGAGACGCTGTCACCTCTGCATCTGTTAGGCAAAGCCACTAAGTCATCCGTACAGCTTCTCTTCCCTCCCCTTCAAAGCTTGCATCGCCATCTCCTGGACCACATGAAATCCTCTACAACACGAACATGACTAAAGAGACAAATGTAGCCTACTTAAATATAGCCTACTTTATAAAAACAATATATGCACCACAAACATTCACACCAACGTCAAACATTTCATGCTATCTGCATTTTAACGTTGAGCTGCGAACCAATCAAAATCAAGGCTTAGATTAGGCCATTCACTTTTAGATGCTATTAATTTAATAAAAATCATTCTAGCAGAATTAAAGTGCATCTACTACAATCAAAGTGATTCTTTATTAACACGATGACATATTAAAATGACTATAGATCCTAAGAACCAAAGATTGGTAACACTTTACAATAAGGTTCATTAGTTACTACATTAGTTAACATTAACAAAGAATGAACAATACTTATTCAGCATTTGTTAATCTTTGATAATGTTAATTTCAACATTTACTAATACTTTATTAAAATCTTGTTAACATTAGTTAATGCACTGTGAACTAACATGAACAAACAATGAACAGCTAGATTTGTATTAACTAATGTTAAGAATAACAAATACAGTAACAAATGGTTATATCATGTTAGTTAATGCATGAAGTAATGTTTAATAAATGAACCTTATTGTAAAGTGTTACCCAAAGATTAATTAAACATTTCATACTAACATCCAGTGAGAATATAGCCTATTCCTGTAAAACTAATAATACAAATTATAAAGACAATACAATATTTCTTTATTTTTAATAAACTGATAAGGTAATAAAAATGAGACAATCATAGTATCTATACAAGGTCCAAGACAAAAGGATATTATAAGCCTTGTTTTGCAAATTGCATCTTTGAACTGATGTTGGTTTTTATATACAGTATTTTTGAACAAGGTTTATAACAAAAATTGAGTGCTGTAACCATCAAATAAAAAATATGGAAAAACTTTCATGCTTGGACCTTGAATGTACATTGACTTGTAGACACCCGGATGTGTGAATAAAGATTAGTTAAACATGTTTATTTTTTTATTCTATTTTTTCATGACACACAGTCATAAGTGTTTAAATGAGTTATATTGTCAGAATATGTCACGCACGACAACAAAATATATCTTGAATATATTAGATAATCAACAGTGACTTTAATTTGGTGCATAACCAAGCTGATTCATTGCTTTCATTATCATAAACATTAATATTGTAATGATTCACGATGCACAGAGGAATCCATTTGCAGCTTTTATTAAACAAGGTCGTACAGGCAGGGTCAAAACGAGGCAGACAGGGCAATGCAGATCAGACAACAGGATAAACAGGAGACAGGCAAAGATCAGGGCAGGCAGCAATAATCGTAGTCAGTAAACAGTCCAAGTTCAGGCCAGGCAGATATCAGTCGTAGGAGAATCAAACAGTCCAAAGTCCAAAACCAGAAAACCAGAATCAGGATACAAACGCTCAGAAATGATCACCGGGGCAAATCAAGACTTCGCACTGGTGTGGTGTGTGGACGTGGCTTTTATGTGTGTGTGTTAATGGCGTGCAGGTGTGTGACGCAATCAGTCCCAGGAAAGCGGCATGATGGGAATTTGAGTTTGTAGCCAATGATCAGTACTCTGGTGAAGGCTCCCTCTGGTGGCGGAGAGGAGACAGAGCGGGAGCCTCCATTGTAACAGAGCCCCCCCCCTGCGAGCGGCTCCTGACGCGAGGAGGCGGTTGTCGTCGGGGTCTCCCACGGGGTCGAGGGGCCGGTTTCTCCGGGTATGTCCTATGGAACTCCTCAGTGAGAGTGGGGTCCAGGATATCCCTTGAATTGACCCAGGACTGTTCCTCCGGACCGTACCCCTCCCAATCGACCAGATATTGGAGCATGTTACCCCGACGTCTGGAATCCAGCAACTTGTGCACTCTGTAGGCCTCCTCGCCGTCAACCAGAAAGGCAGGAGGGCCCTGAGAGGCGGCCCCCTCCTCCGTCTCTCCCCTCGGACCACCAGCGGGTTTTAACAGAGAAACATGAAAAGTGGGAGAGATACGATAGTTAGCGGGCAGGTCTAAACGGAATGAAACAGGTGATATTTGTCTTATAATTTGGAACGGACCAACATACCTGGGACTGAGTTTGCGACATGGAAGTTTGAGGCGTAAGTCTCTGGTTGATAGCCATACCCATTGACCACTCTGGTATTCTGGAGCTGGGCGACGACGACGGTTGGCCTGGTGTTCCTGACGCCTGACAGCATGCCTCAGATGAGTGTGTGCTTGGTCCCAAACCTCTTCACTTTTGTGTAGCCATTCTGTGACTGATGGGAGTGCAGTGGGTTCACCGGACCATGGGAAGAGAGGAGGCTGAAAACCCAGTATACATTTGAAGGGAGTGATACCAGTAGCAGGTTTGACCAACGAATTCTGAGCATACTCCGCCCAGAATAAATATCTGCTCCAATCCTGTTGGTGTTGCTGGCAGTATGTTCTTAGAAAGCGGATAATGTCTTGATTTAGACGTTCGGTCTGACCATTGGACTGAGGGTGATAACCGGAAGTGAGGCTGATGTTTACGTTTAAATGTTTGAAGAATGCGGACCAGACTCTGGAAGTAAACTGAGGTCCTCTGTCAGATACTATATCTTCAGGTAGTCAGTAAAATCTGAAAACTTGGTTGCAGAGGAGTTCAGCTGTTTCGAAGGCAGTGGGAAGTTTAGTGAGGGGAATGAGACGGCAGGCTTTGGAGAATCTATCCACTATTGTGAGAATTGTCGTGTGTCCTTGAGAATTGGGGAGATCTGTGATGAAGTCTACGGCAATGTGTGACCAGGGTCGTTGAGGTGTTGGAAGGGGACATAGAAGGCCTGCTGGTAGTTTACGGGTGGATTTGGAAGTTTGACAATTGATACAGTTCTGGACATGTTTGATGGTGTCGGATGAGAGAGTGGGCCACCAAAATCGATTCTGTAGTAATTGAATTGTGGCAGAGATACCAGGATGACCGGAGCTAGGAGTGGAGTGGACCTGATCGATGATGCGAGAGCGTAGTGCTTCAGGGACAAAGAGGAGATTGGCTGGACAGTTGCTGGGGGTTGGAGTCTGAAGGTTGGCCTGTTGGATTTCGGTTATGATGTCCCACTGGACTGGAGCTACTAAGAGGTTCTCGTGGATGATATTCTCAGGATTATCTTTGTGGACTGTTTCTTCTGTTTGGCGAGAAAGGGCATCGGCTTTGACGTTCTTGGTGCCTGGGCGGTAAGTGACAGTGAAGTTGAAACGTGTAAAGAACAGTGCCCATCTTGCTTGACGAGGGTTGAGACGTTTGGCGGATCGGAGATACTCAAGGTTTTTATGATCTGTGAGAATGATGAATGGTTCTGAAGCTCCCTCCAGCCAGTGTCGCCATTCCTCTAGAGCCAGTTTCATTGCTAGCAGTTCGCGATTCCCCACATCATAATTCCGTTCGGCTGGAGAAAGCTTGCGGGAGAAGAAAGCACACGGGTACATTTTGGCTGGGTTTCCCTGTCGTTGAGATAATATGGCCCCCACTCCTGTGTTCGAAGCATCTACCTCCACAATGAACTGACGCTCTGGATCGGGATGACGTAGGATGGGTGCAGTAGTGAATCGGATTTTCAACTCCTGAAAAGCCTGCTGTGCTTCGGGGTTCCAGGCAATTCGAGAGCCATGACGTTTGGTTAAAGCTGTTAATGGAGCGGCAATGAGACTGAAGTTTCTAATAAATCTTCGATAAAAGTTAGCAAATCCCAGGAATCTCTGTAATTCTTTGACTGTCTGAGGTAATGGCCAATCCAGCACTCCTTTCACCTTCTTGTCGTCCATGGCCACTCCTTCCTGACTGATGATGTAACCCAGAAATGAAACGCTAGTTTGATGAAACTCACACTTCTCGATCTTGGCATACAACTGGAACTGAATTAAGCGTTGAAGTACTGATCTGACGTGTTGGATGTGTTCCTCCAGTGAGTTTGAGTAAATCAGGATGTCATCGATGTACACGATTACCCATTTGTCCAGCATGTCACGAAACACATCGTTCATAAAGGCCTGAAAGACGGAAGGACTGTTAGATAAGCCGAAAGGCATGACCAGATATTCATAGTGCCCACTAGTGGTGGAGAAGGCTGTTTTCCATTCATCCCCCTCTCGAATGCGGATCAGGTTATATGCATTGCGTAGATCGAGCTTGGTGTAGTATTGCGACTGTCTCAGCTGTTCCAGTGCGGCTGGCACCAGAGGTAAGGGATAACGATACTTGATGGTGATATCGTTTAACCCGCGATAGTCAATGCAAGGCCTGAGTCCCCCATCCTTTTTCTTGACGAAGAAAAACCCCGCAGCGGCAGGTGAGGTGGAAGGTCGAATGAACCCTTTGGCTGTCTCTTCTTCAATGTATTTTTTCATGGCTTCAGACTCAGGCTTTGATAGGGGAAAGATTCTGCCTTTAGGGGGTGTGGCGCCGGGCATTAACTCAATGGCACAATCCGTTGGACGATGTTCGGGAAGTTGAGAAGCTTTTTCTTTACTGAAGGCTTCTGTGAGGTCGGAATAAACTGCCGGTAGTTCTCCTAGCTCATGGTTTTGGGTGTCTGGTTCTGGTTTGGAACAGGTTACTCTTTTGACTTTAGACAAACAATGGTTGTTACAGGCTTCACTCCAACGAATGATTTGTCCCTCCTTCCAGGAAATGTGTGGATTGTGAGTGTGCAACCAAGGGTGGCCGAGGATGATGGAGTGATGTGGAGCGTGAATGACATAAAATTTGATTTGCTCAGAATGAAGAGAACCGATCTGCATTTGAACATTCTCCGTTTCGAACTGGATTTTGCCGTCTCCAATGGGGTGACCATCTAGCGCCTCCACTGACAAGAAAGAGTGACAAGGATTAAGTTTGAGTTTGATCTGATTGGCGAATGTTTGAGAAATGAAATTTCCAGCGGCTCCAGAGTCTATGAGGGCTGTGGCTTCAATACATTGGTTTTGTATAGTGAAACGAATGGGGAGAGTGAAACTGGATGGAGATCTTTGATATTGATTTACAGAACTCACCGCAAGAGTGCGAGTTGGAGGTCGGACTGGACAGGAGAGCTTCATATGGCCGGATTGACCACAGTACATACAGAGACGGTGTTGCAGTCTGCGTTCCCGTTCTTCTGGAGTGATGTGCGTGAACCCGATCTGCATAGGTTCGTGAGCGGGAGCTGCCTCGAGTGATTGACGGATAGGTGCCCTGGTGATGCGTCTGGAACGCACGAGATTATCAACTTGAATGGCCAGACTTACATACTCGTTCAAGCTCTTTCCTTCATCTCGACAGGCTAATTCAGATTGAAGTTCAATAGAGAGTCCTTTCCTGAACAGCGTCTTTAATGTGTCTTCGACCCAGTTCGTCTGTGCAGCGAGGGTGCGAAACGTGAGTGCATACTCGGCGGCGGTACTCTTTCCCTGGGTGAGATTTAGAAGCTGCTCTCCAGCGCTCCCTTTCTCAGAAGAGTGTTCGAAGACTTGACGAAACTGTTGAAGGAATTCTTGAAATGTGGTGAATGAAGACCCCTCTGGTTTCCAGACTGCCGTAGCCCACTCCAATGCTTTGCCCGTGAGCAGGGAACAAACAAATGCAATGCGACTGGCTTGAGTGGAGTACAATGTCGGTTGCTGGTCGACGAAGAGTGTGCATTGCAAAAGAAATCCCTTGCACTTAGTCGGATTACCGTCGAATTTGTCAGGAAATGCGAGTCGGGGATTTACTGCTGTACTCACGGTTTCGGTGGGAACACTCGGTGGTGGTGTTGGTGTGGCAGGTGCTCTAGGCGCAATACCCACAGCAGTGCGAAGCTCTTGCATACCCTGTACGAGCTGTTCAGTGAGCGTGGTCAGGTGACTGAGCTGATGGTGATGTAAATCCAAACGAGAAGCTTGGGAGGTGAGTTCAGACGTGAGTTCCATGACGGCTGCTGGATTGTTTGGTGGCGAAGTCTTCTGTAATGATTCACGATGCACAGAGGAATCCATTTGCAGCTTTTATTAAACAAGGTCGTACAGGCAGGGTCAAAACGAGGCAGACAGGGCAATGCAGATCAGACAACAGGATAAACAGGAGACAGGCAAAGATCAGGGCAGGCAGCAATAATCGTAGTCAGTAAACAGTCCAAGTTCAGGCCAGGCAGATATCAGTCGTAGGAGAATCAAACAGTCCAAAGTCCAAAACCAGAAAACCAGAATCAGGATACAAACGCTCAGAAATGATCACCGGGGCAAATCAAGACTTCGCACTGGTGTGGTGTGTGGACGTGGCTTTTATGTGTGTGTGTTAATGGCGTGCAGGTGTGTGACGCAATCAGTCCCAGGAAAGCGGCATGATGGGAATTTGAGTTTGTAGCCAATGATCAGTACTCTGGTGAAGGCTCCCTCTGGTGGCGGAGAGGAGACAGAGCGGGAGCCTCCATTGTAACAAATATGGAAAGATTATGCTGTCAGGCTATGGCAGACCTGTCATTCAACCTATTGTACAGTAAGTTGATGTATGGTTTTGGAAAAAAAAATATTATAAAGGTTGACAAAGTTACATAATGCTGCTTTAATAGTTTTACCTTTTACACAATCTTATGCAAAGATTTGTGCTTTGTCAAAAGTTGTGTCGAGTTCTTACATGAGGGAGATGTTGAACCTAGATGGTTGTTGTATTTTTGTGATATGGGATGGAAACCCAAAGGCCTGAGGTTTATACCCTGCCCTGGAAGACATGAAATTGAGTAGTACTAAGATCTCCTTTTATTTAAGTGCCATTGACCAATGCTTGTAACTCCAGATTGCTCCAGAGGGACTGTCTATTAGTAAGTGTCCATAACAAGGCACGTCAATAAGTGTGCACTCATTTTCCATGCCAAACTTTATGTCTGTAAATAAAACCTTCCCAGAGAGACCCATCTAATATAATGGATGGTTTCTCTCATGGTTGAAATCAAATTATTTTTCTGCTTACTCATTTCATTACTCACCTCTATAACCTGACATATTAGCTCCACTAACCATAAAACTCAATGCATTTTATTGCTGTCACAGATCTATCAAACAGACTTTAACTCAGAGAGCAAACAAGAGTTTAGAAAATGAAGCACAAATTTAGAGCAAGTCCTTATTGTGCCTTTTTAGCAAGACAACCCCAGCCCCTGTGTGCTTAGTCTTCATACATCCAAAGTGCCTGTCAAGAGAAGAAATAGAAAAAGCATTACCAAAACAAAGAGGTTTTGAGTAGAAGACTTGATGGATGTGTAAAAATACAATGTTCAGTCTTGAAACTACATGGCGCAGACTGATAGGTGCTTAAAGGAATAGTTCACCCAAAAATGATATTTCTGTAATTAATTACTCACCCTCATGTCGTTCCAAACCTGTAATACCTTCGTTCACCGTCATAACGCAAGGGCTGTGCACAAAAATTATTCTTGTCGCTTTAAAGGGTTAGTTCACCCAAAAATGAAAATTAAGTAGGCCTAAGACGAGAGTTCAAGAGATTTCCACGACGCATGCGCGAGAACTGAACTGAAGTAGTTGAAGGAGATCGCAATTCTCATGCATGCGTCGTGGAAATCTCTCGAACTCTCGGCTCAGGCCTACAACAAAGAAAAGGAATAGTCGAATTAATTCGTTATTTTTGTTTGTTTTTTCGCACAAAAAGTATTCTCGTCGCTTGATAAACTTATAGTTGAGCCACTGTTGTCACATGGAATATTCAAACATTTTCTTCAATGACTTTCTGGGCCGTCAAGTTTCGATCCCTTAGGCAGCCTATGTAGCAGTGATCCACCTCTCAAGTTTAATCAAAAATATCTTCATTTGTGTTCCGAAGACGAACAAAGGTCTTACGGGGTTGGTACAGCATGGGGGTGAGTAATTAATGACTTAATTTTCATTTTTTTGGTGAACTAACCCTTTAACATACTGTATCATTACATTAGAACCACTGTCACATGGACTATTTAAGAGAGGGAACAGAAGGCTCTCGGATTTCATCAAGAATATCTTCATTTGTGTTCCGAAGATGAACAAAGTTCTTACAGGTTTGGAACAACATGAGGGTGAATAATTATTGACAGAAATTTCATTTTTGTGTGTACTAACTCTTTACATCTGACTGATTTCACATCATTCTCTAGGGTACAGCTGATTGGTTCCTGCTGTATCAGCAGCCAATAAGCTCGCTGCTCAATCTTCAAATACTTTGTCAGCATTTGCTGTACCAGTTGCACAAGATTAAAAAACAAGCATTATGTTTTACAGTCTTGCATTCAATGCAGGAATAAATTATTACGCACAAAAGCAACAGCGACTTCAGCATTTTAGCAGCATGCCGTGTCAGAATTCCTCAAATTCAAATAGAAGAATAGAGTGTTTTGACAACTTTGTGGTTGTTTCTTTTCTAATCTCCATTAGCCTGCAACATAATATAATTTGTTAAAGCTACACAGTGCGTATTTTAATTAGGTACGTTTGAGCCATATTGGCTCAGGGAGACATAACATAGTCCACTAGCATACAGCAAAGCAAGTTCAGGCACAAATAGCATAGCCCACTAGTGTTAAACCATGCCAAAGTCCTTTCAGGCAAGTCATGCCACTCGGCCGCCATCTTGGCAACGCCTCCGGGCAGCTATTTCGGACCTAACAAGACCAGACTCTATCTAAATGAATGGGCAGAGAGTCAGAACTGCACTTTCACTGGTCACCGGGACATAAAAACTACATGTATAGAAACAGCAGTAAAATATAATAAAAATCGCTGAAAAAGTTTGATGACTTTGCCCCAAAATAAGGTTTATTTTCCCACATATTTTCCCATGCCATTTTCCCACACGTTATACTTTTACTGTGTATGAGCAAGGGTTCTCTCGCTCTCTGTCACGCGCGCGCTGCACAGTTTGAAACACAGTATAAGCGCGATCTTGCTCGCTCGCTCTAGATTCCGGGAGATTTTAACTAATTTGCGGGCATCAGCGAGCCTCTATCAATCTGCAGGAGACACCCGGAACTTCTGGGAGACTTGGGATGTCTGATATTTACACAACGCACACATACACTGCATATCAAATCTGCCGCCTTTTCAAACAGTAACATTATTTCAATGTTTCCCAGCTTGACCATTAAAAGCAGACGATTGGCTGTCCAGTGGGAGGGGCGGGGCATTTGCATACAACTGCCATCTTTGGTGTCACGGGTTTTCCCTATACATTTGTATTAAGGATTGAGGAAGTGGCATGTCCCTATATAAATAGTCTCTGTCCATGCGCACCATACAACACACCCTAAGTCATGACATCCTGCAAATCTAACGACTAGATTTGCTTGGGGGAATACTGGCAAAGGCAAATCTAGTCCGCCAAGACTAAGCATAGGCCCCACTTCTTATATCTGCTGATCTATGATGTACACTTAGTTTGTATCGTTCAATCTTCATAGTCACTTGCTCTGTTGGGTGTTAATTACTTGCTCACAGCCATTTGTTGTGTATGTATTGGCAGTAGCAAGTCCCATAACCATAACCAACAGCAACAACCAACAGCAACAGCAGCGTAGCAGATCTATTACGCCAATACCAAACATATCAACATTGTCATGTCCATTACCATGCTAAACACTCAAGTTGTCATAACATAAATATAGTTCACACCTCCAAGTGTTTGAGTCAGGGTTATAAGCCTCAACTGATGTAAGAGTTGATATCCCATCTGAGCCTCCGACTGCCAGCAGTGTCCCATCAAACACTGCCAGTGAAACCTCCACAACGCCAACATGACAAGAGATGGAATGAAACACTTAGAACTATAAAACTCACTTTACTCTGTCAGCCATGAGGCAAGAATATTGTCAATAGAGTGTCAGTTTTGCTGCAGTGAAAGTATAAAGGTGTGAGTAAAGAGGTGTGTACTAAAATGTAAACAGGCACTGAAGAAAAGAAAACAGGCTGCTGTGAGGAAAGTCTTACTTTAAAGCGCTTATGTCTCATGTGTTTGACCGGTGTCCACTTGAGGTTGTCAGGGTCAAACTTCTCTGCCGTGTTGAGCTCCAAATGTAGTTCGTCTCTGCCGCCTGCCACATAGATCCGCTGCAAGTATACCGTACAACCAGGCTGCTCTCTGGCAGACCGCATAGGAGGACACGGCCGCCATGTTCCTTCCAACGGGTTAAAGCGCTCAACTGGTGAGGAAAACACAGACTGGACTGTTATGAGTATACTGACATTTGAAGGTGTGCTAAATACTTTATTATTAAAGGGATAGTTCAGTCAAAAAAATAAAATTCTGTCACCATTAAAGGGACATAAGGCAGTTATTTTAGCTTAATTTAACAGCTTCAGAGTTATTGAAATGGTTATATGACTTCTTTCGGGTTGAATGGTGGGTGTCTCGACCCCCCCTGGTGCCTGTGAGCGGAAAAATCTCACTTGCAGTTTCAGGCCGGCGGCTTGCCGCCCTGCAATATTAGGAAGTATCGCGTGATATCAGCTCTCGCGATGTAACATATTCCTTTGCGAGTCTTGCGACAACACTGCACATATCCAGGAACAAGGTCGACAAGGATGGAGTTTGTCACACGATCGTCATGGCGGAGCCGGCATATAAGATATAGAAAGCTAGGAAAGTATTGTCGGAGGAACAGAGAAAGAGGAAAAAGCAGACTGACCGAGCGAGGAGTCAGACGCGAGAATAGCCGTAATGTGCGTGTGATACGTCCCCATTGAAGCATCTCGCAGCACGGATGTACCAATACAAACAAATAAAACATCTCCAGGTAACTCTAGTAGATTCATTTATTTCATTTGTTAAATTAGAGGCGATCTGAAATGTGTTGTTTTTGAATTCAAGTGACCAAAGTGCTCGTTGCCGCTGCGATCAGTTTCAGTGATTCAGTGTTCTGTTGTGATATTCAAACGGACGCGCTCTCATCGCTCAATCCATTGCGGGGACTGAGAGACTCATTACGGTGAAATCACAAAACCCAATGCACAAAAAACATGTCCCTGCTTGAAATACAGCCACTAATATATAATCGGTGTTGATGAGGAAAATAAACTAAACTATTAGTAAGAATTAGAACCCAGAACCTGTGACAAACATGGCAAAAGTTCTTCCTCTGGACCATTAAAGTTCATGGGGATATGTATTTAATCACATGAAAATTCTCACCACTAACAACATATATTAGATCTGATTAAACAACAAAATAAACACAATGTAGTATACTATGTAACACGTCATGCCCTCCGTGAGTGGTATTTACAACAGTAATGTTAAAAACAAGTACTCCACAGTTACTCTAGGGGTCGCTGTTTGACAGCATTGTCGTCTAGTGGCCCTTTAAAGGCACTGATATACTTCAAATTAACATAGTTTTGGCTTGATTTTGTTCGAAATGACGTCACACCAGTCTGTTCTTCAATTTCGCTTGGAGTTTTATGAGTTTGAAACAGCTTGAGAAGTTAACTTTCTGCAAAAGTTTGCTCTGGTAAACACCTTCGTGCTACCTTTAGTCCATGGCGATTAGGTAATAGGTGTGGCTCTGAGGCTCTGTATTCTTTAAGGTAGAAATATTCTTTGGTTAATTTCTACTGTTCAGTCCGTCGAGGTCAGACATCTGTCAGTAAAAACATGCACACACGGGGGGGGCAGCTTTATTATAGCAGATGTTTGCTAATAGTATAAAGCTGCTCTGGTATTTCAAACTTATTTTTTGACCTAAGCAAAGATTGAAAAAGAACTTTGGCATGAGAAGATCTTGGCCTATACTCTCCCTCATGTCATTCCAAACCTGTAGGACTATTTCTTTCAATGCATTCTCATCCTAGGGTGTCATATAGTGAAGGTTTTGACAATGCGTATACATCCAACGCGCATGGAACCCTTTAGTGTCAATATAACACGCTTCGGTTATGGGTAGGTTTAGGTCTGGGGTAGGGTTAGGGTTAGACCACTAGGAGGCGCCTTCTGGCCTGTACATATCTGCATCTCATAGTGATGGTAAAGGGTGCCATGTGCGTTGGATGTATATGCATTGTCAAAAGCATCAGAAAATGACACCTTGGGATGAGAACAGGCTTTTTCTTTTGTAGAAATAAAAGAAGGTATTTAGTAGAATGTCAAAGCTGGTTGATTTGAATGAGGGGGATAACCAAACTGATGTAACCTCATGTATTTTTGAATAAGTTTCAGATAAATTAAGAGGGTGATGAATTTGACTCATGTTGTTCCAAATCTGGGGTGCATTTCCCGTACAACGATGTAACTCGCTGCTTCACTACCATACGATGCATCATTGGAAAAATCAACTAGCTAGTTACGTCTGTTTCCCGAAACCAATAAGTATCGTACAACCACATGGTTTCTCATGTGGTGGAGTAATAACTACTTTTAATGAAACTGTTTTGAGATCAAAATAACGCTAGATTTTTAAATATAAATTACAGACATGTCACCATGGGGACTATTTCTAATTGTTCTCAGTTATTTTGCTTTATTACCAGACTCAATATTTGGCTCATTCTTACAGGGCACGTTCGCACATGTGCACAAACACGGTACTTCAAATCTTTTGACAAACTAAAAGAAGTAAATTACATTTGTATTTATTCTAAATAAAAGGCACCGGTTGTACTGAATGTCAGCTTGCTAATTTTGCTCAAGATAAGAATTTATTACGTCCAAATGTCATGCAATATAGAAACTACCACAGGTCGAGAGCTGTCGTTCAAACTACACAACTTTGCGATGCTGTTTGCGAATGTTTGTTGGAACGATGGTTTCAGGAAACACTGACTCGTTGAACTGTGCTGATAACGATGGAACTTGCGACCATATTTGGCTGCTTTCCGGAAATGCACCAATGCATGACACTTAGCGAATTGTCCAACTGCTTATTTAAATGAACACACGGTGATTATTCTTTTATTGTATAAAGGCACAGCTATAACATTGTGTTCTAAGAAATGAAGTCAAGTGAGTTTAAATAAAGTTTTAATTTTAGGGTGAATTTTTCCTTTAAGTGATGTTTTGATGGCCATATTAGTCTTTTACTTTTACATATACTGCCACATATATGAATAAGTGAAGTGTTGCATAAATGGAAAATATTTTGGTTATGGTATGCCTTTGTAGCAATATCATAGGCAAAACAAGTAGAAAATATTTACAAATTTTAATAATAGTACTTGGCTGGTCATATGCTCTCAACATGGCAACGTTATGTTTTCTAGGCCACTGATGTGATCATATTGTACACTACAACATGTTTGACAAATGCACTATTCATTAATTTAGGAGACGATTTGTATTATTACTTTTACAACATTTAGAAGATTTAAAAAGCATATTGTTTAAAGATGTTCCTGTAATAATTCATGTTTAATAATGCAGCACATAATGTTTACCCTCTGTATATTTATTTGCACATTTAAATCCTTATTTCTGTTCTGTACAAGATTGACTTTTATTTTATTTATATGCACTTGTCTGTTTTTCCCCCACTGAACAACTTGTAATGGTTTCCACTGCACTGGTAAGTAAATATCCAGGGAAAGGTTGTGGGAGTTCTCTTGACCCTAACTTCTCATACACAGAAATAGGCATACATTCAAGTATGGCACTTCTATTTTCCCTTGTTCTGTGTAAATATATTGCTATGACCTTTTTTTTCAGTTTGTGTAAGTGTCTGTGAGCTGGCAGGAGAGGCATTTGGGTCACTACTGACGTAAAAACAACAACAAACTCTGGCCTATTATTTTTAAGTGCAGAGTGGCAGCATATAGTGTTTTTCGACAAAATAAAATGTTTTTTTTTTTTTTTAATTATTATTATTCTTTTTAAATTAATTGCTGAATATCTACAGAAATGATGCTGCAGCTGAGATCGGTTTCCAGGAACGGTTCGCGATGTACCATTAAATAATTGAATCAGAATAATATATATACATATACATATATATATATATATATATATATATATATATATATATATATATATATATATATATTTTTTTTTTTTTTTTTTTTTCGAAAGAAAAATTGCAGATCATAAGCAAACTTAAGATGCTGCTAAGACATTCCACATCACATCGCACACATAGAATCACTGGCAGTGTGAATCTGTGTGAAAGGGGCTTAAAATACACACTCTGGCACAATGAGTCCCCATGGGGTGATATAAGCTCAAATGTAGTTGGTGACATCCCAAATCCATTCTTGCTAATTCCTGTTCTCCCACTAAATAACATTAAATAGCATTATTTTTTAAAACAATCAGAAAAAGCTCTCATTTTGACATCATTCTCTATAGGGCACAGCTGATTGGTGCCTGCTGTATCATAGCCAATGAGCTTGCTGTTCAGTCTTCAAATACTTTAAGTTGATTAGATTGAAGACTGATTAGACGATATGTGCATATTTTATTGAACGTCAGGATGCAAAAAAATAAAATAAAAACAACCATAAAAATTAGACAACCATTTTAATTGTAAACTAACCTACATAGGCTCATTGAAAAACGTGCCTCTACCTACATTTATACAAAATCATACCTTCAACTCACTTCAGTTTCCAGCCTAAATAACATTAAAACACAAATGGCTCTTATTTATTCACACAAATTATGATTACATGGACAGATTGTCGATTAATAACGAATTATTATTGCACAAATATTTGCACAATACTGTGTTATGACTTCAAAAACACACAATTGCTTACAAATTTCAAAATTGTTGTTGCAAAATTGTTGTTGCTATGCTCACGTATGAGTACACTCAAGTGAAACTTGAGTCACGGTAAAAGAGCTCTATGACAAGAATCAGAAGCAAACTAATATGGTATAGTTGTTTAGAAAATGCATCATCTCATGTTTGACTTTGCTAACACTATTGCTTAGGTTTAGTGTGGGTGGTCCATTATTTTCAAACACGATATAACTTTATTGAGCCACTGGACATTTAATATCCAAACTACTGTGATATATACAACAACCAACATAATAATAAGTTGCCAGGTTCACGTTAATTTTACTTGCAGAAATTACTCAACAAGCTCATTTTTTTCCAATGTGCCTGGGTTGTAGTAAACATTAATTCTCACTTCTGACCTGAATTCAATGCAATGTCTCCATCAGTCCCTCCCATGACATATAAGAACCCATCCAGTACTGCCGCAGATGCTCCGGAGCGATGCTGGAGCATTGGAGCCATTTTGGTCCAAGTGTCCAGCACAGGATCATACCTGAATAAAATAATTTGATTTGTCCAAAAAGATAATAAAGAGTCATATATTCCATATGATCATATGAGACAAAATAGATTACAAGTGCTTTTCTGAACACCAATTGTGCGGTTCTAAAATTTATTTTTTGTATACACAATGGCAAATACACTGTCCCATTATGGTATGTTTTATAACAATTATTTAGAACTGTTGCCTGATGCCATGTCTTCATGTGGCTTCTGTACGAAGTACCTCTCTACGATGTTGGTACAGACTGTTCCATCAAATCCCCCAAGGGCATACATGAACCCATCCATCTCCACCACACACACGCCGCTACGGGGGCTGCTGAGGGATGCCACCTCTCTGCTCCACAGATTAGTGTTTGGGTCATACCTGGTGAAGAATTAAAATGCCATGAGGAGGTTTAACCATTCTGTTCAACATATTTGTGGTGTTGCTGAGTGTGATACACTCTCAGAAAAAAGGTAAAAAAGCTGTCACTGGGGCTGTACCTTTTCAAAAGGTACACTTTTGTACCCAAAGGCTGAATATTGGTACCTTAGTGGTACATATTAGCACCTGAAATGTACATATTAGCACCTAAAATGTACATATTAACACCAAAAAATCTACTTATTAGCACCTAAAATGTATGTATTAGCACCTAAAATGTACATATTAACACCAAAAAATCTACTTATTAGCACCTAAAATGTACATATTAGCACCTAAAATGTACTTATTAGGACCTAAAAATGTACATATTAACACTTAAAATGAACATATTAGGACTTAAAATGTAAATATTACCATTTAAAATGGACATAGGACCTAAAATGGACATATTTTCTCCTGAAATGTACATATTAACACCTAAAATTTACTTATTAGCACCTAAAATGGACATATTAGCACCTATAATGTACATATTAGGACCTGAAATGTACATAATTGCACCTAAAATGGACAAAAGTTTACCTTTTGAAAAGGTACAGCCCCAGTGACAGCTTTTGTACCTTTTTTTTCTGAGAGTGTATGAGTCAGACTATAGAGAAGAAAGGGACTGTTTTGCAACATCAAGTCTTAGCTAGAGGCTACTTTACTTAAAGGGATAGTTCACACAAAAATGAAAATTCTTTCATTAATTACCAGCCCGTTCTCATCCTTTAACGTCATATAGAACGCGATATGCAAAAACGGCGCTATACTACGCACATGACACCCTTTCTCGTTTATATAACACGCGAACCCAAGTCGTAATAAATCCTTTAGCGTAATATGAGACTACCCTACCCTACCCCACACCTAAACATAACCATCACACATGTGTTATATTAACGATAACGGGTGCCATGTGCGTAGTATAGCACCGTTTTTGCATATCGCGTCACCCTCATGTCGTCGCATTTCCTTTATCTTCGTAACACAAATAAAGATCTTTTTGATGAAATCTGAGATATTTCTGTCCCTCCATTGACAGTTAATACAACTGACACTTTGACGTTTCAAAACGTTTATAATAAGGTCATACAACTAATCCATACGGGGTTCATACGCAGCCTATTTGAGCTTCCGCAAGAACCAATGACATTTGTTCTCGCGTCAGGCAGGTTCGGTTGAGCTTCTGTTTATGTTTGCTGATAAATATTGGTAACACTTTACAATAAGGTTCATTTATTAAACATTAGTTAATGTATTAACTAACATAAACTAACCATGAGCAATACATTTGTAACAGTATTTGTTAATCTTCGCTGATGTTAGTTAATAAAAATAAAGCTGTTCATTGTTTGTTCATGTTAGTTCACAGAACATTAACTAATGTTAACAAGATTTTAATAAAGTATTAGTAAATATTGAAATTAACGTTTACAAAGATTAACAAATGCTGTATAAGTGCTGTTCATCATTAGTTCATGCTAACTAATGTAGTTTACTAATGTTAACTAAATGAACCTTATTGTAAAGTGTTACCTAAATATTTATTTGCGAGTAAAAACCTAAATTAAATCTGTTCATAAAGCGATTAAAGTCTCTACAGAAAATCCGCTCAGTATCATATGGATTAGTTTTACGATCTCTTTATGAACCCTTTTAAGCATCAAAGTGGTGGTTGCATAGCTGTCATGGAAAGACAGAAAGCTCTCTAATTTCATTAAAAAAAAAAGAAATGCGTTTCAAAGATGAACAAAAGTCTTTCGGGTTTGGAACGACACAAGGGTAAGTATTGACAAAATGTTCATTTTTGAGTAAACTATCCCTCCAATACAGACTGGATGATATAATTGAATTGATTGTTCATAATACAAATAGTCAGGATCTGTATCTGTTAAATGAATCTGTCCTCGGAGCTGCTGTGCTGTGTGAAAGAGAAAGATGAACTTTACAAAGGAAAAGTGCAGGATGTCATTATCACGTAATTTGATCACTCACTCATCAGGCCATATGCATGATGGAAATGAAAATTTCTGTCTTGTGTCTGTGTGTGGTTGCTGGAGAAATCAGCATTTTAAAACCATTTTGATAATGTTTGTGTGTGTGTGTGTGTGTGTGTGTGTGTGTGTGTGTGTGTGTGTGTGTGTGTGTTTTTAAGACTACAGGAGGTATGAGTGTGTTTGTTGGTGGCGCCGCATTGCTCAGCTTTTGGCTTCAGGTTGTTAATTGAAGCCCATCTCCATATGCCAGGACAATACCTAATCTAATACACAAACACATATACACTATATTAGTTATGATACATTATATTATATTAGGATATGCAATGGTTTTCACACAAATGTGGTGCTATTTTGCTAACCCCAAACCTTAAAGAGATAATCCACCCCATAAAAAATATTACTAAATAATTACTAATAAATTACTAATAGAATTATGTCACTCGAAGAAATGGAAAAAGTAAATTAAAGCTTAAATTAAATCAGTTTATCAAATAAAGTGACAGTGTCTCTACAAAAGATTCAAACCATTCCATTTATTTGGATTACTCTTTAGGTCTTTTTTTACTTTTTAAAGCATGTCATTTTTGCTTCCATGAACTTGGATGGACAAAATAATGAGAGAATATATCAAATATCTCCATTTTGGTTACGACGGTTTGTGTGGGCTTGGAATGACAGAGTGTGAGTAAACAGAAATGTTTATTTTGGGGTGAATTATTCCTTTAACAAGCCTTACAGAAAGCGGATGATATCCCAATTTGAAGCACAACTTATTTTGCTGGATTTGCTTTCAAATAGTTTTCAAATAGTGAGGGCCACTATACATGTCTTCACATATCTATCTATTTGATATTTCATGATATCTGTGAGTAAAAAAGTAAGAAAAATTGCCCACAAAAGTATACAGTAGCCAATCTTGTTCTCTCACACACACACACACCAAAATAAATCAGAAAGACACCTTCGCACAATGCTTCATTGTTTCCTTAATGAAAAGTGAATGGAATATATCACTGACAGCATATGAGTAAAACAAAATGTATCATATCCAAGCAGTGTAAACAAATAATCTTTGAAGGTTAATTTGAGTTCAAACTAAATTACACTGAGGTTATTAGATTCATAATGAGACTGACCAAAATAGGACATGATATATCAAAGAGTCAGAATACCTCACCTTCACACCTTGTGTTGAAGTATAATGACCAGCACACCTTTCCCCATCTTTAAAATGATGTACTATGGAGATATTTAACAAATTAAGACAGCCTCTCATGTGCACTGACCACCTTTATTTTTTTATCTCAATGATAATTATTATTTTGCACTTCACAGTTTAGTTTAGGTGGGCCCAGATCAAGCGAAAGAGTACCAAAATATATAGAACTAGGATATTTAGGCAGAAGCTTTTTAAGCACATTTAAAGAATGGCTTTTATCATATTCTTACTTCTCCACACTGCTCACACTGGTGATTTCATCACGTCCACCTAGAGTAAAGATCATTCCACCCAATGAGCAAACAGCTACATCTCCACAACGCTTCAGCATTGGTGCCATTGTTCTCCATTCATTATAGAGAGGATAAAATTGTTCCACAGTGCATGACGTAGCTGTTGGGGTCCAACCACCAACTGTAAAAAAGAAACAAGAGAAAGAGACTGGCTACATGTCATTGCTTTTACCCCTCATGACAGCAAACATCATCATGAACTTGACAAATGGACGTATTATGGACTAGGATGGTTTCGACACCCTGAAACAAGATGGTAACAAATTGGCTTATTTGATTAGTGCCTTAGAAATAGAAACAAATACTCAGTATTTCTTGCATTTTACATCAAACATTTGATTACATGTTCAAAATCCTGTTTATTACAGGGTTTGACTGAGTCACAGATTGCCAATGTGCCCTGACTTTTGAATTTCACAGCAGACAGATAATTAGAGCTTGAATGTGTGCCAGGGGCTGTTTGGCACAATGTAAAATAAATGAGAAAATGTTGTTTTCTGTCCCTGGTTCCTCAACTGCTGTGCAATTTCGCAGATTTATCAATTTAATTATTTAAATTTGCGATAGATAATATAGTGACCCTTACCAATGAACATTGTGTCCATGAGATGTTTTTTAGGAGTCTTCATGAGGTCAGTGATTGTCCGCCTGACAGGGAAAAAACACCCATGTCACATTTACATCATTTTTCTTAATTAGCAACAATTAATCATAATTATAAAATAATAGTCACGGATTTCCAAAGAAGCAGTATTAAATACAGAGAAAACCACATGAGAAATATCCTAATCATACCTTTAACCAATCACAGCTTTCATGTATCCTCGTGTCCTCTGTTTCTGTTCACTGGCAGTGTGTAGATATGTAGATGTACATGATTAGATGGTGTCCTTTTCTTGCCCCCACAGATGATGTTTTGCCCTTTCGACGAGCTGGAGAAATCCCTGAGATACATATCGTATTTGCTGCGTGGTTTAACAGTCTGTAATCATAAAAACTCAAGTAATCTGATATGTCTTATGAAATGGAGTAGGTTCCAGGAAGTGTGTGGAAGGGTTTTGGATCTGTAAAGCATCACAATAAAGGAAAAATCTTGACCAATAATAAGGAATATGTCACACATATGGTTGAGGATTAACTGCACAATCATAAAAATTGGTTTAGTATGTCTTTTTTGTTTGTTTTTTTATTTATTTATTTTTTTTATGAAAAAAAATCTGTCATACAAAAAACATTTCCTGTACAGATAGAATATACAGAGAAAAATTAAATTAAAAAAAAATATTTAGTTAAATTACACACAAAATGTGATGTAAAGTATATAATCGTATCACTCGGATAAAACATTTTACTTTATTTCTATGTCAACCTCACCTAACTCTCAAAATCACCCGACAGATTTTCCTTAAAACGTATGGAAATAGTACACATATATTCTTACAAATGTTTTTTTTTTTTTTTTTTTTAATGTGTTTTTATGTTATTTGAGCCTGTCTTGTCGTAGACTTGTGACTCACTTGTGACAGACAATAAAGCTTTTCTTATCTTATCTTATCTTTACATTCTAGTGTAAAATAAAGTACAAAATCCAACACAGTCTCATGAAAGTGCGTGCCTATACCACGATTGTCATTTCTCGTGGCATTTATACGCCAAAAATGTTTTTTTTTTTTTTTTTAATGTTTTGTTTTTTTGCGTGCATATGCTACGCACTGAAAACCCCCTGGGTAGGTTTAGGGGGAAGGGGGGTGGGGAGTTCGTACTTATTATACGCCAAAAAGTGCGTATCATATGCATGCGAAAAACGTGCACCATATAAACGCAAAAACTAGTTTTGGCATATAAATGGGACGAGAAATGACAGTCGTGCTATAGATACGAACTTTCATGAGATCGGGCTCACAAAATCACAGCGCACAATTCGTAATGTCAGTGTTTTGTTGAGCCTTGGGCCATTTGCTGATTTGACAATTTGTTTTTTTTTTTTTTTGCAGGATTACAACATGTTTATATGTGACAAATAGTTTACAGTTTGCTGGATATCACCACCTTGAATGTCCAAAGATTGTCTGTTCACACAAATTGCATTGCAAAGAGTTACTGCACTGTTGGTCCAAAAAACAAACTATTGCACGCAATGCAATGCAACAGATGACAAACACAGTGTACTGGAATGAGAACATAACAAGAAAACCCCATTGTGATGGTGTCGCTCATTTATGATTTTGCTAAATCAAACTAGGACCGAGAACATTGCCTTTGGTATTTACAATGCATTGCATAACCAGATTCCCCAGCCACACTGCAATACAAAACACAGGGCAGCTGTAAATTTACCTTATTCTTTGCATAATTTGTGTGTTGCTTGTTCTAAGATAAATACAGTTTGTTATACTGTAATTTTGCCTGAAGGATGAGTGAAAACTGAAATCTCACAAGGTTCTAAACAAGCGGCAATCTAATGTGCAAAGAAAATGTGGGCTTCATAAATGAAGCCATAGCCATCCACGCCATTAAATCTTAGTTCTATCAGAAATCTATATGATTTGAATATTTTTCCCATTGTGCCTTTTTTTCTGAAAATATGATTAGTGATTCTGTAAAATCCATCATTAACTTCTAGTCCAGTATGCTTGCAGATCTGCTTTTTGGTGAGTAAACAAACAGCATTTATAACCCTGTCAAATAAATCGTGTTTACTAAATAAAAAAATTCAATGCCTATATTCCAAAATAATCACATCTTATGTGGTTGAGGCTTTTCTTACAAGAGATGTATAACTTACATTTTCCTGACTCTCTCTCTCTCTCTCTCTCTCTCTCTCTCTCTCTCTCTCTCTCTCTCTCTCTCTCTCTCTCTCTCTCACTCTCTCTCGACAACTATTGATTGGATTTTTGAGAGATTCGCTAAAACAGAATGTACCACTTGCTTAGAAGTTACACAGCACGTGTATGTGATGTTTATTTGAGACATCTTAATAACAAAAGCACATCCATTGGAAGGAATCACTAGGGGACTGGCTTCTGAATCAAACAAAAACAGAGGTTGTCTTATATAAGACATACAGAATGTCAGAATACAGAATGTAATGTCAGAACAATTTAAATCCAGACGGAATGGGTTATCCTCAATATTGAACACAGCAGGGAGTTAGACAGGGTTTTTTTTAGGGTTTTGTCCTTTCAAAGATTGCAAGAAAGAGCATCACCAAAGAAGCAGAATAGTTATTGCAAATCAAAAGCTCACGATGTTCTTTGAGGATGTTATTAAAGAGCAAAGGGGAAGACAGCCATAAAGATTTAATATGCTACTTAGACGTGACGTAGCATTTATTGGGTAATCCTGGAATGAGAGCACAACTAAAGATGATCCTCTTTTGATCCCAAGGGTGTTTGCCTTTCATATTTTGGTTAGCCCTTATTATATTTTTAGCACCTTTTGAGGTTTCATATTACATAATATGACAACATAAACCAGTTATGTTCTAAAAATAAAATGCCCAACATCATTGCATAACAATTGGTTCTGGTAATAGGATGTCAACAGTAATAGGACTTTTTACTGTTTGTATCACTTCGCTTTTCTTTGTTTACTTGTTCCAGATAGCCAGTAAGTATGGGTGACAAGTGACTGCCTCTATGAGTAAATCACTAAACTGAATTATTCATTCAACTAATTCAATGAAAAACACTGATTCATTCAGGAATAAAACAAGTGACTGCCTTTATGTGTAACTGAATCATTCACCCAACCGATTGTTACAAGACACTGATTCATTAAGAAACCAGCCCGTTCTCATCCCAAGACGTCATATAACCGATGCTTTTGACCATACATCAACATACTGGGCCCTATCTTGCACCCGGCGCAAATAACCAACACTATCTCACGCCCAATTCGTACAAATACGACGAATGAGTAAAAAATGTTTAATTCGTACTAATTCGTACGACCTCACTCGTACGAATTTGTACGATCTGTCTAAACCCACGTAACGGTTAAGTTTAGGGGCGGGGTAAGGGTTAGGTCATTCGTACGAATTCATACGAATTGGCCAATTCGTAAAATATGTACGTTTTAGCAAAATCGTACTAATTCGTACGAGTGAGGTCGTATGAATTGTTACGAATTAGCCACTTTTAAATCATTCGTCGAATTCGTACGACTTGGTCGTGAGATCGGGTTGAAATAACTTTATACACAAACGCATGTCTCATTCCTATTTTGCACACACGCAAAGCGGGATTTTTCCCTCAACAGACACACGTCGGTAAACTAGGGAATGAACTTGCGCTCCCTGGGCGGATTGGCGCAAAAAGGAGGTGTGTTTCAGCGCAAACATTCCCTGGTGCTATTTTACACTTCCAGAAAACAATTGCGCCACTGACCAGAAAAAACCTGGTCTAAAGTCAGTGGCGCGTTGCGCGTTGTTCATAATGCTATTTTAAGCGAGCATGCTTGGCCATAATGTAGCGGGTACACAACGCGCATACACTGATTCTCTCATCAACACAGATGCAGTAGTTTTTATTTTTGCAAATCATACATTATAACAAGGAAAAATATTAACACATGAGGGAAATCATTGTGGTTTACATGAAGATGAAAAAACCTTATTACCCATTTTTTAAGGCTAATTGTAGTACTGAAGGATCAGACCTGTTTGCCCAATAGTGGCAAGAAACACGTATATAATGTTTAACCGACGCTGATGTGCGAGAGTTTCTCCCATCGCCATACAACATCACCTCTCTGTCTTTCACTGTCCTGACAAGAACATCGGTCTCATCGGCTGTGAACGCTCCTGGCGCGCGCCTGGTAAACCCGCCGTTATACGCCTTATTCACGGCAGCGTCATCTTTGATTTTTAATGAGAATGAAAGCGAGGCTGTGAGGGATAGACTTGCATCTCTTCAATGGGCTGTACTGTTATTTAATGTGTTTTCGGATTTGTCTGCTCATGAAACACTGGAAAAATATCTTTCCAAGAAACTCCCGACAATGTAAGCTGTGGAACATTATAAGTAATCTAGCCGCTTTATTCAGCTTTTTACAGCGGATGCCATTGGAAACACGGTAAGTCTATCCCTCACAGCCTCACTTTCATACCTGTCATGGCGCTGCTCTGAATAAGGTCTATAATAACAATCCGCCATGCAACATGCGCATCAGTTCTTAAAGGGTAAGTTGGATGGCGCTCTGATTGGTTTATTTCACGTTACGCCCAAACCACACCTATGAATAATGAAGCTACTTCAGACTAACCCCTTTTAGATTTGCGCCAGGCGCAAGAGGCATTTATCCCGCCGGGAAAATAGCAACAGTGCCGGGACCCGCCCACAAAGTTACTTGCGCCATGCGCTTTGACACTTGCGTTTCAGATCATTAAAATAGGGCCCTCAACATTTTAGGGTACCCTTTAACGTCAGTAAGATGACGCTAGCCTATCTAATCCTAACCCTAACCCAGACCTAAACCTACCCACGTCATCTATTGGCGCTTTTCCACTACACAGAACCAGCTCGCCTCGGCTCGGCTCGGCTCGACTCGACTCGCCTTTGTTTGGTTTTCCACTGTGTAAAAGTTGTACCTGTACCTGCTTTCGGGTACTTTTTTTCGTACCACCTCCGGCGAGGTTCTAAGCGAGCTGAGGCGATACTAAAATGTGACGTAAAACAATGCCGACTGCCGATTGGTCAGAGAGAATCGTCACTATTCACTGCGTCATCTTGCACGCGCCAACCGGATTCGTCTCGTTTTTCAGCAGTGTTTCGTTTTGCTGCCCTCAGCCTCTCATGAAACAACGTTTGTCTTCTTGCTGTGAGAAACAGCCACATCCCGAGGATCAAAAACAGCATACACTCGATTTCCTCCATTGTCCTGTGTGTGTGGGTAGCGCGGATATGTGTCGCGTATTAGATTACGTCACGGCAGTTTACTGCGGCGTCGCTATGACAACCGGGTACTATCTGTGGCGGTACTATCTGCTATGGAAAACGGAGCCAAAAGCGAGCCGAGGCGAGCTGAGGCGAGCCGAGGCGAGCCGAGTCGAGCCGGTACTGTGTAGTGGAAAAGCGCCATAACTGACGCCAAAGGTAAAGCGTCAGTTGGATGACGCCCTAGGATCGTCATCTAACTGACGTTAAAGGGTACCGAAAACGTCAGATGTTGACGTATGGTCAAAAGCGTCAGTTAGATGACGTCTTGGGATGAGAATGTGTTTAACCAGGAAAAAGGAGGGATCCTAGCAACCCAGTATCTAAGGACAACATATCAATGATAAGGGCAAGTAATCACCCAGAACACCCAATAAACTGCATAACAACAGTCTAAAAATGACTCCCAGCATCTCAGCATATGGTGACAACCTTTGCACGTAAAAATTTGGTTTAAAATGTAGCATCTCACAGCATATGCCAGAACACAGCATCTTCATAAAAAATACTGTATGTTATGATGACTAATGCAATTTGTCTTGGTGGAATGTCCAAGCGGGATGTCTGAAATACCAGAGCAGCTGTCTCAGTCTATCAATGCTCAGGCAGTAGATTATGCAAAGACTTGCCAAAAGACCCTGCAATAGGATTTCTTCCCCCCGATAATGTTACATTTTTGTTACATTTTTTTCGATGAAAACATTGAAAACTTTAAAAAATAGCCCAATTTATCTGAATGCATCCTAGTGAGTCGAGCATATTGACTTGAAACATCCTTCACCACAGTAGGCTGCAACATTCAGAGTTGTGACGGTCAGATTTAAACAATATTACTGGACGTAGGCAGTGACAAGAAACAAGCTAGTTTGTGAGATGACTGCTCTAATCGCATTAGTCATAATAACAGAGTGATTCATACAAGCGCATCCATCAGGTCAACCAGACATTAATCATCAGCTGGCCCTTCTAAGAGACCCAAGGCTGGAAATGTCACCAGGCAACTATTTTCACAGTCAATCTGTCAAACAGACCAACTGGTGAGATTTGTTGAGTGCCTGAATTTATTAGTATAATCAAAAAGCCATTGTCAAGTCTACTGTAAGCTAAATAAGAGTAGACCAATACAGACAGAACAGATTCAGGGCTTTATATCAAATTTATCTTTATATCGTAAGAAGTAAATCTCAGAAAATAGATAAATAGATTAATTAAAAAAAAACGTAAATGACAATTTGCTGGCATAGTCTAACTCTAAGTGAATGACGGTATTACAAGTTTTTAAAGGTATTTAAAGATATTTTATATAGCATGTTAAATGGTGCTCTAAGCGATGTAACATGTTTTTGGCCCTAACATTTTTTGTCACATACAGCAAACATCTCCTCACTATACGCTAGCTGCCTGTCCCCTAAACACACTGTAAAAAAATGCAGTCTATGACTATGCAGACAACCCAGGCTCCACAAATGGCAACAAAAACAAACTGCGGCAACCAGCTCCACGAAACATAACAAACTGTTCCAGCCAATAACTGACAAGAAGGCCCTGGGGGTGGGGTTTGGGGGGTCAGTGCAGATAAGGAGAAGGGAGGGTTTATCTAGCCTCTTTTTTGTTTGAAAATACTTTAAATGTCAACAAGAAGTCACGTCACCTGACATCGCTTAGAGCACCCTTAAAGTTGTCACTTATTGAAGATTTGCAAAAAAGCTCCGTTTTGTGGCTGGCCCTTTAAATGCAAATGAGCAATGAGCTGCTGCAGAGGGCGGGGTTTCAAGAGCTCATGTGTGCTAGCATCTGCGATTTCCTCATGCAGGCACACTAAAATGACAGAAACTGTTCTCCCTTTAAAGGCGAGCGTACATGGTGCGATTTTTTGCTGTTTTACGAGCTCGCAGATGATTTTTTTCACTCGGGAGAAATAGCGTGTAAATCGGTTATGCTCGCATGTCGTGGCTCGTAAAGTGTGCAAGGAAGATACGAGCCGAGCCGAGCACCTCTCGACCTCCCGATAATTTTTAAGCATGTCGAAAAAGTTCGGGAGCTGTTGGCTTGCATTCGTGAGGTGTGTGCGGTTGATCGAGCCGATTTGTCGATCTATCTGAACTTGACCAATCAAGTGCTGAGGAAATCCACATAAGAAAGACGAAAATGGTGTGGACTACTAGAAACACTGCTTCAATTAATGTTTTTATGATGACTTTGTGAAAGGTTAACTAAACAGCATCTTCCATGTTCCTACTGGCCAGTATTTGACATTTTATTCTGAAACATCTGTAGGCTATTATGCTATTGTTTTTGATAGTGTTAGTTCTTACAGATTCTTACACGATGACCATTACGTTTGTATCTTCCTAAAAGCAATTACAGTTTGTCTACAGCCTAAGCTTTTTATTAATGCCGACAGAACAATGTTGCCAGATATTGCTACGAAAAACAAGCAAAACCTAACAAAACAAAGAAATTATATAAAAACCGAAGTAAGTTCAAAGCTTGTGTTATGGAAATAAGATTAATATATTACGAACCACTTTAATAACTTCCTAAAGTGTGACATTAATCCAAAAAACAAGTCCAGATACTGTCACCTTTCCATTATGTGGATCTGACAACACGGGATCTGGCACCCACGCCCTCACTCACAACGTGGTCAAGCTCACTCAAACCCCGTTCACGGCACTATAGCTTCTCGCAGCAAAATGAATTGCAAACACTGACATAAGGTGGTTTAAACGGCTAATTAATCATTCAGAGAGCTTGAAAGTTTATTTTTGAATGTGTAGCCTACCGTAACTACGTTTAACTACCGTAACTCATTCACACACACACACACACACACACAAGGGTAAACGTCCGTTTCCCGGTGCTGAAAACGAGCTTAATCACGGCTTGTTTCAATATTTTATATGCAGTTATGATAGCTTAGTGCGGAACTTCGTGCGATTTCTTCGGAATTCAGCAGGTCGTAAAATCGTGTCGTATATCACTGCACTGTACGATTTTTGGATAAACTGACTCGTAAAGTGTGCCTGGACATACGATCTTCCGACTGTCAGAATTCGTACCGTATACGCCCGCCTTAAAGCAGCATTCTGTTATTTTGGAAATTTTGCTCCCGGGGTCCCCCCACAGTTGGAAAACAGTATTGCATTCTACTACTGTCGTAAAATCTGTGATGGTTACACCAGAGAATACATGCGTGTATTTGTTGACAAGCGATACCCAAACTCTGCAGAAGGAAGGAGTTCTCACATCTTGGGCAGACTCCAGTGTTGCGTGTGAAATGTCTTCATCCCAGGTACATTGGCATATATTTCAGCATGTCTTATGAATATACTGTCATAGGCTTTATTTTTTTCAAACGTCAAAAGATCGTGTAGCTCACGTTTACAAGTCAGCGTCTTTATAGTAACGTTAGCCTATTGGCTACTGTTTTGCATAATGGATATGCTAATTCAATTCAATGTTTGTTGGTAGATAATAGCCATATCTTCAATATTATAATATCAAGCTACCATAGATGAATCTGCAAATTTGAAAAATCGATTTGCATTAAAGCCAGAGGCAAGACACTTTCACCAGTGTCAGCCTGCAGACATAGGATAGTTTTCCTGACTGATTATTTTGTTCATCTAATCATGTATTATTTACTTGCAAGAATGTAGCCCCCACAAAACTCAGTAATCAGTATACTTTCACGTCTCGAGCTGGCACGAGCTGCCCGCCCCAGCTCTACGGGGATGCTTGAGTGTCTTAAGCACCCTCAAAAGAAAGCAATGCAGTCTACACTGGATGAGGAGAGGTGCGAAGCTACACAACACATTACTAACAGTAAACTGATTGCCCGCGCGCTCTGTTTCTGACGCACTTTACATTTGGTTCTCTTACGAGAGGTTCTCTCGTTTTGCGTAAGCTAGCTACGGGAAAGATTAATCTTTTCTGAAAAGTTGAAGCCAAAAAATTATTCCATAATTTGTATCCATTGTCAATGCAGTTCCTCTGCAGCAGACCATGAGCGGACTAGCTAGCAGCTCATTGGTTCGCTCACAGAGAACTGCTTAAGCCTATGGGAGAGCAGGGCTGAGCCTGCGACCAATGAGAAGCAGGCACGCTCTCATTGCGTCAGAGCCCGCCAGAATGAGTGTGGCTAGAGGGTATTAAAGGAGCTCTCGTAGGCTTATCAAGTTGATTATTTCATCCTTCAGCGAGCTATACACTTCCGCTGTGTTGAGAAGAAGCCGTCGCCGTCGAGAAGACACCTTCTAGTGAGCTACTGGAGACTGAAGAAGCCGGCCGTCTGCCACCTTCAGCCGCCCTGCGAGCTAGCGTCATCCGACGACGTGTATCCTTTTCACTCTACCTCTAAAAGAGCATGAGCGTCTTTTTAAAGATGCCTCGTAATTTCTGTGGTTCATGCTGTGCTCCTCTCGAGGATGGAGATCACCATGTCATCTGCGCCCTCTGCCTCGGATTGGAGCACGCAGAGCTCGCCCTCGCTGACGGAGGATGCGACCACTGCGAGGACCTTCCATTGTCATCCCTGCGGGCACGACTTCAGGCCGTCAAAACCGCTTCCGCGCCGCCTCTCACTTCGCCGCAGAAAAAGAAACGCCACTCCCAGAGGCCGCCGGAGCTCCCTGCGGAACCAAGCAGGCCGCCGCCACCTCCCGCTTCCCGCTCTCCCTCCCCGCCCCAGTCGGACATACAGTTGCCGCTCGAGTGGCCGCTCTGTCGCCTCCGATGATGCCGTGGAGGAGAAGGATTCCTGCTCACTGCTCGCTTCAGACAGTGAAGAATGGTCCTCTCTCGGTTCTTCTGTGAGAGAATCTGCTGGGACCCACGCCGGAATCGAGGAAGAACTCATGCGCCTCCTCTCTCAAGCCGTCGAACGCCTCTGCCAGATGGCGTTCTTCTCCAGTGCTTCCATCTAAAGTCTGCAGAGCAACCTCGAACTTTCATGCTCGCGCATATGCCACCACCGGTCAGGCCGCCTCGGCGCTCCACTCCATGTCAGTCCTCCAAATCCTCCAGAGCGACATTCTCCGTGAGTGGGCTGAGAGTGGTAGAAACCCCCCCGCAGTTACGGATCTGAGAAGTGCTACGGACCTCACCCTTCGCGCCACTAAAGCCACTGCACAAGCTCTGGGGAGTTAAATGGCCGCCCTCTGTGTATCTGAGAGATACTTGTGGCTTACACTCGCCGACATGGGAGATTCTGAACGCACCGCGTTTCTTAACGCGCCCCTCTCCCCGACCGGCCTCTTCGGATCTGCCATCACGGGCATCGTCGATCGGTACTCCGAAGATCAGAAAGCCACCCAGGCCATGGCACTGTTTCTACCCAGCCCCCCAGCGCCCTTCTCAGCAGGCTCAATCCTCCCAGCGCAGACAGGGCGGCCGCCCTCGTTCTCGCTCTGACAGGCGCTGCAGACAGGCGCCTCCCCCAGGGGCCTCGACCCAAGATCACGCTGAAGCCTGATCAACCGAAGTCTGCCTAGCACGGCTGAGAAAAAGACGGCTCTCTCCCGCCGCAGCCGGACCGCCGTCAAAACTTTGCCTTCTGCTAGTCCCTGTTCTTCCGCCGACTACAGAAGTGTTCACCACCACAAAAAAGCCGGTGTCCCTGCCTGCTTGTGAGCGTCAAAAAGCCGTTTTTACGGCTACCCAGAGAAATCTCATAAAGAGCAAAAATTTCTCTTGTGTAAAAAATGTGCCTACAAGCATGTGTTCACCCATACACACAAACACCACATGTTCCCTGTTTCTCACAGAGCCCATCCCCACAGAACACGCACAGCCTGCTCTAGTATCAGAGAACATAAGTGCGCCCACGAGCCCATGTGCGCGTCCCCCCTCTGCTCTGCCGGCCTTTTTCACATTACATACTCTCCACTCATAAGGGTCCCCCCCCCCCCCCCCGTGACTCATTAGTGGACATATAGCGCGCATGGCGTTGACCAGGTGTTCCTGTAGCTCAATACGAGAGATCCTCTTGTAAGAGAAAGAATCGGTTACCTAACGTAACCTCGGTTCTCTTTAGATGAGGGAACGAGTATTGCGTTCCCGGCCGTGCTTGCGCTGCTAGCGTTTTCGCTTCACTCTGAAAAAATCAACTTGATAAGCATACGAAAGCTCCTAGCGCCTACGTTATTTTAAAACGTGATGGAGCATTAAGCTGTTAGCGCCACTTAGCCTACCTACCGGACATTTCAATTCACAACTGCGTGATACGTAAAACCCAGCGTAATAAAATGTTGCCATATTCATCTGTTCAGGAAAAAATGAAACACGTTTTTATTGCCTCTCACTTGACACTTGACACACACACTCACTCATAATGGTCACTTTGAAGCTTTCACAAAATGTGCACGGTGCAATGTTTTTTGCGTTTTTCAAAAAATAAAAAATAAATGTCACAGGTACGTTTTTCTAATGAGCCTGTACTGCTTAACATTCAGCAATATTATTGATTTGACTGCTTTGACATTATTGAATGATAACTCAACTTAGCTGGATGATAGCATAGCTGAATTGAACTCATCTCATAACTGATGTACTTTACATAATTCTTGAATCAAAATGAATCAACACTGAACTCATTTCAACTGAATAATGACTGTTTACTATTATCCTTTCAGAGCTGCTTTAAGAGTAGAATTCTGTTTATATCATTGAATCGTTATTTTTGCAATGCTGCTTTGAAACAATCTGTATTGTATAAAGCACTATATACGTAAATAAAGGTGACTTGACATGCTCAATATGAAAATGTTCAGACAGCATTGTTAGGCTATAGTTATAACAACATTTGAAGAAATATTGTTGGTCAAACACTTGACCTTGTGACCAAAAATGCCTATGCTAGATAAAATGTTACTCCCTTTTTAAACTGATTAATTTAAATTTACATTTTGGTAAATTTCAAGGTCAACATTAAACATCTATAAGCAACATTAAAATGGCCTTGCCTTGAAACGTTACATAATAGTTAGGAATATATTTTATGAGGTGCACTCATATTTATGCCACTATATTCAGGTTCCCTGAATATGATGACCAGCAAATGCCTGCCCAGTCACATGGGACAAATGTGCATGCATCTTAAATGTTATTCTGGGGAAATAGCCTCACCTCATAAAGTCCATTTTGGTCTACAGTCATATGGCATATGATTATGATTAAGTCCTTCAATTCCCAGGCCAGCTCCCCGAAGAGAGTGGAACAAGGATATCAGAGTAAAACAAGGACAGCTACCCAAAGATTTTAGTCAGCCAAAGTAAACCTTGATGACCTAAATTATTTTCTGGAAATAGGTCTGCCACATGATATTTGTAAAAATGTTTTAGAGAAGGTTTTAATACATATATGAAGAAAAACATCAATTGCTTTAGCGTAAATTGATTTTAATTTTAATTTGATACATTATATTTATATAAATGCATTTGGAAATAATTAGCCATTTCTTTCACAATCTAAAAAAAAAACAAAAAAAAACTGCAGTTGTGAATTGTGAACCCTTAGGATGTGTAACCCTCCACTTGAGAAACCCTGAGCTAGTAAATAACAGGCATAAATCAATATACTGTCTAAGCCTATTCCTGTCTCCTACATCATACAGACCAGAGTCTGAAATTATTTAAAGTCCCTCGTGGTGAAAATTACAAATTCATAGAACCGCGTATACGAAATGACTGGCAGTTATGTTATAGTTACACCAATGCTATATTTTATATTAAAACCACTGACTTTAAAATTTTATTTGATCAGATTTTGCTGACATCCATCTGGACTGGCATTTGATATCTAAATAATACATGAACTATCAGACTAAAGGGTTTAAACAGTTATTGCCCTGTGAAAACATCAAAATGACAATGGCATTATGCTTTTACACAATCTGAAATATGACATTCTTTATTGGAGCAGTCCCTGGGAATCATTACACAAAATAAGATCACTGTTACATTCAAACCTTGATGCTTGATGGCAATGAAACTAGATCTTGGCCCTGCAGTTCCACAGATACAGGGCTGCAGGGGTGAGCGAAAACCACAGTGGACAGTGGGTCGTCTCTCAAGACACAAACAGGTCCACTTCCACTAGGCTGAACCTCTAAGATATTGACTCCACCACCTCGGGGTGAAGTCTCCATTCCTTGGGCCTCAGCCCCTGTCTCGACAGGATGTCTGCTCCCTGATTTTGACTCCCCGGGATGTATGTTGCTCTCAGAGACAACAGTTTCCCCTGGGACCACAGAAGGATCTGATGCGCCAGTCTGCATAGAGGGCGCGACCTCAGGCCCCCCTGATGGTTTATTTAGGCCACTACTGACATACTGTCTGACCTCACGAGGATGTGATGACCTCTGAGGTCCGGCAGGAAGCTCCTCAGAGCTCGGAACACCGCCAACATCTCCAGGCAGTTTACGTATGTGCCAGGAGGAATGATGGTCCTATCACAGGCCTGTCGTAAAGCGGCAGTCCATGACCGCGCCTCAGCCCGTGAGGAAGGCGTCTGTCGAAACGGTTTTCTGGCGACATGACGCTCCCAGCACTGGACCTTGGGACAGAAACCAACCTTTCTTCCACATAGATAGGGAACAAAGGCATCTGCGCGTAACCCTGATCGTGCGGAACGGGTTTCACGTCGGAGAGAACCCTTTGGCTCTTCTTCGTGTTGAGTCTCAACCCCAGCTTTTGGATGTGGGCGAGAACAACATTTCGATGCTGAACCGCCAGCTCTTGTGACTGAGCCAGAATCAGCCAGTCTTCTATTTAGTTTAGCACCCTGATGCTCTGGAGCCTCAGAGATGCTACAGCTGCATACATACATTTGGTAAATGTGCGAGGGGGGGTTGGGGGGGGAGAGCTAGGCTGAACGGAAGAACCCGATATTGGTACGCTTCGCCCCGAAAGGAACTTCCTTTGAGATGAAAGGATGGACATATGGAAGTATGCGTCCTTTAGATCCATCGTGACAAACTAATCATCGGATTGAATTTGACTTACGGTTGTGGGAATAGTGAGTATCTTGAACCTGAATCTCCTCCGAGAGTGGTTCAGGTGCCTGAGATTCTATTATCGGACACATACATCCTTCTTGGAAAGTAGCGGCTGTAAAACCCTGACTCCCTGTCGAGTGGAGGAATACGTTCTAGCCTCTTCTGCAAGCAGGGAGTTTACTTCCTGTTCCAATACCTGACCCTGCACTGGGTCAACTACAGTCCAGACCACCCTATTGAATCTGGGTGGGTGGAAACCAAACTGCAGCCTGTACCCATTCTGAAAGGTGTGCAGGTCCCACGGGGAAATGTTCGTCAGATTTTTCCATGCATTGAAATATTTTACCAAGGGAACCAGGCTCTTGAGCCTGGCTTCGGGTATTAATTCAGTATTCGTTCACGACCCCCTGAAGCAGATTTCCGGCAGGGCTGAACCAAAAACGATTTTGATGGGCGAACGTAATTGCTGCCTGGCCACAAGCCTGTGGGGTGGACAGTACAGTTTGCGTTCGCTGGAAATCGATACGTCCCGAAACGTTTTTAATGGCAGGAGAGCAACATCAATTTCCTCGCAGAGAACCTAGGCTGGCTATGACCTCTTTGAGGAAGCCTTCTTAGCCTGCAGGACGACCCTTAGGTCGCCCTGTTTAGGCTGAGGCTTCGCCTGAGAGTGCCGTCTATGCCCCCAAGCTCCTTGAGGAGGGGCTCTAGAAGCGGTACTCTTTTACCAAACAATACTGTTTTAATATTATTACAGTCTTGTAATCTACACGCTGCCTCAGCAAACGCGAGATTTAAGCCGTAACAATATCTTTGGCTTTCATCCCTCGAGAAGAAAGTGAACAGGTGTGAGGCTTTCTCAATGAACACTGCCAGCACCCTCAGGAGCTGACTGTGAATGGCTCGCACAAAACAGTATTATTTCCCAGATTGTGTGTCCCTATTACTGTAGACTCGCAATCTACGCGCTGCCTCTGCACAGCGAGATTCGAGTCATTCACAATATAATTGGCTTTCATCTCTCGAGAAGAAAGTCAATAGCCGCAAGGCTGAAACACCTGAATGCACGGCTGTGTGTGCGTCGAGATATTTCTCAATGAACACAGCCATTGCTCTCAGGAGCTGACTGCATGCCTCGCACCCACACAGAATCTTTATTGCAGAGTAGACCGAATCTACGCGCTGCCTCGACAAAGCGAGATCCGAGTCACTATTCTTTATTGCAATGCAGTCCATAAATCTATTCGCTGCCTGGGCAAACGCGAGATCCCAGTCACAAAATCTTTATTGCAGAGTAGACCGAATCTACGCACTGCCTCAGCAAACGTGAGATCTGAGTCACTAGATTCTTAATTGCAGATCCCAGTCACAGAATCTTTATTGCAAAAGTAGACCCGTCTACACATTGCCTCGGCAAACGCGAGATCCGAGCCACTAGATTCTGAATTGTAATGCAGACCTTTAATCTACGCGCTGCCTCTGCAAATGCGAGATCCCAGTCACAGAATCTTTTTTGCTGAGTAGACTCGTAATCTACGCGCTGCTTCAGCAAACACGAGATCCGAGCCACTATAGATTCCATAATGCAATAATTTAGGAGAATTCTTATGGAACAAACAACACCAAATAGGACAGACAGTTTGAAGAGCGCTTGCTGAAGAACAAAAAGCTGACATCTCTTGTGTGCCGGTGTCCCTTTATAGCTTGCGCCTATGTGCCTTCACACAATACGTTATGACGCAACACTAATCGGAGATTGGCTTAGTTTCATTCATGCTTCAGAAGGGGGCGTTCCCCAAGGTGTCAGTTGACGCAGTATGAGTTCCCTCGAAAGGGAACTGTTTTAGCTCTGCCCTCTGTACAGGAGTGGTAGCTAATTTGCATTTAAAGGGACAGGCACAAAAACATTGTGTTTTTTTTCTCAACCTCGAAAGTGACAATGGTAACACTTCACAATAAGGTTCATTAGTTAACATTAGTTAATGTATTTACCAACATGCGCTAACCATGAGCAATACATTTGTTACTGCATTTGTTCATCTTTGTTAATGTTAGTTCATGAAAATACAGCTGTTCATTGTTTGTTCATGTTAGTTCACGATGCATTAACTAATCTTAACAAGATTTTAATCAAGTATTAGTAAATGTTGAAAATAACATTAACAAAGATTAACAAATGCTGTATATGTGCTATTCATAATTAGTTCATATTAACTAATGTAGGTAACTAATGTTAACTAACGAACCTTATTGTAAAGTGTTATCGTGACAATTTTAACATGCTATATAAAAATATATAAGGGTATTTTGAGCTAAAACTGAGATTCAACTAAAAATTGAGTTAAATCTGATATATTGTAAAAAAGGCCATTTTACAGTCCAGCACATGTCTGGTTTAGAGTCAGTGAATGGGGTACTTTAACTGCACTTGGTGAGAGAGCGTTAGTAGGACAAAAATTTTGGGAAACAGTGATCAAAAATAGGACTACTTATTCAAAAAGAAAGGAATGAATACATTTCAGGTCAAAACTTGTGTATAACCCATTACCTCCTGTCTTTGTGCTGCAAGTGAGGAAGATACGCTATGTGCCATGTGTTGTGAGCAGCAGGAGACAAGAAAGCCTGAAGGGCAGCCAGATCCTCCCCTTTTCACTGTGCTCTCTGCTGAGGTCTCCATCAGCTGTACACTGCCAGTTAACATAAAGAGATCTATTAGTCAGATTTGTCGGCTGGAAGAGCTGTTTCCCATTATGAAACATTTTGTCTGTACCTCCAACCAGTGCCTATTGTTGATGATTTAAAAAAAGAAAAAAGAAAAAAAAAAAACACTGGATATGACCGCAGACTGGACTGCACATCATTTAAGCCTTTCAGATCTTTCTGTTTTGAAGATGTTCCCCTTAAACAGATCTTGTTTCACTCCCTTAGCAGAAATTAAAATATGATACAGCTTGGTCACGCCAGGAAAATTAGCAGAAAGAGCCAGTAATGGCCAACAGCACAGATAATTGATTCTCTAGCAGACTCTAGTGGTTACGTATGTTATTGCTATATTTCTAAACAAACGAGAAGCACGGATCTCTCATCGCCATCACTACCGGCCAACTCTTGGTACTTCAGACAAAATGACTACCACATGTGAATGTTCTGATATCAGCAAAACCTCCTGACATTACCTCTGTCAGCTCCAAAACATGTCATTGCCTAAAGCAAGAGAGGAAATCAGACGCTCAAAACTCTAAAACTATTTTTTAAACCAAAAAGCATAATGCAGGACAGTCCAGCTCCCTCAGTGACTGACAACTCGCTTTAGTGGGACTGGCAGGGAGCGAGACGAAATCTGCCAAGTACAACAAGGAACCTGGGCCTGTTTATGGACATAACGAGCACAGCGGGGAGGCAGCAGCTGCCCGCTCCAGAGGCTGTCTGAGGCTAATAGAGCCGATCCTTTCAATTCACAGCAACTGCAGGAGAGAGCCTGGGGTGACTGTACAAAAACAGTTATTGATGAAGCAGAAATTAAGCTTTAAATGACCAGGCTCATAATGTAACTAACTTACATTTTAGATTAGATTGTTTATTGACAATGGACAAACAACAGATTTATAGACTTGCCAACGAATGTATTAATGAATAGTTAAAAGTGCATATTACAAGCAAAGGCCATATTGCGCTTTACAATATAAACTGTTCAGAAATCTTGTTGTGCGTGTTTTGATACATGAAGAGTTCTCTAGATGGAAACAATTAAAGGTAATGGGAAGGGTGACATGTCCTTCAAAATGTGTTTTTCTGCCGACAATGGGAGGTAAATATGTCGTCCATGCAGACAGCTGTTGGTTTGTGATATTCGGCGCAGTCTTTATGACGATCTGCAGGGCACTTCAAGCTGCAAAGCTGCCATACCACACCAGCATGCCATGTGCGAGGACACTCTCAATGGAGCAGTGGTAGAATGACACCAATAGTCATTGTGACGACAGGCTTACGTTCTTGAGCGTTCTTAAGAAGTGTAGCCGCTTTTAAGAATTATTGACTAGCACTGTGACGTTTATCGTTCATGAGAGGTCCTCTGAGATGTTTGCTTAGAAATGTAAAGCTGGACACTCTCCACCATCTCCCTGTTGATGTGCAATGGTGTGTGAACATCCTGTTTCTTTCTAATATAAATAATGAGTGATTTTTGTTTTCTTGATAATTAGTCAGATTATTCTCTGTGCACCACACCATCAGCATCTGTTCCTCCTCTCTGTAGGCAGGCTCATTGCCTCTGGTGAAGTGTTTGGGCCCCCATGGTCTTGAAAAACCTGGGTACTGTATATAAGGAAGCCTATTATATATATACTATATATATATATATATATATATTCAGAAAGAATTTGTTTCCTTATGCTTAATCCTTATCCATCACAGACTACATATCTATATAAACGCTAGATGTCTTATGGCGGAGTCTTTATCGTCATCACCGGCGGCCATCTTGTCACAGGCAGGCTTTCTGGCGGACTCTGTGGTATCTGATGTAAGATAAGTGATCAGAACGAACTCAAATACTCTTATATCTCGTTGAAATCTTGATGGGTTTACAAACGGTTTGGTTTCTTACAAATGTTATCAGCGTGGCTATAATTCTGGATGATTCATTATTTATACACTTATTATTCATAAGTATGCAGTGTCATAACTACATCTCTGATGCTTATAACAAACCAGACCGTTTGAAAATCGGTAGAAAATTGAGCAAGTTACGGTTATTTAAAAATTGCGTGCACCATTAAAACAATGTTACGAGTGAGCGAGCTGCCTGTGACAAGATGGCCGCCAGGTGCTGACGTCGACCTCCATTGGCCAGCAGTGCGGACGAGATATCTTTATATAGATATCTATGGATACTATTACTATGTGCCAACAATTACCCCAATCTTAGAAAAAATCAACAAAAACAAAGTTTGTTTTTGAGGGCAGAAAAAAAAAACTTCTGAACAATACAATTTTCATCTGCATTTGATTAAAACAATTAAAAGTGTCTGTAATTGTAGCCTACATGATGCTTTTTTTGGTTCAAATAAAGTAGCAATTATATAACTTTTTTTTCGATTTGTTGCTGCCAAAGGCCTTCATGAAGCTTTCTACTTTTCAATGTGGAAAAAAAAAGTGGGATAGCAAAAACCAAGCAACACCTGAGACGCGCAGCTTACTTTCCTCTCTGTCCTGCATATGACCCTTGTACCAGTTGAAGACGGCAGGTCACAGCCAATTAAAAATACATGCTATTGTAGAGTATAAGACCTGGGCGTCAAACCTATCCAGGTATCAGATGACTCCTTGACGACAGAGGAAGAAACAAGACAACAATATTGCTGCTTTAACCAGTTGAAGCTGTGAAGAAAATAGATCTGGTAAGTTTAATCAACTATTTTTTTTTTAACTAGACATGTAATTGCAATATAGATGTGATTCTAATCGAAAATAAATGTAGGCTACTTGGTTGTGTTTTTGAAAATTTTCCATTCAACCTTTAAATTAGTTTAAAATGGATCATTGCTTCTGATTTTACAAATTAACCTTCAAATCTAATGCAAATTACTTATTAAAGTAATCTTCAGTACAGTGAAGGTATTTTTCAAATAGTCAAGAATTTAAATTAATTAACAAAAACAACCTGCACGTATCAACATAACATACTTGTACAATTCCAGATGAATCAACAGTTGTAAACACAAAGGAGATAACTGTTCTCACTCTAATATACATGTATAAATTTTATCAGTACATTCAAGTTCATGCATTATTTAAGCATGCGTCTGCACCTTGGCTGTTTTCCTGCCATCTGCTACTGACACTGTGGACCTGATGAAATTACTCAAGACTCATGCATATTACTGTACAACAGCAGTTGAACCTGAATGTTTTTTTTTTTTAATGAAATGTTTACTTTATTACCAAGTATGGAGTGTGGATAAACTAAATCATTTATCATTTAAAATAAAATTATTTGCATTTAAGAGAGAGAAAGGATGGAAACACACCAGAAAGAGTCCATGAAACGTATCCGCAGACATAGTCAGAGTGTCCTTCAAGACCTGCACCTCAAAGTGTTCAAAGATGAAGTCAAAGATGTAAGTATTGTAGAATAAGATTATATGGCCTGTAAATTGGCTGTTGTGTAAGATGTATATTCCATTTTATATATTCAAAAAAATAAATTAATTAATTCTTCTTGGTTTGATTAAAGGGATTAAACCCTCTGATACACCAGGCTTTTGACTGAAATAAAGTAAAAAAAAATAAATAAAAAAAAAAATTAAAAAGATTAAAAGCTACCACAAGCCTTTTTTTAAGCTTTTGTCACATTTTTAAATGTGGGGGAAAAATACTTTAGCAATGCTAAATGTTTTTTTGCAATACTTTTTATTGTTCTTGTATGTACATTGTATTTTTAGCTCTTGAAGTACATTTAAAATTATTTATTTATTTTTTCAGCATTAGAAGGTTTAAACTAAATGTATTTTAAATTTGAAAACTATGGTCCCTTTCAAGGGAACTTCCAGCTGTGTTTGAGACGCGGTGGGTTATTATGTCGTGCAGCACATGTAAAATCAGCGGCTTCTCCTTCCAAGGTTAGGCACCAATGTTGCAACTATCCAGTTCTGAGGAATTGGATGTTGTTGATATGGGTGACTTATGAGTTTTCCCCAGCTCATACCCCTGCTGATGAGGAGCTTTTGGAGGTTTTATCTCGTGCTGTTGCTTAGTTAAATATTGAATGGCCAGCTGATTATGAAGTTGATTCTAGAAAAAGTCTGTTAAATGAACGATTTTTAACATCTAGATCACGACCTCCATGTCGGGAACTCCCCGTTTTGTCCCGATCTCCACACCGAGGTGTCGAGATCTTGGAATAAACCGACATCTCTCAGAGTGCATAATCCGCAAACAATTGATTATAGTAAAGTTCAAGGGATGGATCACTATGGTTATTTGACAATGCCTTGTGCGCTTGCAAGCTATCTCTCCCTCGAGTCAGCGTCATCACTGAAAGCCCTGACGTAACCCACCAAGCCATTAAAAACACTTCATTGTTGGTGGGTAAAGCATATTCGGCAGCAGGTCAGGCGCGGAATGCTCACACACAATGTCAATATTACAAGCATACCAGGCTGACCTGCTGAGGGACATGGATGATTGTGAGGAAGTTAGTGCTGACGCAATTCGAGAATTGCGTTGCACGACAGATCTATCTCTCCGGGTCACCAAGGAGACGGCCAAATCTGTGGGCCGCTCTATGGCAGCCTTGGTGGCCACGGAGCGTCATTTATGGTTAAATCTGACTGATATTAAAGACAAAGCTAGGTCTGTTTTTCTAGAAGCGCCGCTTTCACCTACAAGTCTTTTCGGCGACGCTACAAATTGTGTCGTTGATAGGTTTCAAGGCGTTTCAGAGGTTTCTTCCTCGCCGATCCAGTGTCCCCGAGGCTGCTCGTAATATAAAATCGGAGCAGCCTCAACTGCCTACGAGCAGAGCGTCGTCGCTTGGGCACCTCCTTAATTTGGGGTTCCTGAGTGGTGATCACAGTCCAAGCCTGTTAGTGGTAAACAGGATCTGAGGACTGTTATCACTAAGAGAGCTTGGGCTAAGAAGAAGAAGTCCTGACGCCAGGTCCGTCAGACTTCTGAGGGTGGTCCCCTCCAGGTAGGAACGATTCAGAGGAACCATCTCTCCTTGGCGCCCTCCGGGGAGCGATTCTCTGAGGAGAGTCGCAGCGTTGCCACTTTGGTTGTTCCCTGCCGGTTTGCCGTTTCAGGGCACCGGGGTGTCAGCGTCCCCGCGCAATCCTCTGAGGAGGATTGTAGAATGGTCAGTTCGGTTGGTCCCTGCCGGTTCGCCGCTTCAGGGCGCTGAAATGATTATTCAATCAATTCCAGAGGTCAGTCTCGAGAGGCTGGTTCCCTTATCGTAATTTCTGGCAGCGTGGAAACTTCTGCCAAATATTTCTGTATGGGTCCTGCACATAATAGAAAAGGGTTACAGAATTCAGTTTGATTCTCGTCCACCCAGATTTCAAGGGGTCCTTCCTACATTAGTGGACTCACAGAAGGCTCTGGTCTTGGAGCAGGAAAAACAGACACTTCTTCAAAAAGGAGCTATAGAAAGGGTTTCTCCTCCCAGCAGAGAGTCCGGGTTTTACAGCCGTTATTTCATTATTCCAAAGAAGGATGGAGGGTTGCATCCTATACTACATCTTCATCAGAGTTCAAGTTCAAGATTCAGTCTGAGGACTGGTTTGTCACAAAAGACTTGAAAGATGTATACTTCCATATCTATCCATCCTCATCACAGGAAGTTCCTGAAGTTTGCTTTCGGGGGCAAAGCATAACAGTATCGGGTTCTTCCATTTGGCCTAGGTTTATCACCCCACACCTTCACAAAATGCGTGGATGCAGCTCGGGCTCCTTTGAGGCTCCAGGGTATTCGCGTATTAAATTACATAGACGATTGGTTGATTTTAGCTCAGTCAGAGCAGTTGGCAGTTCGGCATCGAGATGTCTTTCTGTCCCATATAAAGGGTTTGGGGTTGCGGCTCAACAACAAAAAGAGTATGATCCTCCCAGCTCAGAGGGACTTTTACCACTTTTCTAGGTGTAATTTGGGATTCGACCACAATGTGGCACGTCTGTCCCCTGCACATATTTCTGTGATTCTCACAGCCGTAAAGAATGTGAAACTAGGCCAGTCACTCACTGTAAAACAGTTTCAGAGACTGTTGGGTCTCATGGCAGCTGCGTTCAATGTAATTACTTTTGGCCTTCTGTACATGAGACCCCTGCAGTGGTTGCTCAGGGCCAAGGGGTTTTCTCTGAGGGGAAATCCGTTCTGCAGGATCAAGGTTACGCGGTGATGCCTTCGTGCCTTGGTCATGTGGAAGAAACCTTGGTTCCTCGCCCAGGGCACAGTATTGGGGCCTTCTTGTCGATGCGTCACGCTTTCAATGGATGCTTCCCTCAACGGATGGGGGGCGGTCATGAGTGGCCACTCGGCGCAAGGTCTTTGGCAGGACCATCAATGTTCCTGGCATATAAATCGTTTGTAGATGATGGCGGTATTTCGAGCTCTCAAATATTTCCTGCCAGACGTGAGAGGCAATCATGTGTTGGTCCGTACAGACAACACATCGGTGGTCTCCTATATAAACCCTCAGGGAGGTCTGAGGTCACGTCACCTTTGCAAGCAGGCCCATCAGATCCTCCTATGGGCCCAGGGGAAGTTGCTATCTCTCAGAGCAGTGTACATTCCGGGGTGTCAGAATGTGGGGGCAAATGTGAATGGGGGAATGTATCCTGTCGAGGCAGGGGCTGAGGCCCGGGGAGTGGAGACTTCACCCAGAGGTGGTGGAGCTCCTGTGGGAGAAGTTCGGTCCAGCTCAAGTAAACCTTTTCGCATCGTCAGATTCAACCCATTGTCCCATGTGGTTCTCCCTCACGCAGCCAGCTCCTCTCGGACTGGATGCGATGGTGCACATTTCCTGTACATGATGTACACATTTCCCTCAATATCCATGCTTCTGGGGGTTCTGGAGAGGGTTCGCTGGGAAGGGGCTCATCTGCTACTAGTGGCCCCTTACTGGCCGACTCGAATATGATTTTTGGGCATAATGTCTCTTCTGGACGGCTCTCAAATGGAGATTCTGCTCAGGTGGGACCTGCTGTCCCAGACAGGAGGCACGATATTTCACCCTCGACCGGAGTTTTGGAAACTGTGGGCCTGGCCTCTGAGGGGGCCTGGCTCATAAAATCTGGTCTCTCAATGGTCATTGAGACCATTCTCCATTCCAGAGCCCCTTCCACGAGAAGACTGTATGCATTGAAATGAAAATTATTCTCCACCTGGTGTGGTGAACATCTTTAGATCCTGTTAACTGCCCTGTTGGTTTAGTTCTTGATTTTTTGCAAGACCGTTTCTCTGCTAGATTATCTCTTTCCACCCTAAAGGTTTACGTGGCAGCTATATCTGCCTACCACAGTCCTATGGGGAGTATTTCTATTGGGAGAGATCCTCTTATTACTTGTTTTCTCCGTAGTACTTTGAGGTTGAGACCTGCACTGCACTCTAGAGCACCGGCATGGGATTTAGTCGTTGTACTTCAAGGTCTGGTTTGGCTCCCTTCAAGCCCATTGAAGAAGTTTCAGAAAAATTTCTCACTCTAAAGACTCTTTTTCTCCTTGTTATTTCTTCTATGAAAAGAATTTGAGGTTCCACTTTATTTTGATAGTCACTTTAGACGTTCTACTAATTATAAGTAACTTTTCAACTGCATGTCAACTAACTCTCATTAGAGTATTAGTATATTATAGTAGACTGTCAGTAGACTGTTAGGTTATGGTTGGCTGTTAGGCTTTGGGTTAGGAGAATATGTTTACTTGTAGTCGCCAAGTTACTTATAGTCAGTAGAATTTCAGTTGGGGAACCAATAAAATAAAGTGTTAGCAGATATTAAGCTGACAGTCTACTAGTACCCTAATGACAGTTAGTTGACATGAAATTGAAAAGTTACTTATCGTTACTAGAATGTCTAAAGTGGACTATCGAAATAAAGTGTTACCATATTGGAGATCTACATGCCCTGTCGGTTGTTCCTTCATTTCTCGAATTTGCACCTGGTATGGTGAAGACATTTCTCTATCCTAGACCAGGTTATATTCCTAAGGTCCCAGTTAATGTTGGAGTCCCAATAGTGCTGCAGGCCTTTAATCCTCCACCTTTTAATTCCCCAGATCAGGAATAACTGAACCTGTTATGTCCAGTTCGGGCATTAGGTACCTACATTCATAGAGCTGCCCTGTGGCGTAAGTCTCAACAACTATTTGTCTGCTTTGGGTCATTCAAGAGAGGATGCCCTGCATCTAAACAGGTTATGAGCAAATGGATAGTAAAGGCTATATCATTGGCTTATTACGCGGCCGGACAGCCTTCACCTATGGCTGTTCTGGCTTATTCTACTAGGAGTATGGCGGCCTCTACGGCCTTAATTTCGGGTGTTTCCCTTCTTGACATTTGTAATGCTGCAGGATGGTCCTCTCCGCATACATTTGTTAGGTTTTATGACCTTGACCTCTCCTCTCCAGGGGCTAGGTTGCTTGCTTCTTAGTGTGCGCAAGGACTTTCACACAGAATGGGCATTTGTCACTATGGCGTAGTGGGTATGGGGTTCCCACCGTGTCTCAAACGCAGCTCGAAGTTCCCTAGAAAGGGAACGTCTCAGGTTACATATGTAACCCTGGTTCCCTGAGCGGGAACGAGACGCTGCGTTTGCCTGCCATACGTCCTGCATGCCCTGATCGACTTGCTTCAGGATTTTCAGAAGCTGGCGTGGTCTGATTTCAAGAGTGCTTTATAGTTTCCTGATCTATGACGTCACCCATGATGTTTCGGCTTCCATTGGACTGATTTTACATGTGCTTCACAACGTAATTACACAGGGCATTCCCTCTGCGTCTCAAACCCAGCGTCTCGTTCCCTCTCAGGGAACCAGGGTTACATATGTAACCTGAGACATTTCCTTAAGCAGCACTATTTACAACATACAGTATTTGGCATATGTTTGAAATATATTTTGAACAGAAACCAAATGGTTTTTATTCTGTTAGAAGAGGGAATGAGTTCTGCGTAATATCTCATGCTAGGGGAAAACATCTTTTCCATGATATATTGAAGCCAACAATTATCCTTAATTTTGAATTAATGTAAAATGCGTTGCGGCAGCATGCAGATATAGGCTTGTGTGCATATTGGTTGTCCTGTGGCAACTGCAGCAGCCTATTGAGAGAGGCCCTTCGTAACATCAGATCCAATGCGGACGCTTCACGCCCACTACGTCACATCCCGCCAAAACGGGAGTGGCCTGGGCCTATAAATACAGCTCAATGGGCTGATATAATCTGTTTTTTCATCGCTGAAATGAACCAGAGTGCGTTGCAGGCACGGCAAGATAAGCAGTACTTGTTCCCTCTTCTAGAGAGAACTGAGTACGATCTCTTACGATGGTTCTCTTGTACTGTGTAATATCTTACGCAAGGGGAACACAGTGTAAAATGCCATGCGTGCTGAGATCCAACACCAAAGTCCCAAGGGCAGGTGCCCGGGGCTCATCTTATTTTATCTTACATCATCTTTTAAAAGTGACCCATATTCGATATTTGCATTCACACTATACACTGCTGAAACTACCAAATGCAGACGTTCTGGTGGTTCTGAACCGGGAAATTAAGCAAAATAGCATGAAATTCAATGGATGCCGATGCGAATAAAATTATCCAGTGTTTTCTTTCCACAATATTTCAATAAGTCATCAAAACATTGGTCTCGTACGGCGGAGAAAAAAAGAGAAGAGGCTCTGGCCATGAGCACTTAAAACGATGCCTCATATCTCGTGAAATGTCTTCAAAAACTGATTTATTTCTGTAACAACCCTGCATTTTTGCCTGCACTCTTCACCCCCCAAAAAAAGATGAAACCTCCGCATTTCTCCACTGTGTGTACCGCCCGGCTCGCGCCTATAATTGCACAGTTTTTATTGACGCATGACTTGCATTTACTGGGGAATATCCGATTTGTCTGCTTACATGGCACACGCAAATGCACGTATCTGATTCATATCCGATTTATTACCACATATGAATGAGGCCTGAATCCGATCTGAGAAAATCGGAATCCATGCCTTTTTTTCCTGCTTACACGTTCACCGGTCATATCCGATCTGTGCCACATGAGAGGAAAAAATCTGATTTGGGTCACTTGAACCACGCAGTGTAAACGAGGCCTTAGTCACTGCCCATGGTTTTATCGATCAGCGAGCAGTGCTCAAGCGGTTTCAGTATTCTGAGCCAAAGCAATAGGGCAGACAAGGCGGGAACCTCTAGGTTATAAAACCTTATAAATGTAGACAGGGAGGCCCAGTCTGCCACCATACAGATATCCTGCAAGGTAATCCCGCTAGTCCAAGCCCACGACAAGACTCTTTTGGAGTGCACTCTGACACCCAAAGGACACTGCAAGCCTTTAGAAGTGTAGGCAAGCACTATGGCATCAACTATCCACCTGGATAGGCTCTGTTTCAATGCTGCTAGTCCCTTAGCACGTCTTATCAAAAACGAAGAGCTGCTCAGTCTGTCTGAAAACAGACGAGTGAGACACATAAGCTCTTAATTCCCTGACTGGGCAAAGGAACTTGCATCTTTTTTTATTATTATTTATTTGATTGGGATAGTGCATGTTAATGAACAAACATGGAATACATGCATGTAAACATGCTGGATTGTAGCTACAAGCTAATTTCCATCCGTAGTCCCAAGTATTAAGATCACACAGGTCACAAAACATTACAGAATAAGATTTTCACCCATATCCTTTATCATTAAATGTTCGAAGCCTTACATTTATATACAATATTCACATAAAACTTCAAAAAAAATCATTCAACTTCACAAACACTCATCCATGTACACATTACAAAATTTTTAAAAAAATGAGAAAAAGATACAACATACCCACTAATGTGTGCAACTTTGGTTTGCCAATAGCTTGTTTTCACGTGACGTCACGCCACTGCGTTGCCATGGCGCGAACCGCAAATGGAGGGCAGGAAGTGATTTCTATATTTAGGAAGGACTATAACACACTCAAAATGCCTATGTTTTGCGTCGTTTACGGTTGCTCAAATCGATCAAACCACGAGGAGTTTTAATCGTGTGACAAAAGTTGTTGTTCATAAGGGGGGAAATACAAGAAATTGACAGAAAAACACCGGGAAAAAAATGCCTTGCAAACCTACGTCTGCGGTTGGGAGGAGGAGAATGGGAAAATGCCTGTGTGTGTGTGTGCATTGATCACTTCGTCAAATGTGAGTTAATACATTATTTATGTGGCTTATAATTACATTATTCAGCTGTTTAAATACACTTATGTGGCTGTTTGTGTAACGTACCAGTTTCCGAACTTCGTAAAGTCAAAGTATGTCTGTAAGACGAGTTAGTTGCTGATATCTACAGCCTTGATGGCAGGCAAATCTCTCAATTCAGCTGAAAATCGGTCCTCTTCATAACGTAAGGATCACGTCCAACATATGTTTAGATTTTCTGTTTATATATTTCTCTTGTAATAGCGTCTAAAGTAGTACAGTACGGATTTTCCTCCATCTCGTCCATTGCGGTCTTCACTCCTTGCCCTCCATCTGCGTTCCGCGCGTCAACACAATCACGTGACTCCAAACCACCTTTAGCCATTTTTTCAAATGGACTTTAAACGAGCTATATGTAGGGCATTCTCTTAGTGTTATAGGAAGACTATTCCAAAGGTTCCCGCTCCACACAGACAGGACGGTCCTGAATGGTGTGTTGAGAGATTTAAGCACGTACCTGTGTCTTGGTTTGAGTGTGACATTTGAGTCATTTGGCCCAAATTCCATACACGTCATGATTACAGAGAGCGCTTGTAAATCCCTGATGCGCTTCACTGAAGCAAGAGCCATAAGAAACACTGTCTTGAACGACAAATGTTCCATGTCTGATAAATGGATTGGCTTGAACAGGGCACATTTCATAGCTTCCAAAACCGTCGAAAGGTCCCACATGGGGACTGAAGGGGATCTGAGAGGATTCAGTCTCTTAGCTCCCTTAAGGAAGCGGATGACCAGATTGTTCTTCCCCAGTGACTGGCCAGTCGCTGGCTGAGTAAATACTGCCATGGCCGCCACATAAACCTTGAGCGTGGATGGGGTTCTGCCCTTATCCAGTTGCTCTTGAAGAAAGGAGGGAATTTCCACAGTCTAGGGGTGAAAAGCCTTGAGAAAACACAGATCATGGACACCACCTTCACACTTGAGGAAGTCTTCAGGTTTACACCTGATTGATACCAGTCGATTGCTCTCCTAGGTTTCAGAGCTGAGACGCATTTCTGATCGACCTTGAGGCGAAACAGACTGGAGGCCCATGTCCGAGGTGGTACTCGTGCTTTTAGCCATAACTGCAGTAGACGCATGCAAAGCAGACCCAACTGGAGTACTGATGATACTGAGGCCATGAGACCCAGTATTTTCTGAAACTTTTTGAGCTGGACTATATTGCCGCAGCAGAAGGATTTTGTGATGCGCTGAATGTTCAGTCTGCGCTCTGGCGACAGTCGTGTTGTCATAGACAACGAGTCCAGTTCTGTGCTCAGAAAAGATATTCTCCCCCTGGGAGACAAGGCAAATTTTTCGCCCAACTGACTTTGAGATCTAGATTCTCGAGATGCTTGAGTAATATGCTCCTGTGTTCTATGAGCTCTGAGTGTGATCGACCTAGAATCAACCAATCGTCCAAGTAGTTAAAAACTCACATGCCCTGAAGTTTCAAGGGTGCAAAAGCTGTGTCCATGCACATTGTAAAAGTACAGTACATGCCAAACCGTAGGACTGGCCCTGTACAAATGTACATACCTGGCCCTCGAAGGCGAATCTCAAGAATCGCCTGTGACATGACGCTATTTGTATTTGAAAATATGCGTCCTTCAGATCCATTGACATAAACCAGTCCTCTTGGCAAATCTGTGCGAGGATTTTCCTGGTTGTAAGCATTCTGAACTGGCGTTTCACAAGCACTTTGTTCAGCAGCCTTAAATCTAGAATGGGTCCCCCATCTTTTTCGGTACCAGAAAATTTCTGTTGAATAGACCCCCTTCGCTCTGTGCTTGAGATAAAGACTCTATGGCCCCTTTTCTCAATAGTTTTGCTATTTCGGCTAGAAGTAGATGAGCTACTTCAAATTTTACCATAGTTTCAACCTACCGCCACATACCAGAAATTACACTCTTTATGTTATTTAACTGGGTCGCCGTGAAAATGGCATTTGTGTCCAGGCAAGCGCACAGCAGTGGTACCAGTTTATTTACTGCAAAATACACCAGTACAGTTGCATTTTCTGGAACTGAACAAGCGAAAAGTTCCAGTGGAAGTCTAGCCACGGTCTTTTTCCTAGGCTTAAAGTAGGGAGAGGCTGTGGCTGGAAGCTTTGAGCAGACGGCTGTTTTGGGCAACCTGATGCGAAGCTAGAGCGCTTCGGTAAAATGTGCATCATAGCCTGTGATGTCTTCTGAACCTCAGCAAATCTATCCGCAAAATCTTTTATGGATGATCAAAAGAGGCCAGCTGGGGAGATGGGCACACTGAGGAATGCGGAGCACTCCGAGTCCGGCATCTCAGATAACGTCAGCTAGTATAAGTGTCTCTCAGCAACGGTGAGAGAAAACATGTTCCGCCCAATGGCCTGTGCAGCAGATTTCGCACCACAGAGAGCCAGGCCCATAGCGCTCCTCAAATCCGGCAAGCTGACAGCTTCCGGTCCTTCCCCATCCAATTTTCGGAGAAGGTCGGCTTGGAAGATCTGCAGTACAGCCATCAAGTGCAATGCCAATTCAGCCTGCCCAGCAGTGGTAAGCTTTTTTTTACGGCCTTTACAAGTTCTTCAACTGGAGGAAGAGAGTGGTATTCTCTGTCTTCAGCACCGTCCACCACAGAGAAAGCTGCTGAGACAGAGGTACGCACTCTGGCTGAGAAGGGAGCGTTCCAAGACTTTGCGACTTCTTCATGAAGCTATCCTTCATGATCCCCTGGATCCTTCACAATCCAGCTAGTTGTGCGCAGGCGCCATCCACTCAAGGCCGAGGCTCGCCACGGCCTGTGTGAGCAGAGATATCAGCTCGGATTCGATGCTGGCCCGTTTCCCTGATGACTCATGGGCAGAGGGGGGGAGGTCCACAGAGCTCGCCCAATCCTCACTGTCTGACGCCACGATAAAGCAGCTGGCCTCCTCTACAGATACAACTATCTCATCATCATCAATGGCGAAAGCGGCGGTTGACGGTGGCCGTTGTTTGTCGGTGAGCGACTCGAGTGAAGCTAGCTGGAGAAGGCCCGGGGACCCGCTGAGTATGGTTGCTCTTTTAGATATAGTGTGAGTCGCGGCGGCGAAAAGTGTATCAGGTATGGCGAATGAAGGCGGCGAAATGAAGGCCAGCAGCTTCAGATGTAAAGGCTCGTCTCGCAGAAAGGCTTTTTCTCAGATGGCTTCTTCCCTCCAGATCCAGCGATGCGTGAGCTTCGCTGAAGAGATGAAAAATCTGATTATATCAACCCATTGAGCTTTATTTATAGGCACAGGCCACAACCGTTTCGTCGGCACAAACGTCAGGCCACGCCCGTTTCGAAGGGCTTCCCTCGATAGGCTGCTGCAGTTGCCGCAAGACAGCCAACAGGCACGCCATCTTGCCTATGTCTGCATGCTGATGCAACGTGTTTTACATTAAAGGGCACCTATTATGCCCCTTTTTACAAGATGCAATATTGGTCTCGGGTGTCCCCATAATGTATTTGTGAAGTTTCAGCTCAAAATACCCGATAGTTAATTTATTATAACCATTTGAAAATGTCATTTTGGGGCCTGTTTAAAAATGAGCTGTTTTGGGTGTATACCACCTTAAATGCAAATGAGCTGCATACCCCAGCCCTGCCTTTGGATGAGGGCATAACTTGATACCTATGTCAGTTTGGTAAGCAGAAGGGGAGAGTGAGAGACACGCTGTTTTGTCTTTTATTCAGCGTACGTTTGAATCAGAATATATAAATAGTACGAAGAGACTCCGGCAGAATAAACACAAATGAGAATGGACCAGTACGTCTCGGTATGGTTATTTGATACATTTATGTACTTATAGAGTTGTAATTGCGTCTTTTTGCAAGTATGGATGTGCAACACACACACACACACACACAGACACACACAAACACTAACGCTGGCGGAATTTTGTGATAAAGTTTGCTATGTAGCTACAAGCGAAATTACATTCATGCGAGAGACCTGTTGCGTCATGTTTACTTGTAATACAGGTGCTTCTGTGGCAAATGTGAGAAGATGGCTAACTTACAGAACAACATATATGCAGTTTTTAATACAATATCTTTAAATATATATTTATAAACGTGTCGTAAACACTATACAAACAAGGTTTAAATTAAAATACACAGACATCCTACGACGACAACAACTTTAGACACATTTGTTGTTGAATTGGCTGACAGACTGACTATTTGCTCAAAAATTATGAACTACACTTACTGTTACTGGAGGTGACAGTGGAACGCAAATAGTAGACGGCGATCCACACTTGAGGATTAACTTTTAAGCCACAACAACAGGATTAACCCACAAGTCCATGACAGAACACTTATGTTTCCAAGAGACATTACCGGCTGTCGTTGAAACAATGGAGGATGGTGTGTACAGATCACCGATGGCGGGGTCTAGGCCACAACCACACTGTCAATCAAACCCCTTGCTTAATTGTACGTCACAAAGAGCTGAATCTTAGAACAGCTCGTTCTGAGACAGTGCATGATTTATTGAGATTGTAAAAAACCCACTGGGTGGATTTTTATCATTCTAGGGTTTTGCTCACATACTGCCAACACACATTTATGTTCAAACACCATGTAAAAGTGAATTTTCCATAATAGGGGCCCTTTAATTCAAAATTAAGGACAATTTCTGGCTTCAATATATCGTGGAAAAGAGGTTTTCCTCTAGCGTAAGATATTACACAGTATGAGAGAACCTCTCATAAGAGAACTAACCTGTTCTTGTATTTGACAGCAGACTCGTTCTCGAGGTCGTAGGGGTGAGAGACCTCTGACTCCCACATGGCGTAATTCTCTGGATAGCGTTTTCACACGTAAAGGCAGCCTCATTCTGTTGGATGGAAACAATGCTGTGGAAATTTACAAAGTAACTCAACAGATACAGGACCTGCATGTTGATTCACACCATTCATTTGACAAATACCAAGTGAACAAAATAAGGCTTTTTGTCTCCCATGTTGAAATTCTTTGCTTTATTCTGGGCAGACCAACAAGTCAAGCCAGCCAGGAATCAGAGGACGGTTGAGTGACTTGTACCTTCCTGCTATCACAGGAACGATGTCAAACCTGCAGGCAGCAAGGGCCAAACTCAGTCACTCATGTCCTTATCTCAGCACTAGCAGACGCCGCGGCTCCACTTCCTCCATAAACTCGCAAAGAGCTCCTGACTTCAAGCAGGTGCGCCGGCTCTGACTTTGTTGAGAGATTTGACACAGCAGCTTTGTTATAAGTGATGAGTTATAACTTCGGCCTGTCTGTCAGTCTCTTTGCTTTAGAAAAAAAAAAAATGTTTCAGGGTATCTTCACCACAGTAATTGTAAAACATGCCTGTCACTTTACTGGCTTCTGAAATAGTTACATGATGAGTCGAATATTTGAATTCTGTCTTCCAGAGTTACCTCAAAGCACAGAAGGAGTCCAAGAAGTCAAATGTGATTGTGACGATGACATACATGGGGCATGGGCTTCCTGGAAACACGCGGGATGAGATGAAAGTGCTTCAGCAGATCTGTGGAGGGGAGAACATCTGTGTGTTTAAAGGATTTGTCCAACCAGGAGGTAAAGCTCCTTATCCTGTTACCACACTGAATACACTGCTTGAGATCTTCAGCCAAGAAAAAAAAAATTATATAATCTAAGAAGCTATTTCTCAAATCTACATTCTGACCACGTATACAGTAAGCAATTGTTTTACTTGTTCTACCTAACTAAAGGGGAAAAAAGAAATACAAAGAAAGCATTATGCATATCAGCTCTATGTATAATCAAAAAGCATATTATGCTGAACTTACTAATACTAAATATTAATAATGTAATTATGTAATAAAATATAGTAAACACTAAACATATCATAATAGAGTAACAAAAAGCACAAATCTACAATTACAGTACAATTATCCTGCTTGTCCTGTAAGCTAATAACAAGATAAGTAATCATATTTTTTACTTAACCCGATAGATCTGAAATATTTATTATACTACTAAAATAAATTACATGTTTAAATAAATATTAAATTTAAAAGTTTAAATAAATGAGTGTTTACATAGTTTAAAAAGTATTGTGAATAACTTTTTACCTCTAGAGCAGATTCAGTTCACATCCCAGAGACATCTGGGCTTCCCTTTCAGTGCTACTATCTTTGTGAATGGAATCATGGCAGCCAGGATCAGTTCATGCTGTGAATACAGATACAACCCTGGCTTTCAGCAAGGTCGCAGGAGCTGCTTTAGACTGACCCGTCTAAATGGAGGGAAACCCTGCTACAAGTGAGAAAGTATTGTGTGCAAGATCAAGAAAAGATTTAATGCAGGACTTTTTGGCAAGACCAAATAGGTTGTAATTGTAAACATCTCCTGCTTTTACAGATGTGTGAATTCAAGGCACGGTATTGGCACCCCAGCAATCGATAGTCCAGCACCGACCTTAACAAAAACCATCAATTCTAATGATGGTTGGTCTTAATGCTGCTACTGTTACATTTTCCCACTGGCATTTTTCAAAGTAATGATCCAGGGCGCATTATTTACTGAATGCCTCACTGTAATCATGCCTTCTGTGCAGGTGTTATGGATTTGTGCCCTTCTTCCCCTTTGTTCATCCCTCTTGGAATGGAAAGATCTGTGCATAAGGCCAGAAAGCATTCAAAAGATGGAGGTGTTTTGTCAACTGACAGTGAAGACATGAATGGCAGCGTGAAAGAAAGAAGACATCACAAACGGCCTAAAAAAACACGTAGTCAGTGGGGAGAGGGCCAAGGTTTGGAGGAATCGCAACCACATAAAGATGGAAATGAACTCGAAGACAAACCACCTTCCAACACCAAAGAACAACTGCAAACATCAGCAAAAGAAAATATGAAAGTGACCGAAAATAAAATGAAAGTGCCAGGTGAGTGCAAATCTTTTCCAGCAATTTGGTTCTCCACTCTTTATTGTGCCTGTGAGAGGATAAGGCCGTTGGATAGAGTTGCTTGCCAGCAAAATGTAAAACTTTGAAGTTGTCTCGTGAAAGGCTTTTGCTGTAAATCACTTGGCTGTATTTTATTTTAAAGACAGCACTATCAAGATTCAGGACAGTTGCATTTCTCAAGATTCATTGCAGGAAGGAAAAACTCGGACTAAGCGTGATGGGGAGAAAACTATGGATCCTTCGAAGTTGAATGGAAAAAGCAGGAACAGGGGAAGACTGAGGGACTTCTATGAAGAATGTGTTGAAATGAGCACTGGTCTGGAATCAGGCCTAGACCAACAGAGGTGGTTCAAAGTAAACAGTGAGTCAAGAACTGTGGCTCATTGCTCATAGACAGGGTTTCCCCTGAGACTTTTAGCCTGATTTAGAGAGAGTCAATCATTTTACCTTAAAGGTTATGACAAAAGTGATTCTAATTCAAATATATACTGTACTAAGACAGGACAGTGTAAAGTTTTAAGGCCACAAGCACTGGTCCCATTACTCTACTGACGGGCTACTCAATTTAGGACCAAAGGACCAAAAAGAAAGACCACTTTAGACTTTTTTATAGTGTTTACTTATATTAATGAGTTGAGTATCATGTGCGCTATGCAGTATGGCTAAAATCTTATATTAGAGTAATGAATAAATTCATACTATGGTTAAGGGGAAAAAAATAAGAGAGACGAATATTACATTATTTCCCCCAAATGTTTTAGATACTATTACAAAAGCATAAAGATAAACTAAGCATAAACTAAAAGATGATTTATCTTATTTCACTATTTTCTTTTTTATTTGAATCTTGGTGGACACAAACCAAAAGATAAGATCATAAGAAATAAGTTCATATCAACCGATTAAGTCTGGTATCAGTACAAAAACAACTGCTTCACATTAAAAAGACCTACAACATGTTTATTCATAGAGTACAGATAACATAGATGACATATTGGCAAAATACATAGACACATTCTTTTTTAAATCAGACACGGTCAAGAAAGGATAGGCTAAACAATTCTCAAAATCTGCCATAATGAAATGTATGATGAAAAGTGAAATAGTTTTGTGTATTTTCTATTGTCTGCTAGAGTTTGAGAGGAATAAAATCAAAGAGCAGCTCACTTCAGGACTACCTGCCAATGGCTCGGCATCAGAGGTGGAGCTTAGTGATGAAAGTGACAGCAGTGTCACAGAAGCAAGGAAACCTAAAATCAATAGCAAACAAGGTTAGTACAACTAAGAAGATCAAACTTTACAATATTGTTTTATGACTAATATCTTCTACATTATCTTCAAAAGTTTGCAGAATTTTTAATGTTTCTGAAAGGATTCTCTTATGCTCAACAAGGCTCCATTTATTTGATTGAAAACACAGTAAAACAGTAATATTGTAAAATAGTATTACAATTTAAACTCACCTAAAGGATTATTAGGAACACCTGTTCAATTTATCATTAATACATTTATCTAATCAACTAATCACATGGCAGTTGCTTCAATGCATTTAGGGGTGTGGTCCTGGTCAAGTCAATCTTCTGAACTCCAAACTGAATGTCAGAATGGGAAAGAAAGGTGATTTAAGCTATTTTGAACATGGCATGGTTGTTGGTGCCAGACGGGCCGGTCTGAGTATTTCACAATCTGCTCAGTTACTGGGATTTTCACGCACAACCATTTCTAGGGTTTACAAAGAATGGTGTGAAAAGGGAAAAACATCCAGTATGCGACAGTCCTGTGTGCGAAAATGAAACAGAAAAATGTAAACAGAATGAGAACATGGATCCATCATGCCTTGTTACCACTGTGAAGGCTGGTGGTGGTGGTGTAATAGTATGGGGGGAGGGGGGGTTCTCGGCACACTTTACATGCCACGGCCTACCTGAGCATTGTTTCTGATTGTGTCCATCCCTTTATGGCCACCATGTACCCATCCTCTGATGGCTACTTCCAGCAGGATAATGCACCATGTCACAAAGCTTGAATCATTTCAAATGGTTTCTTGAACGTGACAATGAGTTCACTGAACTAAAAAAAAGGCCCCCACAGTCAAGGGTCTCATTCATAAAGCGTGCGTACACACAAAACGGGGCTGGAAATGTGTGTACACCAGTTTTCACGCAAAGGTTGTGATCTATAAAAAATGAACTTGACGGGAGAATGTGCGCACCTTTAAGCAAACTTTGAGTGTACGCATATTCTGGAGACAAAGGGAATTGGTGACACCGATGGTGAGCTGGAGTTAAATGTCTTTTTGGTCACTTTTAGACCGACAATCTTAAGAAAATTATTGCCTATAGGCAACAGAAAGATACTAGCCTACAAATATAATTTTACTCACCAAGCCTATCCCTTGAAGCCAATATCCATCCCTTCTTAAATGTCCATCAACTGCAAGATGATATCCTATCAATATGGGCCAACATTTCTAAAGAATGCTTTCAGAATGCTTTGAATCACTGCCACTTAGAATTAAGGCAGTTCTGAAGGTGAAAGGGGGTCAAACACAGTATTATTGTAGTGTTCCTAATAATCCTTTAGGTGGGTGTATATAATAACTGTGTTCTATTTTAATATATATTTTAAAAGTAATTTATTTCTGTGATGGCAAAGCAGAATTTTCAGCAGCCATTACTCCAGTCTTCAATGTCACATCACATAAATGAAGCCTTCAGTGAGCATAACAGTCTTCTTTTAAAAACATAAGGAGGAGGCAAGGGAGGCAGTGCCTCTGTTGTAATTAATAATCCATATTACAACAAATAAAACAATGAAAAGATATTACAAAATAGTCAAGGTCATAAAACCTCACAAATGTGTGTGGTAAGGACCAGCCTTCCGCATCACATACATCCTGGAGGGAGTAACACTTTGGTAGCGGCCATACTCCTGGTGGAGTGGGCCTGGACAGCCAAAGGTGAAGGCTGGCTGGTCAATGCATAAGCAAGTCAGATAGCCTCAAACACCCACTTGTGAATCCTTGATGGACAGTTGTTTGGACTTCCTTCACAGGGCAGCTCTATGGACATAAGTATCTGGTGCCCTAACTGGGCAGAGAAGATTTAGTTTCTCTTGGACAGACATCCGAAAAGGAGGAGGACAGAAGGCCTGCAGAACAGTAGGTCAAACAGTATAAGTGGGAACCTTCAGAACATAACCTGGTGTAGGGTGAAGAAAAGCAATACCAGACGCAAATTCCAGCAACGAGGACGAAACCAAGAGGGCTTGTAAGTCTCCAATTCTTTTGGAGATGGCAAGGAGAAAAATAGTTTTCAACATGAGAAACTTCTCAGAAACTTCCTCAATTTGCTCGAAGGGAGCAAAAGAAAGGGCTTCCAATACTATGGCCAGGCCGGCACCCTCGTTTTTGGATAGTGGATAATCTCTATTTAAAGTGGATAATCTCCACTTCAAGGCATATCGTTTCCTCATAGACGGAGCTCTTGCCTTATCAACATTGGGTGAGCTACCTGAACTGATGAGCTGGGCATCCTCAGAGGCCAAGTTCACAGCTTCCACAACTCTGGACGAGGGTGAAGTATCAACCCATTCGCCTGAGAACGAAGGTCCCCCCTGGGCAGAATCTACAGCAGAGAGACGTCAAGGAGAGACACCTGGTCCGAGAACCACAATCAGATCGGCCAGAATGAGGCTACTAATAGAATAAGGACCCTGCAAACTCTCTTCAGAATACTTTAGGAGCAGAATGATCAGGGGAAAGGCATACAGCCTTGGCCATGTCTGTACCATAGCATCCAGTCCAAGAGGAGCTGGATGAGTGAGGGAGAACCACAGTGGACAATGTGTCATCTCTAGAGATGCAAATACAAATACTTTTGCTAGGCCGACATTCTCCCACAGGAGCTCTACCACGTCCTGCCTCGACAGGATATCTGTTCACTGATTTAAATACACCGGGATGTAAACTGCCTTCAGAGAAAGCAGTTTTCCTTGGGCCCACATGAGGATCTGGTGAGCTAGATTGTATAAGGGGCCATGACCCAGTCTTCTGCCCTGGAGTAACATGTGGAGCTAAAGCTGCATCCACACACTTTGTGAAAGTGCGAGGTGACAAAGCTAGGCAGAAAGGAAGAACTCTGTATTGGTACGCTTTGTCCCCAAAAACTTCCTGCGTTATAAAAGGATAGATACGTAAAAGTATCCTTGAGATCAATCGTGACAAATGATGGCCTATTACCTATGATGGTCCGTCATGCCATTAGACTGATTTCATACATGCTTCACAGCACAATTACACTGAGGCATTCTCACAACGTTTCAACCCAGCGCGAGTTCTCTTTAAAGGGAATGTGCCATTGGTATACACAGTGTGTAAAAGTTCAGATACTGTATGACTGTTATAACATTTTCAAATTCTTTTAGGTCCAGAGGATGAGAAACAGCAAGACTTACAAAAACAGGTAAGACTAACTATAAAGATGATTTGCTAAAATAATGTGTCTACAAACCAAATAATAACATCGGATATTTCTTCAGATAACCAAATACAGCTATAACATAATTTAGAAATAAAAGGCATTTTTTCTTGCCTGATTTTAGCCTCTAATTTGAACACTCTGTTTGAAGGGGTGTGTCTGCTGTGGGATTCAGTGTAACCGGCCACTGCTGTGATTGGCTAACATGCTTGCATATGAAATAGCTACGTATTACATGTGAAACTCTCTCGAATACTTTTATTACAGCTATTATGAGTTTTTTTCTATTACAGATATCGAGATTAAAGAATCATGAGAAGTTTTTAAAGTATTTAGATTTATTCGCATCACATAAACAATGTGAAGTTGATATTTTGAAGTTGATATTTTGAGAGGAAGACTACCTGTCTGAACTTGAACAATTAGGCTACACAGCAGAAATTGTTGCTTGGTAGCTTGATCGATTTTTTTCTCAGATGTTCATCGAGGCCAGCTCTGTATTGGCCCAAGTTAAGGAAACAGTTGTCTGTGAAATGTTTGAACCATACAAAACTTTGGGAAGTTGTGTCGGCGCACTTCCAGAGAAAATAAAAGTAACCCATTGTTTCTTGAGAGGCTCAGAAGAAGGAACTGAAAAATACTTTTTTGTTCATTTGTATATCTGAACACCGATCAACTACCATGCTTCCCTCATTTGCAAGCCATGATAACTCTTGAGGAAAAACTCAAATTGTGCTCACGCGTTCCTACTTCCTAGCTCACTTTCTCATGAGTGAGCCAAATTTTCTGGGGGGCAAAGCAGAGAAAGGGGAGGTTATCTTTCCTCCGTATGACGTCATATGGACAACATTCAAGATCAGCTCGTCTGAGCTTTCGTTTTCTCAAAGGCAGTGAATGATGGCCAAAGCTTGGTTTACACCGAAATTTATAGCCACTGGGGGACTATATACAGGCCAGGGGGACTCATATTAATGATAAAAAACCTCAGAAAGTGAAAATTTCATGTCATGGGACCTTTAATATTCCAATAATTCTATCTTAGAAATCTAGATGCAATTTATTCACCACAATATTGGTTTGTTTGTTTTTTTTTTTTTACATTTAATTCTTGACACTTCATGAAATAATACAAGACTGACATTACTTTTATGAGCAAGAGAAAAAATAAATTATATTCTGTAAACTAAGGATATATTATTAGAAAAAATTGCTCTTTGCTTCAGATGGATGCCATGACAGAGGTGCTGAACAATTCTGATGAAGTGGAGCAGCTCATACTAAGAAACACAGGTCTGACTGATGAACTGCTCAAGAGTTTGGCAACAGCGCTCAAGAGAAGCCCATCCGAAGTCACAGTGATTAACCTTAATCTGAACCAAATCGGACCCCCTGGAATCACTGTTTTACTAGATCTTCTGCAAGCCAAACCACAGATCAAAGAACTACTGTACGTATCATGCTGACCTTCTAAATATGTCTAAAAATAAGCTGACTTTACAGGACTGCTCTGATAAAGAAACTCTTGAAGGTTGTTATAAATCATTATGAATGATGGAATGTCTTTTTCTTTCTTCTTTAGATTGTTTGGAAACCAACTTGGCGATCTTGGAGTGCAGACCCTGCTCAGTGGATTGGCTGAACTTCAAAATAAAACTGCAGCGCTGCATGGAAACTCTGACCAGATCCACTTCTCCCCCGTTAGCATTGTGATCAAAGAGTTAGACATAGGTGGAAATGGCTTTGGCAGTGATGGCCTGAGGGTGCTGGCCACATTCATGAGGTATCATTCCCACCTTCAGTATCTGGGCCTGGCACAAACATCATGTTCAGACATGGAGGCTTGGACAGTCTTGTTTGAAAGCCTAAAAGTGAACACTTCACTGACACACATCATCTTAGATGAAAGCAGCCTTGGGGACAATGGTATCAAGCTGTTTTCTGAGGCACTGAGATCAAATGAGACTCTAAGGAAGGTGGACCTAGATAATAATGGTTTTGGTGAGGTTGGAGGACATTATCTCCTGGAGGCTCTGCGCTCTGGGGGAAAATGTTCCCTCGAGCACCTCAGCCTGGAGGGGAACTACATCAGTACCACACTCATGGACAACATACAGCAGGAGCTCAAATCTAAAAGACCAGCTGCTCTGTAAATGGAGATGCATCATCAATTAATTTCTGCTTTACAACTCAAACCGCTGGTGGGATGTACATAAGACTGACATTTTTAGCACAGGACAGAAGGGAGCAACTTTGTGGCCAGTGTGTGGGTGGCTTCCAATAATTAAAAAAAAATGGATTGCTTTATTCAGCGATCCATCTACTTGGGAGTTTAAACAGTGGAGGCAAAACTTCAGAGAAATATTTGCTTGGGCTCTTGACCCGGTCTTTACGCCACAAGCCAACAGATTCTCCCACTCACATCTTTGAAGTTTGTGAATTGTCCGTGCGTCTAATGGAAGTAGATATGTTCAATTTGGTCCTGAGTAATATAAGAGAGACAATTTATTGGATGACAAGTAAAATTATCTGTACCTAGAGAGCAGAAATATAGTTCTAGATAAGAATCTGCCTTAATGCTCCAGGCATTATTAAAAATTGTTGCAGCGGACTGCAAGTCTGTTATATCTATTAGGTTAACATCATAAAAAACTGACTTTTCTGTTGTCTCTGGTTCAAAAGATAAGAACAGACCTCTATTTCAAAATGTTATTTTCACACATTTTGGGCTTCCATCCTACCAAATGAAAGAATAAAAGTAATTTTTAGGAATTTAGTGCCTGACCACAATCTCAAAAACTTTTGTCATTACATAGACCTGATTGTAAATGTTGTACTGATTTTAGGCCTGATGATTTTATGAACAAAGAAAATTGAACAATTAAAATTAATTACCTCTTTTGGATGTAAAAAAAAAATGTTCATGGGTAAGCAAGCTGGGGCCTTTTGGTGAAACCTAGAGTACAATGCCTTGATTCATAGACAACTAAATGAGCCTCAGACACGTTGAGCCACGTTACAGTGGAATGACATTGTTCCATCAACAAGGACGTTTGGATAAACCTAGATCAAAGCTTTTCACAATAGAAATATCTTCTGGAGGTTGTAGCTGTGCCAGCAAGAAATATTAGTGTACCCTTTGTGTTCTGTCTAGTTCATTTTCTCTTTACTGCTGATAAGTATCATGTCAGGTCTCCTTCAAAGCTTTAGTTGAGAGATGGAGAAGCTTGAATCACTGATAAAAGGCATTTCCCTCTAAAAGCATGGTAGAAAAAGAAAAAGCACATACATATGTCTGAACATTCCCATAATAAGATTCATGGTTTGTGTCATTGCAGCCATAACCCTTGATTTTTTGCAAATAAAGGATTAATAGAAATTGGGGTCAAGGTATGAATGTTCATTCATATCAAGAGACTGCTAATGATTTTCAAAAGGAACTTTTGGGAAGAACAGATGTGATAAGGAAATAAAATCCAATGTACCACTAAGTATAAATAATCCTATTGACCTATCAGTAAGCCCACCCCCCTTAGTTAATGTTGCTACTGTCTATCAGACAGACAAGAAAATGGAATTGCTTACTCCCTTACAATTACAGCTGTCAGAGTGAAAACCTTGAAGATGTTTTTGATAAATTTTGGTCACAGGATGACCACCTCTTCTCAAAGAGCATATAAAAGATTTTATTAATGAATATAGTCGGTAACAAGATTAATTTGGAAATCATTTATAATTATTATAATAATTTATAATAATTTTGACAATGCAATGCAATCACAATGCAAGCGGGAGAAGCCTCATGTTACAGTCGTTACATTCGCAGCTGACAACATCGAGGATCAACACTGGTCATGTACGGCAGGGTAAGATTAAATTAATTTACATTTAACCAGTTTAATATGGAGAGGCACTGGAATGTAAACATTCGTTTTTGTGTTTTGACCTACACTGTCCATGACGTGAGAATAGTTGGCTATTGCTTTGTACGTTAGCATGGACTCACTAACTTCAACTACAACTTAATGAGAGTATGACAACCAGAAAATTAACGTTTTCATCTTCATTGGGATTTTGGTTGAATCCTTTGGAAACCTGGTTACTGCGCCCACATCAATGATAAATTAGCCCGGCTTCAGTCATATTGCGCAGATAATTGGTCTGTTGGCGCAAATATCACACTTTTGAAACGAGCTGGTGAACGCGACCTACAGTACGGTATTTCAAAACATGAATACCCATGCCCATCCTCTCAGGATACCTGGAATCAATGTTACAAGTACCCCAGGTACAGTATATTGTATTACCATTTTGGTAGCATAAACACCATCAAAACGATGAGAGCATCCAATCTTCCAGTGTTTCTATGGCGCTAAAATCTTAAGTTGTCCGGACCCTGTGCAACTGATACTCAACTGCCATTTACTCATCTGCGTTCGAGGGGAGGGGCTTACCGATGGGTCAATTACCGTATGTCAAGTCAAAAAGGTTGTATTCACCAACTACAGAAATTGTTTTTAAAAACACTTTTAAAAGAAATGAAATAAGATCCCAACTTCTGAGGCATTCCTGGATTCTGATCCTAAAGCCTTAAACAATTAATCTGCTTTGAAGAGAAAAGCCTTTTCTACTTCTGTGCCAAGAGACAGTACACTCTGCTCATCCATGGCCTTCATGGGTATGCAGCTTACGAAAATGTTTTTCTACTAGTGTTTGCTAGTTTACTGGCATGAGACTCAAAAACAAAATAAGAAACAAAATGTGCATTTGTTAAACAAAATCCTAGGAACCAAAAAGGTGAAGAGCAGAATTGAGATATTGTTTTTTTTTTCCCTCATGGATCAATTTATATAGTAAAAGCCTTAGGAGTACTGTGTAGGATAGAGGAAATATGTTATTTTAAAACAACTGTTTGTTTGAATTTTTCCTTTCCATGGCAATGATGTATGGAAGTCCATCAACCCCTTTTCAATGGACAGTTGTCTGAAAGGCAAGTATAAATGCACTTCTTTGACAGTAACAGACAGTAGAGACTTGGTGTGGAGGGTGTGTTTGTGCAGTTTCGGCTGGCAAGTGTTTTTGTTTGCTAAATTTTGGGTCAGACAGCAGAGTCTCTGTTTGCTTCCTCTGCTCAATGCTTTAGACCTGTCTGTCTGAAACATGTTAGATAATAAAAAAATTATCAGTTTTCTACAAGGAATTACAAAGACAATTTTACATTAATAATATTCTTCTACAGTTTTACATGACTTCCCAAATATTAGATTAAGGTTGGTTATAAGCAGGGGCAGTTTCTTTATTAGGGCAATGTCCCACCAAAGTGCGAAAAGGACTTTTTCTATCACATTCGCATTCAACCACAGAGTTACGCTAGCCGTCACTGTTGTTCTTCCTCTAAATAGATCAATATTGTCCTACAAACAAAATTCATATTGCATATTGTTTTCATAGCCTTCAATATGAACATTGTCTGATAATATTGATTGTAATTAGTATAAATATTTTTTTTTATTCAAAAAGAAGAAAAACATTTTTTTTGTATAATACCGAATTTTTCTTTTTTAGTTAAGCAGTAATGATACATAATTATTTAAAGGAGCTGTATGTAAGAAATTTATTTCAAATAATCATAAAATTACCCTGATGTGTCACTAGACATTAAGAAATCATGTTCATTTCAAATACTTTTATCACTGACAACAGTAGTCCGGCCAGGATATTGTCATTTAAAAAGTGTTGTTGCAGACTTCAACTGTCATGTTGTGTTTTGGTCTGATGCTCCACCCTCCACCGATCTACCAATCACGAAGTCATTAGTGTTGCAGCATTCGGGTTGCCAGCTCTGCTCTAGTTACCATGGCTGCAGCTACAAACGTGTGGGGTAAAAAAAGTTGGATCCTGCAGCATATCTGGCAACCTGGGGTCAGGGGGGAGGGGGAGGGGATACACCGCTCTACAGTAATTTGAAACTGATTGCAGTACCAGTTTTGGCCACAATCTTACATACAGCTCCTTTAACAATTAGCATTTAGTCCTGCATTAATAATTCAGTTTGTTTTGATTCCTGTGGCAGAGAACAGCAAATGCAATTGTTTTAAACGACCTTTCCTTAAAGATTCCTCCCAATTTTAATTGCTTTAAAGAGAACATCCTGGGGAGATATCTCTTGCTGCATCCAGCAGTGATTCGCATTCAGAGGGAGCTGTGCAAGGAGAAGTGCAGCCTTTCACCCCTCAGTGCTTTGGCGTTCAGAGCAGATTTCCTATTGAGCAAGCACGGGCGGTGAGCATCATTTTAAAGATTCCATCTTTCTGTCTTTCCATCCATGTGTTTTTGGATGCGGTCATTTCCTGGCTTCATCTGACGGCCACAATCGCTCTCACATGCCTGGGTGTTCCGGGCATGTCCCTCTGGGAGGAGACCCCTGGGAAGACCTAGGACACACGGGAGCAACTGTATCTCCCGGCTAGCTTGGGAATGTCTCGGTGTCCCCCCGGAAGAGCTGGAGGTGTCTTGGGAGAGGGAAATCCCTAGATAAGCGGAATAAGATGGATCGATGGATGGATATTTATTGTCCCAGCCCTTGTAGTACTGCCCCACGACTCTGTCCATGTTGTATGTGTATCCTGGGGTTGGGTGTCTTGCTCACTGACACCCCGACACCTGGTCAGGTGGAACCGGTAATTGAACCACTAACCTTCTGGTTTGTAGACAACCTACATGAACCACTGAGCCACTGCCACCCCAGTAAGCCCCTTTCCTTCCATCCCTTTGGTATGGAGGACTTATGTCATTGGGCTTACATAGGTAACAACTGTGTGAGGGCAGTTGCCAAGAGGGCACAATACAGCTTGCCAGCATCTGCGTCTCCAATACTCGTAACACAGTTCAGTGGATGTGGTGCTTTCCATAGGGACCCCAATATGTCAGTATCGACGTAACGTTGAACGTGACTGACTGAATGGTAACGTCTATGTAACTAATGATGTTACGTCCCTTTAGTTTTTGTTTCGCAGCCAAAAGTTAGTCAGATATGAATGAAATGATGGTGAGAAAAAAAAGGATTCAATTAAACCTTTTCAATTAAAGAGTCTACTGCACTGCATGTAAACTTTTTTTTTTACCAAAAGCTAACAAGTAATTTATTTCACAGTATTTGGTCTCATAAATGCACAAAATGATGCAATATTTGACCACAAACATCTGTCAATCCTCTGTGGACTCAACAGTATGAGGCAGCATATATTTCCTCAAAATCTAAATGCTTAAATTAGCACTTCCACTTATAGTATGTCAATAAAATGCACAGGCCAATCTACTACAGTAAGAGGTTTCACAAGAGTTCTGTGAACATTCGAGGTATGTGGTTAACTGCATATCACTGCAGCCAAATCCAGACAAGACACTTGTTGTTTGGGGCATGGTCATCAATGGCAAATATTAACTGATGTCCAAACAAGTCAGGAAGTACTCAGAAGAAACACTCAGAGGAATGATTTGCTGATACACAGTGAATACTCACTTTCATAAACCCAAACCCAAGATCAATGATATCCTGTATATTAACTGAGGAACTTATTGCTGTCTTTTCTGTAGACTCATTAATGAGAACATTTTTACATCAAATATTTCTGTAGTAGCAAGGCGCCCAATGAAGAGTGGAATTCAAATCAGATTCAATGTGGGTGAAGATAAGAGAGATGCGTTTTATCTGTGAGATTTATCAGCAGTGTGTTACTGGCATGAGTTCAAGTAGCTGCTAACTCGGATTTCTGAAATAGGAAGTTCTGTAATAGATTTCTTGGACTGTCTGGTTTTCGATAGAGTGAGCTTAATTTCTTTGCAGAAACCTATCAGCTAATCTGAAATTTAATTTCATGGCAATGAATTCCAATTATCTCCAGTCCAGATCTATATAAAAAATATTTGATGTCCTGTTTGTTAGGATTTAGTTATGCCTGGGTAGGTATGTAAATGATTGAAGATTGAAATGTTGAAATGGCTGATAAACTCTTATAAATGTAGTACAGTTTTCTTTAGGTATTCAATGATTAGAGCTGACCAACCATTACATTTGAAATCCAACTTATGATAAATAAGTTTAAATTTTAAATCTTTCATATCCAAGGTTTCCTAGGGTGGTATTGATGTTATCCAGCAACAGAGTTACTTAAAGGTGCCCTATAATGTTTTTTTTTAATTATTTTATAATGTTTCCTGGGTTGCCCTTATAATGTCAGTATGTTTTTTAGATCAAAAATAGTCATAATTTAGAAATAAAAGGCATTTTTCCTAGCCTGATTTTAGCCTCTGCTTTGAACACCCGGTTTGAAGGGGCGTGTCTGCTGTGTGTAACCGGCCTCTGCTGTGATTGGCTGACATGCTAATATGAAATAGCTATGAATTATGTGAAACTCTCTCGAATAATTTTACTACAGCTATTATAGGTTTTTACTATTACAGCTATCGAGATTAACGAATCGTGAGATGTTTTTGAAGTATTTAGATCTATTCCCATCACATAAAGTGTTGCTGTGATTGAGCAAGCAAAGGACAGTGAGTGTGTCGATCGCGAGAATGAAGATCTTAGCATTGCAATGCAGTCTCTCTACTCTCTAATGCAGCAGACACGATGATGGAAATACAGTTAACGTTAGAGCTTCGTTGTGCAGTGTAACGTGCGTCATTGAATTCATAACGAGTTTGGCAAGTGTCCAGATACTGAGCAATGACATGCCAGTCAATCTGTTACATTTCCTACTACACTTTGAAGGCTGATGGAAAGCAAACCAAGAGGCAGAGAATAAAGTACGGTTGATCTATGAAATTGTTTACATGCTAAAAATGGTAAAATTCTGACAGACTTTGCTTTGACGCACACATGGAAAGATGGACGTTTCTTTCTTCGCTTGTCTTAACTGCTGTTAGACATTTTCAAAAAATTTTACTTTACATTTCATTAATTTGCTCCAGCTGTTGCTGCTTGATCTCTCTGTAAAATGTTTTGGATCATTTTTGACAGCATGGATCATTTTAATTCAAATTTACAGTAATGAGAGGAACATGCATGTACGCAGTAGGAGTGTTGCAAAATAAATAATGAACAATAAAAAGATGTGGAAAAGAGAATTAAAATTACTTAATTTTTATAATTTCTTCAAAATTTCTCTGATCATAATAATAATATATTTACAAATTACTTAATACATCACATGTACAAATTACTTTAACTCTTAAATACATCAGAGTGCCCTCAATAAAAAGAAAACAACATCAATCAGCATCAAGTTTGTTAAATTACCTTTAGGGGTGGTGATGGTGCAATGGATAAGACACATGCCTTTGGTGTGAACGACCAGGATTCAAATCCACTGTGAGACACCAATGTGTTCCTGAGCAAGACACTTAACCCCTAGTTGCTCCAGAGGCATGCAACTTCTGACATATATAGCAATTGTAAGTTGCTTTGGATAAAAGCGTCAGATAAATGAATAAATGTAAATGTAATGTACAGTATCTAATTTTGGCCACCAGGGGTCACTAATCTCTTACAATAACAAAGGCGTATATCGATGACGCAAATCATCGAGCGGAATTATGGATCTTGTCATCAAGCTGATGGATCTTTTATGGAAGAGTGGAGCCCGATCTCATGAAAGTTATCTATAGCACGAATGTCATTTCGAATGTCATATGATACGCACTTTTTGGCGTATAATACGCACAAACTCCCCACCCCCCTCCCCCCTAAACGTACCCCAGGGTTTTTTAGTGCCTCGCATAAGCACGCAAAAACCATTTTTGGTGTATAAATGCAACGAGAAATGACATTCGTGGTGTAGATACGCATCTTCATGAGATTGTGTTGGAATAACTGGGTCTGGGATGAAGCAGGGTGCGATTGCTAATGAGAGACGTATACGGTAACGCATTGACTGGCGACTCCTCACCCCTGCTGACATGTCCCGTTTCCTTGGTTAAAAATCACAATTTTCTCACAATTTACAAATAATTGGAAACATTGGGGATATTGTAAGTAATCAACTAAACAAAATATATAACACTGGCCAAGTGGTTTTTGGATATTTTACTGCAAAATTAAAATACCTACATATTGTACATTTAAAGTTAAATATAAGACAACTAGGACCAAGTATAAAAGAAAATTGCGAAAAGGGCCATTTTTGACTGGGCGGACTGCTGTTTGGATGTGATTTTTAACATTCATTCTGCCTTTAAATATTCCCATAGCTGTAGAAGCTCTCAAGAGCAGAGAGAAATAACTTGAATTTATGTTTTTAAATCTTATGGATCTGTAGCATTTAAGTTATTTTAAACGGACCTCCTCATCAATTCTGAGATAAAGATGTGCAAAAATGAGTACATGTTTCTGTCGGTAACAGCACACATGTTTGAAGAAAGACTCAAAATGAGGAATGACCTCACGTTAGCTCCATTTTCTTTGACTGGGCCAACATTACACCTTCTCACAAGTAGGATCTATGCAAATACCTTACAGGCCCGGATGCCTGAAATGCCTCTTTGACAAATAGCCCCTTTAGGCCCTTCTGATCCAGCTGACATCATAAGCTTCCAGTGTCCGTTAATCAGGTTAAGTAAATCTGTAAACAGGGGAAAAGATACATTATTTGAAAGGCAGTAAGCGTTTGTGTAGGACGAAAGTTCAAAATTACAAACCTTAAAAAAAATATTTTGTGGATTGAAGCTCAAAATGCCTAAATTCAAAATTCTCAACTTGCAGTCAAAAAATCTTAAAAGTTCTGGATGTGGGACATTCACAATTCAGTCAATAACAACATTGCTGGGCTAGGATTCTGCCCTTTTTAGAGTAGGAAGGCAGACAATCTTCCCCCCAAATGTCCTGTTTAAATATGTGGAAAGGATAAATACTCCAATAGAAGTGGACTTGTTGAGTATAGCTGTACCACAGATAGATGTTTTAGCTGTGTGGTGGTAGTATACTGTACATGGGGTTTATCAAATCTTTATAGAGGCAGCAGTCCAAGTCTTAGTCTCTTTAAAAGGTGATTACTGCTATTAGAGAGGGTTTGTGGAGTTGGATAACATCTATAACACTAATTTCATCTCACAGTGTTTACTTATTCATAAGTCACTGTTATATGCCATTTTTCTAATCTGCACATGGATGTGATTACATCACAATTTAGTAAATCCCATTTCTATATTCATGTGCAAACTATAAACATGTTCATGTGCTGTCTGGACATTAATGCAAATTTTACATCTCTGCACAGCATTTGATTCTTGACTATATCATGTCAAACCGTGTGCTATCCAGCACCTTGTGAATTCCAGTAAGACATAAAACCAGCAGGCTTCCATTATTATCCTCCAGCAAAGAATAAAAGATAAAACTTTGGCACCTGCACATGGATCTGTATGTTTCCATTTATGAGACATCTAGTGAAAGGATAAAATTTGTATCACGTTTAAAAATCACAAATATGTCAATGCAGCCTATATCTGAATTATTGATACAGTTATATTTTATAATCCACTTAATTGATTAAATGATTTACCAGTGTAATGATTATGGTCTTGTGTTCCCCTATCTGTGTTTAATGACTTACACGTTGAAGTGTTTTTCTCATTGCCTGCCTTGTTAGTTTCTACACCCTAGTGTGTTGCCATTGCAAACCTAGTTAGTTCCCATAGTAAATAATCATTTACACCTGTTCCTGGTCAGCCCTTTGTGTGTGTATTTAAACCCCAGTTTTTCCCATGTTCCTGGGGTCCATTTTTTGTACCTCACTTAATATTTCTGATATGATTTAACAGATTCCAGATTTTCTAATTATGATTACTAATCTCAGGCTAATTTGGTTCTTTAAATTAAATGAATTTGTGGACTCAATTAACTGGATTTGTTTCTTACGTGATTCCCAATTATTTCCATTATCTCACGATGAGTAGGCTATTTGTGCAGGCTTTACATTTTTGCTGAAATTAGCAAATCGTTGTTTTTACCATTAAAGCAGATTTGTTATGTGACAGCATTGAAGTTTCTTCATTTTTTTTGTTATCTGTTTAACTAGCCATTTCAATATTAACTGTCACCGTTCAAATTAATGTGTGGCATAGACTAATGTATTGTGTGCAATACGGTAATTATTCCATCATAGCATGAATAAATCTCTCAATAAGTAAAACTGTGTCTATAGATAGACTAGACAACATTATAATATTATTTTCTGATTAAAGTAAAAGTAGCAGTGCCTAGGATAGACTTTAAGAATCACCTAAGCTAGAACGCAATCTATTCCTGTTTTCAAGAATTAAGCCTGCTCTCGAGCAGGTTTGAGCTTATGGACCTGTTGTTATGACAGCAACTCCGGGATGATATTCGAAGAACCTAACAATCCTGGATCATATAAAATTGTTGACAGTAAAATCCAGATAAACAAGTAATCCACATTTGAAGAATGGGCTCTGGGAGCAAGGTATCTGGTGTTGCCGTTATGGTTGTATTGTGCATTATTTTCCATATTGTTAGAAAGGCCTTGGGGAAATTTGAAACGGTTTGGGTATTCTGGGAATATTCTTGTCCAATTAGAAGTAATGGCTCACAGTGCAGTCCAGAGGAGTCAAAGAACCTTAAGGCTTTGTATGTATTTTTGAACAACTTTTTTCCCTCATCTGTTCTGGAATATTCTTTAATTGTGGTAATGTGTCGAAGCTTTGCGCTGACGACTTCTCAGATAAAAAAAGGTTCACTATATTTGCAACTTTAACTCAACAGGACAGGTTGCAATCAAGCCTTGCTGTGTTAATCTCCTAAATCCAATTACAAACTCTACATGCTTGGTTGTAAAGAAACAATAGAAAGAAGGATCCGAATGTAGTTAGATGACATTTGTTAACAAATAATACCAAAAGTAAATCCAGAAACATAAACAGAAATCCAGACACGAAAGGAAAACAAAGTTATTTAAACAAAGGCAAGATAGGCAAAACTGAACTGAACTGAACTGTAGGTTTCTCTAGCTTTAGCTAAGGTCCATAATAATAACTAAACCTTAAGAAACCACTGCTCACAAACTGGAAGGTCTTGGGTTACTTCACTGTAAACCTGTTCCCTGAAAAAGCATGAATGAGATGCTGCACTTGATTCAGCGCTCTTGGAACATTTTTGTGTGACCAGCTGTGAAATGTGTGTAACAGGTCAATGGAATTGACATCAAACTTGTTTAGCTTCGGAACAGTGATATCATCAGAATTCACGCTCATCAGAGGCTATTATTGGTTGGACGTGCCATAGGTGCATCGACAAGTATAATTTTGTCTGAAGAGCAGTCCTTGCACATCCTGCAGCAATGAAGTGCAGAATCTACCCTGATTTTCAGGGAACATGGTCACAGTGAAGTAAAAGCTACACTTAATGCTATGCAGAGAATACCCACACTACCACACTGGGGGTGTCTGGACCCCTCATGTTTTGTGTAGTGTGTGCTCACAAGAATGCAAAAGGTCTCAGATATGAGCTTGTAATGAACCTGAGCCTTTGCTGTTGCCGCCCCATGTCTCTGGAACCAATTGCCTCTGGATATCCACCTTACACCTTCAATTGCTATTTTTATATCTAAATTGAAAACTTATTTTTATTCCCTGGCATTTTAATTTTCTCTTGATGCTATTTCTGTATGTTCTGTTTGGTTGTTTTTCTGTTTTCGATTTGTTTTGTTTTGTTTTGTTTTGTTTTTTATTTTGTTCAGCACTTTGGATAGCCCTGCTATGTGTAAATGTGCTACAAATAAAATGTTCTTACTTGTGATGTTGACTCAAGGACTTTTGAGCCCTTCTGAACTGTAAAATCTTATGAATGTGTGTGAAGAACACCAGGCTGCCACATCACAAATATGCTGCAGGGGGCACCCCCCACAAAGGCTAAGGACAATGCAACCCCCCTGTCAGAATGAGCCCTGATGCCTACTTGCGAAGCTTGACTGTGTGCCTCATAGGCAAGTCAACTCACCTTTACTTATATAGCGCTTTTAGCATCAGGCAATAGCATCCCACACCCAATGTGAAATTGTCTGTTTAGTGACTGCCGCCCCCTGTTACAGCCTCCATGACAAACGAACAGTTGCTCTGAGAAGGCCAATTTATACTTCTGGGTCGAGGGTACGCCGTAGTGTATGGCGTTGGCTTAGCACGTAGGCGACGCCGTTGTGAGCATTTATACTTCTGCGTCCAGGTATTGGTTGCTCTGCAGTACTGCTCCGAAACGCTAGGAGGCGGCGGAGGGTTTTAATGTTCCACTGTGTTTAGATTTCTCGCGGCTAGGATACTACAAGCAATAGCGACTGAAAGAGAGTGGATCATGTTGGAGTTTGAGCTTATTTGGGTGGAAAAACAGTTCATTTTAGTGAAATTACTAAAACTGAAAGGCAGAAATGAGAGAAGACGTCGGAGGAGATGGTACTTGTGGAAATGCGTGAGAAGGTACGTGCGGAAATGCGTATGAGGAAATACGATGCTACCAAGCCAACCAATCACCGATCTTGCGGTCCGCGTCGTCGCGACGTGTAGTTACATTTTTGAAGAGGTGCGAGTCAGGCAACGCGGAAGGGTATGCGGTATGGGACGCGTCTGTGCGTATGCTACGTCGTACCTACTGCGCGCACCCTACGCAGAAGTATAAAGGCCAATTTATACTTCTGCGTCGAGGGTACGCCGTAGTGTATGGCGTTGGCTTCGCACGTAGGCAACGCCGTTGTGAGCATTTATACTTCTGCGTTCAGGTCTTGGTTGCTCTGCAGTACTGCTCCGAAACGCTAGTAGGCGGGGGAGGGTTTTAATGTTCCACTGTGTTTAGATTCCTCGCGGCTAGGTTACTACAAGCAATAGCGACTGAAAGAGAGTGGATCATGTTGGAGTTGGAGCTTATTGGGGTGGAAAAACAGTTCATCTTAGTGAAATTACTAAAACTGAAAGGCAGAAATGAGAGAAGACGTCGGAGGAGATGGTGCGTGTGTAAATGCGTGAGAAGGTACGTGCGGAAATGCGTAGGAGGAAATGCGATGCTACCAAGCCGACCAATCACCGATCTTGCGGTCCGCGTCGTCGCGACGTGTAGTTACATTTTTGAAGAGGTGCGCGTCAGGCAACGGCGAAGGGTACGCGGTATGGGACGTGTCTGTGCGTATGCTACGCCGTACCTGCTGCGCGCACCTGACGCAGAAGTATAAATTGGCTTTAAATTGGAGTACGGTGGACGTAGGCCAGAAGAGCACGAACTGGACAAAGGCCTCAAAAGTGACCGGATATATGGTTGAGAAAGGAACCTTAGGCAGGTAGTCACTTAGGCAGGTAGGATGCAAAATTGCTTTCCTCATTCCTGGGGCAAAGTCTAAGCAGGATTGCAAGACAGACAGAGCTTGCAAATCCGTAAATTCTTTTCAAAGAAGTGATAGCCAAAAGAAAAAAACATATTTAGAGTCAGAAGCTTGTCCGGTGCTGACTCTAGAGGTACAAAGGAGGTCCCTACCTGCCTTTCAAAGACTATAGCTAAGTCCCATGAAGGAATATTTGTTCTAATGGGATGGTTCCTCAGTCGCCTGGCCCCACAAACAAATCCAGACTCTGTTTGGCCAACACGGCACTATCAGTAATTGACAAGTCCCTTCTTGGCGAACTCTGGCTAGAACTCCCGGTAGCCGAGAAACCAAGAAACCAGGAGAAATGCATACAGTCGCATTCTGGGCCATGTATGCGCCACTGTGTCCAGACCCAGGATAGCTGGGTTACTCAGACAGAAGTAGAAGGGACATTGGGCTGTCTATTAAGAGTCGAAGATGTCCACCTCTGCATAATAAAGTCTTTCTCAGATTTGTTTCACTACCTTAGGGTGGAGTTTACACTTTCCCATTGGTGTTATCTGTCAGGACAGTAAATCTGCTAAGATACTGTAAGACTGCTTTCAGTGATAGGAGGTTGTCCTGTGACCAAAGCACCATTGTGCGTCATTTCCCCACTAGCGTTGAGGTGGTTCTGCATGGCTTAGTGGAGAGTGTTGGTTTCTTTAACGATGATGCCGAACCAGGTGAGAGATTGCTCGCAAGCGTCTCTTCACCCTGTGGCATTATCAAATACCCCCATGACTTCGCACCCACAATTGTCGAATATGTCAAAGTCGAAGGCACAAAGACACAAGAAGTATATGAGAAGAAGAGACCGCTCCTGGCCACCAGAAATCTATCTTCCAGTTTAGAGCGTTTGGGGGTCTCTTGTTCATGTGGTCAGTCTAACTGTAAACTGGCCACCGCGCGAGTAACCACCTCATACCGCCTCCCATAGCCAAAACTGGTATTATGACACCTGTCGGGCTGTGGCTAGTAATTTAGCATGCTAATTCAGGTTGATATCTCTGCAGCACTATAACTTGTCATTTATTTAATGACATCATCGCCCTTATTTCTTATTCTTTTGATGCTCGGCTGCGGCTAAGGCTATAGGGTCGTTGTGAAGGTAGAGGCGGAGAATAGAGACTATGCCGTTTCTCGTTTGTTACTCTCAAGTAGACCAACTCACTTTCTGGAGGTATACTGCCCCCATCTGGTATGGAAAGTGGAGTATAAATTGATTTTTGGCGGACATTACACAGGCACCTTTAAATGTATAATGTAATGGATTACGTTACTGACAACAACTTTTGTCTTGCCATTTGAAATCAATGTTGTGGGTAAGTATAATAATATAAAAATAAGAGTGTACAATCAGGTATAAAATAAATAAAAATTCTTAAAGGCTTTAAAGCCGAACTTTTAAGGTTTTTACAGCTTTGTTTTTTAAAAGAGTCTAATACTGGCTGTGTGCAGCCTCAGTCAGCAAAACCATAAAGTTTGGATATTTATAAGCAATCTTGCATTGAATGTGAAATTTGGTCAAAACAAATAGTAAATTAAAATATCTAAAATAACTTTTCATCGTCTTAAGAATTCAGTGAAGCCCAATATATTTTCTGGTAAGAGATTATTTTACATGCACCAAATATATTCACAATAATACACTTGATAAATCATACCACAATTTAAGTGCAATGCAAGAAAAAAAAATGCACTGTGTGTTAATGATGGTTATTACAGGAAGAACAATTATATTTATAACTTTTTAAAATGTCTGTAAATAAAGATGTGGATAAATGAGATTAAATGAAACAACAACAACAACATACGCTGGGGATTCCTGTTAACATATGCTATTTAACTGTGGACGTCCTTATTATCAATGCACTGAAAGAAAGGATTTTGTAATTCCTTTACATAAAACGCTTTATTTATTCTTGTTGAAAGTTAAATAACACTTGCAAGATAAACTTTCACAAGAGCAAATGTCCAAATCGGCATGAAATTGAGTTGAGGGAACTTGATCCACATATGTGAGAAATTACCTATATTGCTTTTCTTTTCTTTTCTTTTTTTTTTATCGACTAAAGCGAAAATAAAACCGTGGGTTTGGAAAGACACACCTTCATTGAATCCCTTCTAGTTTCCAGAGCGAAGTGTTTCTTCCCCAGAAGACAGTTGAGGGCGACAGAGGGAAATATGCTTCCAGTGTCTCAAATCTTCAGCATGCCTACTAAGTAATTGAGTTTCGGCGACTTGACTAACGCTTACTTCACATCAGCGAACGATGTCTGTGCCTCTTTGGACTTAACTGTCTTGTTTTCAGCATCTACATACTGTCAGATGGAGCAGTCTGCATTTCGCCTCGCAGGTTCCTCTCTTTGGAAAGCACTACATTTGTCAATTGGGAAAGACTACGGCATGTAGTGTTGTAGTACAGTGGTGCATTAAGACCTTCAGCAGTTATTAAGGGACGTGGTGATATGGAAGTAAATCGGCAACTCTATCATGTCTTGACTGCAGCAAACACTCCTGAGGAAGAATGAAGTAAGCGCGATGGAGCCGGACAATGCCCCGAACTCCAGACTCAAAGCAGCTGGAGTCGGGGGGTGAGTAACGTCATGACAATAGATAGATAGATTTCACACAAACGTTAAATGGGTCATAAATTATCCTGTTGGCTGTCAGCTCGGTTACATAAGGTAGAATGAGTTCGCAAAGGGAGGTCCGTTATGATGTCCATTCTTGAGTTTGGGGAAACTTGATGAATGAATGGGACACAGCAAACTTGTTTAACTTTGTTGAACAGCATTCTATCAGAACAAGAATTAAAGAATTGTTTATAGCTATCAAAACATACCTATTTATTTTAACTTATATTTTCTGATTTAATCATTTAATTGCTTTAAATTGTGTTTTGTAACCAGTGGTGGTTAGCCTATATTGAGTTTAGGAGTTACTTATTTTTAGTGTCCTTCTCAGCTGTTTGTTAGGCTATTTAGTATTTCAATTGTTTTCCAGTAATATATATATATATATATATATATATATATATATATATATATATATATATATATATATATATATATATATATATATATATATATATATAAATCAAACAAGATCAGTTCGCTTGAGAATTGAGAATCAAAATTGCCTAACACACTTTTTCCGTGATTGAATAGGCGATTGTAAAAAAATATATATAGGCTATATATATATAATTTTTTTACCTTTGGCAAACTTTTTTTCTTTATTTTAAGCAAAGATAACAGCATTTTGTGAGGTATAATTTAAGACAAAATTGTGAAATTAGTATAATTATCTTGGCATGGCAAGGCAAGTGTTAAGTTATTGTGGCCGTGACAGAAAATGCTGACTAAAGTAAAACTACAATATTTGGTCATGAATGGCATTCCCACATCTACAGTGTCAGCACATGGGGGGAGGAAAAAATAACTGAACTCCAGAGTGATGTAGGAGTCTTAAAATGTCATGTAAATTCACCATTGCTTATTGTCATAGAACCATATTTGCTGCATAGTGCAAATTGATCAACACTCACCTCTCCATTAGAATTTCAGTGACACTGCAGGAGCACCTAGACTACACCTAATTCACTTTTTTTCATGTTTCTTGGGTGATAGATCAAATGTAATAATTTAAGAAGAATCAACCCATATTGGATTTGCACTAACCTAAATATTTAATTATGAACTATAGTCAATTAGTGCATTGAATCATTGACCATAATTTAATGCAGTCATTTTAGTGTATCGGTTTTTGATGGATTTAAGAGCTCTTAGAATGAAGCTCTCAGAATTTCCTCACCTTGGCATACTGAGAGGAAACACTCACTTTCTATATGGAGCATCGCAAATTTTTGGTATCCAGGCAGATGATAAGCTTTGACTGCCTACTGAGCAGAAACAGCTGTTAGGGCTTTACAGTAAATACTGCTGCTGCTGCCAAGTGTTACTGGGTCTACAGGCAGATGGAGCACTGCTTTTGGACACTGACTAGACTGATAATTTAGATGGATGTGGTGATTCTTTAGTGTAGAATGGAACAATGTGATTTTTTTTTAATAGTTTGACCTGTCATGGGTTTTAAATAACTCTCTCAGAAGCCTTGTTGTTTTCTCAGTGTTGCAATTCACTACAGTTGGACCTTTAAGCTGCTTGCCACTCAATGTCATTTGAGAGATTGGACACATAAGCTTTGAAAACATATTTCTAGTCAGTATGCATGTGGGAAATAAATGTTTGAACTTTATTAAACTCATAGTATATACACTACCATTCAAAGTTTTGGGTCAGTGAGATTTTCTTTTTAAATGTAAATATATATTATTCAGCAATGGTGCATTAAAGGGGACCTATTTTTATTAATCACCATAATTCATAATTCATTCATTAAACACCATAATTCATAAACAGTGTCTCAGAATAAGCCCTTTTCAGTTTCTACGCAATGTGATGTCACATATAGTTAGGCCCCGCCCACAACTGCTGATGGACTCATTAAAGAATCCTGAAATACATCAATTTTCACAAAACAATATTAAGCTGCACGGCAACTGTTCTCAACATTGATGATAATAAGAAATGTTTCGTGGGAACCAAATCTGAATATTAGAATAATTTCTGAAGGATCATCTGACTCTAAAACTGCAATAATTCAGAAAATTCAGCCTTGCAATCACATTACATTTGAACATTAGAACAGAAAACAGTTATTTTAAATATTCATGTTATTGCTGTTTTTGTTGTGTTTTGATCAAGTAAATGCAGCCCTGGTGACTGATCATAAGTCGTCTTTAAAAAATATTATTTATTTTATTTTAAATTCATTGTCTGGGGTAGTTCTTCTGTGGTTCAAAATTGTCAGAAAAAAATACTGGAAATTAATTAATTTCACTAAATTGTATCTACTGTTGCTGTGATGTTGCCAGGAGGCATTGTAAAATCACAAATCACTTTCAACTAAATGTTGGTTTGATAAGTTTGTAACTGTAATTCATGTTTGTTTGTTTTTTTTTTAAACAGGAGAGCTGTCTTTCTCTGCATGGTTCTTTACTGTACATGCTGTCTGAGGTTTTCACAAGCACAGTCTGCAGGTAAGTGATTTTCATTCATAGATTTTTTAAAACCTGTATATTTTCTAACTAGGGCTGTCAAACGATTAATCACGATTAATCGCATCCAAAATAAAAGTTTGTGATTACATAATATATGTGGGCGTAGTGTGTATAATTATTTTGTATATATAAATAGACAAACATGCATGTATATATTTAAGAAAAATATGTTCTTAATATATAAAATATTTATATTTATACATAATATTAATTATGTATAAATTAGGGCTGTCAAACGATTAATCGCGATTAATCGCATCCAAAATAAAAGTTTGTTTTTACATAATATATGTGGCTGCACTGTGTATAATTATTTTGTATATATATAAATACACACTAGGGCTGCAACGATTCGTCGACGTTGTCGATAAAAATCGATAATAGAAATAGTCGACAATGAATTTCATTGTCGAATTGTCGCCAGACATGTTTTTTTTTTCCGACCGAGCACATTCGCTTCTCTGCTGAGCGATAACATACAGAAATGGCAGTGTCCAACGCAGCAGCTGCACATACCAAAACATCTAAAGTTTGAGAGCATTTTAGCCTGGATACGGTGAATAAAAAGATTACCTGTATCATGCAAAGCAGTCCTTGCTATCACGGCAGCACCTCGGTGATGCACGAACATTTAAAGAGAAAGCACGTCGGACAGTTGAATAAAACGGAGTTTGACTCGCCTCGGTAAGATTTACCTTATTTTACGCACTATAAGGCGAACTTTCTTTCCAAACCGCGACAAACGCCAGTCTCCCTTTTCTGCAAAATGCAACATATCCGCTTAACCGATCACAACGCACCATTCACGCAATGTAAACAGTAACGGAAATGCCGGCTGTTGCTTGTTCTCACGCGACAGCATCACACTTCTGTCACGCTGACACACTGACCCCAGGGATCTTTTGAAAAACTTTCAGTGGTTTTATTCAAAGTCAACGAAAACCGAGCAGGACCGAGCCATTTTACAGCTGATCGCCGTCAAAAGAGCTCAGCGGCGACATCCCTAGGTTGACAACAGCGATATGCAGAAGTAACGTTAGATCATGCTTAATAAATCATAATTCATGATGATGTGCTCATCTTAGTTAATGTTTTAATTAAGGTGTTGTTCATCCATGAAGTCATGAATGAAAAACGTTGAACTGTTAAAAAAAAATGTTGTTAGTTCCTGATGAAAATAATGAATGAATGAATGCATAATTCATGCATGATTCATTTTATCCGTGAATTCATGATAATTCATGACCTGTACCCTTAAAGTGTTACAGAATATTGTTATATTAAAGCAATGGATTTATAGGATTACACAAGAAATTCAATGGGTATAAAAGTTTTTTGATTAATTGCATTTTGAAAAAAATAAGTTAATGGATTTATTGCATTTTGGGGAAAAATAATCTGTTTTTATAATAAATCTTTGAAAATCAAAACATGGATTTAATTTTTTATTGATATTATAACCTACAAATGCTATGTGAAAATTTGAAACTGAAAATAGTGGTTTTCATCTTCCCATTTTTTTGCTAAAGAAAACACAGTTTTACTCAAATTCATCAAAATGGATTTATAGCGTTTTGGAACCAAACTCTTCATATAATTATGTCTATACTGACCAAGCACTCTGCCTAATTGGTTTTAGACAGGGCATTTTTTATTTACTTTTAGTATGAATCGGCCTATCAGCAGCAAAGTTCAATAAAATATGCATTTTTTATTGAAGTACCCCCTTCTTTCTTGTGTTTACTATCATTTTCCACAGAATTAAAGCAATTCATGCTAAATTTTAGAAAAATGTAATAATTATCCGATTAGTCGACTAATCGTTTCAATAGTCGGTGACTAGTCGACTATTAAAATAGTCGTTAGTTGCAGCCCTAATACACACACAGGCATTTATATATAAAATATTTATATTTATATATAATATAAATTATATATAAATCTATATATAGCATATACATGAAAATATTTCTTAAATATATACAAGCATGTGTCTGTATTTATATATATAAAATAATTATAAACAGTGCACCGAAATATATTATGTAAACATAAACTTTTATTTTGGATGCGATTAATCGCGATTAATCGTTTGACAGCCCTAGTATAAATATATATAAAGTATATACTTATTTTTCTTAAATATATACATGCATGTGTGTGTATTTATATATACAAAATAATTATACACACTACGCCCACATATATTACGTAAACACAAACTTTTATTTTGAATGCGATTAATCGCGATTAATCGTTTGACAGCCCTATTTCTAACACAATTTTAGTGCCTGATGAGCATGCAAACTATGCTTATGTTCACGTTTACCATGGTCTTGACATCTGTGTCATCTGTGTCAACCCTGTACGTTACATGAGCACATGGGTTTATTGAAGTCCAAAGACCTCACACTGCCTTGCAATAAAGTTTGAGGATACTTGACAGGACTTGGATAAATAGACCTCTAATGTTACAACCCATTGAAGTTTTCCATGAGTCAGAGGTGAAAGAGGCTACAGGTACTTGGTTTTTAAGAAGCAGTGTATTTGCCAGGGTTAACAATATTCAGATGATATATGGAGCAGCCTTTGATCAACAACATATGACTGGTCTGAGTCTGTTTATTTTTCTATAGTAAATCAGAAGCCATTGCTTCCGTGATTATATATGCTTTGCGTTTGTTTCCAATCTCATTTGAATGGCATTGTGCCTGATTGGATCTCACGGACTGAGTATGCTTACTGTAGTTTTGTAGTTTTCAATATTGGACAGATCCTGTATTTACTTCTAGCATAAATAATTCTGGTGGTCTATACAACTGTCAATTCACTTGAGGTATTGTGCTTTGTAGAGATTCATTGAAATTACAGCACTGAGCTACGCATGACATAAAGAACTTGCATGTGCACTTTTTAAGATGTTTAGATGTACATGTTTGTTTCAAACAAGTGGTCTAAACTTATCGATTCTCATTGAATGTGTGTCTAGATTTCCCACATCTGCTTTGACCAGATTTAATGTGGGTGGGTGGTTCATAACATGTGTCACATTCAGTCTAACTCATTCATGTAGATATAACATGTGGTGCTTCTGTGTCAGACATTAATGAAATGCAACAGCCATCATGTTTTAAACAAGTAATGAAAGGTGCCTTTGTTCTTGAGTGTATGTTTGATGTGTTTACCATATGTGAAACAGTCCATATAGCACATTCTCCCTCTGCTGGCTGAGATTTATCCAGGTATCCGCTGCATGACTTATGATCAAGTCATCTCTGTGAGCCGTTGCTGGATAGTTTCTGGAATTCCTCTCTAGCCTTTGCTCTTATCTTAAAGTATGATTTCCTGGGTATGACAATCTATTTTCCACTGACATTTCACTCTGACATAATGTCCTGTTGCCCTTGAAATTATGCTAGATTTCAGCTTGCTTCCGGTCAAGTGATCTACACACTTTACTGTCCCATTTCTACTGACTTAAACAAACTGACATTATTAGAACAGAGCTGGGCGATGAGATAACTGTTATCTACAGAGCTGATTTATAGTTGAATTGAACTCATTTCATATTTAATTATCTTTACACAGATATTGAACAAAACTGAATCAACATTGATCTAACTTCAGCTGAACAATGACACTATTTTCTTTTTTGAGATGCTTTACAGCAGAATTAAACTGTTTGCATCATTGAATCATTATTTTCCTGTTGAACGCTGCTTTGAAACAAACTGTATTGTATAAAACAGTAAATAAATAAAGGTAGCTTGACTTGACTTAACTCCATGGAACATTAGTGTCTATAACAGGGCCCTTACTTTGACTTTTACATTGCGCCCTGACTATGGCTGCCCTCCTAATATTTGACTAAACATTAGTCGACGAGAAGAGGCTTAGTTGACCAAATTTTAATTATTAAGTTAGTCGCAAAATAAAAAGAAGTGACAAGATTACGCAGTCTTTAATGGGCAGATCGTTAACAATGCTAGTCCATGTGGTAATTATGTCGGGCTGGAAATCCAAACACTTGACTTTCATTCATTGACCTCAAACATGAGTTATCATTTGAAACATGCAAGTTGTAGCCTAACGTTAGCCTGTGAAAGATATATTAGTACTGTGTTTACTGCATGCTAAATTTAAGGTGCATTTCTCTCTAAATGTGCATCCACTAGTGTGGAGATGATGAGACTCTGTGTGGTCAACTTTATTTTGGAGAGTTATTGGAATACTTCTCTAGCTGTTGGAAAGTAAGTAGGATTTTCGAGGGTATGACATTCCACTTTCCACTGAAATTACATTCTAGCATCGTTCATTTTTTCAGCCGACACAGACTCAAAAATCACTAGTTTATTAATAAAGAGTTAAAACGTTCAGGCAGTCTGCATGCTGTTTTTTTCCAACACATTCATAATCATTACTATGGGCTCTATGCACGGCGGTATTTCCGGTGAAGGTCTAAGGATGCTCGATAACTTCCGCCAATCGTAGAGTCCAATGCAATACCGAGAATTTATATTGAATTTTATACTCCATGGTTATACTAAAGAAACGTAAGTCACAAAAAAAAAAAAAACAGACAAAAGAGACACCCCTCGTTGTGTTTATGCTTCTTTTTAAAATTATATTATATGTGCCTTGCTCAAGGGCACTTCAATTGTGGGTAATGAGAGTGGAAGAGAGCGCGTTTAAAAATAAAAAGGTGTAAGATGTAATGTCAATGTAGCAATGGCTTGATGTGGCAAGATCAGTTGTGTCAGTTGGTCCTAAACTCGCTCACACTGGCCCTAGATCAGTGGGTCATGCTTATCCCTGAACCCCGCTTTAAAGAAGTTTATTTAATGCTGTTTTCAAACTCCTTACTATGATTTGTGAGTAGAACCAGCGGTTGTTCTTTCGTGTGTTCTGTTGAGGAGGTGCATCATGATTTATGTGAAATTATTCACATCATTAATTTTCTAAATTCAGAGCAGTTGTTTTCCTGCTGTTTGTCAGGAGATGATCTGTCACCTCTTTCTGACATGCTTGATAATGAAGTGGCCATTATGTTAGTAAATCTGTTTAGATTTGCTTATAATACTACTGCAGACACAGTGCTCTCTTTCAACAATTCCGTCCAATCTGCTGATCATCATCTGGGCTTATGGGGAACGGGGGGAGTCCATGTGCATTATTCCATTTACATGTGCTTTTCATTTAGTGCTCATTGGGTATATTTTATAACCGCAAATGTTGAGCTAGATTTTGTTTAGTCGTGATGTGTTTGGGTTAGATTTGGTTTTGTAATGCATACACTCATTTATTTTTATTCTAAACTCATTACTGACTGTTTAGAAGTGACAGCCCTAAGATAGATGACATTGGCTGTTTCTTTTTCCACTTTTTTTAGAAGATTTGCATCATATCTACTTGCTAGCAAAGGGATCACATGAGGCATTATTGATATTGGTCGTAGCTGTTGTTTTACAGCCAAAGGAAAAAAAAAAATCTTATGTATGGTCAATGTTGTCTTGAATTCCTGTAAAATTACAATTTAGTAAAAAAAAAAAAAAGTAGCAAAATTATTATAAAACTTCATAGATGTTAATTTTTCCTTATCCAGTGGTTTGATAAAAAAGTGAGGCTCATGCTTTTAATATTGCCAGTAAAAATATACATAAAAAGAAGGGTTTATTATCTTTTGCTTAAGTAAGTTTACCTTGTTTTCCTTTATTGGGAAACAAGATAAAAATACAGATTTAGAAGAATTAATCTGCAGTACACTACATTTTTTATTTCTTTTTTGCCATCTTATATCCAAATCGACATATAAACTGAAATGCTTCAGGCAATGTGCTTGTGGTTTTATAAATCTTACAGGGACGTTTGAGATGCACGCCCACTCACTTGACCTAATTTATTGCAGACTTCTAACGATCTAATGAATTTGTTGTACAGTTGATGAATCTGTAAAACATAAGCCCACACAGTGTTATTTTTCTACTTGTAACAATATCAGCAGAGTATTTAATGGAAACACTGAAGCATTGCCCCAGATGAAACATTACCTTTGCCACATATGTTTTACACATGCTTTTGTTAATGATCTGTTCCTATAATGAGCTCAGTGTCTCAGTGTGTGAGAAACAGCTGCAAAGCCTTCAGTCGACTGTGACGAGATCCATTTTGATCGAAATGCTTTTTTTGTCACATTACATTATTCCTGCAATTATTTGTGGTTTTCCTTTTTGTAGATGTGGACGTGCTACAAAGACTGGGATTGGTTGGGAAAAGACCACCTGGGACACGCTCCACACCTCAAGGTGTCATCCCCTTCAAATCAGGAGTCATCCTAACCCAGAGGGCGAGAATTGACATCCCAGTGAGCTCTGTCGTCCCTCCATCACTGGGCTCTGCGTTCACTCTCATCCTTAGCGTATGTTCGCATCGCATAAACAATGCTTTCCTCTTCACCGTTGTGACAAAGAGGAAAAGACTGCAACTAGGGGTGCAGTTCATCCCTGGGAAGATCTTAGTTTACTTGGGCCAAAAGAACACTGTACATTTTGATTATGATGTTCATAATGGCCAGTGGCACAACCTGGCTTTGGACATCCAAGCCCAAAGGGTTACGTTATATACTTCTTGTGGGAAGACAAGTATGCATGCTGATTTGCATTTTAAAAATGAAGAAACTCTGGATCCAGAGGGCTCCTTTCGCTTGGGAAAAATGAGCCAGAACTCTGTGCAGTTTGAAGGAGCCATCTGCCAGTTTGATATTCATCCCTCTGCTAAGGCAGCTCACAATTATTGTAAGTACATTAAAAAACAGTGCAGGGAGGCTGACACTTATCGGCCTAACCTCCCTCCTCTTTTACCACTATTACCCCTGGACTCCAATATATCTGTCACCATTCAGACCCCAAACATTGTGACAGAGATGAATCACAGACGTTTTAGCTCTAAATCTTCACTAACACAAGACAAGATACACAATCATGAAACCTCACAAGGCCTGAGCATGTCTACTTTAATGACATCTCAGTCTGTACAAAGCACAGTGCCACCAACGATAGCCCAGCCCACATTACAGCCCCCCCTTCAGGTCACAGCACAAACCACCATGGCCTCCTTTGGGAGTAGGACATCACAAATATCTCCAAAGTCAACTCAACAAATCAACCCCAGGAAGAACCTTGTAAGAGCTACTATAAGGCCACAGATATTAAAAGAGGACAGGGTGGCTGACACTGCCGGACCAACAGGCCAACAGAAGAACAAAATGGATATCCAGAACCCTTCCACAACATACCTTAAAACTTCTAGCACATTCACAGTGTCAGAGATTACAACATTAGCATCACGGAGACCTCTACAAAAGGAGACCTCCTTTTTCAGAACCAAATCCACCTCTTTTGAGCCTGTCACACCTGCGGCCACAGATGGTTTCCAAACCTTTGACTTTGAACCAACCCAATTCTCCTTCTTGGCAGAGTCACCTGGACTGAAAGGAGAACCTGGACCACCGGTAGGATGATCTTTATGATTTTTTGTTGCCATGCTCTTTGTATGTTTCACATTTTGAATGGCTTGAAATTGTAAATGTGGTAAAATGTTCTGCTAGCATTTTCGTTAGAAGGACGCAGGGATACTCCACTTTTTTTGGAAATAGGCTCATTTTACAACTCCCCCAGAGTTAAACAGTCGAGTTTTACCGTTTTCGAATCAATTCAGCCGATTTTCTAATATTTAGAAGAATATCTGTAACCAGACCGTTTCTGGTCTCATTGACTTCCATGGTATATATTTTTTTCCTACTGTGGAAGTCAATGAGACCAGAAACTGCCTGGTTACTGATATTCTTCTAAATATCAGAAAATCGGCTGAATGGATTCGAAAACGGTAAAACTCAACTGTTTAACTTAGCCTGACTTTGTCATACTCATATTCTAATGAGAATATGAGTCTGAAATCACTCAATTGAACTTTAACTATGAGGCGTGTCGTAACCGAACCAGGACAAAAAAAACCCTTTGCACTCAATTGGATAGTCGGTAGACCTACCAACCAATCAGAGCAACGCATAAGTCAGCTCCTTTGCATAGCGCAGTTTTCAAATACAGAACGTAGCCTACTTTATTTATTTTAGAAGTTAAATAACGAGTGTTACTTCTTTTACTTACTTCTCCATGAGTGCCACCAAAGGAGAAACCTGTGACGCTGAATCAGAGACGTTCAGATCCATGTGCAGTTTAACATGTGTTTATTAAGAATAGTCAGACAGGCAAGGTTCAGAGCACGGCAGTAAACACAGAGCAGGTAATCCAAGAGCATAAACAGTACCAGGCAGTGATCAGGGCAGGCGGCAAGGTTCAGAGTCCAGGGCAGATAAACAAGGGTCAGGGCAGGCAGCAAACAGGGAATCGTCGGTGAAACAGTCTCAGGTCAATACACGGGAGATCCAGGAATACAGTGTAGAAACGCTCAGAAATGCTGCCGGGGCAAAACAAGACTTCGCACTGACTAGGCGTGAGCTGGCTGTTTATATAGGGAGTTCTGATGAGGAACACCTGTGTTGGTGATTAGACCGAGGTACGGGGCTTATGGGAAATGTAGTTCAGTATTCGGGAGACGGAGCTCTAGGATGAGTGGAGAGAGCCACAGAAGCGCGATTCCTGACAGAGCCCCCCTCCTGCGAGCGGCTCCTGAAGCGAGAAACCGTGCGACGCCGAGGTCTTCCACGGGGTCTGGGAGCAGGTCTGTTGGGATGGTTTAGATGGAACTCGGAGATTAGTGTAGGATCCAGTATATCCTGAGACCTCACCCAGGATCTCTCCTCGGGGCCATACCCCTCCCAGTCAATCAGATACTGTAGTTCCCTGCCTCGGCGTCTGGAGTCGAGAATCTCTCTCACACGGTAAGCCTCCTCGCCCTCGATGATGATGGGAGGGGAGCTCGTCTCAGCAGCTTCGTCCTGGTCCCTCTCTCCACTCGGAGCTCCGGCGGGTTTGAGTAAAGAGACATGGAAAGTGGGAGATATGCGATAAGTGGCAGGCAATGCAAGACGGTATGATACTGGTGTAATCTGTCTGAGAATCTTAAATGGACCCACGTACCTCGGACTCAGCTTCTTGCTGGGTAGACGAAGACGGAGATCCTTGGAGGATAACCAAACCCACTGTCCTGGCTGAAAGACGGGTCCCCTCCTCCGATGGCGATCTGCTTGTTCTCTGAATCGTCGGACAGCACGTTGAAGATGCACATGAGCATTATTCCAAGTTTCCTCACTTCTCCGTAGCCAAGCGTCAATGGCCGGAAGATCCGTGGGTTCCCCGGACCAGGGAAATAGAGGTGGCTGAAATCCCAGAACACACTGGAAAGGCGTCATCCCTGTAGACGGCTTACGAATAGAATTCTGAGCGTATTCAGCCCACACCAGGAAACGACTCCAATCCTGTTGATTCTGATGACAATATGTTCGAAGGAAGCGGGTTAACTCTTGATTCAGTCTCTCGACTTGACCATTGGACTGTGGATGGTAACCGGAGGTTAGGCTGACGTTGATATTCAGACGATTACAAAAGGCTTGCCAAACCCGAGAGGTGAACTGGGGACCCCTATCCGATACGATATCCTCGGGTAGTCCGTACAGTCGGAACACTTGATGTACCAGAGCCTCTGCAGTCTCTAAAGCTGTGGGAAGCTTAGCCAATGGAATGAATTTACAGGCTTTAGAAAAACGATCAACCACTGTCAATATGGTGGTATGGTTCTCTGATGGAGGCAGGTCCGTGACAAAGTCTATAGCTATATGAGACCAGGGACGTTGTGGTACTGGCAGTGGTTGTAGTAATCCGGCCGGTTTCTGATGAGACGATTTGGAGATGTTACAGGTACTGCACTGGTGTACAAAGGAGATAACGTCAGCTTGCAGCTTCGGCCACCAGAATCGATTTGTGACCAGATGAGTGGTGGCAGTGATTCCAGGATGGCCAGCGTTGGGAGTATTGTGTACCCATTGTAGTACTCGAGAGCGAAGGAGAGTGGGCACATAAGTGCGATTAGGCGGACATTCCTGGGGTGTTGGTTCCTCCTGTTGTGCAGCTGAAATCTCCGTCATGATGTCCCACTGAACGGGAGCGACAATGAGAGCGGGTGGAAGGATGGACTCTGATGCCTGAGCGTTAGGGAAGCTGTCAAATTGCCGCGAGAGAGAGTCAGCCTTGCCATTCTTTGAACCTGGTCTGTATGTCACCTTGAAATCGAAGCGGCTGAAGAAAAGAGACCACCTGGCCTGTCTGGGATTTAATCTCTTCGCGGTTCTTATATACTCAAGATTTCGATGATCCGTGAGAACTGTGAAGGGCAAATGAGCTCCCTCCAACCAATGACGCCACTCCTCCAAAGCTGCTTTCATGGCCAGAAGTTCCCGATCTCCTACGTCATAGTTTCTCTCGGCTGAAGTTAGTTTACGGGAGAAATATGCACAAGGGAAAAGCTTAGCTGGATGACCTTGTCGTTGAGATAAAACCGCCCCAATGCCAGTGTCAGAGGCGTCCACTTCAACAATAAATTCCCGTTCTGGATCTGGATGGTGTAGAATAGGAGCTGTTGTGAATCTCTCCTTTAATTGTTGGAAAGCTGTGATACTCTTGTCGGTCCACTTCAAACGCTGACCACCTCCCTGAAGTAATGATGTGAGTGGCGCTGCGATGATGCTGAAATTTCTAATGAATCGACGATAGAAGTTAGCAAATCCCAGGAAGCGTTGCAACTGCTTGACGTTGGTGGGTTGTGGCCAATTTACCACTGCATCAACCTTGCCGCTGTCCATGGTGACTCCCTCAGCACTGATGATGTAGCCTAGGAACGTAATCTGTGTCTGATGGAATTCACATTTGGGCAGTTTGGCATACAGTTGATTCTCAATGAGACGTTGTAGCACAGCTCTCACATCTCTCACATGGTCGTCAAGAGTCTCTGAGTAGATCAATATATCATCGATGTACACAATGAGGTTTCGGTTGAGCATATCACGGAAGATCTCGTTGACAAACGACTGGAAAACTGAGGGACTGTTAGCCAAACCGAAAGGCATCACGGTATATTCATAGTGCCCCGTAGTGGTTGAAAAAGCTGTCTTCCACTCGTCCCCCTCTCTGATCCGAATTAAATTATAGGCGTTTCTCAGATCCAATTTTGTGAAGTACTTAGCGGTACGGAGCTGTTCCAGGGCAGCAGGAACTAAAGGCAAAGGATATCGAAACTTGACTGTGACCTCGTTCAGACTGCGATAATCAATGCACGGACGCAACCCTCCATCCTTCTTCTTTACAAAAAAGAACCCCGCTGAAGCAGGGGAAGTAGACGGTCTTATGAAGCCCTTAGAAAGTTGTTCCTCAATATAGGCCTTCATTGATTCTGATTCGGGTTGAGAGAGGGGGAATATTCTTCCTCTGGTGGGAACAGCACCGGGTAGCAGATCAATGGCACAGTCGTAAGGGCGATGAGGTGGTAGTTTGGTTGCTTGGTGTTCACTGAATGCTAGAGAGAGATCGTGGTATTGCGGAGGAATGGTGCTCAGATCGACCTCCTCGTTGTGACAGATGGAGGAAGATACCTTAGTAAGTGCACGCAGACAATTAGCTTGACAGGCAGGAGACCATTGGATAATCTGTTTCTCTGACCAGGAAATGATGGGGTTGTGCTTCTGCAGCCAGGGTAATCCCAGGATAATAGGATGTCTTGGGGATTCGATGGTATACAGTTGAATGAGTTCTGAGTGGAGAGTGCTGGTTTGTAGCGTTAACTCTTGAGTGATGTGATGAATCTCTCCCGAACCCAAAGGACGTCCATCTAGTGCTGCCACCGCCATCCGAGATGAACATGGAATGAGAGACAGTTGGTGAGTCTTGGCAAATGATAAATCAATGAAATTCCCTGCTGCCCCAGAGTCTATCATTGCCGTAGCGTTAACCCTCTCCTCTCCGAAGCAGAGGGTAACCTCCAGCTCAAGTAAGTTTTGAAAGTGAGAAGGATAACTCACCGCTGTAGGCTTTCGCGGAGTGGATCTCTTGGAACAGGTGGCCCTCATATGTCCCGGTTCTCCACAATACAGGCAAAGTCGATTGCGAATTCTTCTCTCTCTCTCCTCTGGCGTTATACGGGTATAGCCGATTTGCATAGGCTCACTCTCATAACTCATAGATGGTTGCTCATATACTCTGTGTGACTGTGGATCTCGCCGAGCCCGTATTAAATTGTCCAGCCGAATGGATAGGTCGATTAGCTGGTGAAGAGATCTCCCCTCGTCCCGACATGCCAGCTCGCCCTGTAGACTTTCATTCAGACCCTTACGGTAGAGCAGCTTGAGCGGATCATCATCCCAGCCCGTCTGAGCGGCGAGAGTGCGGAAAGATAGAGCGTAGTCAGCCGCTGAAGAGGAGCCTTGACGTAATGAGAGCAGTAACTCGCCCGGTTCTTTTCCTCCAGCGGGGTGCTCGAATACCTCTTTAAATTGTCGAAGGAAATCGTTATAGGTGGGAAATGACAAATTACCTCCCTCCCAGAGCGCTGTAGCCCACTCCAAAGCTCTGCCAGTCAACAATGAGCAAATGAATGAAACGCGGCTATCGTCATCTGGATAGAACTGGGGCTGTTGATTGATAAAGAGGGAGCATTGTAACAGAAATCCCTTACATTTGGAAGGACTGCCGTCGTATTTATCTGGGAGAGAAAGACGAGGGTTGTTGGATCTACTACCCACCGGAGACGTAGGAGGAGCGAGGACTGTCGGTGGGGCAACTGTAGCTGTGGCACCAGATTGCGGCGTGAGAGACTGAACGGTCCTCACCAGCTGTTCCGTGAGTGCTGTTAGTTTGACCAGTTGCTGCTGATGAACGTTCAACACGGCAGCTTGGGAGGAGACCTCGGTGGTAAGACGCTGCATGGCTGCTGGATCTTGTTGTGGCGAAGTCTTCTGTGACGCTGAATCAGAGACGTTCAGATCCATGTGCAGTTTAACATGTGTTTATTAAGAATAGTCAGACAGGCAAGGTTCAGAGCACGGCAGTAAACACAGAGCAGGTAATCCAAGAGCATAAACAGTACCAGGCAGTGATCAGGGCAGGCGGCAAGGTTCAGAGTCCAGGGCAGATAAACAAGGGTCAGGGCAGGCAGCAAACAGGGAATCGTCGGTGAAACAGTCTCAGGTCAATACACGGGAGATCCAGGAATACAGTGTAGAAACGCTCAGAAATGCTGCCGGGGCAAAACAAGACTTCGCACTGACTAGGCGTGAGCTGGCTGTTTATATAGGGAGTTCTGATGAGGAACACCTGTGTTGGTGATTAGACCGAGGTACGGGGCTTATGGGAAATGTAGTTCAGTATTCGGGAGACGGAGCTCTAGGATGAGTGGAGAGAGCCACAGAAGCGCGATTCCTGACAAAACCACAACGACCACAGGCTTTTCATTACGTCCCATCTTCTTAGCCACTGTCAGAGCCAGCTGATAAGTTACACTTTTCCCGAATCATGTAGGAAGGACGCCAAAAATATATTTCCGATCGACAAATGCCTTGATTGCAGTTCTCTGTTTGTTTATTAAAATGAATGCGTTGTCGATTTGTTTTACAAAAGACGCGACAGCGGAAACTATACATCTCAATTCTCCAGCTGCACTCATCTTTGACAAGCGCTCTTTGACGACGTGAGGATTACGTTACTGAAGACCACCTGTCAATCATCGTATAAAGCCCGCCCTGGCAATTTGATTGGCCCGATGATCTCTGAACCGATCATAATTTCTCCTCAATGGATTGAGTCCAGACCGAACTTCCCGTCCAAAAAATGTTGTGGGCGGAGTTCGGGCTGGCATCCAGGCTATGTTTAACTCTTAGGGGGTTGTAAAATGAGCCTATTTCCAAAAAAGTGGAGTATCGCTTTCATCTTTATTTTATCATTGGTGCTGAGGTATTGTAGCCTACGCTACGTCAGACTTCCTACTTCCACTAATTTCATTTCGCTGCTGTAGTCAGTCTGAGATAGCAGCCTATCTTTCACTTTTCCAGCGGCTTTTGGAACAGCCGGCCAATCAACGAACAGAGGGCGGGCTGAGAGCCGTGATGTAGACGCTAAGCGCCGAGTTTTACATTGTAGGTTAGAGAAATCGAAAAGCGACAGTGGAAATGGGAAATGAGACACGGAATGCAATTCGCTCTGTTATGGAGAACATTCTGGGGTTTTTCAAACATTCTCATATGAAAAAAAATGGAAAACAAATGCTAATTTTAAATTTATAAACAGGTGGTTGTAGTGTTTAACCCACCTCGGTGACACTGTTCCGTGATCGCAACTCCATGGACTTCCTCTGCTTTTTTATGGTCCTTGGAGTTTTAGATGGTGTATCTCTGTCTCTTTTATTGGTCGAGCTCGAACTGGCTACCTTTTGACAGGTCAGTGTCCCCTTTCTTTTCCAGTCCTTAAATATTTCCATGTCATGCTGTAATCTTGAAACTAAGTTGAAGCATTTCCAACAGACTCGTGAGGAACAAAGAGCTGTGTTTAAAAGATCTAATACTAAGTTTGAGAGTTGGCTACAAATATTTTCTTGTTTCACTCTGGCGAAAATTAGTTTAGAGGCCGTGAGGCGTAGATTAACATTGCATAATCTACAAAAGTCGTTTACAGCAGGTTTACAGTGGAAGTTCGATCATAGATTTGAGTTCGATGCATGATGTCTGTGGTTCGATGCGGCTGTGTCGGCACATAACATACGTCATAAATAAACTTATCTGATTGGCTTACGTGAAACCAATGATTTTAAACTTCAGACAAGCGCCCCCTGGCGAGAGAGAAAACAATTCTCTATTATGCCACTCTGTCTACGAAGCAAAGTTAAGTAGCAGAGTCTGATATTACCAGGCTAGAGGTATTGACAACTTGCTCATTTGTTTGAAAGACATGACGAGTGAGTTCATAGTTACTACGATTGTGTTCTCAACCTGTAACTTGGTTGGTAACATAATGTAGTATACATTGTTGGGTTGATATTGATAACTGTCCTGTTATCATAATGAATAAAATAAGGCATCAATAAGAGTAAGAAAACCTTATTTAGTAGTTTGACAATGTTTTTATTATATCTTAGAAAATATATATATATTAACAACATTATAAATATTTTAATTTATTCACTGCTTACTTATACACACACAAAAAAACTTTTTTCTTCCCAATCAAAGTCATGTAGTGTGACTCACTAATACTATAAATATTTGAGCTTTCTGACTGCTTACTAATATTCAAAAACTTGCCAATTGGTCTGCCAAATCAAAAGAAAGTCATATAGTCACTAACTCACAGTCATGTGGTGGTCAAATACACTTGCAGAAACATGCAAGAACACATGCAAAAAACATCAAATTTATAGACCACCCTTATGACTGTATGTAATGGTCAAGGTCAGCAAGTCTTTTAAAATATCCAAAAATTGTATCTTTTTTTGGCACGGTTAGTTCAGGTTGTAAAAAAAAGAGTAATTTGTCTGTCAAGCTAGCAAAATTATCCATTTATTTTATAGTAAAATGTTATTATTGCAGGCTTTTCCCTGATGATTTTTACTGAAGGTACGGATTTGCTTGCTGAAATACTCAAAGCTAAGCCAGGATACAGAACCATAACAACAAGGTCTTCAGCTTTCAACAGACCACTAGAACTCTGTAGTATCTTTTTTTTTTTAAACAGTGTCTTATGATGGCCAGATGGCTAGTGCTGCTTTGCTTATTTTGAAGAATGGTAAAATGTGAATTATTGGCTATGGCCATGGTTTTTCTTGTCTGCATTGGCCTTGTCATCAGCCTTCATATCTTATATTTAACTATTTCCTCACCACCGTTTTAGAAAAAAGCCAGCGACAGCATTTTTGATCATTTTCACAAAAGTGTCATGATTCATAATAATTTTTTTGTTGTAAATGCAATATATATCAAAAGAAAGAAGAGACCCTCTGATTTTAATCAAATATAAACCTATTAATTGCTTAATGCAACTTATCAATACTTGACTGTGGGTAAGTTTCTTGAAAAAAAAATCTAAATTTTCAGCAAAAAGCTGAGAATATCATATTTTTCAAAGACTATGGATCAGATTCAGTACGATGATCAAAACATTGATGGAGTAGATCGAGTCCATCAACACCAACAAAGGTTGCACGGTCCTATTCATTGTCCTGGGTCGACATTTCATTTGGTAATGTTAGGCCGTTTTGATTTCTATGCTGTTTAATGTTGATGAATGCATTATTTTACATATGCATCTGCTTGTGTAACAGTGAAAACACGGATAGACGGAAAATTCAATCAACGGGTAGGAAGCGTTGTTTCATAAATTATGGAATTTACATTAATGGTGGGGAAAGAGTTAAGTGTTGTAGCATTAATATGGATTCTTTGTCAGTTGGTATCCTACTTCTTCAGGAATTTCAATACATAACATACCACACACTACAAAACTACATCTTTTACCAGTTAAACAACATTGGTGGTTGAAAGCTGGAAAATGGTGTCATCATTGTTGCCTTTGAGTTTTTGGTGGTCTTGGTCTTAAGCCTAGTTTTTAAAATCCTTTGAAAGGGCATTACAAGCCGGTAATGTGTAATGCTTGCACACATTTTCCTTGTAGTTAAATAATGAGGTCACAAACCAGCGGGCGAGAGGACACACACTGCAAAAAAAAAAAAAAAAAGTAATCGGCAGTTTGTCTTGTTTTACGCTAAACATTTCTAAACATCCTTGAAACTTAAAAGCAAGAAAAATTCACTTGAGAAGCAAAGTTGTGTACATTATGGGACTTGTTTTCAGAGAATATATATTTTGAATGATGTATTGTTCTTTAACCTATTGTCATATATTTTTTTATTATTACTTTAAAACTAAACCGTACTAAATGTACCTTTATGCTTAAACATAGCATGTGCCTTTTTTGTCAAGAAAATTTATCTTGGTTCACGAATATTTAGATATTTGTTCTGGAAAACTAGACAAAAATGCTCATTAAAAATATATATATTTTTGCAGTTCAGCCTAATAAAAGCTACACAATCTCTTTTATATACTGTATAATCATTTGCATTAGTTTTAGATTACCACAAATCTGGTCACTGTTGGGAAAACAGTAAATCATTGGGAATTTGTGTTTGAGTGGAAAGACTCTTTTTGGTAGGTTGAATAAATGCTGACAACCTGGAGGTAGGATCTTTTTTTTAAAAAAAGGAAGGTTGCTCTGTGATTGGATGAGAATGATTCAATCAATCTTATAACAGACTTACAACTAAGCTTTCCTAGAAATTGTTTCCATTTCTTGTGCACAATATTTTTACCACAGGCTTGAGTGGGAGCAGCACTGTGCTCTAAAGTGAGCTGATATTTGCTATAAAGTCTGCTGGCCTCATCCAGACCAGCACTATGCAGTGTATTATGGTGCTGTATATACAGTCACAGTGAAGTTCTGAACCATTTTCCAACAACAAACAACAACCAGATGTGCTGTTCAGTATGTCTGTCACACAGATAGCAGCACTGTGCATTTTCGGGAGATATCCCCTTTAGCAATTACTATAAAAGGTCTTGTTTCCTCCTTTTCTAATCTTTTCATTCCTTCTCAGAGGCAGAGAGAGAAAGATAGATTGCTTTTATTCAGGAAATGTGCCACGTGGAAGAGAGAATAGGGGGCTCAAATGGACTCTTCTGTCCTTCTTTCTCTCTGAAAATCAAAATTACCATGTTAATGTCATTCATATCAAGCAGACACTGTGCGCACAATGTCTTTGATCTTACTCCATAGAAGCTCATTTTACTTGAGCAAGGACGTTTATTGCATAAAAAAACTAAAGTCAGAGTCAATGCAGTTCATGTTTATTAAAAGTAGTTTTAAAGTGGATTTCTTGAAAACAAGCACACACTTTTGAATAACCTTTTATTAGTGAGTGTTGCTTTCATAATGATTAGAAACAGGAAGCTATTAAACATTGTGGAGTTCTGGCAGCATCGCTCAGTATGAAAATATGGGATCTTGCCAGTTCTGCAGGTGTTACGAAACATTGCCAGGAATTGTCTCGTATAATTTATTTGTAAGCAGTTATTTTCATTAGTTCAAAGTTGCCATCAGATGTGTATGCAACTTGAATTGCTGCTGACACATTTTTCACTAACACAATGCAAATTCCAAAGCAGATTATATAAAAAATAACATGGATGGTTGTTCTTCATTGACATTGCCATATATTTGTGAACTTGATAGAAAGAGAATATAGTAATATAACAAATAAATATGTTTTTGACTTAATAGGCACTTTTCACATGGCGTCACACAACTTGTTTTGTGTATTCTTACTTGCGTCAGTATAATGGAAGTGGAATGCTAGTGGCCCTCGAATAGATTACACACAATATTTGTATATCTGCCACAAATACAGTTAGAGGATGATTGCAGCCAGCTACTTTCGTCTACATTCAAGCCAGGCAATTGGCAATATGAAAATAGATCACTAATCACACACTTTCTTATAAAGTGTTTGCTGTCTTTATTGCAGATGAAGTTGGTTAGATGTATTTGTCAGCATTTGTCAAATAATGTTTTAAGCGTTTACTTTATGTAATTCAGCACCTGTATGTTCATGAAGTCAACATAGTAAGCTTATATGCAGAGGTGTAAAGGGTACATGTAAAGCGCTTGAGGGTACTTTACATGTACCCATTACATGTAAAGGGTACATGTAAAGCGCTGCAAAATATGACTCCATTACAAGTTACAAATCACAGATTCCAAATATTCTTCAAAAAAGGTCTCTTCAATATAACAATGGCGGTCCGACACCACCCTTAAGATAAAGGAGAGACACTCACAGATCGGCTCGTAGCAAAAATAATTGGGGTATGTTTATTAAATAGGTTCGGTTTTTAGGTAGCAACAAGATTTACTACAAAGGACACAGAAACAAACAAATTAACAGTTAAGTAAAGAAATAGTCAAAGCCTACTGTACTTTATATGCCGGTTTTGGCCCCATGACTTGTTGCAGTCATGTCCTCATCTCAAATATGAAGCACCTGCTATTCACAACTACCTGCTAATGTACTCGCATTCACATAATGTATAGCCTTGTTAACTAATTTGGATGAGTAAAGAGTAATGATATTGTACCTTCAATGCCCTGTGGATGGCGAAAGCCCTTCTTTTGTAGCAGAAATAAACTGCTGCAGAAAAAGTGCCATGCAAAATGTAATGAGTAAGTGCATTACTCAAATGTACTGGAGTACTGGAGAGTAAAAGTTGCTAATATTTTTTATACTCAGTAAAACTAGCCAAAAAGATACTTAAGTACAGTAACAGTAACCAATAATTTATGTAGTTCAGATAACATAATATTTTGAGTTTCTGATGGTTAAATCAATCTCCTTCATTGTATTAACTCAATTTTTCCATTTCAATGAACTTAAAATTTTAAGGCAACCAGGTTGCTTTGTTTTTTTTTTAAGTTAAACCAACAATATTTTTTTTTTACAGTGTATGAAAGTCTACTATGATAAAGTCTTTCATGTTAGTGCATTCTCTACTAGCCAAATGCACAAGAATTGCAGGATCAAAATATCAGACCTATGTGTGTTCTTTTTTATTTCCCCTGACTAAGTGAAAGGAAAACACTAAATGCAAGCTCAGTTGATTCACGTGTGGAACTAATTTAAAGTTAGATGATGTGCAAAGTTAACAAGGGCGCCTATGACTGAAACCAGTCATTTGCCAGTAAAACAAGCCAAAAAGTGCAGCAGTATGGACAGTTTATTGAAAACAAAAGCAGTCCAATTTTGATTTATTTAAAAAATAACTTCAGTTTAGACGTAAAAATAAAAAAATAATAATCCTGTTCTATGCTTGTTTTTAACCTAAAACATTTTGCAGCTTTTCTCAATCGCTTTGGCCCATTTTTCAAAGCAGTCTTAATATTCTCAATTGTCACAACTGCTTGCTGCCGGAACATCACAACTCAATGGCATCTCTCCAAAATGTAGTAACTCACCCAAAACATTTAATTCATGTTTCAAAATTATTGTGTTATTGTGTCAGTAAATTGGCAAATTAATAAAAAAGTCTTGTGTCATTGTATGAGGCACATTAGTCAAAATGTTTAGATGCTTTTTCACCATGGAAATATTTGTTATTTACAAATTTAATGTTAATGTGTTACATGTCAACTAAAAATTCTCAGTTGATTTTTGTAATATGTACACACTCTATTATGTATTTCTCTAACACATATCTTAGTTACAGTACATGTCTTCCTATTGTTCTTCCATGACAAATTTTTTTGTTTACATGTAACACATTTCTAGTAAAAAATGTGTAATATACTAAAAATGCAAATGTATTTATACAATACTGATGTAGCTGCTGCTGTTCAGAGTTGTGATGTTCCTACATGTTCACAAATAGTGGTGACTGTGCTGTCTGCAAACTCCATAATGTTTCCAAACTTGATTGATAAGATTACTATTTCATTACAATGGTAGGCCATTTGCCAAATTAGCAAATATTACAACATTCTATGTCATAAATATATCAATATATCATGTCTGACAGATTTTGATCACTTAATGGATCATTTAGCATGTGAAAGCTCACTTACTGAAAGAATGTTTAGAAGTTGTGACGAGTTTGACAATTTCACTGAGATTCAAATCAGTTTTGATCAACAAGCATTTACATTTACATTTGCATCTACATTTAGCATGTGCATTTAGTCATTGTGCAAATCTTACTCTTTTGCACACGTGCCAAAACACATGCAATTTGCTTACATCAATAAGAAATTCACATCTGATGTGAACAAGAAACTAACTGTTCAGATATCTAAACTTACTGTTGTGAGAAAAATAAGTCTCATTTGAGAATTGAGACAAAGCAATTCAGAAAAATGTAAAATACTCAACCTCAGCATTTTTTCTTCTCTCTTCAATTTGATTCTTTTTTTTAACAATCACTGAAACGCTATATATTTGCGAGTTTAAGTGTCTAACTCTCAAAGTATTTTAAAGGTCCCATAACATGGGGTTATTTTAGCATTTTCCCCAGGTTGCCCTTGTGTTAGTGTCATAATTTAGAAATAATTGTATTTTTTGGCGTTCAACTGAGACCCGTAGTGACAACTGCTGTCAGACTCTAAAATGGAGAGCGACTGGAGTGACGCAAGTAGCTTTGCAAAAGAGCGGTCATTTGAAGTCGAGGACTTTTCTCCTCCACCTTCACCTGAAGTGTAGGAGGGTGAATTGTCTGTGGACTCTGGGCCATATCAATTCCAGTCGCTGGCTCAAACTGCGGTCTTAACTCTCGCATCGCGATCGGCATCTGATGAGTTTTGTCGAGTTGATGTCAATAGCGCCTGCTCTGTATACATAATGATATTTTGCCGCTATGTGAAAAAATCCAGCAAAATGTGCCGGCGCGTTTGTCGACCCCAGAGGATTAACTTTAGCCTAACCATAAATTGTGATTAAAATATACATGATCATTCACATCAAGACGCCGCTGTGGTGATGGAGTCCATGCAGGAGTTGCAGTGTTTGGCACTGAGACGCTTTTCAGCGCGAGATGTGTGGTGCATGTCCACCTCTATTCTGTTGCCATCCTGATCACTGTACTAAACAGATAAATATATGCTAACTTGAAGCTATCCTAACTGTACTATGCTACTAACTAACTTGGCTACACAAAATAATCTAAATAACTATGTAAATGCTATGCTAAATAGATACCGTGCTCTATCCTGATGGTTTTCAGTACTCGCAGTGATTTTGACGAAGATGATTTTTAAACTGCCTAGTGCGTGGTAGCTGTAGCTCGTACCAAGGGCGTGGTGAGCTGAAACCCGCATACGTCACGAAGAACCGCAAACATCAGGAAAAAAATAGTAATCAACCTGAAGAGGGCAGCACTAAGAGGTTTTTACACCATATATTGTAGAAATAATACACTTTATACCCAAATGTCAAAAAAGTTACTTGACTCAATGATCAGCATTAAAAAAGCCCAATTCTTACAGATCATTAACTAAAAACAGTTGGTTTAGGGTCGAATTGTGAGAAGTTAAAATCACATAAATTGTTGCCATGATGGGCATTGAGCAAGCAGATGACAGTCTGTTGATCACGAGAATGAATGAAAATCATTGCAACGCAGTTTCTGCGCTCTCTCTAATGCTTTCACCAATGCAAACTTGCTGATGTACATAAGAGTGTCGTTGTGCAGTCTAACGTGCGTCATTGATTTCATAACGAGTTGTCCAGATAAACTTGCGCTGTGTGGAAAGATTGTTCTTTGATGTCATTTGTTCACAATTTAAATAAGATATTTTCATTCTACTAAAAGAAACAATGTGAAGTTGATATTTTAGTCACTGGCTTGACTTACTGATGCATAAACAGTATTGAATGATTTTGAGAGAAAGATTACCTGTCTTGAATAATTAGGCCAACTTACACATCAGAAATTGTTGCTTGGTACCTCGATCTATTTATTTTAAAACTTTCATCGAGGCGAGCTCTGTATTGGCCCAAGTTGAGGAAACAGTCGCCGGTGAAATGTTTCGCCCATACAAAACTTTGGGAAGTTGTGTCAGCGTATTTCCAGAGAAAATAAAATTAACCCATTGTTTCTTCAGAGGCTCGGATGAAGGAACTAAAAAATAATTTTTTGTTCATTTGTACATCCGAACACAAATCAACTTCCATGCTTCGCTCGTTTGCAAGCCATGATAACTCTCGAGGAAAAACTCAAATTCGCACTTCCAGCTCATTTTCTCATGGGCGAGCCAAATTCTCTGGGTGGGCAAAGCAGAGAAAGGGGAGGTTATCTTTCCTCTGTATGACGTCATACGAAGGAGATTCAAGATCAGTCCATCTGAGCTTTCGTTTTCCCAAAGGCAGAGAAAGATAGCGAAAGCTCGGTTTACACTGATTGAAATTTCTAGCCACTGGGGAGAGGCTAGGGGAAATCATATTAATGTTAAAAAACCTCAGAAAGGGAAAATTTCTTGTCAGGGGACCTTTAAAACATTGACTAGAGTTAACTGCCTCCATCCATTAGGGGGATTACTGCCTTGTTTGAGAGTTCATTCAATGTCAGCAGGTAGATATTTAACACTAAATGACCCTTTTTGTCACAATTTCCCTCCCTCCTTCTCTTTCAGGGACCTCCAGGACCTCCTGGCAAGCCAGGATTACCAGGGAAGAGAGGGCCAAGGGTAAGCCTGTTAAAATCCTTCACTTATTTTCTCATGTCTCTGTCGCCTAGCCCAGGCTTAGGAGATCTCTATGTTTTTACTTAATATATTTAAAGTCAACCTAATATTTCCCTGGAAGTTGACACATGCTACCAGTTGCCAAAGCTGTATTAAAACGTAATGAAATTATTGTTTGGTGTTATTCACACTGGCAGTTTCAACATCGGCCACACTACCATGCTCCAGTTTTAATCACACTCCAAATGTTATTCAAGGACATTGGAACATGTTATTTTTGTCAGGTATTAGAATGGGTAACAACATTGTAAAGTAAATTAGCATTTTAGAAATGCATCTGATAATCAGATGTATGCAAATTCCCATCCAGACATATTGAAAATGTAACCAACTAAATAAAAAAAGTAAAAAAAATTATTTCCATATTTCTTGTTGCATACCGGTATTTAAAATCTTTAATGAAATTATTATTTCACATTACAATAAATTTTGTTGTTGTTGTTGTTGTTAAGGCTTAATTTTATTTTGTGAAAACGTTTTCCTCGATTTATTTAATCTCATTGAAGTCTTTCTTTATAACAAACTGATGGTTTGTCATCAGGGTGAGTAAGTACCTTGTATAAATGACTTTTTGCTCAGTAAGATTGTTATCAAGAGTGGAAGAAAGAGTGAGACAATGAGATATCAGTCAGTCAGTGATTCAAAGAGACTTCCCTTGGTGGAAGTCTAGATGTTTTGTGTGTGAGATACCTGCCCTGGCCTATGAGACTGCCCTTTAGTGAGGCCCCTGAGGGCTGGACTGTGGGAAACCAATCTGTTGAGCTAAAGAAAGGGCTCTTTGTGGCAGTCTTATTAAAGGCATTTAAAGCCTCACCGGTGCTCACCGGCTCTTAAGCTCTCCAGAGTGGCTGGTCAAGAGCATTGGGATCCTATACCATCAGTCAGTGCCCTAAGGTACTATGAATAATTCACTTAACTCCTGATATAATAAGACAAAAAATTGCTGATTTTTTTTTGTAATATTAAAGTTTTTTTTAAAATTTCTGTATGTTTGTTATTTGCCAGTTTTTGTTCATTGCAATTCATGATAAAATTTGTACATGGGAAAAGACATTCAGCGCTTTGGTTACAGAAGTGCAAGCCAAAATTCGCTGCATTTAGACCATCAAAGATTAAATGGGTCATGGATCAGAGCAAACTGGGCATTACAATGCAGTGAGCTATAATGGATGCTTCAATACATACAGCATCATCATACGCAAATTTATTATATTTACTTTCATGTGTCCAGTGTAAGAGGCCTCAAACATTTTAAAAAAATGCTTCCAGTACCATACTTTAGATGGGCTTCTTATAAACAAAATACTTTCATTCGTTCTACATGTTAGCCTCAGTTGCTTATTCATAACACTTAGCAACACTTCAAAATGTATTTCTAATAAGTTGGACCTACTGTATATTGAAAGTACCTTTTGAGACATGACTATTTAATGAGTAATAATATTGCCGATAGATTCCAGTCAGGTTTTAGAGCTGGTCATAGTACAGAATCTGCTCTTTTGAGGGTCTCTAATGATATCCTACGAGGTGTTGATTCTGGAAACCGTGTTGTGTTGCTTTTGTTAGATCTCACAGTGGCCTTTGATACAGTGGATCATAGCATTCTCATTAATCGTCTTAGGAATCAGGTTGGTATTCAGGGCTTAGCCCTGAAATGGTTCTCTTCCTATTTAAAGGATAGGACCTTTTCAGTCAGTCTAGGGGAATATTTTTCTTCTGTTGCCCCTCTTGTGTGTGGGGTTCCACAGGGATCTATACTGGGACCTATTTTATTTTCCCTTTATATGCTCCCTCTAGGCTCGATTTTTGAGAAATTTGGGATTCAGTATCATCTGTATGCGGATGATTCTCAAATTTATTTACCATTGAAACATGGGCATAAATGTGCCACCCTGCCAGTCTCTCCATGCATGTTTGGCTGAAGTTAAGTGTTGGCTTGCGAACAACTTTCTCCAATTAAATGAGGATAAGACCGAGATGATTTTTTTTTTGGAAATAAGGGGTGTGCGGATGATGACTGCCTGGGGTTGTTTCCTGGGAAAAAGCTGTCTAGTGTGAGGAACCTTGGTGTCATTTTTGACTCTGAGCTTAAATTTGACCGGCAAATCAATGCTGTCATTAAGAATAGTTTTTTCCATCTTAGATCAATTGCTAAATTGAAATCTATTCTTTCTTTTGATGATATGGAGAAGGTTGTTCATGCCTTTGTGTCATCCCGTTTGGATTGTTGTAATGTTTTGTATCTGGGTGTGAGTCAGGCTTCTCTCTCCCGTCTGCAACTCGTTCAGAGCTCAGCTGCCAGACTTTTAACGGGGACTAAGAAGAGAGAGCACATTACTCCGGTTTTAATTAAATTACACTGGTTACCCATAAGATACAGAATCCAATACAAAGCATTGTTGTATGTTTTTAAGACTCTGAATGGCCTAGCACCTGAGTATGTTACTGATTTAATTAGCCGCTGTCAATCCAGTAGATCTCTGCGCTCAAATGATCAATTGCTTCTCATGGTTCCGCGATCCCGTTTGAAAGGTAAAGGTGATCGGGCTTTCTCTGTTGCGGCTCCTTGGCTCTGGAATGACCTTACCCTGTCTGTAAAATCTTGTCCTTCTTTGGGTGTTTTTCAGAGCGCGCTTAAAACTTACTTGTTCTCTTTGGCATTTGATAATCCTTTGTAAGTTTTTATGTCATATGTCATGTGTTTGCATTGTTTTTATGTCTGTATTTTACTTTCTATTTTATTCCTTTTGTACAGCACTTTGGTTCCACTTGTGGTCTTGAAAGTGCTTTATAAATAAAGTTGAGTTGAGCTGAGTTGAGTTGAGACTTCACAGAAACCCATAAGAGATGTATTTGTGATGATTGAGTTGGGGGAGTTGACACACGAATGGGAGTTTGCGAGGTTGTTCAAAATATGCTTTATTTTTGTAATACTGCTAGGTGCCTCTAGTTTTGCTGAAATTACATTGTACACCTTTAACCTGTTAACTGTCATCCCTCTTTTTAAGCATAGACCCGATTGTAATTCATGAATCCTTTTGTAATACAGACATGAAGTTGGTCTTAGTTTAAAGCATATCGTCATGTAAATGTACCTTAAGAATGAAAACAAAACAAGACAGAAAATAAACATGACCATGTAATAACTCCCCCTCCCCGTAAAGTGCATCCTCGCTCTGCAAAACATAGCCCAAACTGAGGAGGAATAGGCAAAGGGAGATGGCCAGGGAGGAGATGAAGTTGGGTGGAGCCACGTGGGAGAATCAGAGCAGTGACGAGGATGATGACCCTGAGCACAGGCATGAAGGTCCACAGTGGAGCCCATGGCGGCAGGAGCCATGGTGGACCCTTGGAGGAGAGGCCGGGTGGAACCAGGGAGACTGAGGTGGAGCTGGTGGAGGTGGAGACCAAGGCAGAGGTGAAGAGCCAGCGTGGCAGAAAAGACCTGGAGGACCACGGTGGATCTGCATGACGGATGGTGGAGTATATTTATAATATTTACTTATGTGAGCGGTGTAAGAGACCTCAAACATTTTTCAAAAATGAAATGGCCAGCTTGGCAGACCGGGGCAGAGACACTGTGAGTGAGGACAATGGAGAAACTGGTGGGAAGGAGGAGTCCGACGGAGCCAGAGGTGTGGATGGTCGAGGTGCAGCTGCTGACTCTGATGTCTGAGGTGGAGCCAGAGCAACAATGGAACAAGGTGGAGCCAGAGGGACGAGTTAGCTCGACGGAGACTGAGTGATGACATTTCATGGTGGAGCCGAGGGAGCGTTGAGCCAATGGGTAGGAGGGTAAAAGTGGAGTCTGGGGCTTGGAGGCTTGAGGTGGAGCCAAGGGATCCACAAGTCAAGGCGGAGCTGATGACTGGAAAGCCCCAGGCGGATCCGTGCAGCTGAGTTGAACCACTGGAGGAGCTAAAGGGCTAAAGGGAGACAGCTGAGATGAGGCCAATGAACTGGATGGCTTTGACAGTGGAGGAGGGAGGCTGGGCAGGACCATCCACAACGAAGAAGACTTAGTGCTGGACTTAATGTTGGGTTAACCAGCAACGACTTGGAGCTGGGCATAACAAACGATGACTTGGTGAATTTGGAACTGGATGGGGCCAGCAGTGATTGTAGCAAAGCAACTGACTGCGGTGGAGCTGGTAGAGGTGGAGACCAAGGCAGAGGTGAAGAGCCAGGGTGGCGGAAAAGACCTGGAGGACCACGGTGGATCTGCAGATGGGCATGACGGATGGTGGAGTATATTTATAATATTTACTTATGTGAGTGGTGTAAGAGACCGCAAACATTTTTAAAAAAATGAAATGGCCAGCTTGGCAGACCGGGGCAGAGACATTGTGAGTGAGGACAATGGAGAAACTGGGGGGAAGGAGGAGTCCGACGGAGCCAGAGGTGTGGTTGATGGTCGAGGTGCAGCTGCTGACTCTGATGTCTGAGGTGGAGCCAGAGCGACAATTGGACCAAGATGGAGCCAGAGGGACAAGTTAGCTCGACGGAGCCTGAGTGATGACATTTCATGGTGGAGCCGAGGGAGCATTGGGCCAATGGTTAGGAGGGTAAAATTGGAGTCTGGGGCTCGGAAGCTTGAGGTGGAGCCAAGGGATCCACCTCAAACCTCCGTATACCGGAAATTCGGTATACAAATGAATCCCAATTTAACAATCTAAACCTATAGGAAAAGTTTATAAAATGGCATAGAGAGCTTGAGATTCATATACAGGGACAATCTCAAAACACATCTTAATGAAGGACACATTGGTAGAGCATATCCTTAGGATGTACACCATTAAGCTTTTAATTAAAGAGGGTTCATTTCCATTCTTCATTTATTTGATCCAATTTAAATGCTTCTAGTAAATATCTAAATGTTAATGTAAAGTACTAACTTGATGCTCATAAAAAGCAACAGTGTGACATAATTAGTTGCTTTTTATGATAATATAACTTTTAAAAGTAAAGTTTCCCAGCACTGCTCAAGAATTGTTGAATGGCAAAGAACATCAGCAGGCTAAGAAATGTATTATAAATGTGAGGGTCCGAGGTCATGAACAAATCCATGTTAGTGAGTTTGCTCATTCTTTCACATTTTAAAAACAATTCTTCACAGTTTCTTCTACCATCTGAAGTTGTTTGTTCTGTGTTAGCTTTTCTTCTAAACTTAGGCTAGTTTATTTAGTCTGGTGCATTGTTACTTCCTTATTGTCACATGCACTTTTTTGAAAACAAACAAAGCAATTTCCATCAATTTCCATACTAATTTAGTGACTACACCAAGTATGGTAGTGTTTATGTAGAAATTCATCCCTCAGGTCTCTCACTACTGCACAGAACTGTAAACCATTCCCTTCTGTTTCACCATCTGCTGGGTCATGTGATCTGTAAGGGTTGTCTGGTGTGAATCAATGCCTCGTAGATGACAGACATGAGTGTTGGACATACTGTATCAACACAGTAAAATTCTCTGACGTACAGTTTGTCTTTGTCGTTTCCACTGCTAAAGCTGTATTAGATCAGATTCTTTACAATGCCAACACCACAAAGTTCACTTTAAACATAGCTTAACTTGGTCAAGAGGCCAGATCAGACAAATATATTCTCTCAAGTGCACTGGTAAACATTAGCAGGGGCCTTCTTTGAGCCAGGTCAGGGAGCTTCGCCATAAGTCAGCCATTCTCAAATATATGAGGCGGAAAGTGGCAACCACCACGCGGCGCGTCTTCCCACACGAGTGCCTGTTGGAGAGCTGAAAGTGAGCAGGAGAGATTAACCAATATGTAACTTGATAGGCTTTCTTGATACTCCTCTCTCAATCTCCTCTGATCACTAACCAAGGCCACATGTTCAGAACTTGACCAAACATAAAAACGAGCTGGAAATCTGTACATGAGCTTCTTGTAAGTATCTCCATATGGCCAGTTTGTGTGCACTCAGCAGGAAGGGCAATGAATAAGAACCCCACTCATGACTAACCCCAGGTGGATCATACATAAATAATAGCGCCGCCTTGACAAGTAGACTTAGCATTACCTCTCGGCTCTCGCTAAGTCTTTGAATTTCACCGTTGCATGTTATTTGCTCTACAATATAACTTCACTGATGGTTGTCAGCTATCACTCAAAATATTTAGGCGTAAATTTAAGATTTATGTATTGGAATTGCATATAAAATTTCCATCCATTTGGATTACACAGTTTTAACATAATGCATATTTGTCATACTTCAATAAAACAGGTTATCTTTAAGAGTACAAATGAACTGAATGTGTTTCAAATACACAATAACCTAATTTATTTATCATCAATAAAGCCTATTTATTTTTTTTAACTAATTGAATATTACTTAATATTAGTAATGAATTATACTATTAGTACTTAATGTTGAATATTAATGATAGAGAAAAGTTATAACTTGTATACACACGTCAAATGTAGTTGAGCACATTTCTGCATTTAAATAAGCTGATTGAGGTATCTAGACCACAACGGTGGATATTTATCAGATTGTAGTCTGCTGTATCCTCCACAACACCCTTAAGATAGGGAATTGCATCATTCAAATTGCTTTCAGCACATATTTTGTGCTTATTTACCTCATTTGCTTTTGCCTGTAGTAAATTATGTGTTAAAACAATGCAGAACGCCTGACCAAATAAGCAAGCACAAATAATTTTCCCCACTATTCATTTATTTTTAATTTTTTGTTGCATTATTATGGCCTTTAGTTTCAGTTAGCACGTCTTATCGTCCAAAGTGGCGGCATTTGTATTGTGGCTTTTTCAGTTTGTTGTTTAAGATCACTTCCATTTAGCTTGCTTTTCTAGCAGAGCGTGTAAATCAGTGTCTGGGGAGCTTTCTTTCACTCTTTCTCTACTCAAGCCCCCTGTTCGCTGCTGGAAAGTCAGCTAATGAAGAAAATCATGTCCATATGTTATATGCCAAAAGCATATGCCAGAAGTACCTTTTAAAACACAACCCTTTCTTGTTAAGTGGAGGGCAATTTTACGAATTTATGCCTTGGGCAAACTGTGCTACTTGTGTATAGAACTTATCATGAGGGCCAGAATAAAAAAAAAATGAATGAGATATTTAAACATTTCTCCATTCCCTAACTTGGACTAGCTGCTCCCCTTTAGATCTTGACAGGGTTAGTAAAGGGACTAAAGTTAATAATGTAAATGTTAGAATCAGGCAAATGTTCCCTTGTTTACCCCCCAGTGTTTGAGCTGAAGGTGAAGGGCTGAGAGGTCTCGAACTCCTGAATGGTCTGCTGATTAATTGACATAATGTGATGTTTATTTCATTCTTTACGACTTTTGTCTTAAATCTATAAAGGCACCCAAGTGCGCTGCACTTTTTTTTTTTTTGAGGAATTTACAGAACTTCCACTCTGGAGTCACCTTGTACTGAAGTCAAAGTCAATTATAACATATTTTTTAATGCATTGTTATTTAAAAAAATATTTCAATTAAATTCTATTTCATTTCTATAGTAAATAATGTTCTTCTTGAGCAGTTTTTCAGTTTCACCTAGAACTGCATGATTACATCAGTGAATTAAATTGCTAACCTAAATGAAACCAAATTCTGCTCCTGATTATACAACCACTGGCATGGAGATGCAATTTTACCTGATCTGTTAAAAAATAATCAATTCATTTATCCTTTCAATTGAAAACCGGGAGTTTTAGAGAAGATATAATTTGAAAAAAAAAAAAAAGTGTCACCACATAGAGGGTAAAAAAAAAAAAACATTTAAGGCTTTCAAATTAAACGTCTGACAATATAATTTCCACTAAGGAAAATGTTGTTTGAAGACAGATGAGTTGTGACAGATGTTTTCTTTAATAGGCGGTTATCTTTGATTTAATTAGCTGTGTCGCTTACATCAGAGAGGGTCAAATTATCATTTTACAATGTCATTTAAATCATGTTGCAAACTGGGCAGTTACTCATTTTACCTGCCAAAGTCAATTTCAACTCACATTGACACTTTATGAGTGTTAATTTGAGACCCTGATAACAGCGATTGAATTGACAGAAGTGATGGTCATGTGCATGTAAAACAGTCCACTACATGGGTATTTATTTCTCTTGACTCTTTTTGTATGCCCCTCTCCTTTTGATTCTAGTCTTTTTACTGGCCATTTCTTTTGGCAAAACGAAAAACAGTAGTATGGGTCAAGGCCTGTGACCCTATAAGTGTCCTGCAGTGATTTCACAGGAACTATAGAGAAGAAAGCTCACAAATACAAGTGAACATGTGTTGTTTTGTAGGGTCCCCTTGGTCCGCATGGAAACCCAGGCCGTCCAGGGTCCCCCGGGCCCAAGGTATGTACCACTGAATACAGTATTGTGTGGCTTTTGTGGATGCGATCAACTTAGACTTGTGTGTTTGGAACTATGGGACCATTTCCTTGTTTAATTTAGTTTAGTTTTGCACTTTATTTTTTATTTTTTTGACAAATTGATTGTTTTGACATACCATAAAAAAAGTTGTCCTAGTAAAATGCCAATCTTGAACTTATTAGTGAATTCCACAAACTTAAAGAAGATCATTAAGCACATAGGGGTTGAAAAATGAAACGGAAACACCTGGTTTTCGACCACAATAATTTATTAGTATCGTGTAGGGCCTGCTTTTTTGCAGCCAATACAGCATCAATTCGTCTTGTTTGAACCATTACAGTATGTGTACATGGTCCTCCTGAATGGTCTGGTAGGTTGGCAGTGTAGGGCCCATCAAGCACAGTAGGGAATGCCATGATATTGCAGCCCAAACCATCACTGATCCACCCCCGTGCTTCAGTCTAGGCATGCAACCGTCCTGGTACTAAGCCTTTTAAAGACTTCTTCACACTGTAACTCCCAGTGAAGATGGACTCATCCGAGAACAATGCATGCTTCACATTTTTGCACTGATTAACACTGTTGTCACCAATGAAACCAACATTTAGCACTGGCTCGAGTGTCCAAAGGTAAGGCTATTGCAGCCCGAGCTCCTGTGGAGCTCTTGATGAACAGTTTTGGTGGTAAAAAGTGTTCGAGGTGCGCATTTAATTCTGCAATACAATTTGTGTTAATACATGGACATCCCTTTCAGACAGCTTTCTCTTGCATTGACAGTTACTCCTCGTCCTACATAGTGGTACGCTGGCATTACCCTGAATACCGTGGCTCTTGATGCACTTTAAAGTGAAACTCCACCAAAAAATGAAAATGTGGTCATCATTTACTCACCCTCATGTTGTTGCAAACCTGTATGAGTTTCTTTCTTCTGCTGAACACAAAGGAAGATATTTTGAAGAACGATTGGAACCAAACAGTTCTTTGGCACCATTGACTTCCATAGTAGAAAGAAAAAATACTATGGAAGTCAATGGTGCCCCACAACTGTTTGGTTCCAATTGTTCTTCAAAATATCTTCCTTTGTGTTCAGCGGAAGAAAGAAACTCATACAGGTTTGCTACAACATGAGGGTGAGTAAATGATGACAGAATTTTCATTTTTGGGTGGAGTATCCCTATAAAGGCTTGCTGTCCTGGTCACAGTAAGCCAGCAAGATGCGTAGCAACAATTTGTCCTCTTTTGAACTCTGATATATGTCCCATTGTGAAGTGGATTGCAATATGTTATGTGCAGCCTTCACACTCTGCTCTTACTGATGGAATATAAAATCAGTGAAGATTGATTACCAGTCTGCGCAAATATAGGCATTAAAGTTCCAACACTATATTGGCCAGTGCTTCAGTTTCCTTGTCCAACCTCTATATGCTTTGATCTACTCAATGGCTTAAATTTATGAGCCATATGTGCTTTAAGTAGCAATTTAATAAGTGATGGGTTTAAGTGATGGGTTTTTTTGTGGGTTTTTTTTACAACAGTGATGTCACAAGGTAGTTTATGTACTATTTTATAATACTTAGAATTTAGAAACACCAAAACAAAACAAACAAAAAAAAAACTTACTATCACAGTACTACAATAAAAACATGGCTACTTTGGGAGAAAACCTCTTATCGAAAATCTCTTCCATCTACATTCATCAAAGCATAGTTGTAAATGGGCTCTATGCACAGCTCCACTACTTCCTGAACTTCAGCCAGCTTCTTGTTTCCTGTTTGTCATTATTGGACACATTGATTAGTTCAGGTGTGTCTGATTATTGTTGCCGTAACTACTGAGGTCAAGCACACCTGAATTAATCAAGTTGTCCAATAATGGCAGACAGGAAACAAGGAGCTGGCTGAAGTTCAGGAAGTAGTGCAGTTGTGCATAGAGCCCATTAAAAGAGAAAAAAATAAAATCATGAGTAGCAGAATTCTGATGAACACTGGCAAGAAATTTAGGATGATGAGTTTGACGACATTATTGGACCTGTTTATTTCCATTCATGTTTTTCACAGTTGTCCATTTTACCACATCTGGCTGCTGGCAGTCATACGATAGACCAGGAGAACAAAGATCTTTTTTAGCAATAGGAAGGCAAGCCCAAGTTAAAATTCCTCTATTTTGTTAGTACTGCCAAATGGGACAAAGATGAGACAAAAATTTCAGAATGAGACCCACAGAATTAACACTTGCAGTATATTTGTTGTGGGATTCAAAGCAGGCGTTTCTCTCTGAAATAACAGTAAATTTGTCATTTATTGAGCAGTAATTCATCAAATGACGTATAAGAGTGTGATAACTGGCATATATCCAGACACATGGTGTAGACAAGCACGCTTTTGGCTTTAGAGCCGAGGTGTCTGAATCGCACTGTTGGAATGATGTACAGTCTCTGCAAAGAGTCTTCCACAACCAAATTCAAAACTGACTCGCGAGATTATGCCATGCAAATTCCCTTCATTGAGCAATAGTTCATTAAAAGAGAATCAAGAGTTGAACAAGAGTTCATAAGAATTCAGCTACTCGTGCTTTTATTGTTTCTCTTTTAATTTACAACAGCTAAATGTAGATGGGAGAGTTACTTGTTGCTGGTACAGATTTCATGTAAAACTGCTAGGGGGGAAAAATGACGGAAGCATTGTAAAAAAAAAACAACTTTATTCATTGCAAAATGATCCTACCTATAATAAAAAATATATATATTTTAACAGTAATAGATGTATAAAACACAGCCATAAAGCATGGCTTCATCCCATTGCCTGAAAAGGCAGAAGAATGTGGTGTGTGAACCCCAGTGTCATTGCAGAGACTTACTGTAAACTTATTCTTCAAGTGTACATGGGTCACTCTCTTGTGTAAACAACACTCCTTTCCTTTGCAAGCCTTCATTACTCTTATCCATGTAGACTATATAGAAAAATTCAGAGATGAATCCTGTTACAGTCTTCTGTTTGGAATGGGTTCCAAACAGGGGTCACAGTGACTCCCCAGTATAACCTCCTCATTTCCTGTGTGATGTATACTTTATTTACAATTGGCAAAACAAGAGTGAGTGGTGTGTCAATGTAGGCAGTTTGCAAAGTCTTTTCATTTAAAAAAGCCTTTAAAACAACACTCTCTGTTTAACAGCTATGAAAGCTTTGGTTAATCTAAACATACCTCTTTGTAATATTTTACAGTTTTCCACAAGTATTAGTTTGGATCCCTCAAATATTCTATGTTAGTTTTAGTTGTTAGTTGTATTAGTTGTTTGTCCTCTGTGCATTACAGGGAAAAAAGGGAGACCCTGGAATCTCACCTGGCAGAGCACCAAATGGAATAAAGGTATGTGTTACCATATCCCCCATTATTCTTTATTTGAACATTTGATTTATTACAAGTATTGTTAATAATGTTCATCATAATGTTCTTTAGCTTATGTCATTTTTCAGTATAGATAAAATTACGTACTGTACGTGTATCCATTATTCAGCACACTGATTTCTTGAGAAATGGGACAGAACCTTGCCTTCTGTTATTTTTTTATGAAATGTTTTTGTTCTGAAATGTTCTGACAAATAGAAAGTTCATTAGAACAGCATTTATTGCAACATTATACATGCTATTTACTGTCACATTTGATCAATTTAATGCATCCTTCACTGAATGAAAGTATCATTTCCTTCCAAAGAAAATCCTACTGACCCTAAACTTTTAGTAGTGTGCAGTATATCTATGTGTTTATGTCCTGGCAGATGGAAGATTTGAATAAAAACGATATTCCTCTTTTATAAGTTTTCACAACTGTATTTTAAAATGTTGTCAACTTTGAATATTTGTTGAAATAAACTTATGAAATCACCCAATATGAAAGTCAGCCTTCATCATGAAGGTTCATTTTATATATTTATCCTTCTCAAGACAAGGAAAAAACAAAGTTAGTGTGAGAAAATGGGATAAGAATGAGATTACACCCTAACATATGTTTTAGTTTTAAAAATGTTTAAGTTTTGTAGCCTGTTCTGTCCCAGTACTCAAGAATCAGTGAGCAAACAAACATCATGAATTGTGTGGTCTCTCTGAATTTGTTAACATTGCCAAATTTACCATACCAGAAGTAATTTCCAGCATCCTCCTTTATAGGGGGACCCTGGGATATTAGGGCTACCCGGACTACTTGGTCAAGCTGGTCGGAAGGTAAGAGGCATTCTTTGATTCATCTACTGTAGAGAGACTCCACCAAGGTCACGTCACACAATGGATCCAAGAGTAGTTCCCAACCCAGATGTTTGGAATAGTTCAACAGACTTAATTTGCAACAGCAAATCATTATGTTTTCCAGGACACATTATTGCTTTATCAGCCGATGCTTAGAGTAATCCCTCACATGAAATCATATCACGGCATATTCTGGATGGCAGTACATCAGTCCAACTCAGTAAATGCGAAACAGGTTCTCAAACTGTGAACTAAAATCAGTTGTGTGAAATCCCATTGGAAAAGGTTCTTGTAGAAAATTCCCCCTGCTTTTCTGGAGAGAAACCCGATTTGTTTCAGACATGTCCAGCTGACCTTGATGTCCTCAAACACTGCTGTGAATGGGATAGCCAGCGCATGACCTCATTGTATTCCAATTCCAAGGGATGTCTGTGGAAAATTCCTTGTAAAATACTGTGGTTTACCTCCATGTAGTATGTGTATTTTATTTTAAAATGTGCTTTACTGAACAGGACCTAATAGGTGTCATTATAGTGCAGCAAAAGAGGTAAATGGATACCAAATCAAATGAACCAACAGCACTTTGGCCAGGGCAGAAGGCCTGCTTCAAAACAGTCATATTTCCAGTGAACATATACACAGTCTACACCGCTTAGTCTACACCGATCAGTCTACACCGTTGAAATGAAGTTGACTCTGCCAAGTCCCCTTACTAACACTTTCAGCCATTCTGCTACAATATGTCTAATGCCAAATTGCAAAGACGCATACTCTCACTCACCCCAAATGGGAAAATGTGCTATTAAGCTTTTAAGAAACTTTCACCGATGAGGCAGAGTGACATTTTCTATTGGGTTTAAGAATTTGGCACAGTACACTGGCATGATTCTAAGAAATAATTGAATGTTCTGTTGAGTTGCACATGCAGTCAAACAACACACACAAAGAGACCCATACATACACATCATATTACATCAGCCGTTTTACATATATTCAGAATCAGTGGCGTTTATTTAAGTGTTGGTTTGAACGTTTGGATCAAAACGACTCTCTGAAACAGTGTAAAATAATGGAATTACCTGGCATTTTCTCTGCCTCCATGTGTTTCCAATCACACAGCCACAGAAAAAAATTAAAAGCTGGTGGAAAATAGTTGCAGACACTACTTGTGCTGAATTACAGCTGGCAGCAAACCAGAAAGTTATTCCATCCATGGTTCTTGGCCAGAGACAAAATTTTGTAACAATAAAACAAATGAAAAAAAGTAATACTCAAATGTACTGTAAAGTAACACATGTACAGTTAGTAGCACTGACACATTTGGTCATATGAGCAGGTAACAATCAGTCAAATTTGAGTTATGCTTTTAATTCTAAAGTAGTTGGGATGTACAGTCTTTTAGTCCTTTCAAACTAGGGATCAGCAGATGTGGACTCTGGCACATCTGGACAGTGTGTTGTAATAGTACAAGCGTAGGCTACTAACGTCTGCTTGGAGATTGTGCTGCTCCACCCCTTCTATTTCTCACTGAGGTTCACTGGGACCCTGTTGGCAATGGTCGTTTATACACTGTATTTGTCATTTGGTGTGTGTAACTATTTCATGGACACATGAACTGCTGCACGCCGTGTATAGGTTTGAAATCTTTTTCTGTGATGTGTCCTGAAACGATTTCTGTAGAGCTGACTCCACTTCATTCGTCATAACAAGCTCCAGATTCCTTTCTACTTACTCATATTCCCACACTCAGCTGCTCTATTCTCAGTTGCCCTTACATATCAAAGTTCTCAGACATTGTTGAAGCTGTTTTTGTTTTCAAAGCAAAGCTTGCTCCTAATCGGGTATTAAACTGGTAACACTTTACAATAAAGTCTCAGTAGTCACGTTGGTAACACTTTATTTGAAGGGGTGTGCAAAAGACTGACATGACACTGTCATAAACATGACATAACACCTGTCATGAACATGAAGGAGTCTTTATGAATGTTTATGACTTCTGTCATTAAGTGTCATTCGGTAAATTATGACACTTTTAATGCAAAGTTGACATTGTTTAACATGTCTTTGTTATACCAACTTGACATTAAAAAAGACAAAAAATGTCTTGATTATGACAACTTGACATTAGCAAAGAAATCATAACCTGTCAACCTGACATCTTCATAACTAGTCCAACGTGTTCCACTTTACTTGAGTAAAGGGTAAATATTAATGACACTGTTGTTAAAGCATTTGACAGTGTAATAACCCTTAATGACATCTTTATAACTAGTACAATGAGGACAAGTAAAATATTCATGACACACTTATAATGGTCTCATGACGGCCAAAGTCAAAACCAACCACATATGACAGGGCAATGTAGTGTTAACGCAAAGCTAAATAACTTCTTTAAGTTTGATAATTAGACCTGTTATGACATATTTGTGACAGGTTATGATTTCTTGGATAATGTCAAGTTGTCATAACAAAGACATTTCTGTCTTGGTTAATGTGAAGTTGTCATAACAAAGACATTTTAAACAATGTCAACTTTGCATTAAAAGTGTCATAATTTACCGAATGACACTTAATGACAAAAGTCATAAACATTCATAAAGACTCCTTTAACTTTGTTCAGGCAAAGACCACTTGCATTTATGAAATCGTAAAAATATTGACATTAAGGCCAATAAGAAGCCTGGGACTAAAAACTCCTGGCGCTTGTTCTGAAAATGGGTAAACCATAATTAAAAGTACTGGAGACAAGAAGAACTTCTACTCCTTCACCATATGCTGTCATTATGTGGCATGGTTTAAGCTAAAAACCTTGCAGAATTGAAAGGAAATTAGCCTTAGGAATCTTTAGCCTTAGGAATTGGCTGAAAATAAATCTCAGAAAGGGATAAGACTGCTATAAAACAGTTACCATCACATTCTGTCAGCTAAAAATGTAGTTATTTTTCTTTCCTTTTTAACTGGGCTTTTGGACATGCCATTCCCTGCCACCTGTCTGGGCAATAGGAATATGTTCGTTCGACATCAACAAACTCAAAACTTTCAACCACATCTGTTACTGAATATCAGTCCCATAGATGTCCTTGGCTGTAATAGCATAGCATTAGCATTACTGTATATTAAGCTTTATTCTTTGCTAATCCCTGTCACAGATTTACTGAATGAGAGAGAGAAAAAAAGGGCCAGCTTCTGCAGGGGGAAAAAAAAACTTTTGCTTTTATTCAGCTAGAGGTTATATTGACCAATTGGGAGCAAGACTGTCCTTTGGCATCGACTGTGAAATGGAACTAGAACAAGCTGTGTTTTTTGGAATTAGAGGTATCCATTCATAGTTACCTGGAAGAGCATCTGTGTCTGCAATGGTTTCAAATAAAGACACTCTCGGGTCAAGACAGGAAAAAAAAATATGATCTTTTTTCTGTAGCTAAGGTTTACAATAAGAAAAATAGAACAAAATAGTCAAAAGGAGACAGATACTACAGACTATCTTGGACTATGTTTGTTTTGGACCAAAATTAGAACTGTTAGATGTTTCTAGAGATGAAATATATCAAGTCTAATTTGAGAAAGTGCTAAGCTATCTTGGCTAATTTAGTAGCGCTCGAAATCAACAGCAATCACAAGAAGTAAGAGATTAAATTTACAAATCTGTTTCCCATGGGGAACAGTTTAAATCATTGCTACTGAGATATTGTATTAAGTCTGTCTGTTGTTTAATTTTACCATCTGTTGGGCTTTGTAATTTTTTGTTGTCTTCATGAAATCTGATTTTTGCAAATCAAATTTGCATGTGACTTGATCTCTGATTATTAGATTTTAGGCCGTTTGGAGTTTGGCATGTCATGCACAATGTGCCATACAGCTGTGCCAACATTCACTCATGTTTAATCACTCACTGAACTACTGTACATGGCATTCATTATGTAGTAAATTGTGAATAAATGAGGGAAACTGAAACAGATCATACAAAACTATTGGTGATAGGGTAAATGTATAGTGGTGATTGTGTATAAGGTGCCTCTAACTGGATGAAAATGTAAACATGATGACATGAAATACATTGGATGAATAAGTGCAAGCATAGAAGGGAGACTTTACCTTCTAAAAGTCTACCACATGCATACACCTCATACATGCACTCAGGCTAGAAATAATTGCTTTCTTTTATTACTGTCTCTAGCTCACACATCTGGGATTTATTTGTTCTCTGTTTATGCATGGCACAATCATAAGCACCAATGGCAAGACACATTCCTTTATTGATGGCGATGGAGACTGGACCTGCTTCCTTCTCTGACTCTTTAGTTCTATGCTAGGGACTTCCCTATCCTTATGTAATCTATTTCCATAGTTTAGGGGCAGGAAAGGCATTGTTCATTGTCTGCCGCCACAGAGCACTCCGTTCCAGTGTGGAGATCACAAGCCTATGTGTATGCATTTAACCTGTCTTTGATCGCTTGTGCCAGCCTATCATTTGTTTTGTTTACTTTAAAGAGTCCTAACTAATTAGGTTTCTATGAGCAGCGTTTTGTAAAGATATTTGCCCCAGCAAGCACAGATAAACACAGAAAACTGTTGATGGAACAGTTGCAGGCTTGGCACTGTCACAGAAGCTGTGGATGGAACGTTTGCTCTTAATCACATATAGTAGTCTCAAAATATTTGGATACCAAAACCACACTTAGAAATATATGAATGTTGTTATATTATGTAAGAAACTCTCAAACCAAGTGGTATGTATTGCTTATTTTAAAGAACAAAAAAAGAAAACTTTTGTTTGGTTTTGAATTGTTTAATAAAAAAATAGATTATAATAGCACTAATTGGTTTACAAAACAATATCCCCCAAGTGCATCGACAGGTGAGTTAAACTCATTATAATATGCAAAACTGTTATCCACTCACAGCAGTGGGCGTTTACATCCAAGTCTTCAGTGCAAGACGCCCATAACAATCCAGCGTTTTTCAGGTAGGCTAAAAACTTGGATACAAAATAGCCTATTACTTATTCATTTGGATGTTTTTGAATGCAAAAACCAAGCGAACATCATACAGTAAGTTGACCTCAGACAACAATATAATACAATTTAAAAAGCCAGTTCATGACCCCTTTAATGGAGCTGTTTAAAACAGCCACCTGATCACAAATTAATCAGAACAGAGGTGATTCAATAAGTGTATCCTTCTTCTAATAATTATAAATACCAGTTTATACTGTTTGAATATGACCTCGAACGAAGTCGGAAACTATTGGCTCCGGCTGGCCAATTTATAGCCCTTATGCATACCGGCTTGACAGTGGAAATGCTGCTAATAATTTCTGACTGGAATATACCGTAAATGTACAAATCAAACAAACATAAATGGGTAAAGCCAGGGTCTCCTATAGGGTGGGGCCCATGGACTGCAAGCCCAAGTCCGGCCTGAACGTCACCTAAGAACTGCTTCTTTGTCTTCAGGAAGAAGTATCTTTGTCTTTTTGAGTGCAGTGTGAAGATAGCAGTGTATGAAGAAATAATAGAAGTTAAGGGGATACTCCACTTTTTTGGAAATAGGCTCATTTTACAACTCCCCCAGAGTTAAACAGTTGAGTTTTACCGTTTTCGAATCCATTCAGCCGATTTTCTGATATTTAGAAAAATATCAGTAACCAGACAGTTTCTGGTCTCATTGACTTCCATAGTATATATTTTTCCTACTATGGAAGTCAATGAGACAAGAAACTGCCTGGTTAGTGATATTTTTCTAAATATCAGAAAATCAGCTCAATGGATTTGAAAACGGAAAAACTCAACTGTTTAACTCTGGGGGAGTTGTAAAATGAGCCTATTTCCAAAAAAAAAGTGGAGTATCCTTTTAAGCAGAATAATGGCAAGCAGAAAATTCAAGTGCAGTGTTCCTTCCTCCGAGTCAAATAATTTCTACCTCCTTGATGCCCCTGTCTCGCCATCGGGGCTGTTTGCCACTGGCACTGAGACGGTGGTGGACAGGTTTAGAGAAGTGAGAACACAGGTGGTTCCCTTTGGGAAGTATATCCAGGGTCCAGGCCCCTCCTAAGTTGTCTACAACCATTGCTGGAATGAGAAGACGAGTGTGGCTACCCAGCCTCCCCCTCCGAGGAGTGGGGGCCAAAGGTGGCCTTTCTTCGAATGTCTCCCCTCCCCCTCTAGCTCTTGTGGCTATTAGTAGGGCTAAATGGAGATTGGGCCCAATCCTCACCCAAAGTTTGCACTTTAATTCTTACTGTGTCTGAAAAGAGAAGGCTGTTTTGGTTGCAAGGCCCACTTACCCACTTTAGTACTTAGTTTAGCATGGTGTAGTTGGTATGCCATCCCCATAGCATCAGCAGCTGATGCAGCATATACTCACCTGAAGGATTATTAGGAATACCATACTAATACTGTGTTTGATGCCCTTTCACCTTCAGAACTGCCTTAAATCTACATGTCATTGATTCAACAAGGTGCTGAAAGGTGCTCTTTAGAAATGTTGGCCCATATTGATAGGATAGCATCTTGCAGTTGATGGAGATATGTGGGATGTACATCCAGGGAATGAAGCTCCCGTTCCACCACATCCGAAAGATGCTCTATTGGGTTGAGATCTGGTGACTGTGGGGGCTATTTTAGTTCAGTGAACTCATTGTCATGTTCAAGAAACCAATTTGAAATGATTCAAGCTTTGTGACATGGTGCATTATCCTGCTGGAAGTAGCCATCAGAGGATGTGTACATGGTGGCCATAAAGGGATGGACCTGGTCAGAAACAAAGCTCAGGTAGGCCGTGGCATTTAGAGGATGCCCAATCTAAAGTGATAACATCCCCCACACCATTACACCACCACCCCCAGCCTGCACAGTGGTAACAAGGCATAATAGATCCATGTTCTCATTCTGTTTACTCCAAATTCTGATTCTACCATCTGAATGTCTCAACAGAATCGAGACTCATCAGAACAGGCAACATTTTCCAGTCTTAAACTGTCCAATTTTGGTGAGCTCTTGCAAATTGTAGCCTCTTTTTCCTATTTGTAGTGAAGATGAGTGGTACCCAATGGGGTCTTCTGCTGTTGTAGCCCATCCGCCTCAAGGTTGTGTGTGTTGTGGCTTCACAAATGCTTTGCTGCATGCCTTGGTTGTAGCGAGTGGTTATTTCAGTCAACAAGGCATTTTTGCCCACAGGACTGACTGCCACACTGGATGTTTTTCCCTTTTCACACCATTCTTTGTAAACCCTAGAAATGGTTATGCGTGAAGATCCCAGTTACTGAGCAGATTGTGAAATACTGGCCCGTCTGGCACCAACAACTATGCCACGCTCAAAATTGCTTAAATCACCTTTTTTCCCCATTCTGACATTCAGTTTGGAGTTCAGGAGATTGTCTTGACCAAGACCACAACCCTAAATGCATTGCTGCAACTGTCATTTAATTGATTAATTAGATAATTGCATTAATGAGAAATCGAACAGGTGTTCTTAATAATGCTTTAGGTGAGTGTAAGTTCCATCAAAAGGATAAAGGACCTCTAGGGTTATGCTGTACTGTGCTTCCATGCTTCGGTCATGACAATATGAATCTGATTGCATGTTCTCAGGCACCTTTCTTATACACTGGGGCACACCTTGCAATATTTTCGCACTGTGTCAGCCATTTTATGGTTTGTACCAGTTCCTGAGACACCAAGTTCCATGAGGGTGCATCCCCATAGCGTCAGCAGCTGACGCAGCGTCTCTTTCTCTTTCTCAGGGAACTGGTGTTACATGTAACCATTTCTATTTGAATATACTTTAAAATGTCATTTTAAAATGCTGAAAGCAGCCATTACTCCATTTGGAGCTCAAGGAACATTTCTTATGTGATCTTTTTTTCAGGTTTCTTTGATGAATAGACAGTTCAAAAGAACAGCATTTATTTACAATGAATTTTTTTTTAACACATTTTATCAGTTCATACACAGACATCTGGGTTGCAGGGGTGAAATTGTTTGCCTGGGGACACCGCAATACCACCGAAAGAGCACTTTACTATTAGTGATTAAAGGGGCAGAAGCTCATGTGAAATATAACTATTTATTCCCTTACGTATATAGTGTGTGTGTGAGTAATACTCACAATGTACATCTTATTTCAGAGAGCTGAACTTACCATAGAAATTTCACTCCTTTTCTTGTATATTCTAGTCACTGGAAGTTTCCTCTCTGTTATTGTGATTCCAAATTGTCTAGCCAAGACACATAACACCACATGACTTTTCACTCACTGTGAAGGTGTCGATGATGTCTTCATTACATTTACAGTCCCTATAAATTTTCATAGAAGGAGAAGTTGAAGTGGTACCTCTGCACATTGAAGATTGAGTTTCATGAATGTTTCTCTTGCATTAAACCACTGGTCCTTTTGAAAGCTCCATAGGTTGATTTTTATTTGTTTTAGAGGTAGTATTTTTGTTCATTGGTTCTTGTTCTTCTGAAAGTACTTGTTCAATAGTGAAAAGTCTTTTTTCACATACCAGTACTCACCATTCTTTACAAACCTAATTGCAGTCAATAGTCAATTTATATGAAATGTCTTGGTTTCAATGGTTTTGACCACAATGGCTGTGGTGCCCCCTCAAAAATTGAAATAAACAAACGTAAGTGCATGACGTCCCTAGTGACACCAGTTGCACAACGTTTTCATTTTCGCTTTCAAGACATTTGTAATGAAGCAGTTGCAGTACATAGTTCAGTAATGAGGTAAAATCTCATAAAAATAATACCTGGAGAGGTGTTGCTACCAAATAAGCATAAAACGCTGATTTCAACCCATTATGGGCTGATATGAGAGTTAATTGGCCTGTCCCTAGACAGTTTAACCATCTGCTCAGCTGAATTGGTATTGCTTTGGAAGTGGTTTGCTGTTGGTGTAGAATCTGTTGATGTGCGCTTTGAGACCTGCTAAGTTTCCCTACATTTATTACTTTTCCATCCTGGGAACATTTGTTAATCGCTGGCATTGTACATGGTTCTACTTTGTAGTTGTGATTGAGCCCATTGGCAAACAAATCGAATGCAAAGACAAATTTTCATCACATCATGTCCAAAAAGAATGAAATTGCTTGTGTAATGAGAACGAACTGTCAGCATATGATCATTTAATAGCAGTTTGCAGAAAATTATTTACTTCCTTTAGAATGACTAAAGTTCAGAGATCATGATACATTTTCTGCTGCCTCTTTATGTGGAAACCCCCCCAGGATATGATTAAGCACATGTTTGAGGACTCCCTTAAAGGCACATTATCCTTGCTGTAATTTACCTCCTCTTGTTTGACCTCCAGCTACAAATTGGAGCGATCATCATATCCTTTCGCAACACTCATTCTCTCTTTTTCTCTGCTTAGGGACAGAAAGGCCATCCTGGTCCCTCTGGTTACCCCGGAGATCAAGTGAGTTCCCATTCACACCATTTTTTTTTTTACATTCCACAGGAGGAGAATTAGAGGAATTAACAACTATGACTTTTACATTCATTAGCAAAGTATACTCTATGGGCCATATTACAGAAAAATCATAATGGTGAGGTCACATTTTCCATACCCCTGCAAACTTTCGCAGCCCAAATTCATACATTTCAAGGGGAATCAACATGACAAAGTATTTTGTCTAATGACATTTTGGTGGCAAATGAATTTCCCTATGTAAATTTTGCATCTGGTTCAAGTTTGCGAGTTTGTTAGCTAGCAAAATACAATTTTTTTTTTCATTGTCATTATTCCCATATTTCATTCACAGAATTTTGTCACATCCGGTGATGGTCACACTTTCTTTCGCCCATGAAGAAGTTCTCAGATTTTCTCAAACTTTTAAGACTTAAGATGTGATGTTTCTGTAATAGAGCCGTCTCGGGTTACGACTATAAGGGTTGTCGGGTTGTCGACTATTCGACAAACGACACTTTGGGAAACGCCTTCAGCGTGATGTGTCTGAAGTCTGTATGGAACTAGTCCAATTTTGATTGGTGTTGTGTGATGACGTCACCCATGACATTGCATGTGACAGTGAAGCGGAAGCTTTAAAAGGACACCGGAACATAACAGCATCTTTCAATTGGTCGAAGCAAGTCGTTCTCAGGAGTGCAAAAAGTGTGGCTGAGGGACTCAGCATCTTGTTCCCTTCTCAGGGATCGAGGGTTACAGTCGTAACCCGAGACGTTCCCTTTCGAGGGAACTTGTGTTGTGTTGAGAATCGACACTTTGGGGAATGAAATGCCCACTGCGCCACACTGAGAGAATGCGCCCTGGAATGAAGCAATCTGGCATACTCAAAACAAGAGAACAGAGACTCACTTCGGTAAACTAGGTAATTAACTTGCGCTCCCTGGGTAGGTCGGCGCAAAAAGGAGGCGTGTTCCGGCGCAAACATTCCCTGGTGATATTTTGCAGTTCCAAAAAACAATTGCGCCAATGACCAGAAAACAAAATTGTCTAAAGTCAGTGGCGTGTTTCGCGTACATTCAGATGCTATTTTAAGCGCACATGCTAGACCATAATACAGAGTGTAAACAACATGCATACACTGTAGATTATCCTCTCATCTACACAGATGCATTTTACTTTTTGCAAATTATACATTATTGTAAGAAAAAATATTTAAACATGAGGAAAAATCATTGTTGTGTCCATGACGATGGGAAAAATACCCATATTATTATATGCATGTTTAACCTAAGCTAATTTGGGTGGGTTTGTCCCATCCCCAATGTTTCTTCTCTTTCTTATACGGCCCTGACGAGAACATCGATCGATCACTGGTTGTGAAGCACGCCTGGTAAATGCACCGTTATAATAGAATTGTGCCATGGAACAAGCGCACCTCATTCATCATGCTCTTAAAGGGAATGTGATATGATGCTCTTATTGGTTTGTTTCCCGTTATGCCCAAACCACACCTATGAATAATGAAGCTACTTCATACCAACCCCTTTTAGATTTGCGTCAGACACAAGAGTCATTTATTCCCCTGGTAAAATAGCAACAGTGCCCAAGACCAACCCAGAAAGTTACCCCCCTAGATACTTGTGTTTCAGATTGTTAAAATAGGTCCCTCAGTCCCAAGCACCTTAGATGGTCCAGAACATCTCGATGTTGAACTGCCATCACCTCCGACTCTGCTAGAATCAGCCAGTAGTCGATGTAATTGAGGATGCGAATGTCTTGATGTCTGAGAGGAGCAAGAGCAGCATCCATACATTTCGTGAAGGTGCAAGGTGACAGTGCTAGGCCGAATGGAAGATTAATGTTAAGCCTCCCCCAAAAGCAAAACTTCCTTGTGTTGAGGAAGGATGGAAATATGGAAGTAAGCATCCTTTATATCTATCATAACAAACCAGTCCTCCGACCTGATTTGAATCACGATAAATAGGTATGGTCACCATTTTTAACCTGTATCTCCTCAGAGACCGATTCAATACCCTGAGATCTAATATGGGACATATTATATGGGACAAAAATTGAACATACTCTATGGCCTACTTCGCTAAGAGGGAATGGACTTCCTGTTCCATGACCTGACCCTGCTCGGAGCTGACCAGTGTGTACACGACCCCACTGAATCTTGGGGGGCGATACTCGAACTGGATTCTATACCCCTTTTCTATTATACGCAGGACGCACTGAGATATATTTTGAAGACCCTTCCATGTGTCTAAATAATCTACTAGGGGAATCAGTCTCTCGAGACCGACCTCTGGTGTTATATTTAAAACCTTGGTGACCTGAGGCAGTTAAGGTCTTAACCGAAATATTTTTTTCTGCAGGCCTCGTTAGAGGAAGTGAAGTTGACAGGGCCGGCAAATTTACAGGGCCGGGCGGACACTGTGATTTGCGTTCGTTGGAAACCGATGCATCCTGAGGCGCCTTTGGTGGCGGGAAGCAAACATCGATTTCCTGAGGGCTCCTCGAAGGAGCGAGTTTTTGATACTCGATCATGGGGGGAATGCCCTCAGAAGCCTGCACAACACGTCAGAACCTCTTCGTTAAAGCCATTCTTGCCTGGATGACAATCCTCAGATCTGCCCTGATTTTGCAGGTGTAAGAAGCTAACGACAGCCTTGTGGGACTGCCCCCTGGCAGCAGACCCACGAGACTTGGGACGATGGCGGGGGATTTGCTTTTTCATTGCGGCTGACTGTTGTTTCGTGTCCTGAAAGCTCTTGACGACAGTGGTGACTGCGTCGCCGAAGAGGTCAGAAGATGAAATCGGGGCATTGAGGAGGAAGGCCCTGTCCTTGTCCCCAACACCTGACAAATTCATCCACAAATGTCTCTCCGTTGCTACCAAAGCTGCCATGGAATGGCTGATTGCACGGGTTGTCTCCTTGGTAGAGCAGAGAGACAAGTCAACCGCTCGAAGCATCTCCTGAATATCGTCGAGGGCTTGGAGGGAATCGCCGGTGTTCTCAGGGACGATGCAGCCTCTGCGAGAGATGAGATGCGAATGTCTCTTCAACCCATGGTATCATCCCATAGCCCATCTCTCTTGACCCAGGATGAATAAACATGTACATTGGGGCTGGAAAGTCGAGAGAAGAAGGGCTTATCCCACGATCTCGAGACCTCGTGTGGAGATCGTAGAAAAATAGGAGGCTCCGGTACAAAGGCTGTGACTGCTCATCGAGTTTGCTTTTTACTGTCGCTTCCTGCTTTTCTGGTGGCTAAATGATATTTAATTTGGCCACAGCTCTTGTCACAACCTCCAGCAGCTCCTCAGATGCAGGAGAATGGAGTAGCAGATCCTCATATTCCCCTGCAAAAATGCTCAAAATATCTGCCTACTCAGAGGCAGATAGTTCGAGCATCTGGTCCTCTTCACGGGCAGAAGAAGCCACAGGACGGGCTCCCGAACCGTGAGCGGGACTGTGGGAACTGGTCAATGAATGTTGGGAAAGGGCCGAAGCCGTCTCAACATCCCCAACCAGATCCCTTTGCGATCCCCAAGAATGCATCCCAAGGGAGTGCGTGCCTGGCCTGCTTTATCGAACAGGCACAGGCAGGAACGGAGCGTTCTCATGGGCATGAGATAACAATTAGCACAGACAGTGCCCTTGACGCTGCCTGTGCATGCTCCATTTCCAGACAAACAACACAGAGCAAGTGTGTGTCACCCTTTCTCAAAAAGTGTGGACAAGGGGATGTCGCACTGTCTGAACTGCTTCTCTGCAATTCTTAAAGGGGCACTTGGCAACTATTTCAACTCAATAAAACCATTTAGAAATCATTTGAATGGTTCAATAACCTGTTCTGGAGAGAATGGTGGATTTCCCCGCTCCCCCCAGTGTTCCCAGGCAGAAAACCAACCTTGCAACATGAAGACTAACGTCCTGGTAAGTTGGAAATAGAAGTCGTGTGAGAAGTGAGAATGAGCAAGAAGCGAGAACGGCTTTATGGCAATTCGACATAATTCTATGATACTGTGTAAAATGTATTACCCACTTGGTAGACATAGCTCCACATGATTGCGTTGGCCGGTTCCGATAATAACAGAGGCACATTAGCAGCGGTAGAAAGCTTGAGGAAGACAAGTGAGTTTCTTGATGACAGTGTTGTGAAATATACGCTGCACATCTGTAGGGGGCGCTGATGAGAACACATGCGACAACAAAAGTGGAAATCAGCGAAGAAGTGACTAGAGTTGCCAAGTGTCCCTTTAATATATAGGGGTAACATGCAAACAACACCAAATAAGACACACAGTCACATAGAACGCTTGCTGAAAAACAGAAAGCTGACACTGTTATGTTACGGTGTCCTTTTATAGCTTCCGCTTCACCGTCACATGTGACGTCACGGGTGATTTCATCACGCAACACCATTCAAGTTTGGACTAGTTCCATATAGGCTTCAGATGTGTCACACTGAAGGCGTTCCCCAAAGTGTCGATAATCGACACAGCGTGAGTTTCCACGTAAGGGTACCAAGGTTATTGGATAGACTGTAAATAGGACCGAATCACACAAATGTATAAATGCATTCTTTTTGGTCACATTATTTTGTCACTGAATTAAATTGGTATCCCTATTAAAATCTGCATGTGACAACATATCTTTCTACACATCTAATAGCCTCTATGCACGATCGCTTCTTGGTTTGTCTCAGCACGCCCAGTTACATCCGGTGCTGCAACAGTCTATGGTCAGAGGCCGGTTTTGCGTTAGGTGGAGATAGTGTCAAATTACACTTGCTGTTTATAAAAACATCCTGCGGTTAACGTGAATGATGTTAACAACACTGTGAGGCAGTTAGCTGTCACACAAGAGTAAAAAAGAGAAGTTATTTAAATTATATATTTCGAGCTACATCAACAACTTTAAGGGTTAGTATTCTCTCATATCGTACGAAATTCGACTAGCGAATCAGCGTTTCTAAAATTGTTGTCTCCGTTTCTGAGAAAACTGAGAAAATTTTATTAAAGTTTTGCCGCTATACACTTGGCCTGCTGAACGCGCTTCCGGAAGTAAAGACGCTGACTGAGATTCTTTTAGGACACACGTCAGCAGGGTTCGTGCATAGAGCCTATTAGGACATTCTTACTTTACTACTCAATTGAGATGCACCCCAAAGCATCTACTAGCATACATAAATTACACACTAAGCAGTGGACACTGAAAACTAAATAGACAATGTAGATTTTTTTTAAAAAGTTGATTTTTGGCAGCATCAGTCTGTTTGACACTTGATCTGACGGTCTGGACTTTCCTCCGATTTCTAGAATTGAATTGCTGGAATTTAGAGTTGTTGAGTTATAGTTGTATAATATTTAAAACGCTTTCAATATTATTTCATAATCTCATACTTCTGTGGCGGGCCACACATCATTTGTGTTTGGTATTTGTCATTTTGACTAAAATGGCAACACATGAAAAAAGACAAACTATTTACAGACATGCATAAGAATAACATGTTGTTTTAATAGAAATGCTCCCCCCCCCCTCTCTCTCTCCATTATGCTTTTTATCCTTCTTTTTGTTTGTTATGGCTCTCTACAAGAAGAACTTCCAATGCTAATGACATATTTATAGTAATGGATTTTTTCCTCTTTATACTTTTTATTCTCTCTCTCCGCAGGGAGAAAGAGGACCAGATGGAAGCCCGGGTGCCAAAGGTTATCCTGGCAGGCAGGTGCAGTAAATCTTCTGTTGTGCTGCTGGCTTGCACAGTACTCACAGACACGAGTATAATGAGACTAGTAGCAAAGTGTCAGGGCTTGTATTGGAGACTAAAAGAGCTTGCTCTGCCAATATCACCACTTGTTTTGACATAATTTTTGAGAAATTAGAATTGTTTTTGGAATTAAGAGGCAATGAAAATGGATTTTATATTTTAAGCTTAATGTGCTAGCAGTAAATTTTTTTGGGGTGCCAAAGGCATGAATGATACCTGATATTTGGAAAAGTAATTTGCAAAAGGTAATCCTCCCCTTTTTGATAAATTGTCTCACACTGCTGAGCTTAAATGTGATTGGTAGAAATTATTAGATCGGCCCTAGCTTTTCTTTGTGAACTACCAGATTTACTTATTCTGGGAAGCAACAACAGCTATAACAACCTAATAATTGTTTCTGGAAGCTTTTACCTTTACCATTAGGCATGTTCTAGAAAATCCTACTGGAATTTAGTTTTTCAGCTGACATAAATCTTTAATGTTTCCTTAAAGGGTCACTTCACCCATTGGCATTAAGCTTTGTATCTTTAGAAACCCAGTCATATTTTTGAATGGTCATGGTTTATTCCCTTATTTTCCCCTGAGATGGGAGAAATAAGGATTTAAGTGTTTTACTTCCTGCTTATCGTGACGTAAAAATCGTCATTTTGCGTCACGATAAGCAGGAAGTCATATTTCATTAAAATCTTTAGAATATTAGCTCATTATTATTCAAGGGTGTTGGACCCACTCACCCTACAGGCCTATTACAGATCAGTGGGTGGGACTTCACTTGCAGAAACTGAAATCAATATCCGCCATCTTGTTTGGAAGCTAAGCTAACAAGCGCTGTGGAGATAGTAAGTTATGACAATGACGGAAGAAACTAAACATGATATGGAAGAAGAGGATTTTGAAATTCTGCTGTTCGAATCCGATGTTCGTGGCTATCTTTACGAGCCGGAGTATAGTTTAGAACAGCTGAGGCTGATGGAGGAGCAGGAGACGCCGAGGCGGTGGCCTGTTGCGGTCGAGGACCCCGCACTGACTCTGGCGCTGGGCGGATTGCTGCTGCCTGTACTCTCGCTGCGTGCTACGGCCTACGGACACAGCCCGTCTGCTGCAGAAAATTTCAACGATGGCAATTTCCCCTAGAGGAAATCTCTGAATCAGACGAGCACACGGACGTTTGTGTTGTGATGTGATAGTTTCGCCTGACTAAACATCCAGGTATCATGCAGTAATTCACCAAACAGAAATAAATACAAATGAGGAGTAATTCACTAATGAGTTTGCCAATGTAACGTTAACAGAGTTTGTTGTTGTGGGAAGGAGGCTGGAACCGGCGAACATTTAAGCATTTTAATAGTAAAATGAACAAATACAAAACGAAAGTATAAGCCAGCAGCCCCTCATTGGCGACTGCTGTAACGTTACACACAACAGAAACAAAACGCAACATAAAATCAGGCCTGTTTCTCTCTCGATCTGCCGTCATCGCTCCCTGTTTTATGCTTTCGCTTCTCCGTGAGAGACGCAAGACCGGCGCGCGCCTCACAGATGTCTTTCATTATCAGTCTCTGTTATAACTCACGCCACCGGCCTCGCGCGGAGCACCGTCCTCTTAAGTTACATCCCTCGCCCTCAATCGTCCTGCTCGGCACAGCCAACTAGACATTTTTTGTGAAATGAATTTCAAACTCCGGTGACAGCTAATGTTAACCTTGTAGACAGAAGAGTGAATTCTCTGTTTGCGCTGTTCCCATAGACTGGCTGTTCCGGATTAGTGGGTGTGGCTTGCGGAGCTGTGCATTGTGGGACATGTAGTTTTTTCATATATAGGCGCCCATTGGTTATTTTCTGTCTTTTCTCAGTCAAGAGGGCACCAAATTAAAAAATGATTTTACATTTCGACTACATATATGATCCACTTTCAATAAAGATTAATGTTGCAATGGGTGAAATGCTCCTTTAAAGGTGCAGTAAGTGATCTCTGAGAGACTCTGTTGAAAATTTAAATCAACAACTAAACAAACTATTTTGCTGATATTTGTTAGATGTGTGTGTGCATAAAAATGTGTTAGTCATGGCTGTGTAAATAGGAGAAAAAAATGGTCACAGTTTAGATTAGGGTCCAATTCCCACAATTAATTTAGGATTAACTATATGACTTTACCTCAATAAACTCCTAATTACTGCTTATTTAGTAAGGAATTTGTTAATTTAGGTAGGATTAAGAGATGGTCATGTAGAATAAGGCATTAATATGTGATTTATAAGTACTAATTAACAGCCAATATTCTAGTAATATGCACGTGAAATATTGATTTCACGTTTAAGGCAGTTGGTGGGCATCAGTGGCATAGCACTGGAATGGTTTAGGTCATACTTAGCAGATCAAACTTTTTGTGTTAGTGTAGGTGAATATGTTTCCTCCTCTGCTCCTCTCTTGTGTGGGGTCCCACAGGGCTCTGTCCTTGGTCCTCTACTTTTCTCTTTGTATTTGCTTCCACTTGGTTCCATACTTAGGAAGCATGGCATTTCATTCCACTGTTATGCAGATGACAGTCAGATTTATGTACCTCTTGAAAAGAAAAATGATAACTCTGTTGGACATCTACTCAATTGCCTCAAAGACATACAAGCCTAGATGGCCCTGAACTTTTTAAATTTTAATAATGAAAAAACAGAGGTGATGGTTTTTGGAGGCACCACTGGGACCCCACCGATAGACCTGGGCTCTTTGGCTCCCTACATTAAACCTTGCATTTCAAACCTTGGTGTTAAAGTGGACTGTGAGCTTAAGTTTGACTGTCAAATTAAAGCTATTGTCAAATCAAGCTTCTTTCATTTGAGGGAGCGGGCCAAAATAAAGCCATTTTTTGTCAAGACAACATTTTGAAACTGCAATCCACGCCTTTGTAACTACACGGCTGGAGTACTGTAATTCACTATATGTGGGGGTTAATGGGTCCTCCATCACCCGTCTCCAGATGATACAGAACACAACAGCACGTCTTTTAACGGGCACACGTAAACGGGAGCACATTTCCCCGATTTTAGCTTCACTACACTGGCTGTCTATTCAATTTAGGATCCATTTTAAAATTCTGTTATTTGCTTTTAAATCATTAAATGGCCTTGCCCCGCCAAACCTCTCTGTGCTTCTTCACTCGTATAAACCCATCCGCGCTCTCAGGTCAGATGATCAGCTGCTCCTGACTGTGCCTAAAACTAAGCGTAAGCTCAGAGGGGACCGTGCCTTTGCCGTGTCTGCCCCGAAACTATGGAATGATCTGCCTTTGCATGTTAAACAGGCCTTTTCTTTACCTGTTTTTAAAAAAACTTCTTAAAACCCATCTTTTCTCTTTGGCTTTTGACACCTAGCAAGATGTCGACTCCATTTTTTTTGTTACTAATGATGAATGTGTTTTTAATTGAATGTATGTTTATGTTTTCTGTACAGCACTTTGGTCAACTTAGGTTGTTGTAAAGTGCTAAACAAATAAAGTTGGTATAGTATGGTATGGTATGCCAGTTACAGTTAATTAACAGCCAATATCCTAGTAATATGCATGCTATACAGGTGAAACTCGAAAAAATTGAATATTGTGCAAAAGTTCAACTTATAGTTCAATTTATTTCAATAATTCAACTTAAAAGGTGAAACTAATATATTATATTTGTTATATATTATATAACAAATAAAGGCTTGAAATATCTCACTTTGCATGTAATGAGTCTATATAATACTGTATATTAGTTCCCTTTCGTTCGAGAACTCCTACGTCTTGTTCGACGAGTTTCCAACAAATTGGGATCGCGCTAGGGAGACTAATTGCCTTTTAGTGAATTAAAACGAGCCAATGACTATTGGCATGCAGGAGTTACACTCCGCGCCCTGCCTGTCAGTGCGGGTATGAAGCAGAAGTGAGCACATACATAAGTGAGTGCTTTTTGCTTTGGAGCCGACCGGTTGTGTCCTCTGACTGGATGAGCTTTAAGATTGTTATATTAACTTCTCTGGTATATTAACAGACTCAACAAGTCTGCTGTTTTCTCCGATACCTCTCTGTGTTGGTGTGACGGCACTTCTGCGATATTCACGGGTACCAGCTGCTGCTTCACGCGATCTGCCTTTGTTTCAAAGAGCTGTTGTCACAGCTGGTATTTGGTTGAGTGTGCACAGTCGAGCTGCCATCAAGCTGCTGGCTGACTGCTCAGGTTGTCACAGCAACCCAGCGCACGTCATTTGGCGTGCTAGATACAGGGTCGGGACTCAAGTGCCTCAAACAAGATGGAGTCCTTTGCCCATTCCCCGATCTAGTTCCTCTTCTGGTGGCCACAGGAAAAGGGCTACTTTGGTTAATAGCATTGGTGATCTGAGGATTACAGTGAGCGTTCTCCGATGAGACGACCTGCTCAGACCCTTCACTCCTTTAGTGCATAGCAAACATGCTGAGACTGTGTTTGGGCGTGGTTTATGCTCTCTTATGACAGCATGACCACGTTGTTTGTCTTGCTTTTCTCACGAGGGGTTGAGCGCTCAGCGTGCCGTGTGCCATAAAGGTTATAGCCACGTTCACTGTTTTGCATGCCTGGCAGCTTTCGGGTGGAATTTCTGGTCCTTCTCATGAGGGACTAGCTATTTCAGGGAATTCGGGGATCCAGGGGAGGATCAGATGTCGATTGCTGCATCGGAGAGAGGGCTGTTAAACTCTGGAAATGATGATGCTTAGTTCCCACTGTAATGGTGTGTGTTATCATGCTGAATCAGATTCAGACTTGACAGCCACATTTTCCGGGCTAGTCTTGCGTAATCGGCTCGCCCCGCCCCCGTGCTTGCCCGGATGTGTGTTAAAAAAAAAAACTTGCTGTATGAAAGCATATTGGGACCAGAGTATGGTCCCTGCCTTCCACCTTGCTGCCCCTCAGCTGCATTAGCATATCAACTTCCTAGAGTTGCAAACTTGGTAGTAAGTAGTAAACTTGTCCTTGTGCCACCTCAATGGTGCAAGCTTCTGAACAAGCATGTACTGATCCATACTGACAGCACTGCGACCGTTGCGCTCAGATTTGTTTGCCTCTCCGGACACAACCCATTGCCAGGTGCACAGCTGGCTCCAGGGCCTTCGCAAATATGCATTTCACCCAGTGAACCTTCTCACACAGACACTGTGTTAAGTCAGGTAGGACGAGGAGCAGGTCTTGCTATATGCCCCGTACTGGCCCAACCGGACCTGGTCCCTAAAACCTGCTTTCTTAGAGACGGGGCACTCTATGGCACCCACGTCCAGACCTCTGGAGACTCCATGTCAGCCCGAACTCCGCCCACAACATTTTTTGGTCGGGAAGTTCGGTCTGGACTCGATCCATTGAGGAGTAATTATGATCAGGTAAAAAAATGATCGGGCCAATCAGATTGCCAGGGCGGGCTTTATACGATGATGGACAGATGATCTGCAGGGACGTAATCACAACTTTATCAAAGAGCGCTAACTGATTTCCCTCAGAGATGATTGCAGCTGGAGAATGGAGATGTATAGATTCCGCTGTCGCGTCTGTTTTTAAAATTAATCGACAGCGCATTAATTTTAAAAGACAAACAGAAAACTGCAATCAAGGTATTTGTCGATCGGAAAGATATTCGGCAAAAGTGTAACTTATCAGCTGGCTCTGACAGTCGCTAAGTTAAGAAGATGGGACGTAATGAAAAGCATGTGGTCGTTGTGGTTTCTCCTTTGGTCGCACTCATGAAGGACCAAGTGAAAGAAGCAACACTCGTTATTTTACTTCTAAAATAAGTAAGTTCTGTTGTTGACAACTATGCTATGCAAAGTATTTGACTTACTGCGTTGCTCTGATTGGTTGTAGGTCTGTCCGACTATTCAATTGAGTGCAGAGTTTTTTTTTTCCTGGTTCGGTTAAGACACACCTCATAATCAAAGCCCTACGGAGCGGTCTCAGACTCATATTCTCAATAGAATATGAGTATGACAAAGTCAGGCTAACAGGCTGTGGTAAACACCATGATTTCCGGTAGAGTCCACGAGGTGCCTCTATCCGTTGAAGTCGAACCTGTTCGTTGATCGGTGTTCTTCCCACTGAGAAGACCCCCAAACTTGCCCGATCAGAGTCATGCTGTCCTTCCTGCAAGATGGGTTGGAGCTAAGGCTGTCTCCCTCCCCCTTAAAGTGCATGTTGCCGCAATAGCCGCTTGGATAGCGATGCAGTAGAATATAAGTCATTAGGAAAGCACGACCTGGTCATCAGATTCCTTTAGGGTGCTAGGAGGCTAAATCCACCTCGTAATCCGCACCCTGTACCCTCTTGGGAATTAACTCAAGTGCTCAGAGCACTCTAGAGGCCCACTTCTGAGCCCTTGCCGATTATTGATTCAAATATCCTGTCTATGAAGACAGCTCTCCTGTTGGCTTTGTCTTCTTTTAAGAGGGTAGGGGATCTGCAGGCATTTTTGGTTGACAAATCCTGCCTGGAGTATTGACCGGGTCTTTCTCACATTGTTCTGAGACCCTGGTTCGGATATGTGCCCAAGGTTCCTACCACTCCGTTTGTAGATCAGGTAGTGAACCTGCAAGCGCTGCCCCCAGAGGAGGCAGACCCAGCCCTAGCTTTCCTCTGTCCCATCCGTGCTCTCCATTGTTACGGGGACAGAACGCAAAGCTTCAGGACCTCAGATCAGCTCTTCATCTGTTACGGAGGCCAGCAGAAGTGGAAGGCTGTCACTAAGCAGAGGTTAGCACACTGGGTAGTCGATGCTATCGTCACCTCCTCCTGGGCGCTGGTGCAGGGCGCCTCTCTGACAGACATCTGTAGAGCTGCGGGCTGGGCAACACCTAACACGTTCGCTAGATTCTATATGTTTCCTCCTGTGTACCTGTGTACTACGGTCAGTAGTGCGAGGAACTAGGTCATGTTGGCTTGCTACGCCATTCCTACCTCATGGGTCGGATAAGTGCGTCTTTTTGACGAACGGTTAACCTCGTGAGTTCCTCCTTCACCCCTCCGGCACCAGGCGAGCCGGATTGCCCGGTGCCAGCTATATTACCTCTCATAGGAGTTGTTATTAGACTTACCATTAACGGGTGTCCCTACGGTGACCTATTTCTTTCACGTTCCAGCTACCCTCCAGGTTAGCACCGTCTCAGGCTGAGACTACGTACCTCAGGGACTGCCATTTGTTTCACTACCTTATGGGTTAGTACATATGTGTATTCCAGTGCCTCCGCAGGCAGGCCCCGGGCAGGTGCTCTGCAGCGTTCCCTCCTACAGGTTGGGCACGCTTCCGCAGTGTTATCCAGATCGACTGAGCAGGTTTTCCAGAAGAGCAGTGGGATTCTTCCTAGCTAACTCCCGCCGTAAAGAAAACTAAGAAACTGCTTTTGCGAGAAGCTAAGCTGGGCGCTGAAAGGGCCAGCACCATGGCGTGTTTTTAGGGATCCCAATTCGTTGGAAACTCCTCTGACTAGAGGTAGGAGTTCCTGAAAAAAAGGGAATGTCTCAGTTATGTATGGTAACCCTCGTTCCTTGAGGAGGGGACGGAGACGTCTCGTACCTTTGCGGAGGACTGGACACCGTACGGATCCTCAGCGGACTGGATACCGTACGGCTCTTCAGCGTAAACCATATTTGTGTGCGCTTGCTTCTGCTTTATACCTGCATAGCGTGATCCCAATTAGTTGGAAACTCCTCTCACAAGACGTCTCTGTTCCCTCCTCAGTGGTACGAAGGTTACCATATATAACAGAGAGGTTTCACCTTTCAAGTTTAATTATTGAAATAAATGAACTTTTGCATATTCTAATTTTCAGAGTTTCACCTGTTGTTACAGTAATAATGAGAATTGGACCCTAAACTAAAGTGTTACCAAAAAATTAAGTATATCTTTCACTTGGCCAAGTTAGACTAGAGCACTTGATCATATTTGCAAAATTTCATCAGCATAAATGTATGTTTGGGCCTCCATGAAATGTAAGTCTTCATTTTGTGATTCCAATTCTGTAGGCACAACATTATTATTGATCCTATTTGCAGTCATGAAATATTGCATTGTTTGTGTTTTTCTAGGGTTTACCAGGGCCTGTAGGAAATATGGGACCAAAAGGCGCACGGGTAAGGGATGGGTTTTGTTTTTTATCAGAAATAATTCCAACTTTGTTGGCTATAAATTGATCATCATGTATTCACTGAGTACAGTTAAGATGTTTTGCATTCCATGTTTGCTCATACTTATACATTTGCTTTAAAGTGATTGAACATTTATGTACAGAAAGTTTTGTTAGGGTTTCTACATATTTGGTATTGAGAGCTTGTTTTCCAGTGTGGAAACTGGGAAAGGCACCAGAAAAGGAAATGGTTGTAGACATTTAAGGATCAGTTATTGGAGGTTGTTTTCATTATAAAACCTCAGAACATCAGCTCTGAAAGTATACTGGTTCAAGGGATTTGTCAGATGGGTTTTACATTATAATTCCTCTAAAATTTTAAAACCAATTTGGTCTTGTAAAGTATATGGCAGCATAGTACATCCGAAGTCTTTTCCCTCTTGTTATTCTTTTTATTTTCTGCCTTGGTGCCAGAAAGATTTTATTTGTGTGTTAGTTGGTTAGTTTATTTATATTTTACTCTATATAAGAACACAAAACATGATTTTTATGTTAATGTTTTAACATTGTAAAATTTTTGTAATGATTTTTGGTGTTGATTTATTTATTATTATATTATTTATAATGTGCATCATCTCATGCTTCTTTTGTCTTTTTCTCTTCATGATTTCATTGTATGTTCATTTGTATTAACCTTGTGACCCATCCTTAGCCATCCTGCTGAAGGCAAGCGTGATCCCTGGTGTGAGGGTATGTGCCCTTGGACTACATCGTGGAAGCCAGCACCATGCAGTCCATGGGCATATACACTTGCCTCAAGGCCTAGATCTTCATAGAGCGACCACTGTCCTCAAAGACCTTCACTAATCAATCTGCAGTTTAGCAAGGGATATTTGGACCATATCACTCTAAAGTCTCTCTGTTTGTTTCTTGTTTTCTTACACTCCCCTGGTTTAGGGCTTCATTGGAATCCCAGGTGTCTTCGGTCTCCCTGGACCTGATGGAGAAAGAGTGAGTTGCTGTTGTTTCTGCACTAAATAATTTTTTTTTTTTGTAATTATAAAAATTGTACACTGTTCAGAACTGAACAGCATATAGTTTTTAAGTTTTGAATAGAATAGAAATATTTAAGTGATGTACAGACAAAGAGTCCAGACATAACAATTTTTTAGAAAAATATCTGTTTTATTTTACATGGAGTGGGTCACTCCCTCATGGGCGCCGCCATATTGAGATTAGCGTGTCAAAAATGTTTACTTTAAATAGCGCTTTCCGACAGTTTTTACATAGCATAAGCATACAAGTACATCTGAACACAGCAAACAAACAAAAAATATATAATATCAATAAACCTTTTTCATTAAATAGTCTATTGATGTTCCCTAATGTCTTTAGTAAAATTGAATGGCATGATGGAGATGTATTGTCTTGGTTTTAGTTGCCCCAAAGGGAAATATTACTTGAACAAACCCCGCACTATTACACATGCCATACATATATCATTATTCCTTTCTAATGGTGGCTTGTAAATCAAGCACACTTGCTTTGAATAGGAAGCCTGGTGAAAGGCTCCACTAAAAACACAGCAATCCCTCTTCAATACAGTAGTTAGTCTAAGTTCTCACAATATTTGCTAAGTAACCACAAGCTGGTAAATTCCAACTTTGTGGAAATGGCAATGTAAGCCCCCGGGAGCTGGAATATGGCCTGCTGCAGATTGGCCAGATCATGTCTCCTATTTTCAGGCCCAGAGGGACAGAGTTTATAGAGATCTGAGAGAGCCTTTTGTGTTCAGAAGAATAGAAACTAAAGACCTTTCAGAATTCACACAGTCTGTCACATACACTGGGATTGGGTTAATTGTTTTGTTTGTTTGTTTTTTGGTTTGTTTTTTGTCATTTCTGTCCCTTTTTACCTGTCTTTCCTTGCTTTCCCTCTTTCTACTTTTTCCTCTTAGGGTTTACCTGGTGTTCCTGGGAAGAAGGGCAAGATGGGTAGGCCGGTAAAGTTTTCTCTCACCATCCTCTCTTGACAACCTCTGAATGACTTGCCTCTGTGTTCATTGATTTGTGATCCATTTACACTTTAAAAAGGCAATGTTTGAGAGAATAATAGATAGATAGATGGATGGATGGATGGATGGATGGATGGATGGATGGATGGATGGATGGATGGATGGATGGATGGATGGATGGATGGATGGATGGATGGATGGATGGATAGATAGATAGATAGATAGATAGATAGATAGATAGATAGATAGATAGATAGATAGATAGATAGATAGATAGATAGATAGATAGATAGATAGATAGATAGATAGATAGATAGATAGATAGATAGATAGATAGATAGATTATTAGCAAAGGTCAATGTCATCTGTAATCTGTTGTTAATAAGCAGTGTTTTAACTCTGCAGTTCATTTTGATAGGCAGCACATTCCCCTCAGCCGTAACTTACTGTTTGCCTTGTTGGAGGACCAAAAAAGATCTCCACACAGTGCAAGTGTTGACATTGGCTTTCAGACAAGCACACGTTTAGCACACAGTGGAGTGCGATGTCATAGCTCTTGTCCTCTTATATAATGTAACAGTAGATAGAGGGGAAACAGCGCTGTCAGCGAATCCCTGCCGGTCCTCTTCTTGCTTCTCCTGGCTGTTGCCAGTGCAAGGAAACTCTCAGCCATGGAATTTCCTGCAGGGCTGACAAAGACGAGAACTGAGCTTGTTTCTGTGACTCGACATCAGGCTCTGTTTTCACCAAACCAGAATTGTGTGCAGCAGCCATATGCTTTTTTATTAGTAGTTTTTTATATGCTTTTGCGATTTTTTTTTTTACATTTAATGTAATTATCAATGTTTGATACAGTTGGACTGGTTAATATATGTTTGTGGAAACAGTGATAGTTTTTCCCCATATCACTGAACAAAAATTATATATATATATATATATATATATATATATACTGTAGAAATGTCTTAACTTATGTGAATACAGTTGTGGTCAGAATTAATGGCACCCACACACTGCATATAAATATAATTAATATAATTATTTACTTTTGATTTGAATATATATATTACCTATATTCTGTATAGAGCGATTTATTTCTGGTCAGTATTTATTATTAATCATTGATATATGGGTGGCATGACTGGTGCAAAAGAAAAAGAAAAATCTAATATTTGTTCTAACTTACCAACCTAACCACAGTAATAATAATACAAAAACATTCATTTTAATTTGTCACATAATCAAATAGTGGTAAAACAATTCTGGCCACTGACATATCCCTTTTCTAGGCTGTGTATGAAATAGTGTTGGTGGTTAGAACTTATTCTATCCAATTGCTTCTTTCCTGTGGCTGTTTTTTGAGACCTCGTTTTTCAATTATGGAATGTTTCTGGTGTTACAGAGGTTTGTGCAGGATTAAAGCGAAAGGACAATGTTTACCATGTGGGAAACTGGATACTGGAAATGCACAAATGGTATCTGCTCTGAGTCTAAGTGCATTTTTTTCCACGTCTTGCATTGCTAAACTCTGCTGTCTCTCACATTTGTGTGTTCAGGGCTTTCCGGGAGATTTTGGGGAGCGAGGACCACCAGGACCTGATGGAAACCCAGTAAGTACTAGTGGTACATCAACCATTTGGTCGACTGCCATGTGGGGCAACTCCAGTTTTCTAATGCTCAGAAAGTTTTAGCCATTGATGTTTGTGGTTATGTTTATTATCAAGTTTAATGTATCAGAAAATTGCCACACAGTTGGAGAAAAGTTCACCAAAAAAGTCATCCCACAGTCTCCTAGCCTCTGCATGCCCTTTTTCTGCCTGTCATACACTGTTATGGACATATCATTATACAAGCTGACCGGGCCACTTCAACCTCTACACTCTAATAAATACCTTTGATTTCTGCCACCACAATAACACACACAAGCCAGTTGGGCGTCCAGTGTGTGCCGCTCAATGTTGAATAATACTGGTAATGAGGAAATCAGCTGTCACTACTGGAGTCTACAGCAGAAATCTGTTTTTCCCATTACAGGGGTTGCTTCACTTCTGATCGTTTTACCGTATTCTTTCCCTAATATTTCATCCTTGTTGTTCATGTTTCCATGTACCATAATATTATAAAAAGTATTTTTTTTCTCTCACTTATTTGCATATTATGAATTGTTTTAAGATTGTTCTAAGTTAGTGTAATATTTTAGAAATGTATAGATTTATATTGTCAAAAATGATTCTGCTGGAAAGACCACAAAACCACATTTCACCAGATTGTTAATGTTATTTCCTAGGCCAATCATCACAATTACTTACCTCTAACCTCGAGTATTAGACTTCAGCACATAATTCTTCACACACCATTTCAGTCTTGTGACTTGTTGAGAATACAGTGTATGCGCTATCAAACATTTACCTGGCAAGTGATCCACAAATGGGGATGGGACCCATATTGCAACTCCCCCAAAGCTATAGTTCACCAAAAAAAAATATATATATATATATATATATATATGAAGAGTTCAGATGCAAAAGCCTCTATAGAGGCTTATAAGTGCCATTTGAAATTTTCTTCTAAAATGATCATTTTTATCAAGGTTGTATATTTAAGTTCAGTAATTTCACTTAAATGGCAATGAAGATGACCTATTAATTGTCATTTAAGTGAAATTACTGAACTTAAATATACAACCTTGATAAAAATGATCATTTTAGAAGAAAATTTCAAATGGCACTTAGAGGCTTTTGCATCTGAACTCTTCATATATATATATATATATATATATATATATATATATATAATTCTGTTGTTCCAAACTCCCAATTTTCTTTAATCAATTTTATCAGTAAAATAGTAGCCTCCAATCCATTAGGTGGTGAAAATGTTCACATGCTGCTTCTGCCCACCAACATAATTGATGCATTTCACCTTTCATTTTACCTTTTAAAATTCCTTAAATATCTGGTTGCTTTTCTCAGAGCATTTGAAATGTGATCAGCAAAGCTGCATGGCTTTTCTGATTTTATGTACTGGGTTCACTCCACTGAATACAGTATGTTTTAAATCGTTTCCTTTTGTCAGTGTTCTGCAAAAGAAAGTAATTCATGGGAATGAGTAAAAGTTTCATTTTTTTTGGATGAACTAACCCTCAAAGTTCTTATTAAGAGTAATAATCGTAAGTGTTCTTAATCTAAATTCATCCTGACATATAATTAATTATAAATTAATGTTATAGGTCTTATTGTGAACAATTTGTCCATGCATGTTTTTTTTCCCCCCCCATAATGTAGTTAAAATGTCATAACTTTCGCTGAAACGTCAGACTTCTCTCTGGTGACATGCATAATGACACGCGATTTTTTTATTCAAACCATTAATTAATTATATGTCAGCATAAAAATACATTGCTAGACAGGTAATGAACATAATCTAGCTATCATTTATTATTATTTATTTGAAATGTGGCAGGTATATGTAACATGCAAAGTATTTATAATAATCTACTTTAAATAGCATTAAAAGTAATATAAGGATATTAGTTCTGTTGTTGTTCATAAATACAAGTAGTGATGTTGTACAATTAGGACGTTGTCAGACATAGAGTCATCAGTGTAGTGAGCCACGGTCCTTACTGTTCTTACCAGTTCCCGAATATGTGTGCACAGTATTCTGGTTCATGACCTAGGAAGCTTGGGAGTTGATTGAGACACACCCTTTGTCTGCATAAACCCCCACAATCTAATCAACAGCGGAGTAATAGAAATAAGTCACCGTCCTACATTTTACTTTTCGATAATCCATTTCACTCAGATGAACGTCACAATACGGTATAAGAGATCTGTCACAACTTCCGTATTTTGTAATATCATTAAAAGTTTCTGGTGAGGTCAGTTTACTTGAGCTAATTACAAGCCACCTAGCAACACCCTAGAAATTATTTACACCTCCCTAGCAACAACGTGGAAGCACTCTAAAAACTACTCATTTCAAAATACACACTCATGTGAACTAACTTTGTCCTCTCTAATCCACTTTAGCTGTCTGTAGCTGGGCCAACAGTTGCTTAGCTTAGCGCTAACCTGAGCGCCTGACTCTGTCAACGCGGCTGCACTGTAACCCTAACTGTATCACAAAACGGACAAGACACGCACGCCTTCACTTCAATCCTATTCCTTCATCAGCAGTCACTCGGCAAGAGCAGTAGACCCATAACGTCTATCTGCTCTGTTTCAAAGAACAAGGAGAGCGAAAATACACAGGGGATTTTTTTGGCCTGTTGCTGAGGGAGGAAGTTGGTATGGCAGGTAGCAGCCGACCAGTCACGCCACACAACAAGCCCTTCTCTGTACTCCACAGCGTGTCTCTTTCATTGGATCACTGAGGGGTAGATGCAAGCCACAGATTATCTTGCTATCAGGGAACAGAGGTCCCCCCCTGCCCTCCCCTTCCCCAGCGTCCTGCCAGTAACGCTCAGTATCTGTTCTCTGTTTCTCACAGGGAGAGATGGGTGCCTCAGGTCCTGTTGGCATCCCTGGTTTTGTTGTAAGTGAACCAACATTAAGTTATTAACATCTAACCTTCCCTTGCTGACAGTGATTTCTGTTGGCATGTAAAAATAATGCATGCAGTGTAAATTGTTATGCTTGTTTATGCTTTTTATGTTTTTTTTTGGCAGGGTGATATGGGTCCTGTTGGAATTGTGGGTCTTCCTGGACTAATAGGACCAAAGGTGATTGCATTGAAATTATCATGAATATCCATGCTGAAAAGTCTGTTTCAAACTAGCCTAAATGGATTTGCTAATCTTAGCTGATTTAAGATGGTTTGGCTAGTCTCCCAGCCTGATAAGTACCCAGAAAACCATAAACCATAAAAATAAATAAATAAATAATAAAAAAATAAATCAGCTTGGCCAGGCTGTGAGAAAGGCTCACACACAACATTGGAATGACAAAAACAATTTTAACATGATTATTTTAACATACAAATGACATATATTAACTCTTTAACTTTCAAGATTTTAACTATCAAGAGAGTTAACAGATGTCAATATTAGGATAGAATACATAGTAGGTCACACATCTAAAAAAAAACCAACAACAACAACATTGCTGTTCACCAGCATAACTATGTTTTGCATGCAAGGCACTGGTGGTGGACTAACTACACCATCTCAGTTTTGCTTGAGAACAGTGTGAATATGTTATACCAGCTCGAATAGTACTGTATAAACCAATCTGGACCAACATTGGAATTAATGCTGGATCTTTCAGCACGGACAGTATTACATAATAGTATGACTTTCTTTTTCAACTAGCATATTAATATGGATTAAAGTATAAATTCCATTTGCCTTCCCTGGGGATCAATTAATAAAACAATGGCCTATTGTACAAGCTCTTCTTAATAGCATTTGTCTCTTTGGTGTCTTGCAGGGTGTGCCAGGAAATCCAGGGGAGCATGGACTGAAAGGTGATAAGGTGATCTGAATGCCCTTTATTAGCTTTTGCTTCTTCTGTATTTGATTGCTCAGAGCCACTTTTGAGGGAAACTGAGGTCAGCTGTAACATACCACAAGTCATCAGTCACAGATACAAAAAGTTTATAAAAAGTTTGGGATGCATTCAGTTAAAAAGGGACTGTAAGGACATTTATAATGTTACAAAAAATTATATTTCAAAAAAGTGCTTTTGAATGCATAAGGCTTTGTTTTGGACTGCTACTTTGATCTCCATGTCTACAGTGAACGTCAGGCACATTGTAACATGACCAAAGATAAAGTTGAACTTGACTAATGCTGTGACTGAACTACTGGGACATCCAGACATAAAAGTGACATGAAATGGAAGTTGTGTTATGGCCCATTCCCACCAAAAAAAGAGAACTATTAGCGATCACTGAATTAGCGTTATGTTTATTATAAGAACATGCTGCTGTTATGTCATCTGCCGCTTTAAGTTGTTTTGATTAAAGATTATGAGGGCACAATTTTTATTCTATAAAATAAACAAGAATTGTCAATTTTGATTTCATGGTGACTTTAGAGGCCATAGAGTGAGATTTCATTGTCTCTGTTGACAGGGTGATGTCGGGTTGCCCGGAGAACCGGGGGAACCCGGATTTCAAGGCGACAAGGTATTTCAGCTAACGCCTTTTCTTTTGATTTATTCACACAGAGTCTATGTGTATATGTATGTGCATGCATTTGTATTTTTTGTGCATTCAAACCCCCCAGATAGAGGTTTTTATTTGAATAACCATGTGCTGATTTTCCAGGGTAATCAAGGCTCACCAGGTTTACCAGGAATTCGAGGAAAGCTGGGACCACAGGTTAATTCGTTGGCTTACATTTAGTTGTATTTTACCATGTTTATTTGTCTAAAACCTTTAGTGTTGATTTGACAAAAAGACAAATTATACCAAGCTCTTTTGTCCGATAGGGTAAGCCTGGAGATCGAGGCCCAGATGGTTTGCCAGGCCCACCTGGTCCTGAGGTAATTGTGCTTTCACTTTAGGACAAGTGTATTCTATGGTCATCGCCTTCTCTACATCTCCACACTGCAGTATCCAGCTGTGTCTATTATTGGATCATGTTCCTCCCCAAGTACTTGCTGTCCTTCAGCTGTTCAACAAGTGCACTTTCATGTTTACTACATAAAACTGTGCTTGTTGAGTACTTGGTTTTAGTAGTTCTTTCATTTTGTGTTCATTTGATCCAAGTCACTACTAAGAAATGGCCATTAATTTGCTCACACAGTCCTCCAATAACTTTTAGAGTGAGAAGTTATAGTTGTGAGAGAGGGAGGGAGAATAGAGTAGCTGTGACAGAGCAAGTCTTCTTAGATAAGGTTTGGAGAAGACTTCCTCTTATTGTCTAATGTTGCTACTTTTCTCAGGGTTTTCCAGGGGATATTGGAGCACCAGGACAGAATGGCATTGAGGGCCCAAAGGTGTGCATCTCTATTCTTCTTTAAATGTTCCAAAAATTCATAATTGTGTCCCATATTGTAAAATGGTGGCAGATATGCTAATTTTTAGATGCTTTCCAGGGGAATGCAGGAGGGAGAGGGATTCCAGGCCCTAGAGGAGTTAATGGACTTGAGGTAGGACCTGCTTATTCCTAAACCAGTGAAGGGCCTTACAAGGAAAAACAATGAAGCAATTTATAGTCAAAATAAGAATGTGTATAATAGGACCAGTTGTATAACTTTTATAACTTTTGGGTGAAGGCAAATTTATTCGTGTTTGGCGACATTTTAGAACAAGACACATTCTTTTCTGCAAACAGCAGGATTTTTATGTAGCTTAGTAGATGTCAGCATGGACATCTACCCGTGGTAGAGGCATTGTGTCGTTACAACAACATGCTGGGAAGCTCGTTCCAGGGACACTCCAGCCTGTAGAAAACTGAGGTTTTACTACGGGTTGAAGGTCTGATGACATGTCGGAGTAACTGGTACTCGGAGGGTGCTCTGTTGCCCACCTCGGGACACGGTCGCAATCCTGCCATATGCCCCAGGAGCCTCTGAAAAAGTTTTGGTGGAACCACACTCTTGACCTCAAAAAGTCTCAGGCAAGTCAGCTGCGCAGAAATGGGGACTGAGTCTATGTCAATACTGAGAAAAGAGATCCTCTGCACAGGGCAAAGTTTGCTCTTTTCCCAGTTGACCTGAAGGCCCAGACAAGCTAGGTGCCACCTAGGGACCTACCCTGTGTTCTCAAACCTGGTCTCGAGAGTGAGCTAGGATCACCCAGTCATCGAGATAAGGATGCGAACCCTGTGTTCCCGTAGGGGAACAAGGGCTGCTTCGACGACCTTCATGAAGACGCGAGGAGACTGGGCTTTTCGGGCTAGTTTGCTCATAAGAAGCTCACAAAATCAGAGATGGCTTGGGGAGTGAAGAATTAATTTGGCTCTGAAGCGAAAACATATCTGCATTCTACCAGCGTCCTCATTTTATACCCACGAGGTGGGGCGGAGTTGTACCATGCAAATTCCGCAGACCCATGGCATTTCTTTGCCATTGGCTTGTTTTTTGAATACCCAAAGTTGGTAGGCTTCTAAGCAAAACCCCATTCATCGTCATCCGATGGAACTCGGAGTGACAACGAAAGGGAATTCTGGTTAATGTCAATTTACGTTTTTCACTGAAAATTATTAGATTACTTGTTCTTTTTCTCTTCCAAAAACTGTACATCTAGCAGTATTTTACTGTAACATTGCATTTAATATCTCCTTAGATCTATTACCGTTTTTCACCATATAGAGTAAAGGAACACACCGTTAACCAATTAACAGGTTTTTACCATAGCATTTTTATAGGCTTTTACTTTTAAACTTGTTAATTTTTTACTGTGTATGGCCAAGAATATAATGTTGAAATATCTCAGAAACAACACCACATTTTATATAAATCATTTCTGTTTTAACACTCAAATGAATGTACACTAAATGGACTAAAGTATTGGTACGATTGCACCAACAAGGACTGTAATGAAATTCTAAATACAAGACATTAAAATGGAGTTGGTCGCCCATATAAAAGCTTCCATTCTTCTGGAAAGGCTATCCACAATATTTTGGAGTGTTTCTGTGGGAATTTTTACCCATTCATCCAGTAGAGCGTTTGTGAGGTCAGGCTCTGATTTTGGACAAGGCCAAAAGGCCAGACTCGCAATCTAAGTTCATCCAAAGGTTTTTGATGGGGTTGAGGTCAAGGCTTTCTGCGGGCCGGTCAAGTTCTTCCACACCAAACTTTCCAACCATGTCTTTATGGGCCTTGCTTAGTCCACTGGGGCACACTCATGCTGGAATAGAAAAGGGCTTTCTCAGAACTGTTCCTACAAAGTTGGAAGCATAGAATTTGGTATATAAATATTAAGATTTCCCTTCACTGATCCCCAAAACAGCCCCATACCATTATCCCTCCTCCACCAAGATTTACAGTTGGCACAATCCAGTCAGGCAGGTAACGTTCTCCTGGCATCTGCCAAACCTAGACTCGCCTGTCAGACTGCCAAACAGAGAAGCGTGATTCATCACTCCACAGAACACATTTCCACTTCTCCAGAGTCCATTGGCAGCATGCTTTACCCCACTCCATACGACGCTTTGCATTGTACTTGGTCATGTGAGGCTTGCATGCAACTGCTCGGTGATGGAAACCCCTTCCATGAAGCTCTCGCCAAACAGTTTTTGTGCTAACATTAATCCAAGTAGAGGTTTGGAACTCTTCGGCTATGGACACAGCAGGGCATAGGCAACTTTTCACATCTTGCAACCCAGCACTCGGTGACCCTGCTCTGTATCTTTACGGTCCTCCGCTTTGTGGCTGAGCTGCTTGCTGCTGTTACTAAATGCTTCCACTTTCCAATAATACCACTTACTGTTGACCATGGAATATCTAGCAGGGATTGAGTTTCATGAACTGACTCATTACAAATGTGGCATTCTATCACAGTACAATGCTTGAATTCACTGAGCTCTTCAGAAGGACCAATTTTTTCCCTACAAATGTTTGTAAATGCAGACTGCATGGCTAGGTGCTTGATTTTATACAGCTGTAACAAAGGGTCTGATTGAAACACCTGAATTCAAGAATAAAGAGGTGTGTCCCAATACTTTTGTCCATATAGTGTATATTAAACATATCTCTAGTAATTAGAAGCTCATTACAATCCAAGATGTTTTCAGACAGCTTTTGCGCATGTACATATCGGAACAAAGATAAAAAGATTAACATCCTCACCATCAATATATATTTTTTTAGTTGCTTATTATTTCTAAAATAATAATGATCCTGTTTTAAACCACAGGGGGATCAGGGCCCAGTAGGGCCACCAGGGGCTTCAGGACCAGAGGTGAGTGCTCTCCTGAGATACCCACTAGATAAACTTGAGTTAAACTTGAATTAGACATCAAAGCTATCGCCACATTAGCCTAATAACCTGCTGAGACTGTAATTTACTCCATGGCTTATGACCAGAGGCTTTCCTTTAAAGCTATTGACTGGTTCATGTTTTGTTATAATGATAAGCTCCGTTGTATGTACATCTTCACAGTTTAAATGTGGTATGATTGCTACAGTATTTGTGACCAGTCTATTCCAGCCTGTTCATATTGCGATTGTTGCCTCTTTTTCTTTATAATTTTGTTATGTTACAGTTGAGCATTGGTGATAAAAAATAGGCTTCACACACTCCTGTTGGTTTATGTCACTTTGCAAAGACTTTTATTATGAAAACCCTCCAAATATAACAATTTTCCTCTCCCCCAAAACAATTTCACAAAAGTTTGCTGCTCTGAATGCTGCATCCCGGATTCCGGACTTGACCCAGATTCAGCAATGATAGTATAAATTGTAGTGAAGAATAGTCTGTCCTCATGCCAAACCCTGACGTACAAACAGCTGCTTGTACCTGGCAGCAAGAGATTAATCCAAATTAACAGTTCATTGCATTCAACACAGTTTTTCATGCACAGACCTTGCCAAAGCACCCACATCGGGGCAGGATAATTTAGCTAATAAGACAAGATGGGTCAGACATTAGCTAATAGATGACCAGAGAAAATTCATCCAGTCTCCAACGTAAACACTTCTTTGTGAGACTCAGGGTGACTGATGCTTCTGTTTCTGGGTTATTTAATGAAACTGCTCTCTCTGGGAGAGCTGATTTGTTGGTGAGTGGAGGAGATTGGTCCCAGGAACAGGAGATAATGAGATGTCAGGGAGTAGATTCAGAGGATTGGGAGTCCAGTACTATGGGTCATTTCTGCTTTCTGTTCAGGGCAGACCTGGGAGGAAGGGTTTCCCTGGAAATCCAGGGGAAGATGGAATGAAGGTAAGAATTCATGACAGCCAATTGACCACTATAATTTAGATTCCAATTTTCCTCTCAAATGTGTTTCTTCAACTATGGCCTATGACCCTATGGAAAATCTTCAAACTCTGACTACTTGGTTTAATTTGTTCACTCATTGTTTATTCCTTCCACATAGTTATTTCATCATCACAATGGTGTATCATGTTTAACAGCATTTTTGTTATACTATTTTGTAATACATTTATTGTCTGATTGATTTTCTGTCCAATCAAATGCTCTGTAGAATCTGATGTTTCTCACCCCCTACACTATAGATATGCACTGAAGCTCTGGCTGAATTCTTTCATTTGTTCACACATTTACTATTTTCTACATGGTGAATGGCACATAGTGCACTATATAGGGGATAGGAAACAATTCAGAAAGTGTAAATATGCTTTCCTTTGGGGTAAATTAAGTTTGTGTCACACGAACCTCTGCAATGCGCAATGCACACAAAGTCTGCTCTGAGTCAGAGACACAATAGCTAATAGCTATCAAATGCGGTTTTACCGAGCTCAATGGCTCTATGCAAGCTGTGATATAAATGAAAAGCTACTAGTTATTTTTTTTTTTAAAGAGAGGTGCTAAATATGTCCTGCCTTGTTCCTCTTTCAGTGGAAATCACATCAACACGTTGATTGTTTTAAGGCATTTCAGTGGGCCTTTATGGCTCACAATTTCATAGCATTTTCTATATTCTGAATAATCACAGACAGGGCTGTACTCCAGGGTTTTCTAAATAAATGGGTCCCATAATTGACCTTGCTGGTAGGTTTGGTGTGTTTTGTATATGTTTCTTGTCAGCAGCTTGTGTTAACATAAATCCCACCCTATCCTGATTTGGTTGGTCAACTCAAACATTTTAACATTTTGACCACTGGTTAACCAGCAATATATAGGACCATAGTTGAAGAAACACCATTTACTTTTTTTAATTTATAACCTTTATTGTTCCCAATAATACATATTTTAACTAGATGTATTTTTTGTATTACAAATCTTGGCCCTTTGCTCTAGGGAGAGCCTGGAATCACTGGAAATCCTGGGATGCTTGGTGAGAGGGTAAAGACATTTTTGTATACATCTCTGGAACCTTAATAAGCATGTTATTAATTAAAGTTAACAATCTTTGATTGTTTCTGTCCTTTTTTATTGTGTACAAAAGGGTCTTAATGGTTTCATCGGACCTGCTGGTGAGGTGGGGCTTGCTGGAGAAAAGGTCAGTAGGTCATTTGCTTTCTCAGCATACAACTATGTGTAATCATGTTAAATTCCGATTAATCTTGGTTCCTGTTTCTGTGGCTTGTGTTTTAAATCAAAAGTCAGACATTCATGTTGGTTTTATATCATGGTCAATGTTGTCCTTCCTTGATGTTAGTATTATATTTTATTGTATTGTTTGGCTTAGATGTGTTTCTTGTGCTGTCAGGGAGATCGTGGTGAGATGGGTCTGCCCGGGCCACCTGGAGAAAAGGGAGCGATGGTAAGGAGTAAGTCTGGATCTCGTCTCTGCTCTCAGGGGAACTCTAATACCCACTTAACCTTGAGCAGTCACTATAACTCAAACAGCTACAATGGTTGGAAAGTAGCAGTATGTGGGAAAATGCCTCATCAGCCATTTTCCATTCATGAGATAATCAGCTAGACCACTGCGAGAGTCATTTCCCTTTCAATGACATAAGGAAATTGTGGCCATTTGCTGTGTAAAGTGGTTTGGGCCACTCCAAAGAAATCCTAGAGCAACCTTCCTGCCTTTCCAAGAAGCTTTGCCGTCATTTCAATGTTTCATCAGTTCCTATAACACTTAAAACTGTCTGCATGTATTTGGTGCCCATGGCAATACAAAAAAATATTCATTGTTAACTTTTGTGCACTTGCCAGCAAACCACATGGGAGTTTTCCTTCGCGTAGGTTCACATCAGAAATTAATCATGCTTATGAGAACCCTTTCTTCTACACTGCAAAAAAAAAAAAAAAAGTTTTTCAGCAAAAATATCTAAAAGTCCTTACAATGTTTGCAACACTGCATAGAATATTAAGGTTTTCATAGGTTGATGTATTTTTTTTTCTTATTGCACTGGCAGATTTTTTCTTGTTTTTAGCTTGTTTATAGTCTCGATAAATTAACAAATCTGCCATTGGAGCAAGACAAATATATTCTCTGAAAGCAAGAAAACAAGTAAATATTTTGTTTTTTCTCAAGTAAATGTATCTTTAAAGGATTTTTAGATATTTTAAAGGGACAAAATATCCATTCATAATAGGATTTTCGCAATGTATTTAGCCAAATTAGTAAATTAGACAATTACTAAATGACATGACAGAATGAAAAGTTTTGCATTGCCACACCACAAAGTTTACTGCAATAATGCTATTCAGCACTCAATCTGAAATGGTACAATGAAACGATTATAATTGAATAAATATAATTACACTATAAAAATGTGGTAACGCTTCCTTTTACAGTCCAGTTACCCATGTAAATACTATGTACTTATTTTAGTAACTACAATTACTGGGTAATAACAAGTACTAACCCTGAACCTACCCCTAAACCTACCCCTGTTCCATGTACTTACCTTATTTTAGCTAGTACTTTCTAGGTAATTACACTGTAAATACACTGTAAGTACTGTACTGTAAAAGGAAGCGTTACTAAAAATGTTAAGGTATCAGAAATGATTGCTTATTTTAGAGATTATTTTATAATGATGTCTTTGTCTGTGATTGTTTTTAGGGACACCCAGGGGTTCCGGGAGACCGAGGCCCATCTGGATCAGCAGGTACACCAGTAAGTAAATTTTACGTATTTTATATAAATAAACTGAATTTATTTATGCCTGGCCAAGAGTCTCTGCAAAAAGAAACAGCAGCACAGATCGCATATCTGTTTTGTGTCTTAACTTTGCTGTTGTAACTTCGAGGTCCTGTGCAATCATCTGGTATGAATCTTTCTAGTTAAACCCAAAGTACAGAAGCTTCTTAAAAAGCCAAGTCTGTCTCATTTTATGCAATAATCAAATTAACATTTTGCCTCTGCACAGCACCAGTTAAATTCTCTCATTAGAGCTGTCAATGCACATTGATGATAGACACAGACACTAACAGAATTACTGTCCTACTAAATGAAACCCGACAACCCGCTTCATTTCTTTGCTCTGCTCGCACAAATGTTGACGTCATACAAGCTTTTCGCAGGAAATGCCTTTTAGAGGCACTCGGATGACCCTGTGAAGAGGGCAGAGTGCAGCGAAGTACAAACATAAACACCAGCCTTTAAAGGACAGAGCTTTCACCTTGCAGTTGTAATTGGGTCAAGTGATGTTTGTTTGCCTACCAGAGACTCTTGCCAGCTCTAGCTGGGTTTTCTGAGGGAACATTCTCTCGCTGCCTGATTCAGAACTTTGTTCTTGTCCTCTGTGTTCTCTAGGGGGCTCCCGGTTCTAGGGGACTCAGCGGCACCAGGGGACCCAAAGGCAGAAGGGTAAGAACTGATCATTAGGATTAACAGCAATGATGATTCTTGCATAAACATGTGCTTTGGAAAGTCCAAATTAAAGGTTAGACAGTTTTATAAGTAAAACAGTATAATGTTCAAGCCATGCTTTTCTGCAGAAGTCTTAATTTCACAACTTTATCCATTAATGTATTTTTGTAACCTCTCTAGATAATTATCACCGTATACTCAAGATTATCAATGGAAGCAATTCAAGTTCACATAGGCCTGTAATGAGTTTTTTATTGGCATATAGTTCTGTCATCTTTGGATCGTTTAGCATCATGCTGATGCACTGGTTACTGGAAGCTATATTGGGCTTTATTTCCTGTATATTCAGTCAATGACAGCATAATGGTTGAAGACCTTGACAGATGGTGTCTTTACATCAGCTCTTATTACATTCCCATTAAAAACTAATAAAAATTATAAAATTACACACAACTTTATCCACAACACATTAAGACAAACCTATCACTGATTGGGGAAAGTATTACTTTACATCAAGTAAAAAATAAGTCCAGCTGCAGTTGGACTAGTCATTCTTTAGATGTGAAACCATACTATCACATAGAAGGAGTCAACGCCACCCACAGGGATCTGCTCCAAATCAAAGCGAGCAACAGGAGTTGAGGGCAAACAGAGGACAGACTTGCGTCAGCTGGGGTGAAGTGACAGCACTCATGAGGAGCTTGGTCATTTACAATAACTGTGAAAGTAAAATTTTAGTCTTTTGGATGATGTGTCGTGCTGGTGGGTGCTATGGGTAATGGGAACCTGTCGGGGTTGCTTAAGAGTGGGGTAAGTCCCAAGCCTGATGATTGGATTATGTCAATGATGTCAGACTAATGATGATTTTCAGCAGACAAGAACTTTTTGTGGAAAAACTCTTCAAGTCACAATGAATTGCCATTTGCAACCCATTTTACTTTGTAGTTAGGCGTATTTTAAAATTACAGTTTTCTCAATTGCTAAAACACAATTTCTGAAACATTGCTCCATTTTCTGCAAACATTAAACACAAAACCTTATCTTCAAGCACTATTTACAAAACCTCTGATTCCTCTTGCAAAATGAAACTTTCGGCTCAAAACAGTTTTCCCTGTGTTCAAAATCATACACTGCTCTCAAATCATAAACAAAGTGATCAAAATGCTATACACTATCAGGCACTCAGTAAACAATACACCAAACAATTTAAAACACATTGTTCAAAAGATATAGTTCTCAGGGAGAACTATATGTCAAAACAAATGAATTTCATATTAAAAAAAAATCATATTTTTTCATTGTACAGTCTACAGCAGTGCACTGTACTACATTATACGATATATACGAAATAAGGGACACAAATGAAAGGAGTAAACATGTGATCAACGTGCTTCTTGTCTTTGGCCTGGGTCATTCCAGAGCACTTTGTCGACATCACAAGCAATATTGTCCCTTGCCCACCTCCTCCTCCTCCTCCTCCTCTTCCTCTTTCTTGCCCCCCTACTCCTCCTCTTCTTCTTCTTCCTCTTCCTCCTCCTCTTTCTTGCCCTCCTCTTCCTCCTCTTTCTCTTTCTTGCCCTCCTCCTCCTCCTCTTCCTCTTTCTTGCCCTCCTCCTCCTCGTCGCTCACCTCGCATACGCCCTCGTCCTCTCACATTGTTTCTTCTGTCCATTCTCAGACTTTCTCCTTTCCACCTTCAACATCCTCTCAGTTCAGTTTGCTCTCTGAACTGGCTAATATTGGTTGTGTCACATCATTTGAAACAGGTTAAATCAGTTTTGAGTGGTTGTGTTCAATCAAATGATATGTGTTCTCTATTTGTATTTGATTCTTGCCACTTGTGTTTACCAGTATGGATGACATGTGCATTAGAGTGCAGAATGTGTTTTGAGAATGAGAATGTGTTCAGAGTTTTGCTGAAAAGTCTAAGTGAGATCTGCAAATTGTGTTTTACCATGAGAAATTGTTTACGGTATTGACAACAGACTTCACAATTAGCTAAATGAGTTCAGGCAACTGAGAACTTTGTTCAGCCAATGGATTTTAGTGTTTTAGCAATTGAGAAAAACTGTAAACACGACATATCATGAGAAAAGGAGTATGATGGGTTGATTGTATTTTTCGGGAATTGATCGGATTGTAAAAAGCTGCTATTCTATTTGCTAACTGGCTTATTGGCTGCACAACCTACATGAAAAGAGCAAATTATATTTAAAGTCTAAGCATTTTTTTTCTTCCTGCATGATGAATCGTTTACAGTAAGACAAGGAACATGTATTAAGAAAGGTAATATGGTCCAATGTGATTTTATGTGGACTTTTTCAATGAAGCTTCACACTTTCATGAATTTCATACTCATAATCTGTTAATATACTGTCTAATATCTTGTTGGCTTCCCATCAGAAATTTCTGTACTCATAGCAGTCTTTCCTCACATTACAAAAACACATTTTTAGACTAAATTAACCATTACAAATAAAACATTACTCATTCAACAATAAAAAAAAAAAATGAACGGCTATATGGACTGAATATCCAATGATGGTGAACACTGAGGTCTGGGATTTGAGCCTCATTTTCTAAATGCTCTGTGCAGTTATTTCTCATGTACATTTATCTCTCTGCTTTTCAGAGGCTAATATTCATGTAATGTATTGAGGAATAAGAAAAACGTTTTACGTTTCACCTCTCGAACAAATAAAAAATAATTTGATAAATGCTGATTATAGGATTAATTGTTCCCTATGTGATTAATGTGATGCGACTCAGTAAGTTATATTGGTATGGGTATATCGGTTTAGAAGTATGCTGTTCAATTTAAAATCAAATCATAATTCATAATTCAAATCATTTTTTTAAAAAAAAAATTGGATTCAGAAATACCCTTAAAGGGAAAGTTTCCCCCAAAATGAAAATGTTATCATAATTTTCTCACCTTCAAGATGTTCCAAACCAGTATGAGTTTCTTTTTTTCTGTTGAACACAAAAAAGTATATTTTGATGAATGATGGTAACCACCAGACAATTGAAGGTAGCCATTGACTAACATAGTTTGTTTTTTCCTACTATGGAAGTCAATGTCTACTGTCAACTGTCTGCTGATTACCAATATTCTTCAAAATATCTTTTGTGTTCAACAGAAGAAAGAAACTCATACTGGTTTCGGACATATTTACTATCCCTTTAAATATTTTACGATGAAGTTTTGGTCCAGACCTAATTCCCATCAGTCCAAATATTGTTATTAGCCTGTGAAAGGTCAAAGGTTTCCTGAATGACATCAGATCAGGAGAACAGAGGCAACAGTGTTGTGTTGACCCTCAAAACCATTGCTGTCATAGGAGCACCATGCGTCTGAGCCACAGAGGTTGCAGCTATAATAATATCCCCATTGATCTCTATTTCCACCTTCCAGACAAAGAAATCCCTCAAAGTCAGAGATCACCCAGCTGTGGCTCTACATTTTTCATCAAGCTTATTAATCATCACAATGGAAATATAATGACTGCTGTAACTGAACTTCCATGATGTGAAGGCTAATGTTTCACAGCGGTCTTTGAGGCTGCATTCATTCAGGTTTTTGCCCCTGGTGAGTCGGAGATTTGACTCGTTCAAGACCATACAAATTACTTTGAATAAGTTGTCTTTTTGTTATATGGGTTTGTCAACCTTTTGACAAAATGCCATAATGTACATCTGCTTGATAGTAATATTAACTCCTTCCCTTGACCCCGGGCCATGTATCACCTCTGATATCTAAGAATAACTTTGTACAAGTGTGCCCTCTGCTGTTCAACTGATTATTTTCTTTCACCCATATGTGTCTGATTCTTAATGCTATTCCCACCTCCATATATTCAATGCAGGGTGAGAGGGGACCAGATGGACCAGTTGGAGAAAAAGGAGTAATGGGAATGAAGGTAAAATGTTCAGCAATGGTTCTTATAGAGCTTAGTTACTGTGTGATATCTTACGGGGATGAGTTTGATCACATATACTTAAACTATTGTTATTAATGGACATCTTCTTTTTGGTCCACGGACATGGAGGTGCACGATTCAAAAACTGACTAACTCAAAATTTTATATTATAACATGATTGTTTCCTTGTTTTCACAATTCTGTATGAACACAATTAGAAGCTGCATGTGATTATTTTGATATTGATCTTCACTGGCAAATTCATTTTTAGATTTTGAAACGTAATTGTTAGCAATCTTATTCTCATGGGTTTGTCATACTTTATATTAACTTCAAAAGGTATATCTGGCTGTGCATGATAAAATAGTGCATGTTGAACACAGCATTGTGATACTATGCTGTTTCAAGATGAAGAAACTGACTTCTGCCATGCTGGCATGCACTGCATTTTCCCTACCACAGAACAAAACAACATATGAAACACATCTAAATCGTCAGCACAACATTTGTATCAACCTTTCAATGATGGAAACAGTGTGCATTGAAGGTTTATCCAAAACATTTCCAAAATACTTGGTTTTGGTTTAATGAAACAGAATGAAGAGGGATCATTTTATATGTTCCTCGGTGTTTTGCAATGGAAAATAGTTGGTGACTGTTTTGGATTTTGTCACTATTTTGCAGGGTCCTGAGGGCCCACCAGGAAAACAAGGTTTCAATGGACAAATGGTAAAATGACAGGTTTTATTTGTTTTATTTTGAAACTGTCAGTTTGATATAATTGCATACTGGACAGAGTTCAAGGTTAGCTAATGCTTAGGTCTTCTGAAAGTAAAACAGATCATGAAAGACCAAAAAACATTTCACAGAAGATCTAGTTTTGCTGATAATGTTCTATTGCGGTATAGTGTTTAAGTGGAGCACTGATATTCTCTCTTGTCTGTTAGGGTAAAATTGGTGAAACTGGTGAAACAGGACCAACTGGATTTACAGTAAGTAAATGAAGTAACTGATATCCTTATTAGCATAAACTTTGTGAAATATTCACAAAACTCATCCATTTCTAGGGTATTCAAGGACGAACTGGACCTCCTGGAGCAAAAGGAATCTTAGGAGAACCTGTAAGTACATCTGCAAAAAGGAGTAAATCCGTCATAATCTCTCTTTTTTAGTGAAACACAAAAGAAGAAATGCTGAGGAATGTACTGGTCGCTCTTTTCCATATAATGAATTGAGACTTCAAGCTCAAGCTGTCAAGCTCTAAAACAGTCAATCAATTCCAAGTATTCTAAAACTATACAGTAACTTTGTGTAAGAAACTGAACATGTTCCCCTTCTCTGTTCAGATCAATTTACAAATGGTGCCTAATGGATCTCAGGTTACGACTGTAACCTATATTCCCTGAGAACAGGGAACGAGACACTGCGTCGAATGACGCTTTGGGGAACGCCTCAGACATCTGACTGGTGTCTAAAATCACAATCAAATCACAGCAATCACATTGACCGGCGACAGCCCATGATTCATTAAAGGTGCATTGCTCAACATTTGATGTTAAAAATAGCCGTTTTCTAACCCATACATGCTTAAACAATCGCCTGATGTGCTGAATGAGCCCTTCTCTGATCACTGAGATCACCTCTATAATCCTGTACAGTAAAATAAATAAGAGGGATTCAGGCTCGAATCTGAGACTGGGTGTGATGTCATGCGCGTTCACGCTCGCCTGGCTATGTGCCTATGTCTTGCTGGTTAGTGTATTCGCCCCCATTCTCCGTATATGAGAAGACAACTTGAGCGACACAACTTTAGTCAACTTTCCACAAAAGTAGAAGATGGTTTCAAAGGGGCTGTTTAGCCTACACCTGGTCACCTCATGCGTTTTCTGTGATTGGATAGCTATTCGATCGTGAAAAGACCAGGTTGCCCTCCGAAACGCATTCGAGACGGATTTGAATCCGATCGCTCAAATCACTTGAGGACGTGGTCTGGGCCGTATAAGTGTAAATGCATCTGGTTGTTGAAACCAGGCTATATGTCATGTTGTTTTAGTCTTATATGACGACGCGCATCACCTCAGATGAGCCCCTATTCATCAAGCCAGCGGGCCGCAATCTCGCAAATCAAAGTGAAAGTAAGTCGCAGACGCTTAACACTTTCGTCTTCATTAAAAGTAAAGAAATTAAATGATCTTACCAGGGTCTTTCTTATTGCTGCCGCTCTCTCTTATTGCTGTCTTTGCTGATTTTGAAATTAGCCAATGATTAATAAAATGCAGCTCATATCTATTGCTTTCGGTGACGTGCACTTCATGAAATCTGTATATAGCACGGGAATTGAAGATCTAATTAATATCCGTTTTCCAAAAACACATTTATGTGACCAGGTGTAATGGAATCGTTTTGATAAATCAGATAGCTATCCAATCTGAGAAAACGCATGAAGTCCCAAAGCAGCCCCAAAGAGACCGGCTTGTAGTTCATTCTAAACCCCAACGCAAACTCCACGTATGAAAAAAAGAAAAGAAAACTTCTGTCTGTCCAGTGCCAGGTGTCGGAATAAGACGAGAGTCAACATTTTCAAGTTTTAAACAAACGGAGAGATCTCCGGTCTGCTCTAGGGCTCCGGGTCCTATACAATGTAATAACTTACATTGTTCATGAACGTGTTCCCATAATAATACAATCATAAGTGGATACAGTAAGCACATAAAACAGTTCAACATGGAGATCGATGGAAAAGAAAAAGTTTTCTACTACACCCGTTTTCCCCTCACACACACACACATACAGGGGTTGGACAATGAAACTGAAACACCTGGGGCCTCATGTATAAAACTTTGCGTAGATTTCATCCTTAAAGTGTGCGTACGCACATAAGGCAGAATTTGCGTACGCACAAAAGTTTTCAGATTTCACTTTATGGGCCCTATTTTAACGATCTGAAACGCAAGTGTCAAAGCGCATGGTCCCGGCGCTATTGCTATTTTCCCGGCGGGATAAATGCCTCTTGCGCCTGGCGCAAATCTAAAAGAGGTTGGTCTGAAGTAGCTTCATTATTCATAGGTGTGGTTTGGGCGTAACGTGAAATAAACCAATCCGAGCGCCATCCAACATACCCTTTAAGAACAGGTGCGCATGTTGCATGACGGATTGCTATTATAACTGCGGGTTTACCAGGCGCGCGCCAGGAGCGTTCACAGCCGATGAGACCGACGTTCTTGTCAGGACAGTGAAAGACAGAGAAGTGACGTTGTATGGGGATGGGAGAAACTCTTGCACATCAGCGTCGGTTAAACATTATAGCCTATACGTATGTTTCTTGCCACTATTGGGCAAACAGGTCTGATCCTTTAGTACTACAATAGCCTTAAGAAATGGTTAGGCCCTATTTCGGTTTTTTCATCTTCATGTAAACCACAATGATTTCCCTCTTGTGTTAATATTTTTCCTTGTTATAATGTATGATTTGCAAAAATAAAAACTACTGCATCTATGTTGATGAGAGAATCAGTATATGCGCGTTGTGTACCCGCTACATTATGGCCAAGCATGCGCGCTTAAAATAGCATTATGAACAACGCGCAACGCGCCACTGACTTTAGACTAGGTTTTTTCTGGTCAGTGGCGCAATTGTGTTCTGGAAGTGTAAAATAGCACCAGGGAATGTTTGCGCCGAAACACGCCTCCTTTTTGCGCCAATCCGCCCAGGGAGCGCAAGTTCATTTCCTAGTTTACCGACGTGCGTCTGTGGAGGGGAAAATCCCGCTTCGCGCGCGTGCAAAATAGGAATGAGACATGCGTTTGTATATAAAGTCATTTGCGCCGGGTGCAAGATAGGGCCCAAAAAATCCCAGTCAGCGGGAGATTGCGCGCACATGCGTCTCCTCCCCGAAATAACCATATATGGAGATTACAACGCCTAGTTTTACTATGCATATCCTCATCTGCATATCATTTGCATATGATTATATATCCACGTGATACCAAGTTTAAAGGTACAAGACGTTAGGAAAATATGAAATGCGGATGTACCGTCACATTATTACAAAAATATTTTTTTTAGTAGCCTTGCCTTGTTTTTGAATAAATAAATCAAACAGTGTTAAATACATTTCAGAGAAAGATTTTCTCAATCTTTGCCACTGGCCAAATAGTATTTTTAATTGATTTATATTTTAATGGAAACAGATAGACATGGTAGTGCATTATTTGCACGAAACAAACAATTTTCTCAGACAATCTGCTATTATCATGATTAGCAATTATCTCTAGTTAAAACATTAAAACACAGCATGCCAGAAGAAAAGTGTTCACAAGCATTGCATCCATAACAAATAGGTCTATTTATTGAATATATATATATATATATATATATATACTGTATATATATATATATATATTTTGTAACTTCTCAGTAATGATTTCATGTTTAAGTGTTTAACTCCATTAATGAGAATGGCATAACATAGGCTAAATGTTTATATCAGAAGTAAAACATAGTTTAAATCATTCTTTTATTTATTTAAACTGATATTTTGAACATGCACTGTATTTATGATTTGGACTCATAATGAAGATTTACGGTTTTACTCCATTTGCCGTTAGATTATAGGCTATGTACGTCAGTTTCACCAAACGGCCCAACGTGCGTGGTGGCGCGGTCATTTAAGAAGGGATGGATGTTTGCTTCAAGTGATGATAGGTTTGTGAAATTATATTTGAATTATATTTCTGTAAATGTATAATTTTCTTTAGATTCTCTGTCTAATAGTGAGCAAAAAGACACTTAACTCCAGCTCACCATCGGTGTCGCCAAAACACATACTCTTCTAAAAGAGTGCGTACGCATGGTCAAGAGCATCCTTACGGTGCGCACTTATTTACGCCAAGTTTATTTTTTATAAATCCCGATATGTGCGTGGAAAAATGCGTACGCATATTTCTATGCCCATTTTGAGCGTACGCAACGTTTATACATCAGGCCCCTGGTCTTACAACACAATCATTTATTAGGATGGTGAGGGCCTCATTTTGCATCCAAATAAAGCACCATGTAAAGCAACATCCAAATAAATGACAGATCGAAGTCCTTCACAGTGACCAGAGGGATTATGAGCCGTTCCTCTTCCAGAACAGTGTCCAGGTCACTATATCATGCTGGTGGAGGGAAACGTTTTCTGACACCTCAATAATATTCAGATCTGGTGACTGTGCAGACCATGGGAGATGTTCAACGTCACTTTCATCTTCATCAAACCCTTCTGTCACAAGTCTTGTGTGTGTTGGTGCATGATCATGCAGATACACGGTTTGAGCATCAGGTGCTCATGATCCTCCAGCTCATGATTTTTGACTCGTGTCCATCAAACACAGTCAGGATTGTCATGATATTGCAGCGCAAACCATCACTGATCCACCCGTGCTTCACTCTGAAGATTGGCCACCAGGCATATAGATGTGAAACCTCCAACATTGGCCAGTGTTTCAGTTTCATTGTCCAACCCCTGTAAGTGTGTAATTGACTCGAATGCCTTTGCTTTCATATATTTTAAATGACTTGCAGATTTTTAACTGTATTACCTCATTATGACTGTAACAAAAGATGTGTGCCCCACAGTGTGCGGCTGATGCTCCTTTGGTTATGAACAGCTCATGCAAACGTGCGTGTATGTGTGTGGTCCATGAGCGCGCACGCAGTTTCGCTTGTCGCCAGAGGGGGCGTAGTTCTGCAAAAACTCAGATACTTGCGTTTTGCTCCTTTAATGTGAATAATTAACATGAGACCTGGAAGTATAAAAGGGCGCCTTGCAAACATTACAACATCCTTTTGTCTGAAGGTACTGTTCGGTTGGCAGGCCCCGTGGCATGGCAAGGAGACCCAGTGTCTCATTCCCTGTTCTCAGGGAACACAGGTTACAGTCGTAATCTGAGACATTCCCTTTTGAAAAGGAACTCGCACTGTGTCGAATGACGCTTTGGGGAACGATATACCCACGCCCACGATATACAACGCACAGTTCATGTGTATCACCCGGCTTCAGATATCTTGAGCACGGGTCTGCACACTTCTGAAAGCATTTCATAATTACCTGATTTTCAAAGCGGTGACAGACAAAACAGTCCCTGGAGACGAAAAGGATTTTGTCATGTTTGCAAGGCGCACTTTTATACTTCCAGGTCGCATGTTAATCATTCACATTAATGATTCACAGGCTGTTGCCGGTCAATTTGATTGCTGTGATTTGATTGTGATTTCAGACGCCTGTTGCAGTGCGAGTTCCATTTCGAATGTGAACTTGATTTCATCCATTGGTATCTTTGATAAGTGATTGTTACATACCATAATGGAGTCAGTTTTGGACAAGAGTTGGCTATAACAATGCCTGAAAAGCAATTTGGCTGTTGATGAAAGAACAATTCTATTCTATTTCCAACTCTTATGCTCACCAAGACTGCATTTATATGATCAAAATTAAAGTAAACAACAGTAAAGTAATAGAATTTAAAATAACCGTTTTCTATTTAAATATATTTTCAAACATAATTCCTGTGATGGCAAAGCTGTATTTTCAGCAACCATTACTTCAGAGTCACATGATCCTTCAGAAATCATTCTAATATGTTGATTTGGTGCTCAAGAATTTTTTTTTTATTATTATCAATGGGGAAAACAGTTTGTAAAACCGTGATGCTTTTTTTGCTAAATTTAATGCCAAATCTTACTGACCCAAAACTTTTGATTGACAGTTTTTTATATATGTCTTCTGTCTCCTAATAGGGTCCTCAAGGGTCACCTGGAGTATTAGGTCCATTGGGTGAGACTGGAGCAGTGGTAAGATTCTTTATATAATCTTCATAATCTTCGATGTTTTATGGTGTTGCAACATGTTCTTACTCCCAACTTGTCACATATTGATGCTTGGTCAGGACCCTTTAGCTTCACTATTTGACGCGCAGGGTACTCCATTGTTTTCAATGAGAAACCTTCTGCCATAGACGCTATAAACAGCCACAGATTAAAACTTCATACAGTGCTGCACAGACCGATCAGTGGCTGACTTGAATAAATGCATTGCATGCTGGTTAGAAATTGTATCCGACTTGAGACAGCCCTGATGCTATGTGACTGTGACGTGAGTTACGTGACGAAGTGCTGCGAGAGCGATTCGAAAGCAGCTGGCTGTTTCATTCTGCACAGCTTCTCAAGAGTGGCTGCACGAGCTCTCATGACGACACAGCTGTTCCACGGTTGGCTGGATTCACTGAATGACGATCACATGTTTTTATTCTCACACCTTCAGGTTTAGGGTAAGAGTGGGGTTAGTAGTTGCTCCACAATATAGAGTCAATGTATTCAGACATCTTGCTATCCTCAATTACATAAATTAACTATAGTGTCCTGCATCCATTAGTAAAATAATATCAAAAGTCATATCTGGTGTCAGAATAATTTTTGGTTTGACTGTAAAAGTAGCTTATAAATATTTATAAAATCATGTCTGCTTTTACAAATACCGAATAACTTAATAAAGAATTAAGGTGTTGATCTGACACATAAGGCAAACAACAGAAAGGAATTGAGTACCCTGTGCATCGAAAAATGATGCAAATGATGCATCGAACGGGTACCCTGTGTGATAAAAATGTGACGCAGAGGAATCCTGACCAACTGTCAATATGTGACGAGTTGCGTGTGAGAACATGTTGCTTTTATATTGTACTTCCAGCAGTGTTAAGTCAGTTTGTTACTTCTCCAGCTGTGTTATTTTCCATTATGACCCACTCTTCATGTTTTTTTTAAACAAAAAATTATCGTTATGCCCAAATTTTACCAATGCCAAATTAGTTTTGGTTCCTGTAAACAATTACAATGTCCTTAAGTGGCATTAGACGGAGCTTAGCCGGAGCTTAGCTTAGGTTGGCTTTGCTAATTAAAATACTGTTCCATAAATAAGAAACATAATCACCTTGATTCTAATTACCTATCCATTATTCCTACATGTTTTGTTAGCTGTGAGGAATCCAAGACTGATGCAAGATTCAGAAAGATAAAGGCTCAACTTTCATTAGTTTCCTGGTTTGTGTGACAGGGTTTACCTGGAAAGGTTGGAGAGCGGGGCTTACCAGGTGAACCAGGAGATAAGGTGAAATTCCCTGTTTTCTCATACATGGTACTTAATGCTGATAAGTGTGCTGTAGCCGCTGTGTGCAATGATGTCATGTCCAACATTTACCATAGTGAGATTACTATGATCATTTGCAGATGCAAGGAAAGGCCAGCAATAATTTAGTCATACAGAGTGGCTGCAAAGTGTGACAGTGAAGAGAGGGGATCCTTTTTTTTTCCTTTATAGATCTTGACTGCCCAAAATTTATCACTCTAGGCCAAAGTATTTTAAACCATACATGGACCATTGTTTAGACTTTGTTCATTATATTCTACCCTTGAAGGCAGAGCCCCCCTTATCAAGCACTTAACACATATAATGGTCACATTCCTTATGGCAGAGGCTCTCTTATCATGCACAATTATAATAGTCATACAGATCCATATATCCATAAGATCAATAACTGTTCTTTGTTCTATTATATCAGCAGAACATGCAATCCTTGTGCAAATTATTACTGCCTTTCTAAGCATTTCCATTAATATAGAAAATGCAAACATAGTACAATGTTCAATAAGCATAACATATCAATAAAACATTGATTAAATTGGTTATTTTTCCACAATTCCCCCCTTTTTATCATTCATTGATAATTAATATATTAATACAGCAAATTTAAGTTATTACATCATACTCTTCATTCCTGATTTTCATATACATGATCACTCTCTTAAATTTATTAAAAAATATATTTGAAAAGTGTTTTTTGGGAATAGTCCATTTGCGTAGTATAAATATATTTATAAGCAAGCAAGTAAAGATTTTTACCTGAAACCGGGCTGAATGAATAAAAACTGTTATTGCATCCCTGACACTAGGTTAGACATGCAGGAACCTCAGTATAAACAAGGAATAGTATAGATGTTCAGAATAGGAAATAATATATCCTAACTCAATTAATACATTTCATTGTAACTTCAGAACCTATTTCTGTGGTCTTGGATATTGAATTGATCCTCATAATTAGACATTTGAACCATTGGATATGAAACTGTACCTTCCACCATTTTCTCCACTGAAGCTTTGCTCCACTTAAGCAAATACATTGAATTAAACATGGTAGACACATCAACACCAAAACTCCTGTCACTATCACTGGCAGTACTGTATGACATATCCAAAAAGCCCATATTGAAATGTTGTCGCACTAGTCTGGAATGTAAAAACAACATGATGTATCCAACATTTTACATACCCATCCTTTCTCGGCGGATAGCATGTCTAACACTAATCTATTCTTTATAACAGCATCTCTGATTCGTTTCATTTCATCATTAATCATTGTCAAAGCATTCTCAGCGCTGTTTGCTTTTGCTAACACAGTCCATGCCAACCCATTGATCTTATTCAGCACTGCAGTAGTTCCTCCTCCAAAGATTGACTACCTCACATTAGCTTCCAGAGTGGTCCGTGTACATACCCTTTGTGGCTTTTTGGCAGGGTTCCTGGCAAAATGTTGCTAATGTCTCTATTCCCACTTACCATAGGCAGTTGTTTTCCTAGCAAATACACTGATGTGCCCACATTCATCAAAGCTGGATAGCAACAGCCTGAACATTTCTTCGGTAGCCTTGTCTCCACATACCTGAACTGCTGCTGCTGAAGTGTCACTTGGTCCATCGAAAGTACGGATAAAGGTGATGGTGTGGGTGCTGTTGGTCAGTGAACAGTTTACGGTTGTAGCATTCTCCACATCAATTTTGATTCTGCACTCAGACCCTGATCCATCCCCTAATTTTTGGTTTTGTTGAACAAATGCACACATCCCCTCTTCTTGGTGTTACCCGCAATGGTATGTTCATTAAAACTGTTTACATGCACTTGTGTACCACACATGGTTTTAGTTGCTGTTGGTGTTCTCCCCTGTTCCAGTTCAGCTGCTGCTTGCAGTACCTTGGTCATTTGACATGGTATCAGACTCTCAGTTTCATTCACAGTCTCATCAGTCAGTGATACTGCCTTCCAAGCATGAGACAGTTGCAAACAGAGCCAGCAGCTTGAGTTTATTTTCAGTTTATCTTTTTGTAAAAGGGCCAAAGTGCAGGCCTAGTTTCCTTGACATTTTAACATAGCATCTCTTACTGCTGGAATAATCTCACCTCACTTTTCACGTCATCCTTCATCCAGGTTGGTTGTTTCTCCACTGGCTTGGCAACTGTTTCGATTTGGGGTGGAGCTTTCTGTCCCATAAGAGTTGTATCTGATCATACCAATCATTTCCTGTCCTGTCAATTCTGTAGTACAGATCACTTTTTGATGATTTTACACCTCTTATCTCTACTGCCATTCCATCAGTTATCACCGACTTTGCTCTTTTTTGTCACTCTAAACTTCCCATCAGTCCCATACCTAGTCGGATGGTAGTAAGCTGTCACATCTGACCACTTACACAGGGAAAGTTTCTCCCTCCAATTCCTCTGCCCCTTCCACCTCCAGCCAGTTGACCCCTTTGTTGATTGTTGTTGTTGCTCCCTTTTGATACTTTTTGATACACCCCGCTATGATATGGACCATCTTCTCCCTGTGCTTGTCAGTCTTCCATCTTTGTGTTTGGCTAACACTTTCGGTGATGGGCATGAAGCTCAAATACTCTATCCCACTCCTGCCAACTCTCAACAACCATTCCATTCCAATGTGCATCGCAGCCATCAAAGAACTTGGACTTCAGCGGCGTCTGCGTTACATCCACAGAAGTTCCCATCGAAAGTTTGTTTACCATCAGCCTGGCCAGTCTGCTTCACACATTCAAGCCATCTGGACCACTGTCGCGCGGGAAACATCGCAAAATCTCTGCACGCTCAGCTGAGCAGCATGGAAAACACAGCAAGAACTCCTCGCATAAAGCAGGCCAGAAAACGCGGAGTGGATTCCAGTGTATTACGGCCTCTACAGAGATTTACCACAGCATCAACACTCAAAATTAAACTTTTCAATACACAATCTCTCAAAAATAAAGCATCCTTCATACAAGACCATATCATAGAGAAAGGATTAGACTTTATGTGCCTGACAGAAACATGGCATCAGCCTGGAGTTTACTCAGCGCTTAATGAAGTCTGTCCCCCCTGTTACAGCTTCCTGGAAAGAGCCCGCAGCACTGGTCATGGTGGTGGCCTTGCTCTCATACATCGACAAAACTTAGTGCTGTCCCCCCTTCCCCTGCCTACACTGTCCTCTTTTGAATGCTTAGCATTTAAATGTAAACCCCCATTACCATGACAGTGCTACTTATCTACCAACCCCCCAAATTCAACTCTAAGCTTTCATCTCAGAGATACACAAACTTCTCACTACATTTTGCACCACATCTGCCAACATTATTATACTTGGAGATATTAATATTAATGTAGACAACCCTTCCTGCCACTTTGCAGCTGAGTTTCTGCAACTATAGACCATTTCAAAAGATGTAAACAACACTGGCCCAGAAGCACTTCCTGTTTCAGTTTTTTAACACTACATAAAAGCTGGGATAAAATACAACCAATAGAACATTTAAAACTGAATCAAAAAGTTAAACAAACATCTTTAAGAAGTTCTCTTTACATGTGAAATAAAGAAAACAGTTACAAACTGAAACAGGAAGTGCTTCTGGACCAGTGTTGTTTACATCTTTTGAAATGGTCTATTGGACTGTCTCAACCTCCAATAACATGTGAGTGTCCCCACACACTCCAGGGGGCACACACTGGACCTGGTCATCTCCAACTCTGCCCACCTTAGCAACCTTCTGACGCACGACCTGGGTGTGTCTGACCATAAGGCCATCTCAATGGAGCTGACCCTCTTCTCCCCACACAACAAAGACAAGCGTCAAATTTGCTATAGGGACCTGAAAAAGATTAACCCGGACATCTTGAACATTGACTTCCAGCATCTCTCCTCTGTTCATTTCTCCTCAGTCACTGAGTCGGACTTCTACGACCAATCTCTGAGCAGTCTTCTAGATATCCACGCCCCTGTCAAAATTAGAACTGACTGCTTCGCACACACAGCCCCCTGGTACACCTACAAACTGAAATGAAATTGAATGCAAATGAATGAAAAATGAAAGCACATGAAAACAGCTGGGCGTGTCCTTGAGCGGCGCCTCAAGGCCTCGGGACTGACTGTTCATAGGTAGGCCTATCGAGAACATCAGAAGTCCTATGCAAGGTTCTTAAAAGTTGCTCAGTCACAGTTCTACTCCAACATTATCAACACCAGCCCTAGCAACTCCAAGCAACTTTTCTCTACCATACATGACATCCTCAAACCGCAAACTCTTTCTCATTCAGAAGCTACAGATTTGAGGTGCAACAACTTCATGACTTTTTTCAGAAATGAAATAGACACCATCCGTTCCATGTTATCCAGTTCTTCTACACTGCCTGTCCCGACTGCCAACCCACAGCCTGGGATTTACCAACCACTCTGCTGTTTTTTGGCCATCTCACAGCGAGAGGTTGAAGACATCATCAAAAAGATGAAACCATCCACCTGTGCCCTGGACCCAGCTCTGGTAAAATCCAACCTTCATGCCATAAGTCCCCTCATCACAAAGGTCATTAAGAACTCCCTCCAGGCTGGCCATGTTCCATCTACACTGAAAACTGCTGTCATCAGGCCTTTTCTCAAAAAACCTACCCTAGACCCAGAAGTCTTTGCCAACCACAGGCCCATCTCCAACCTTCCTTTCCCTTCCAAGGAAAAAGTAGTTGCTGCACAGCTCCAGGACCATCTAAAACAAAACAACCTGTACGAAAAATTTCAGTCTGGGTTCCACCCTGGCCATAGCACAGAAACAGACCTGGTCAGGGTCACAAATGACCTACTTATGACTGCAGATGCTGGCTCCCCAACTCTTCTTATCCTCCTGGATTTGACTGCAGCATATGACACCATGGACCGTAACATCCTCCTCCACCGTCTAAATTCTACTATTGGAGTTTCTGACTCTGTCCATTAGTGGTTTTCATCCTACCTCACCAGGAGAGCTGAGCATGTTGCCTTGGGAGAGGCTAAATCCTTGACACACAACGTAACTTGTGGTGTCCATGCGACCCTGAAAGACCTACCTGTGAGATAGAACTCAAACCAGTTGAGGGAAATTCCAGTTATGCCCAGTGATGAGAGGGTGGACAGAGGGATCTGATGGTTCACAGTGTCGAGGGGCTGGAGGGAATGGTGTGTGCTGGTCTGGAGGAGAGAGGGCAGATAATGTCTAAAGAAGAAGTTAAAGCGGAGCATAAAGTATCTGTTGCGGTATTCACATCGAGAGATGATAATTTTGAGGGTGAGGAAAGAGAAGATAACACAGTAGATGGGATGGAAAAAGTGAGCGGTGGTTCCGTCTGAAAGTAACTGGTAGGGGAGTTGGTGGATAGTGAGTTGTAGATAGAAAGTAATGAGGAAATGATCTGAAACATGGAGAGGATTCAGCAAAATGTTGTCTGGGATGCAGTTGCGTGTGTAAACCAGGTCCAGTTAGTTGCCTGACTTGTGAGTACCTGTGGTGATGAGCCGTTTGAGATCGAATGAGGCTGGAAGAGAGATGAAGTCTGTAGCATACGGCTTCTCTAGATGAATGTTGAAGTCGCCAAAGACTACCAGTGGAGTGCCATCCTCAGGGAAAGAGGACAGCAGCACATCTAACTCCTCTACAAAGCTTCCCAGTTGACCTGGGGGGCGATAAATGACTACAATGTGGATCTTAATGGGAGTTGTAAGTGTAATAGCATGATATTCAAATGATTATTGTTATTGTTATTTCCAATTGTTACTAATGAGAAGACCAGTGCCCCCACCCCTCGCCGACTGGCAAGGGGTGTGAGAGAAAGAGAAGTTGTTAGAGAGAGCAGCAGGAGTTGCTAAGTCTTCTGGGTGGATCCAGCTCTCAGTCAAGCCTTAGATATTAAGAGTAGAATGAGAGGCAAAGGCTGGGATGAAGTCAGCTTTATTGACTGCTGATTGACAATTCCATAGATCCATGGAAAGAGTGAGAGGTGAGTGTGAGGATGAGGGAATATGCATTAGCAGTATTGCGGAATATGAGGGATTAGCAGTATTGCGCTGCCTTCTGTGCGTGATGAGAGAGCTTTGGGTAACACTTTATTTGAAGGGGTGTGCATAAGACTGACATGACACTGTCATAAACATGACATAACACCTGTCATGAACATGAAGTAGTCTCTATGAGTGTTTATGACTGCTGTCATTAAGTGTCATTCGGTAAATTATGACACTTTTAATGCAAAGTTGACATTGTTTAAATTGTCTTTGTTATGACAACTTGACATTAACAAAGACAAACATGTCTTTTTTATGACAACTTGACATTAACAAAGACAAAAAATGTCTTGATTATGACAACTTGACATTAACAAAGACAGAAATGTCTTTGTCATGACAACTTGACATTAACCAAGAAATCATAACCTGTCAACCTGACATCTTTATAACTAGTCCAACATGTTCCACTTTACTTGAGGTACGGGAAAATATTAATGACACTGTTTTTTGACAGCATTTGACAGTGTAATAACCCTTAATGACATCTTTATAACTAGTACAATGTGTTCCACTTTACTTGAGGACAAGTAAAATATTCATGACAGAGTTATGGTGTCATGACGGCCAAAGTCAAAACCAAACACATATGACAGGGTAATGTAATGTTAACGCAAAGCTAAATAACTTCTTTAAGTTTGATAATTAGACCTGTTATGACATATTTGTGACAGGTTATGATTTCTTGGTTAATGTCAAGTTGTCATAACAAAGACATTTCTGTCTGTGTTAATGTCAAGTTGTCATAATCAAGACATTTTTGTCTTGGTTAATGTCAAGTTGTCATAACAAAGACATTTTAAACAATGTCAACTTTGCATTAGAAGTGTCATAATTTACCGAATGACACTTAATGACAACAGTCATAAACATTCATAAAGACTCCTTCATGTTCATGACAGGTGTTATGTCATGTTTATGACAGTGTCATGTCAGTCTTATGCACACCCCTTCAAATAAAGTGTTACCGTTGAGAGACAACAGAAATGTATTGAAAGCTCATGTTGTTATAAAAGGAAAACCTACCTGTTTTTTTTATCATGTAGCACTTTGGGATTTGCTTAAATATAAAGTGCATTACAAATTAAATGTATTATTATTATTATTAATGTGTGATCTCCTGGTTTCACTCCATTCATGAATGGCTTCTCAGATGACATTCCCAAAGGCCTGGTCTGTCACCTCTGTTTTGAGGTTCTTCAATGCTGTCATGTTTGTTGAAAACATCACAAAGTCAAAGTCGAACATAATAGTCCTGCACAGACTCCTCTCCGCCTTGGCAGCAGTTTTCTATCTTTGGCATTTCAATTCTGGTTGGGAACGCAGCCTTAAAACTAGCATTCGCCAAGTCTCCGATAGCTGCTCGACAGCCATTCACAGCCACTCACTTTATGCCAGTCAGTAGCTCCCAGTTTCACAGCTAACTATCGCCTCAGCTCCTGCATGTTGGGACTGAATTCTTGACAGAAAACAGTCATAGCCTCAGAAATGAAAATTTTCCCCAGAATCACTGGGACTGGGCAAATGGGCCATGGCTTCTTTTATTTCAGTTGCAGTCACAAAGACCATCATTGAGCCCTCTGGTCCAGCCACTTCAAAAATCGAACATTGATATTCAGCCTCCTCGTCCTTCCTGGTTTTTGGGGATGTGGTCCTATTGTCCTGCTGACAACTCCAAATTGTGGTGGTAAAACAAAAAAAAACAAAAAACAAACAAAAAAACGATATCACTGAATAAGAGACAAACATGTACCAATTGTCTTTAAAGATTATCTATTGCCTTGCAAGGAAAGGCCAGCAATAAAACCATCATACAGAGTTGCTGCAGAGTATGACAATAAAGAGAGGGCATCCTTTCTCCTTTATAGTTCTTGACTGCCCAAAAGTTATCGCTCTAGGCCAATCTAAGTATTTTCAACCATACATGGACCATTGTTTAGACTTTGTTAATTATATTTTACCCTTGAAGGCAGAGGCCATCCTATCAAGCACTTAACACATTTAATGGTCACATTCCTTATGCCAGAGGCTCTCTTGTCATGCACACATATAATGGTCATATCCATAAGATCAATAACTGTTCTTTGTTCTATTACATCAGCAAAGAAGCATGCAGTCACATGCAATCCTCATGCAAATTATTACTGCCTTCTAAGCAATTCCATTAATATAGAAAAGTTTAAGAGAGAAAATGCAAACATATAGTACAATTTTCAATAAGCATAACATTTAATAAAACTTATATTGATGAAATGTCTTCTTCCACAATAATCTCCCAGTATTGTTATAAAATTAATGATGTTGAAATTTCAATATTTGGTCGCAAAATGGAATAACTTTTTTCCACACTTTCTAGGGTGCAGTTGGATCTCCTGGGAATATTGGCGAGCAAGGCTTGATTGGACCCCGAGTAGGTTTCTTCATTTTAGCTGCAAATGGCTTTATTCAGGAGAGATGCCATATTTAATTGAGTAACACTTAAAATACATACATATTTCCCAAAAAAAAAAAAAAAAAAAAAAAAAAAAAAACGAACAATGGACAGAATAAAAAACATTCTTTATGAAAAAGAAGTTAATTATGAAAACAACAAAAATTCCAAGCCGCTCATGCACCATAAAGATATATGTAAGATATGTTAGTTCAAGTTGCTGTCAGTTAAAACAGCTCAAAGATGCATTTTAGTCATGGACTAGGCTTAAGTCCTTAACCAGGGGCAAAAATATTGATCAACTTGGCACAAGTGTTTCGTCTTTGCACAGCCTTCTTAAGGATGTGCATCCATTGTTCACACAAATATTCTTTAAACTATTAGCATTCAGTGGATCATCAAAACAGTTGGGTAACCAGTGGGAGTGGGTATAACCAGCCAACTCCTACACAAATCATTATAGTAATTTGTGCTTAATTATATTGAACGTGCACTTTCAGCATACTTCAAATATTACAAGTATTTGTTTTATAAACAGAACTTAATATAGTACTAATAAGTGTATTTAAAGAGAGTACACTGTTTAAATGTGCACAAAATATTACAATTTTACAATTACAATTTTACAATACATATATAGAGCAGTACACTTTAACCATATTTCAAAGGTTTCAAATATAAATATGTACTTAAGTCCTACTTCAGTGGGTCAAAAAAAACACTGTAAAGTTTAGTTAATTGCGTTTAATTTCAATTAACATGCAATTAAGTGTAAATAAACAACAACAACTTTACATTCAGTTCATACTTAAGTATATTTTTAAGGTTATATTATTATTTTTATATTATGTCCTTGCTCGTACTCACATACTCTTTTTAAAAGCACTGTAGTATAAACTGTACTTGTTTTTCACAAGGGATGGTTTATTAGATGCAACCTTGAAACTATGGTAACGCTTCCTTTTACAGTCCAGTTACCCATGTAAATACTATGTACTTATTTTAGTAACTACAATTACTGGGTAATAACTAGTACTAACCCTGAACCTACCCGTAAACCTACCCCTGTTCCATGTACTTACCTTATATTAGCAGTACTTTCTAGGTAAGTACACTGTAAGTACACTGTAAGTACTGTACTGTAAAAGGAAGAGTTACCGAAACTACAAGTTTGTCCCTCACTGCATTGTTTTCATTTGTGTCAAGTTAAATGTGGCATCTACCCAGATTAAAGTCCCTATCTGTCTCTTTAAAGTACTACAGTGAATTTATTTAAACAAAGCTCTCGATTAGGGTGACCCTGGGCTTGATGGAGAGGCTGGTCTGAGCGGTCCTGATGGAGCTAAGGTCAGAAAACTGACAAAACAAGATGTCTGTAAACATTGTTTAGTTCTTTGCTTGGATAGATAATATTTTATTGACCCTAAGTCTCAACAACAAGTATTGTTGTCTCCAGGGTGAAAAGGGGGATATTGGAATGGAGGGAGAAATAGGTGAAAAAGGTGCCATCGGATTTAAAGGAACAGAAGGGCGTCCTGGAGATCCTGGTTTAATAGGCATCAAGGTGATTGCTCTTTACTATTTGGAAATATCAGATCATTTTGTAGAGATATTCATGTGTGCTTTACAGTGCTATTGTTTTTGCATATTTAGCAGTAAGAAAAAGTTATTGATTTTGGTATTTTGCTTGTTATTACAGTGTCCTCGATTTCTAACGCTCAACACATTTCACCTGTTTTCACAAACATTCAAATTATATTAATGATTATTGTATTGATCAAATCGTAATAATGAAAAACTACATACGAATGGCCTCATTTTACACGGGTTTAAAGGGATAGTTCACCCAAAAATGAAAATTCTGTCAGTATTTACTCACCTTCATCTTGTTCTAAACCTCTATGTGCTTATTTGTTCTGCTGAACACAAAGGAAGATATTTGGAAGAATGTTTTAATCAAACAGATCTCATTCCCCATTGACTACCATAGTAGGAAAAAATACATACTATGGTAGTCAATGGGGAATGAGATCTGTTTGATTAAAACATTCTTCCAAATATCTTCCTTTGTGTTCAGCAGAACAAATAAACACATAGAGGTTTGGAACAACATGAGGGTGAGTAAATACTGACAGAATTTTCATTTTTGGGTGAACTAACCCTTTAACCATGTTCTCATTCATGAAACACAAACACATAATATAAATAAATATAAATATAAATAACAAAAAGCATGTTTTATCCATGAGGAAACAGCAAAACTGCTATAGTAGTGAATTAAATTTGGCCAAAGTTGCAGAGGATGCTGAATTTATTTATTTAGTACGGTACTGTAATTGGTAGTATACTGTATTATGTTGCATTGGTATTTAAACTGTTCTTCTCTGGTGGTTTTCATCTACTTTAAGATCACTTTACTGTAGTGTAAATAGTCTATAAGCTGCAAAATTATTCCTGTATCCCAGTATAATTTTTGTTAAATTATAATTTAAAAATATTTGATTTTGACCAAAATGTTTGAGGTTTGTTAGTTGGTGTATTCTTGAGATTGTGTTTATAGTTTAGCAATAGCAGTGTGTTAGCAATTGCTTAAAGAAATAGTTTACCACTAAAGTAAATTGTTTTGAGTAGTCAGGCTGGTTTGATTTGTAACTTAAGTTTTGGTAACTTACGTATAGCTGGTCAGGCTGGGTTAGGTTAGGGTTAACCACCTTAGGCTGGTTTCAGCAGTTTCTCAGCAGTACTGGTGCAAATCATTTCACTGGCCACTTTGTACTCTAAAGATATTACTCTGTTCATTTTTGCATTTTGTTAACTCTCTAATGTTTATTGCAGGGCCCTGAGGGTAAACCTGGAAAAATTGGTGAAAGGGGAAAACCTGGAGAGAAGGTATTTTATGTTTGACATTTCAGTTTACACAGTTACCCATCAACACTCTCAGTATATATCATTAGATATAAGTGTGTTTTCTTCCAAATGTAGTGTATAAATGATGCTTAATGATTCATTTCAGGGCAGCAAAGGTCACCAGGGTCACCTTGGCGAGACTGGACCAATGGGAGAGCAAGGTTCCATAGGTTTCATCGGGCCAAAAGGAAGCAGAGGAACTACTGGATTTGTGGTACATACATTGTTGTTTTCAATGGGTTGTCTTCTGCAAAATCATATTTTTATTGTGCTACGTCAAAGCCGTCAACCGAAACGGCATGAAAAGAGGAAGAGAGAAATAATTATAAATGCTTTTCTCTGAAAAAAGCCTTGCCAGAGATATAATGTTTGATTTTAAACATCTCATATTACATCAACATACCACAAAAAATGCTAATATTTGTGTTTTGTTTTGACAAGAATGAAATGTCTGATTTTGCTATCTGAAACTAACTCGGATCCCATGGCTATCATTTTTAGGGTGCTCCGGGGAAAATGGGTCAGCAAGGAGAACCGGGTTTAGTGGGATATGAAGTGAGTGTTATTTAACATAGACATGACTTATAAAACTTCATTTACCTCAGCATAAAGGGCTACAAAGTCAGAACATCTGCTCTGCATCATGTGAAGTTCTTCTGAGTTAATAGGGCTTGTTAGAGCTAGACTTGTCTTTGAGTGCTCAAATGGTTCCAAACTTCACTTCTTTTCTTTAATTTTTACTTTAGGGTCATCAAGGACCACAAGGTCCAATAGGATCCCCAGGACCAAAAGGTGAAAAGGTAAAAAAATCTAAAGAGATTTCTTATAACTAGAAGCTAGTTTCAGAAGCCCAAGAAATCTAACAGATGATTTCTTTGTTTTGGATGATAAAAACAAACATTGTATTTTCCAAAAAACTTTGGAGTATAACCTTCTTCTTTTAAATCACCTTCCAGATTTTTATCAACTCTAATTTATTGATGTTGTTTTACCTTAGGACATACACAGCACATGGCCAACTATATACAATATTTTAGGTTGAAAAATTCAGAAGTAAATGCTTAAATCAATTTCTACCATTTTCAGGGAGAGCAAGGAGATGACTGGAAGGTTGAAGGTCCACCTGGTCCTTCAGGTGACATCGTGAGTCAGTCCGCTAGATTTACTACACATTTATGTCTTGTTTTTGGAGAATTCTGGATGCCAAACTGATCAATGTGTTTTCACTGGGATTCAGGGAACTGTTGGCAACAGAGGAGAAAGGGGAGAGCCAGGTGATCCTGGATACCCAGTAAGTATTTTTTGTGCTTTTTATTTTATCCACATGTTTTTGAATAAATAGATAACTAATTAAATATATTTTGTATGTCAATTTTTGAATTTCAATTTTTAAATCTGAAAGGGTCATGAAGGCGTTCATGGAGAAAGAGGAAACCCGGGGGCTCCTGGACTCCCTGTGAGTAAATCTACCAATAATTACATCTTTAAACCTGTGTTATTTAATATCTTTTTGATAAGCTATTATGTTCATATTTTAAATTAGATTTTATTTTTATTATTTATTTTTTGTTTTCATTTTTAAAGTAATTTATTTAGTCTTTTTTAAATACCTCCGTACAGATTTATTGTTTTATTAAGTTTATAGTAATGGTTTTTAGTTTATTTAGTTTTAGTTATTTTAGTGCTTCAGCTTAAACTAAATGAAAATGAGAAATGTTGCTTTGGCAACTAGCTGAAATAAATAAAAAGTATGTTTAAGTTTTTTATAATTTATTTTATTTCAGTAAATGTTCATTTGATTTCAAATAATGAACATTTTTATGGGTTTAGTTAACAATAATAACCCTGCTTTAAACTGAATTATAAAATATAAATTTTCTTCATCTTATTTTCCCTGTCTATAACCACAGGGAAATGCAGGCCCACGAGGGTTTCCAGGGCCTAAAGGATCCAAAGGCAATAAAGTAATTTACCATATGAACACAAACATTATGTGGATAACGTGCACACACACACACACACAAGCTCTATTTTAAATCATATACCTCTTGTACTTGGTTTCACAGACAATGCTTAAGATTATTCCCAGACTAAAATGCATGTTTGAGTTGTTTTAACTGAAAGCAACTTGCCCTGACATATCTTTTGTCAGTGCCTTTGTTTTGTCTCAAGATGCACACTAGTAATGTTTTTTTTCTAAGGCATGTTTATTAAATCTACTTAAATTTCCTAACTAAACTAAGGCCTAATCCTGACTTAATCTAAGCCCTGATTGTGAAACCAGGCCATTATATCCATCTCAACTTAATAACCGATTTTATTCAGGGTCCAAAAGGCAAAAACGGTCCTCGGGGTGAATCTGGGAATCAAGGGTCTCCTGTAAGTATGTTTCTTACGCACTTAACTGAGTTCAGTGACATCATTATAAACCTACAACAGTTGTGATTCTCCCACAGGGTCCTGTTGGTCTTCCTGGTCCCAGAGGAGTTGTTGGTCGTGAGGGTCTTGAGGGTGATCCTGGGGTTGAGGGAGCCCTCGGGAAAGATGGAGCTAAAGGAATGCCAGTAAGACAATGAATGTAATTCTCAATGCTCTCAATGTAACACTTTATATGGCCCAGGTGCTTTTTGTGGTTTGTGATGTTTTGGTTTGTTTTTCCTCCTCTATTATGTGCATTAGGGTGAGCATGGCAGTGATGGGGATGTTGGTCTTCCCGGAAAACCAGGTCCTCAAGGAAATGCAGGAGTACCAGGTTTGCCAGGAATTCAAGGCTCTTTTGGCCCAAAGGTAACTATATGGATAGTGACCTGCTCTTTGTGTTTGTGTGTTTCACAATATATGCTGGTTTTATCTTAAACAGTCCACTATGTTGTGACTTAGGGTGACAGGGGCATCCCTGGCCAAACTGGACCTCCAGGCAAAAGAGGATTTATTGGGGTAATGGGATTTCCTGGAAAACAAGGTGACCGAGGAGTCAAAGGGCAACCTGTGAGTGTCGCTTGTCCGTTATCGATCCATTACAAATAGGACAACCGCATCAACTCAATGTTGCTCCAGTGATGTCAGATTGCTTTAATGATGAATCTCTAAAAAAAAACATAATTGCTGCAATCAGGCAGTAACTTCGTACACAACTCTCTAAAATACTTGATTCTGACTGGACAATGACAGCATTTTGACGTTTTAACAATGACACAGTGTACCTGCCAAGATGATATACTGTACCCTACCATTAAACACTTTAAGTTTTTTTATGTTTTATATTTTTAAACAAGTCTCTAATGTTTACTTAGGATGCATTTATTTGATCAAAAATACAGTAAAAACAGTAATATTATCAAATATTAGATTTGTTGCTCAAGAAACATTATTTTATTATTATCACTGTTGAAAATGGTTGTGCTGTTTAATATTTTTGTGGAAACTGTGATACAATCTTTCATTAATTTTACATTAATTTTAAACATTATTTAATGCATCCTTGCTAAATCTTACCGGCCCTAAACTTTTGAACAGTAGTGTATACGTATATATATATATATATATATATATATATATATATACACACACACACACGTATACACTACACACTACCGTTCAAAAGTGTATACACTAGTGTATATGTAGTTTATACTACGTATACACTATACATATATACATGTTTTCAGTCTATTTATCAGTTAATGAATGAATGACAGTGACATTTCTTTAACACTTATTGTCACAAACAGTTATTGACACTGTTCTGTTTGACTTTCTCTTTAGGGTGATACTGGTGAACAGGGATTTCCTGGAGTTCTTGGAATGTTTGGACCACAGGTAAACACACTTATTGTACTACTGTTATCATAGAAATTAAAATTTTCAGAAATACTGGCATGTTTACTTTAATATGTGTTGCTGGTCTTTTTTGTGAATGATCTGTGCATGTTACAAATAAAAAAAAGTTTGTCTTCGTAATCTTTCATCCAAATGTGATAATTTCCTCCACATTCTTTTTAAAGGGTTAGTTCCAACCCCTTAAGACTTTCGTTAATCTTTGGAACACAAATTATATATTTTTTGTAATATATTTTTGATGAATCTGAGAGCTGTCTGACACTTTCATATGCTGCTAGGTAATTGCATCTGCCAGCACAGAAAAGTTAGTAAAGACATTGTTAAAATAGTCCAAGTGACTACAGCGACTCAATCTTAAGTTTAATAATGAGAATACTTTTTGTGTGCAAAAAAAAACCATCAACAACTATTTATTCACCTATTTATTTTCTTCCGTGTGGGCCTCTGATATAAGTTCACGAGAGCTCCACGACACGTGCGAGAACTGAGAACCTTTGGTAACACTTTACTTGAAGGGGTGTGCATAAGACTGACATGACACCTTCATAACCATGACATGACATATGAAAATATGAAATAGGGTTTATGACAACTATCATTAAGTGTCTTTCGCTCAATAATGACATTTTGAATGCAAATATGACATTGTTTAAGATGTCTTTGTTATGACACCTTGACATAAACCATAACATCATTACCTGTCAGTGTCTGTCATGACAACTTGACATAAAATTAAGTTAAACTGTCATGTTGTTGGATTTGACATTGGCTGAGAGACCACAAGAATTCCAATCAAGTCCCTTCCTTGAATACCCTGTTTCACATGGAAATGTCCTCTTTATTCTGAGTATCTGAAATTATTTCCTATTATTTAACAGAGGCTAAAAAAACAGTTCAAATCTTTTTCATAAAGTAAAGCTATGTGCTTAATAATTTTGAATGATATTTACATAAAACCAGTGACTAGTCTTGTGATTAATGAACAGTCTAAACTGAAAAGGAAGAGCACATTTATCTGATTCGTCAGAATCCAATTAATCGCATTGTTTACTTCTAATTCAAATGCTAAGCCGTCAAGCAAACAATGCAATCTACTGTAGCATTTCATTACAGCTGTCGAAGCACTATTGCGTAAGATGAAAAATAGCTTCTCTGAGCAGCTTAGAGAGATCTATTCATGCAGTATAACCAAAAGCTTTGTGCTGACATTTGTGTCAGTTTAAGGCTGAACAGTTTTGACCTCTAAAGTGTTTCTGTTATATACAGGGGCCACCCGGAGACCTTGGCTCTGTGGGTATCCAGGGCCCAAAGGGTCCTCTGGGTTTAATGGTAAGTACCACTGTGAGAACTGTTGTGAAAACACCAATGAGTTGGATGAAGAGTTCTTGATCAGCAACTACTGTAGGTGTTTCTTCTTTTAAGGGGATGCAAGGAGCCATTGGACCCGTTGGTATCATTGGGCCAAGTGGTATTCCAGTATGTATGAACCCTGAATCACTCAAGACTTTTCACAGGTGGCTTCTAATTGAGTGCATAATCTAAAAAGATCCTTCTCTTCCTCTCTTTGTATTAGGGACCACAAGGAGAGAAAGGAAATAGAGGGGAAATGGTAAGAATCTTTTTGAAATGCTGAACTTCTAATACGTATGGTTCCTATATAATCCTGTTTTAGACTAGCATTGGCATAAGCTCACTCCCTGCCTTCGCATCTGCGTTCAGTGACAATACTGAGATGGGAGTCTAAGGGCCCTGATTTACTCGCAGCAAAGTTCTTTTTCATTCTTTGCTAAGGGGTAAAAAGAGGGGTGTGTCTCAATCACCTCAAGTGCACTTCCCAGGGATTAAACCATTTCTAAGGCTGTTGCATTGTCAACTCAAAATTGTTCCAAGTGCACTCAAACATTCACTCTACAAGATTCCCTGTAAACTGGGAATTTGTGTTGCAGGTAATTGAATCATTTATATTCATGAACTGATTCACAGCATACGGAACGAGACTTATCCTATGACACTTTTAAGCTACGTTCAGATTAGGAGGGAGAACCATTGCTTGTGGATTTCCAAGTGAATTCATGTTTGAAAAGGGTTCGCCACTGAAGATAACATTTTGTGTTTCTCCTTTTAATTTAAATAGGGTGTTCAGGGACCCAGGGTATGTTTTTCCAATTTCCTTCAATGTTACTAGCCATGTTTATTCAGATACATTAAATAGTACTATTTAACCAGCAAAAAAAAAATATTCTTTTCGCCAACCTTTAGGGACATCCAGGTCCTCGTGGACCACCTGGACCTCCAGTAAGTAGTCTTAATGCATTTTAACAAACAAATGAATAGTATTTGTCATGCTCGAATTGCATTTAGCTGTAGCTCATAGTAAACAGTGCTTTCTGTTTCTTTATCTCTCATTGGTTTATTAGGGGCTTCCTGGTGTATCTTTTGCTCATGTAAGTATGCCTAGAATTTATTAAAGGGATACTCCACTTTTTTTTGGAAATATGCTCATTTTACAACTCCCCCAGAGTTAAACAGTTCAGTTTTACTGTTTTCGAATCCATTCAGCCAATTTTCTGATCTTTAGAAGAATGTCAGTAACCAGATATTTTCTGGTCTCATTGACTTCCATAGTATATATATACCTGGGTGCAAAAATTGAGGCTATAGACCCTTCCAGAGCTGAGATATTGAAACTCAAAATTTTGACCAGAAAAAAAATGACAGTGTTACCCCTTACGTTTTTTTTCGGGGGGTGAAAAATTAAGTTTCTCCAATCTTCTCAAAACTCTGGATTCTGATAGAGGGCCACGAGACATGGACCTGGGTGCAAAAATTGAGGCTATAGACCCTTCCAGAGCTGAAATATTGAAACTCAAAATTTTGACCAGAAAGAAAAAATGACAGTGTTACCCCTTACGTTTTTTTTCGGGGGGTGAAAAATTAAGTTTCTCCAATCTTCTCAAACTCTGGATTCTGATAGAGGGCCACGAGACATGGACCTGGGTGCAAAATTTGAGGCTATAGACACTTCCAGAGCTGAAATATTGAAACTCAAAATTTTGACCAGAAAAAAAAAATGACAGTGTTACCCCTTACGTTTTTTTTTCGGGGGGTGAAAAATTAAGTTTCTCCAATCTTCTCAAAACTCTGGATTCTGATAGAGGGCCACGAGACATGGACCTGGGTGCAAAAATTGAGGCTCTAGACCCTTCCAGAGCTGAAATATTGAAACTCAAAATTTTGACCAGAAAAAAAAAAATGACAGTGTTACCCCTTACGTTTTTTTTTCGGGGGGTGAAAAATTAAGTTTCTCCAATCTTCTCAAAACTCTGGATTCTGATAGAGGGCCACGAGACATGGACCTGGGTGCAAAAGTTGAGGCTCTAGACCCTTCCAGAGCTGAAGTATTGAAACTCAACATTTTGACTAGAAAAAAAAATGACAGTGTTACCCCTTACGTTTTTTTTCGGGGGGTGAAAAATTAAGTTTCTCCAATCTTCTCAAAACTCTGGATTCTGATAGAGGGCCACGAGACATGGACCTGGGTGCCAAAAATTGAGGCTCTAGACCCTTCCAGAGCTGAAATATTTAAACTCAAAATTTTGACCAGAAAAAAAATGACAGTGTTACCCCTTACGTTTTTTCGGGGGGTGAAAAATTAAGTTTCTCCAATCTTCTCAAAACTCTGGATTCTGATAGAGGGCCACGAGACATGGACCTGAGTACAAAAATTGAGGCTCTAGACCCTTCCAGAGCTGAGATATTGAAACTCAAAATTTTGACCAGAAAAAAAATGACAGTGTTACCCCTTACGTTTTTTTTCGGGGGGTGAAAAATTAAGTTTCTCCAATCTTCTCAAAACTCTGGATTCTGATAGAGGGCCACGAGACATGGACCTGGGTGCAAAAATTGAGGCTATAGACCCTTCCAGAGCTGAAATATTGAAACTCAAAATTTTGACCAGAAAAAAAATCACAGTGTTACCCCTTACGTTTTTTTTTGGGGGGGTGAAAAATTAAGTTTCTCCAATCTTCTCAAAACTCTGGATTCTGATAGAGGGCCACGAGACATGGACCTGGGTGCAAAAATTGAGGCTCTAGACCCTTCCAGAGCTGAAATATTGAAACTCAAAATTTTGACCAGAAAAAAAAAATGACAGTGTTACCCCTTACGTTTTTTTTCGGGGGGTGAAAAATTAAGTTTCTCCAATCTTCTCAAAACTCTGGATTCTGATAGAGGGCCACGAGACATGGACCTGAGTACAAAAATTGAGGCTCTAGACCCTTCCAGAGCTGAGATATTGAAACTCAAAATTTTGACCAGGAAAAAAAATGACAGTGTTAACCCTTACGTTTTTTTTCGGGGGGTGAAAAATTAAGTTTCTCCAATCTTCTAAAAACTCTGGATTCTGATAGAGGGCCACGAGACATGGATCTGGGTGCAAAAATTGAGGCTATAGACCCTTCCGGAGCTGAGATATTGAAACTCAAAATTTTGACCAGGAAAAAAATGACAGTGTTACCCCTTACGTTTTTTTTCGGGGGGTGAAAAATTAAGTTTCTCCAATCTTCTCAAAACTCTGGATTCTGATAGAGGGCCACGAGACATGGACCTGGGTGCAAAATTTGAGGCTATAGACCCTTCCAGAGCTGAATTATTGAAACTCAAAATTTTGACCAGAAAAAAAAATGACAGTGTTACCCCTTACGGTTTTTTTTCGGGGGGTGAAAAATTAAGTTTCTCCAATCTTCTCAAAACTCTGGATTCTGATAGAGGGCCACGAGACATGGACCTGGGTGCAAAAATTGAGGCTCTAGATCCTTCCAGAGCTGAGATATTGAAACTCAAAATTTTGACCAGAAAAAAAAAATGACAGTGTTACCCCTTACGTTTTTTTTTCGGGGGGTGAAAAATTAAGTTTCTCCAATCTTCTAAAAACTCTGGATTCTGATAGAGGGCCACGAGACATGGATCTGGGTGCAAAAATTGAGGCTATAGACCCTTCCGGAGCTGAGATATTGAAACTCAAAATTTTGACCAGGAAAAAAATGACAGTGTTACCCCTTACGTTTTTTTTCGGGGGGTGAAAAATTAAGTTTCTCCAATCTTCTCAAAACTCTGGATTCTGATAGAGGGCCACGAGACATGGACCTGGGTGCAAAAATTGAGGCTCTAGACCCTTCCAGAGCTGAAATATTGAAACTCAAAATTTTGACCAGAAAAAAAAAATGACAGTGTTACCCCTTACGTTTTTTTTCGGGGGGTGAAAAATTAAGTTTCTCCAATCTTCTCAAAACTCTGGATTCTGATAGAGGGCCACGAGACATGGACCTGAGTACAAAAATTGAGGCTCTAGACCCTTCCAGAGCTGAGATATTGAAACTCAAAATTTTGACCAGGAAAAAAAATGACAGTGTTAACCCTTACGTTTTTTTTCGGGGGGTGAAAAATTAAGTTTCTCCAATCTTCTCAAAACTCTGGATTCTGATAGAGGGCCACGAGACATGGACCTGGGTGCAAAAATTGAGGCTATAGACCCTTCCAGAGCTGAAATATTGAAACTCAAAATTTTGACCAGAAAGAAAAAATGACAGTGTTACCCCTTACGTTTTTTTTCGGGGGGTGAAAAATTAAGTTTCTCCAATCTTCTCAAAACTCTGGATTCTGATAGAGGGCCACGAGACATGGACCTGGGTGCAAAATTTGAGGCTATAGACCCTTCCAGAGCTGAATTATTGAAACTCAAAATTTTGACCAGAAAAAAAAATGACAGTGTTACCCCTTACGGTTTTTTTTTCGGGGGGTGAAAAATTAAGTTTCTCCAATCTTCTCAAAACTCTGGATTCTGATAGAGGGCCACGAGACATGGACCTGGGTGCAAAAATTGAGGCTCTAGATCCTTCCAGAGCTGAGATATTGAAACTCAAAATTTTGACCAGAAAAAAAAATGACAGTGTTACCCCTTACGTTTTTTTTTCGGGGGGTGAAAAATTAAGTTTCTCCAATCTTCTCAAAACTCTGGATTCTGATAGAGGGCCACGAGACATGGACCTGGGTGCAAAAGTTGAGGCTCTAGACCCTTCCAGAGCTGAGATATTGAAACTCAAAATTTTGACCAGAAAAAAAAATGACAGTGTTACCCCTTACGTTTTTTTTTCGGGGGGTGAAAAATTAAGTTTCTCCAATCTTCTAAAAACTCTGGATTCTGATAGAGGGCCACGAGACATGGATCTGGGTGCAAAAATTGAGGCTATAGACCCTTCCAGAACTGAGATATTGAAACTCAAAATTTTGACCAGGAAAAAAAATGACAGTGTTACCCCTTACGTTTTTTTCGGGGGGTGAAAAATTAAGTTTCTCCAATCTTCTCAAAACTCTGGATTCTGATAGAGGGCCACGAGACATGGACCTGGGTGCAAAAATTGAGGCTCTAGACCCTTCCAGAGCTGAAATATTGAAACTCAAAATTTTGACCAGAAAAAAAAATGACAGTGTTACCCCTTACGTTTTTTTTTCGGGGGGTGAAAAATTAAGTTTCTCCAATCTTCTCAAAACTCTGGATTCTGATAGAGGGCCACGAGACATGGACCTGAGTACAAAAATTGAGGCTCTAGACCCTTCCAGAGCTGAGATATTGAAACTCAAAATTTTGACCAGGAAAAAAAATGACAGTGTTAACCCTTACGTTTTTTTTCGGGGGGTGAAAAATTAAGTTTCTCCAATCTTCTAAAAACTCTGGATTCTGATAGAGGGCCACGAGACATGGATCTGGGTGCAAAAATTGAGGCTATAGACCCTTCCGGAGCTGAGATATTGAAACTCAAAATTTTGACCAGGAAAAAAATGACAGTGTTACCCCTTACGTTTTTTTTCGGGGGGTGAAAAATTAAGTTTCTCCAATCTTCTCAAAACTCTGGATTCTGATAGAGGGCCACGAGACATGGACCTGGGTGCAAAAATTGAGGCTATAGACCCTTCCAGAGCTGAATTATTGAAACTCAAAATTTTGACCAGAAAAAAAAATGACAGTGTTACCCCTTACGTTTTTTTTTCGGGGGGTGAAAAATTAAGTTTCTCCAATCTTCTAAAAACTCTGGATTCTGATAGAGGGCCACGAGACATGGATCTGGGTGCAAAAATTGAGGCTATAGACCTTTCCGGAGCTGAGATATTGAAACTCAAAATTTTGACCAGGAAAAAAATGACAGTGTTACCCCTTACGTTTTTTTTCGGGGGGTGAAAAATTAAGTTTCTCCAATCTTCTCAAAACTCTGGATTCTGATAGAGGGCCACGAGACATGGACCTGGGTGCAAAAATTGAGGCTATAGACCCTTCCAGAGCTGAAATATTGAAACTCAAAATTTTGACCAGAAAGAAAAAATGACAGTGTTACCCCTTACGTTTTTTTTCGGGGGGTGAAAAATTAAGTTTCTCCAATCTTCTCAAAACTCTGGATTCTGATAGAGGGCCACGAGACATGGACCTGGGTGCAAAAATTGAGGCTCTAGATCCTTCCAGAGCTGAGATATTGAAACTCAAAATTTTGACCAGAAAAAAAAATGACAGTGTTACCCCTTACGTTTTTTTTTTCGGGGGGGTGAAAAATTAAGTTTCTCCAATCTTCTCAAAACTCTGGATTCTGATAGAGGGCCACGAGACATGGACCTGAGTGCAAAAAATGAGGCTCTAGACCCTTCCAGAACTGAGATATTGAAACTCAAAATTTTGACCAGGAAAAAAAATGACAGTGTTACCCCTTACGTTTTTTTCGGGGGGTGAAAAATTAAGTTTCTCCAATCTTCTCAAAACTCTGGATTCTGATAGAGGGCCACGAGACATGGACCTGGGTGCAAAAATTGAGGCTCTAGACCCTTCCAGAGCTGAGATATTGAAACTCAAAATTTTGACCAGAAAAAAAAATGACAGTGTTACCCCTTACGTTTTTTTTTTTCGGGGGGTGAAAAATTAAGTTTCTCCAATCTTCTCAAAACTCTGGATTCTGATAGAGGGCCACGAGACATGGACCTGGGTGCAAAAATTGAGGCTTTAGACCCTTCCAGAGCTGAGATATTGAAACTCAAAATTTTGACCAGAAAAAAAAATGACAGTGTTACCCCTTACGTTTTTTTTTTCGGGGGGTGAAAAATTAAGTTTCTCCAATCTTCTCAAAACTCTGGATTCTGATAGAGGGCCACGAGACATGGACCTGGGTGCAAAAATTGAGGCTCTAGACCCTTCCAGAGCTGAGATATTGAAACTCAAAATTTTGACCAGAAAAAAAAAATGACAGTGTTACCCCTTACGTTTTTTTTTCGGGGGGTGAAAAATTAAGTTTCTCCAATCTTCTCAAAACTCTGGATTCTGATAGAGGGCCACGAGACATGGACCTGAGTGCAAAAAATGAGGCTCTAGACCCTTCCAGAACTGAGATATTGAAACTCAAAATTTTGACCAGGAAAAAAAATGACAGTGTTACCCCTTACGTTTTTTTCGGGGGGTGAAAAATTAAGTTTCTCCAATCTTCTCAAAACTCTGGATTCTGATAGAGGGCCACGAGACATGGACCTGGGTGCAAAAATTGAGGCTATAGACCCTTCCAGAGCTGAATTATTGAAACTCAAAATTTTTACCAGAAAAAAAAATGACAGTGTTACCCCTTACGGTTTTTTTTCGGGGGGTGAAAAATTAAGTTTCTCCAATCTTCTCAAAACTCTGGATTCTGATAGAGGGCCACGAGACATGGACCTGGGTGCAAAAATTGAGGCTCTAGATCCTTCCAGAGCTGAGATATTGAAACTCAAAATTTTGACCAGAAAAAAAAATGACAGTGTTACCCCTTACGTTTTTTTTTCGGGGGGTGAAAAATTAAGTTTCTCCAATCTTCTAAAAACTCTGGATTCTGATAGAGGGCCACGAGACATGGATCTGGGTGCAAAAATTGAGGCTATAGACCCTTCCGGAGCTGAGATATTGAAACTCAAAATTTTGACCAGGAAAAAAATGACAGTGTTACCCCTTACGTTTTTTTTCGGGGGGTGAAAAATTAAGTTTCTCCAATCTTCTCAAAACTCTGGATTCTGATAGAGGGCCACGAGACATGGACCTGGGTGCAAAAATTGAGGCTATAGACCCTTCCAGAGCTGAAATATTGAAACTCAAAATTTTGACCAGAAAAAAAAAATGACAGTGTTACCCCTTACGTTTTTTTTTCGGGGGGTGAAAAATTAAGTTTCTCCAATCTTCTAAAAACTCTGGATTCTGATAGAGGGCCACGAGACATGGATCTGGGTGCAAAAATTGAGGCTATAGACCCTTCCGGAGCTGAGATATTGAAACTCAAAATTTTGACCAGGAAAAAAATGACAGTGTTACCCCTTACGTTTTTTTTCGGGGGGTGAAAAATTAAGTTTCTCCAATCTTCTCAAAACTCTGGATTCTGATAGAGGGCCACGAGACATGGACCTGGGTGCAAAAATTGAGGCTCTAGACCCTTCCAGAGCTGAAATATTGAAACTCAAAATTTTGACCAGAAAAAAAAAAATGACAGTGTTACCCCTTACGTTTTTTTTCGGGGGGTGAAAAATTAAGTTTCTCCAATCTTCTCAAAACTCTGGATTCTGATAGAGGGCCACGAGACATGGACCTGGGTGCCAAAAATTGAGGCTCTAGACCCTTCCAGAGCTGAAATATTTAAACTCAAAATTTTGACCAGAAAAAAAAATGACAGTGTTACCCCTTACGTTTTTTCGGGGGGTGAAAAATTAAGTTTCTCCAATCTTCTCAAAACTCTGGATTCTGATAGAGGGCCACGAGACATGGACCTGAGTACAAAAATTGAGGCTCTAGACCCTTCCAGAGCTGAGATATTGAAACTCAAAATTTTGACCAGGAAAAAAAATGACAGTGTTAACCCTTACGTTTTTTTTCGGGGGGTGAAAAATTAAGTTTCTCCAATCTTCTCAAAACTCTGGATTCTGATAGAGGGCCACGAGACATGGACCTGGGTGCAAAAATTGAGGCTATAGACCCTTCCAGAGCTGAAATATTGAAACTCAAAATTTTGACCAGAAAGAAAAAATGACAGTGTTACCCCTTACGTTTTTTTTCGGGGGGTGAAAAATTAAGTTTCTCCAATCTTCTCAAAACTCTGGATTCTGATAGAGGGCCACGAGACATGGACCTGGGTGCAAAATTTGAGGCTATAGACCCTTCCAGAGCTGAATTATTGAAACTCAAAATTTTGACCAGAAAAAAAAATGACAGTGTTACCCCTTACGGTTTTTTTTCGGGGGGTGAAAAATTAAGTTTCTCCAATCTTCTCAAAACTCTGGATTCTGATAGAGGGCCACGAGACATGGACCTGGGTGCAAAAATTGAGGCTCTAGATCCTTCCAGAGCTGAGATATTGAAACTCAAAATTTTGACCAGAAAAAAAAATGACAGTGTTACCCCTTACGTTTTTTTTTTTCGGGGGGTGAAAAATTAAGTTTCTCCAATCTTCTCAAAACTCTGGATTCTGATAGAGGGCCACGAGACATGGACCTGGGTGCAAAAGTTGAGGCTCTAGACCCTTCCAGAGCTGAGATATTGAAACTCAAAATTTTGACCAGAAAAAAAAATGACAGTGTTACCCCTTACGTTTTTTTTTCGGGGGGTGAAAAATTAAGTTTCTCCAATCTTCTCAAAACTCTGGATTCTGATAGAGGGCCACGAGACATGGACCTGAGTGCAAAAAATGAGGCTCTAGACCCTTCCAGAACTGAGATATTGAAACTCAAAATTTTGACCAGGAAAAAAAATGACAGTGTTACCCCTTACGTTTTTTTCGGGGGGTGAAAAATTAAGTTTCTCCAATCTTCTCAAAACTCTGGATTCTGATAGAGGGCCACGAGACATGGACCTGGGTGCAAAAATTGAGGCTCTAGACCCTTCCAGAGCTGAAATATTGAAACTCAAAATTTTGACCAGAAAAAAAAAATGACAGTGTTACCCCTTACGTTTTTTTTCGGGGGGTGAAAAATTAAGTTTCTCCAATCTTCTCAAAACTCTGGATTCTGATAGAGGGCCACGAGACATGGACCTGGGTGCCAAAAATTGAGGCTCTAGACCCTTCCAGAGCTGAAATATTTAAACTCAAAATTTTGACCAGAAAAAAAATGACAGTGTTACCCCTTACGTTTTTTTTTCGGGGGGTGAAAAATTAAGTTTCTCCAATCTTCTCAAAACTCTGGATTCTGATAGAGGGCCACGAGACATGGACCTGAGTACAAAAATTGAGGCTCTAGACCCTTCCAGAGCTGAGATATTGAAACTCAAAATTTTGACCAGGAAAAAAAATGACAGTGTTAACCCTTACGTTTTTTTTCGGGGGGTGAAAAATTAAGTTTCTCCAATCTTCTAAAAACTCTGGATTCTGATAGAGGGCCACGAGACATGGATCTGGGTGCAAAAATTGAGGCTATAGACCCTTCCGGAGCTGAGATATTGAAACTCAAAATTTTGACCAGGAAAAAAATGACAGTGTTACCCCTTACGTTTTTTTTGGGGGGGTGAAAAATTAAGTTTCTCCAATCTTCTCAAAACTCTGGATTCTGATAGAGGGCCACGAGACATGGACCTGGGTGCAAAAATTGAGGCTCTAGACCCTTCCAGAGCTGAATTATTGAAACTCAAAATTTTGACCAGAAAAAAAATGACAGTGTTACCCCTTACGTTTTTTTTCGGGGGGTGAAAAATTAAGTTTCTCCAATCTTCTAAAAACTCTGGATTCTGATAGAGGGCCACGAGACATGGACCTGGGTGCAAAAATTGAGGCTCTAGATCCTTCCAGAGCTGAGATATTGAAACTCAAAATTTTGACCAGAAAAAAAAATGACAGTGTTACCCCTTACGGTTTTTTTTCGGGGGGTGAAAAATTAAGTTTCTCCAATCTTCTAAAAACTCTGGATTCTGATAGAGGGCCACGAGACATGGACCTGGGTGCAAAAATTGAGGCTCTAGATCCTTCCAGAGCTGAGATATTGAAACTCAAAATTTTGACCAGAAAAAAAAATGACAGTGTTACCCCTTACGTTTTTTTTTCGGGGGGTGAAAAATTAAGTTTCTCCAATCTTCTAAAAACTCTGGATTCTGATAGAGGGCCACGAGACATGGATCTGGGTGCAAAAATTGAGGCTATAGACCCTTCCGGAGCTGAGATATTGAAACTCAAAATTTTGACCAGGAAAAAAATGACAGTGTTACCCCTTACGTTTTTTTTCGGGGGGTGAAAAATTAAGTTTCTCCAATCTTCTCAAAACTCTGGATTCTGATAGAGGGCCACGAGACATGGACCTGGGTGCAAAAATTGAGGCTATAGACCCTTCCAGAGCTGAAATATTGAAACTCAAAATTTTGACCAGAAAGAAAAAATGACAGTGTTACCCCTTACGTTTTTTTTCGGGGGGTGAAAAATTAAGTTTCTCCAATCTTCTCAAAACTCTGGATTCTGATAGAGGGCCACGAGACATGGACCTGGGTGCAAAAATTGAGGTTCTAGATCCTTCCAGAGCTGAGATATTGAAACTCAAAATTTTGACCAGAAAAAAAAATGACAGTGTTACCCCTTACGTTTTTTTTTTCGGGGGGGTGAAAAATTAAGTTTCTCCAATCTTCTCAAAACTCTGGATTCTGATAGAGGGCCACGAGACATGGACCTGAGTGCAAAAAATGAGGCTCTAGACCCTTCCAGAACTGAGATATTGAAACTCAAAATTTTGACCAGGAAAAAAAATGACAGTGTTACCCCTTACGTTTTTTTCGGGGGGTGAAAAATTAAGTTTCTCCAATCTTCTCAAAACTCTGGATTCTGATAGAGGGCCACGAGACATGGACCTGGGTGCAAAAATTGAGGCTCTAGACCCTTCCAGAGCTGAGATATTGAAACTCAAAATTTTGACCAGAAAAAAAAATGACAGTGTTACCCCTTACGTTTTTTTTTTCGGGGGGTGAAAAATTAAGTTTCTCCAATCTTCTCAAAACTCTGGATTCTGATAGAGGGCCACGAGACATGGACCTGAGTGCAAAAAATGAGGCTCTAGACCCTTCCAGAACTGAGATATTGAAACTCAAAATTTTGACCAGGAAAAAAAATGACAGTGTTACCCCTTACGTTTTTTTCGGGGGGTGAAAAATTAAGTTTCTCCAATCTTCTCAAAACTCTGGATTCTGATAGAGGGCCACGAGACATGGACCTGGGTGCAAAAATTGAGGCTATAGACCCTTCCAGAGCTGAATTATTGAAACTCAAAATTTTGACCAGAAAAAAAAATGACAGTGTTACCCCTTACGGTTTTTTTTTCGGGGGGTGAAAAATTAAGTTTCTCCAATCTTCTCAAAACTCTGGATTCTGATAGAGGGCCACGAGACATGGATCTGGGTGCAAAAATTGAGGCTATAGACCCTTCCGGAGCTGAGATATTGAAACTCAAAATTTTGACCAGGAAAAAAATGACAGTGTTACCCCTAACGTTTTTTTTCGGGGGGTGAAAAATTAAGTTTCTCCAATCTTCTCAAAACTCTGGATTCTGATAGAGGGCCACGAGACATGGACCTGGGTGCAAAAATTGAGGCTATAGACCCTTCCAGAGCTGAAATATTGAAACTCAAAATTTTGACCAGAAAGAAAAAATGACAGTGTTACCCCTTACGTTTTTTTTCGGGGGGTGAAAAATTAAGTTTCTCCAATCTTCTCAAAACTCTGGATTCTGATAGAGGGCCACGAGACATGGACCTGGGTGCAAAAATTGAGGCTCTAGATCCTTCCAGAGCTGAGATATTGAAACTCAAAATTTTGACCAGAAAAAAAAATGACAGTGTTACCCCTTACGTTTTTTTTTCGGGGGGTGAAAAATTAAGTTTCTCCAATCTTCTCAAAACTCTGGATTCTGATAGAGGGCCACGAGACATGGACCTGAGTGCAAAAAATGAGGCTCTAGACCCTTCCAGAACTGAGATATTGAAACTCAAAATTTTGACCAGGAAAAAAAATGACAGTGTTACCCCTTACGTTTTTTTCGGGGGGTGAAAAATTAAGTTTCTCCAATCTTCTCAAAACTCTGGATTCTGATAGAGGGCCACGAGACATGGACCATATATATATATTTGTCCTACTACGGAAGTCAATGATACCAGAAACTGTCTGGTTACTGACATTTTTCTAAATATCAGAAAATCGGCTGAATGGATTCGAAAACGGTAAAACTCAACTGTTTAACTCTGGGGTAGTTGTAAAATGAGCCTATTTCCAAAGAAGTGGAGTATCCCTTTAATGTATCTTTGTCAGTATTGGCCATTTGAGAGTACGTGCAAACATTTATTTGCCCAAAATATATTTTTTCCAGTTTCTGTTGCTTCCATTATAAGTAGGGCTGTCAAAACGATTAATCGCGATTAATCACATCCAAAATAAAAGTTTGTGTTTACATAATATATGTGGGTGCACTGTGTATAATTATTATTATATATATAAATACACACACATGCTTGTATATATTTAAGAAATATTTTCATGTATGAAGAGTTCAGATGCAAAAGCCTCTAAATGCCATTTGAAATTTTCTTCTAAAATTATCATTTTTATCAAGCGTGTATATTTAAGTTCAGTGATTTCACTTAAATGACAATGATAATTACCTATTAATTGTTATTTACGTAACATTACTGAACTTAAATATACAAGTTTGATAAAAATCATCATTAAAGAAGAAAATTTCAAATGGCATTTAGAGGCTTTTGCATCTGAACTCTTCGTATATTCTGTATATAGATTTATATATAATTTATATTATATATAAATATAAATATTTTATATATAAATAATATTTTTTTCTTAAATATACATGCATGTGTGTTCTTTATATATATACAAAATAATACACAGTGCCCCCACATATATTATGTAAACAGAAACTTTTATTTTGGATGCGATTAATCGTTTTGACAGCCCTAATTATAAGAATATTGCTGTTATGAGCTACCTGAAAATGTCTCACAATAGGATAGTGCCTATCCTTCATTCAAATGCTGCTTTGTTTTCCTAAAAAATAAATAAATAAATAAAAACACTCACACTTACATGATAGCCAATACACCACATATTGTGTTTGAATATAGGAAAGAATCTTTTTCTCCTTAATCATTGTACTGTTTACCTTCCTTCATAGTCAAAGTCTATTTTGTTTTCTCTTAGGAAAATGAGGCTCTTGGTGCTCCTTCACATGTTTTTGATTCCCGCTTTGCATTAAGGTCTGAGGTAGGTGCCAAATAGTGTTCAAAAGCTTCTATGTTAGAGCCAAGTTTTAGTTTGTGATATCATTGACCTTAGCAAATTAACTTGACCCCAAAGCAGTGAACTCGGTCTGTTCTGTGGCATTCTCACTTAGCCTAATCAGGTAAGAAATATCGTATATATATATATATATATATATCGCTTTTTATTGCCACTGTGTGAACAGCTTGTCACAAAATTTAAAAACCTCTTTCTCTGACTTCCTAGTTTGTCTATAGCCTGTAGATTTTATATGTGAAAGACTTTAGACATTTTTGCCAGGAAAATCAAAAGGATTTTGTAAAGTATTGTCTACGGAGGAGAGTTGCGGTGAGAACCCAAGTGCAGTTTATTAAACAAAACCCAGATAAACAAAATTAAAAAAAAATGACTGGAACTGACTAGACTCAACAAAAGCGTGTTAGAATCAACAAAACTAGACAAGAGACAATGGGAACATGAGGGCTATATACACAAATACTACTGACTAACAAGAAACACCTGTGAACAATCAGTCAATGAACCAATAGGAACATACACATAAGACTAGGAAAGCATATAACATAATCACATGACAGAATAAGGGAATCACATGACAAACAGAAACAGTGACTGTTCAAGACATGAAAACATGAACGTGAACCGAAACCAAAGCGCGACAGATTTGACGTTTATGTGAGCTCCCAAGAGCCTTGCTTCCATTCAATAACACATGAAATGAATGCTTATACAATGTTCAGGATAATGCCAAAAGAGATATTCTGTTCTGTAATGTCAATGTAGCGTGCAAAGAAAAGGGAGTGATTCAAACTATAGTCTCACATACTCAACTTTTTCATGAAGTAAATTAACCTGCTCATGCGTTATAATGACAACGCCCTTAGTTCAACAAAATACAATGTGGAGACAAATGAATGTGGAGGCAAATTAATGCTTAGCTCACAATCAGGATCCAAAAGGGTCCCTAAGCATGTGACTCACTTAATGTAGACACAAGTGTAGTTCACTCTGCTTCTCATAATAGCCCAGATTAAAAAAAAAAATACATATTGACACACGTTCTGTTTTCTATCATGCGCCATTCACATTAGTGATGACGAAAGATAAACACAAATGTGCCAGGTAACCATTGAATCAAATGAGTGTGAAAACAGACCATCGCTGCCGGGGACACCGGGAACAATCCCACTCGGATTCAGACCACAGCTTAAATGCCCAGTGTGAAAGCCCCTAGTCGCAGATAATCTGCAGTGCAAACATCAGACCATTTTGACTTGGTTTCATTCTATTCCACAGATGTATCAGGATCCTGACTTTCCAATGCTGGACCAGGGGACCGAGATCTTTAAGACTCTCCACTACCTCAGCACCCTGATCCACAGCATCAAGAACCCGCTGGGCACCCTGGAGAATCCAGCCAGAATGTGCAGAGATCTGTTTGAATGCGAGCAGAAGTTGAATGATGGTGAGTACATCATATTCATTGTAAATTTCATTGGCGTTAGCTATAGCTATATTAATACAACCAAATATGTAAAACAATAAAGAGAGCTAATAACCAATCGCAGTTGTAGTTTGTCATGAATGATAGGAATGAATAGGTTAGGAATGGACTCGTTCATTTGATTTTTATCTTTTCTTTATTAAAGGCACTTATTGGATAGATCCTAACCTGGGCTGCTCTTCTGACAATATTGAAGTGACATGTAACTTCACCAATGGAGGTCAAACCTGCCTCAAGCCAGTCGCTGTGTCCAAGGTCTTTAAAGCCTGCTGCTTTTGTGTCCATTTGTCTACAGAATAGTTTACCATTTTGGTAACACTTTATTTGAAGGGGTGTGCATAAGACTGACATGACACTGTCATGAACATGACATAACACCTGTCATGAACATTAAGGAGTCTTTATAAATGTTTATGACTTTTGTCATTAAGTGTCATTCGGTAAATTATGACACTTCTAATGCAAAGTTGACATTGTTTAAAATGTCTTTGTTATGACAACTTGACATTAACACAGACAGAAATGTCTTTGTCATGACAACTTGACATTAACCAAGAAATCACAACCTGTCACAAATATTTCATAACAGGTCTAATTATCAAAAGTTATTTAGCTTTGCGTTAACATTACATTACCCTGTCATATGTGTTTGGTTTTGACTTTGGCCGTCATGACACCATAACTCTGTCATGAATATTTTACTTTTCCTCAAGTAAAGTGGAACACATTGTACTAGTTATAAAGATGTCATTAAGGGTTATTACACTGTCAAATGCTTTAACAACAGTGTCATTAATATTTCCCTTTACCTCAAGTAAAGTGGAACACGTTGGACTAGTTATAAAGATGTCAGGTTGACAGGTTATGATTTCTTGGTTAATGTCAAGTTGTCATGACAAAGACATTTCTGTCTATGTTAATGTCAAGTTGTCATAAAAAAGACATGTTTGTCTTTGTTAATGTCAAGTTGTCATAACAAAGACAATTTAAACAATGTCAACTTTGCATTAAAAGTGTCATAATTTACCGAATGACACTTAATGACAACAGTCATAAACATTCATAGAGACTACTTCATGTTCATGACAGGTGTTATGTCATGTTTATGACAGTGTCATGTCAGTCTTATGCACACCCCTTCAAATAAAGTGTTACCAAAATGTTTCAGCATTGCGTCCCCCTCATGTTTTTCCATCATTCTAATTTATCGATTATATTGTTATTTCTTTTCTAAAGTTGGAGACTGGAGTGAGTCTGATCCAGATGAACTTCATCCACCTCCTGAGCTCAGAGTCTGTGCAGATCATCACCATCCACTGCCTGAACGTCTCTGTTTGGGCAGCGGGGGATTCCAATACTCCTTCCTCTAGTGCAGTGTACTTTAAAGCCTGGAACGGACAGATAATCGAGCCTGGGGGATTCATCGAGCCTGATCTGATAAAGGATGAGTGCTGGGTATGCATATAGTAATAGGTTTTTCCAAACAAGGGTTTGTGAGGAAACTGCAGGGAGTTTGTGTGCTGATGAAAAGCTCAAATTAAAGTATTTAAATGGGACTGTGCAATAATTGCGATAAAGCTTTGTGTGATTAGCAAATCAAAGGCTGCAATTTGATTTAAAAAAAATATATATATATACTCTGATGCATTGTGTGTTTCATAGAGCGGCACTGTTTTATGATCCGGTGTCTCAGAGTGCCTCAGTTCACAGTAAATGCACATACTTTATCATACTCTATGCATTTGGGAAAGAGACATGTGCCATTGTTTATTTTATTTGCACATTTGCATAAATTCCAACATTGTGTAAATTTCTAACATGTTTATAGCATTTCATCAGTATTCTGCCAACATAAAAACTGGAGAATTTAAAATGTTAAAAGCTCTACGGTTTGAGTATTGGTATTGTAACTCGCAATGTAATATAAAATCATTCTAATTATTCTCATATTTATTTTTAACTGTAATTTACAACAGTAATACATTTCTGCCTTCATTTTTTGCAAAGTTTAAAACAATAATTATTATTAGTATCATTCAATTTGATAGTGTTCATAGCCCTCAAACCGTATTCACTTTATAGCCTCTTAATCCTGTAATTGTGGACAAATGTGGGCACAGAGGACTCAGGTGTGATCCTAATTTTTATTTATTATAAATGTTACATCACTGTCTTCGATAAAGTTTTGTCTATCCATTTATGGTGTTTTTTTATTATTTTGGGGGTAGTTTTGATTTTATTTACTTCAAAAAGTACCATATTTTCTATGTAAATTATGCTTATTTTTATGTTTTGTTTTTTAAATTTATATTTATAAAATTTTATCATCATATTATAAGAATATCCTATAAGTTTCAGAACTGAAAACTTCCTTGTAAGTCCAAAGCAAGCTTTTATTGTTATTTAATTTAAGTATTAACTTATAACGTATATAACGTCTTAAGGGGTTTAGCCTTTTTGGCAATGTAAAAACTATTATTTTACACTTCATTATTAGGATACCTTATTATTGCAACTGATCCTTCCACGTTTTATCCTCTCAGATCACAGATGGACGATGGCATCAGACACAGTTCATTTTCCGGACACAGGACCCAAACTTACTGCCCATTGTGGAGGTCTACAATTTGCCCAGCTCTAAACCTGGCTCACATTACCACCTGGAGGTGGGCCCTGTATGCTTTTTATAAATAAAGCTACAATGGAAGCCAAAAAAAACCCCTGATCAACAGGATTACAGTCTCTGTTTGCCTAGAGGCCAACAAAACTATAGCCTGAGTTTTGTACCTTTCCTCTCAAGCATGGACCTCAGCCTTTAAACGTGAGGAAAGAGGAATCGAGAGCAGCTTTGGAGGAAACAAGACTTCTTATGCGAGCAGCTCGAGATGTTTTTTCGAGATGCTGTCTTTTCAGAGCAAAACAAGGCCTGGATATGTTAGAGGTGGTAGAGGTGCTTATTAAACGCTGTTAGAAGTCTTAATTTATTCACAGTCGTGTAATTTCACACATGATCCATGAAGTACTTATTTTGTATTCTATAGTTATACATGATCATGTGTTTTTATACATGTACGTGTGTGTGTATGTATATTTTCTGTAAAGTGCAATATGAATGAACAGATTGTTTTAATAAGATGAATCTTCTGTTTGGCTGTTCCAAGGAAGTGAGGTTTACTGTCACTCATATAATTCAATTCAGGTTTATTGTCGTGTGTACTTGTGTATATCTGCGCGTCTATTGTAAAAGCCTTAGATACCAACACACATATGCATTCATTCATAGCCAGAATATGAGTCAACGTGAATCCAGACTTGAAAAGTAACATGTAAACATCTACCTCCCATCTCTAATTTTGTTGGTGTTTTGGGACTGTACGTTTTAAAGAAATGGATTCACATGCATTTAACTCCTGTGGTTATATTTCTGTTTTTTAACTCAAGTGCCTTTCATACCTTAAAAGGGAATATTTTTGTTAAAAAAAATTAAACAAAAGCTAAAATTATCTCTTTTTTCCAGCCATACGTTTAATCCTCTATTATGGCACAATAATTTTGTTTTATTATAGCAGACACAGTGTTGTCATAAAGCATTATGCTTTATCACTCAGCTGTAAGCATATTGCAATTGAATACGCCCTATCTGACTGCAGAAGTAATTGTTTGACATGGAAAATATGCTCTGCTGCGTCAAAATTACTGATTTTTGTGTCTTTGTTGAGGTGTGTGCTCAAATTACAAACCTGAGATGCAATATTGCTGTTGCTGATCAAAATGAGTGCACTAGAATATTCAACTATATTAGGTTTGTCATGAGCAGCAGTTTTGACATCATGGTGAGCTAATTATTTCAATATTTGAGACCAAAAAGAGTTACATATGAAATTCTTGTGAAATATTTGTTTTGATCAAAACAGTCAGGAGCCATCTTATCTTGCCACAAGAGGTTGTTAAATATCTGTTCTTTGTATGTGTAAATTTGAGGTCTCATTGTAATGCATGTTGTGATTTCAGAGCAAAGAAAGAGGTGGATATTCTTATAATGAATATTTTTTACATTACCTTCAAAAACAACAAAGAACAAAGATTTCAGTTTTGTGTAAATTAAATCACATTGATGCCACAGAAATATGAGTATGGAGGACAGTAGTCTATCTATATTTGTCTATCTGAAGTTGTTTTGGTCGTTTGAATAAATAAACAATGATGAAAACATGCTGACAATGTTCATACCCACCCTCATTTTGTTCCAAACCCGTATGCTTTTGTTTTATCAATGAAACACAAAAATAGCTGGAAGAATCTTTACGACACTCCATGACTGATTGACTGTGAACCAATATAAGAATAAAAACGTATTTACACAACAGTAGATTCATTGGGCAATGGACACACAACTCGTTGGTGGTGCTTCTCAATTGGAAGGCGGATTATCTCACCTGCCAAGTCATCAAGCTCCGTCTCAAATTGAAGGATCCTTGGAAGGCGGCCTTCACTTTGGGTTCTTCTTTCGGCTTATTTTGAAGGATGACTCAAGTGTATCCTTCACATGCCTTCGATCATTCACACTACTTTGCACACATATCTAATTCATGAAAGGAGTTGGCACTGAGCTTGTCTGAGTTTATTATGAAGGCATACATGTTATCTTTTGTTTTGCTGCAAATTAAGCCACTGGGAGACCCCAGAGAGTTGGGATTCACTATATTGCATTAAAGAAAGCCAGTTTATATAAAGATTTTTAATACAAAGTATTTTTCCTGAATTGAGTTTTAATTATATTTTCCATGACCATCGGGGCGGGGACATGGCCATGCGCACTTACTACACTACTACAAAGGCTGTACCTTTTCAAAGTGTAATCTTTTATCCATTTTAGGTCCTAATATGTACATTTCAGGTACTAATATGTACAATATGTTCATTTTAGGTGCTAATATGTACAATTATTTATGTGTTAATATATACATTTTAGGTGCTAATATGTACATTTTAGGTGCAATATTTAGGTACATTATGTACATTTTAGGTGCTAATATGTACATTTTAGGCGTTAATATGTATGTTAGGTGCTAATATGTACAATTCCGTTGCTAAATTTGTACAATATGTACATTTTAGGTGTCAATATGTACATTTTAGGTGCTAATATGTACTTTTTAGTTGTTAATATGTACATTTAAGGTGCCAAGATATGTACATTTTAGGTGCCATTTCGTTACTAATATGTACATTTTAGGTGCTAATATGTACAATATATTTAGGTGCTAATACATTTTAAGTTTTAATATGTACATTTTTTTTTCTGAGAGTGTAGACCATGGCATGTCTGTGTCTGAAATCACCCCATTTGGCATTAAAAAGCCAGATATGCACGCATAAGTTCCGCATTTGACACAAGGATGCTTGTCCATTTCCGGTTGTGGAGATTTAAGCGGAGGAAAACCGAGGAAAACTATTATGGCAGAGTCTTCAAAATTTACTGTCCTTCCGTCTTTGAAACGAAACGTACATACGTTTAGATGTAATTTTATATATAATGTTTATTTAATATAATTTAAAAAAGAAGCATAAACACAACGAGGGGTGTCTGTTTTATCTGTTTTTGTGACTAACGTTGCTTTAGTATAACCACGGAGTATAAAATTCAATATAAATTCTCTGTATTGAAGTTCGAGCATCCTTACACCTTCACCGGAAATACCGCCGTGCATAGAGCCCATTGGAAAACAGCTAACTATGTCACGTGATAACCAATCAACCTTGACTTTAGCTGCATCCAAAAACTAAGGCAACTGACATTTTGCCTCACTGCCCTATCAACCAATGACTTTACAGGCAGTGTTTGCGCATGAAGGTACCTCACCTAAATGATTTCGGACAGACTTCTCAGCGAGGCAGTGTAACAGTTTAATGATCTACAGCAAAATAGAGCGAGCTTTGGTGAAAACTATACAAAAATGTAATTACTACAGTAATAATTTCTTGCTAGAAATGACACCAGAAGTAGAAAACGTAACGTTGGTCAAAAACAATGTTCATATACATACAAACTGACCAGCAAAAATGGTCAGAATTTAGACATCAAAAGGCATTTTCCCTCCCCTGATTTCAGCCTCTGATTTGAACGCTCTGTTTTAAAGGTTGAATCAGCGATTGTGGGTGACGTCACTCTGTTCGTGTTTGAAGCGAGATCCCAAACAAACCAAGTTAGCTCGCCCCTCCCTCCCATTTCGTGCATCATAAAAAAAACTCATACACTAAATCCCTACAATCTGATATTCGCTGGAGCTATCCAAGTTTAGTCTAGCTTCATATTTTTTAAAGAATTACATTTTCACAGACAGTTAAAAGTCATTTAAAAAAGTCAGCACTAGAAGCTACTCACCTGTCCAGAAGAAACAGTGCAACCTTGGTGTCCGATTTAAAATTTTTCAATTCTTTGAGTTCTCCTTCTCTTCTTGGGGATTGCCTCTTCCATGTGAAATGTATGTGGTCCGTTGATAGATGCAGGCTTATTCATCATCAGCCCCGACTTTGTGTGCAGGCACCGTACACAAGCACAAAAACAATCAACACGCACCCCTGTCGTCTGTCGATAATTGTTTATTTTGATTATGAGTGGTGGTTGTACCCTGTTTTTGTGTGCATATCTCAGAGCCTACAGAGACATGTTTTTTTGATAGCTTGCTTCTGTTGCGGGCAGCTAGCGGATCGTTAGGATGATGCTAAAGGAAAAGTTACTTACAGGTGAGTCTTGTGCCGTACTCGTTTCCCTCATTTATGTGTCGTTTGATTGCGTCTGTGTGTCGGTTTTATTTGAGGTTGAGCTGTAATAGGTGCTGTTAAAGTGACATTAAGAGCTGTCATCTTCTCATCTGCAGGATCTGCATGTGTTGTCGTGATTGTTATCAAGCGTCATGTTGTCAAGCAGCAGAAGCATGAGACTGAAGAGCGGAGGAAAACTGCACTTTACTCTCGTCGGGTTATAGTGGCGAGATCACATCTGAGACTTTGGATTAAAGTTCCTGTAAAATTGCAGCAGCAACATGTTTGACAAGCTCTGTGGTGCAGAAAATAATGATTTGCCTTTGAATGAGAAAGTCTAGTTTTTTGTATTTATATGTGTGTGTGTGTGTGTGTGTGTGTGTGTGTGTGGGTGTGTGTGTGTGTGTGTGTGTGTGTGTGTGTGTGTGTGTGTGTGTGTGTGTGTGTGTGTGTGTGTGTGTGACGGAACAGAAGGACAGAACAGAGAGGACAGAAGAAATTTGCAGCGGTGTAATTCACACAAATCACCACAGGAGGGCGAAACACTTATGTTTATTAGACTTGATCGGACTCAGTTTGCAACGGTGTGATTCACACGAATCATCACTTTTCTTTTACTCTCTATATGTAATTCACACAAATCACCACAGGAGGGCGACACTATTTTATGTTTATTAGACTTGATTTGCAATGGTGTAATTCACACAAATCACCACAGGAGGGCGACACTATTTTATGTTTATTAGACTTGATTTGCAATGGTGTAATTCACACAAATCACCACAGGAGGGCGACAATAATTTTAGATCTGACTTTTTTGCATATACGTTTATATAGACAGACGATAGGACACGACACACACACACTGATACAGTTGATACAAAGAATAACTTAAATGATAATACATTTATTTTAAAGTTTGTTTAGAGAACACATCAGTTTGCAAATTTAAATGTCAAATAGAATTTGCACATGACTCTTATAGAAATAAAAACATTTTTTTATAAGAATAGATCTGAGGAGTCAATGAATTATTAGTCAATGATGATAATCTTTCATCTAGTCTAAACACAAGAAGAAGGTGGAATAGAACCCACAACCACTCGCTACAGATCCAGTATTGCTACCACTGAGCCACTGAAGATGACACAGCTCTGTTGGTTCTCTTTGTAGATTTATCTTTCGTCTAATGACGGGGGCGCCAAATCCGGAGAATTCGGGAAAATTGGGGGGAGTTTTCGGGGATTGGCACACAGCTTCCAGAAACCTGGGGGCCGCCAAGTCCCTGAATTCTCCGCAAATTCTCCCCGAAATCCCTGAATTCTGCAGGATTTCTCCTGACTTGGCGCCCCCCTCAGGAGTGAATTGATATATGCAGCATAGATGTATACACAGCTACATCTATGCTGCATATATCTATGCAGCCGAAAGCTTCAAGAGGCTCAAACCTCTGAGCCACTTGGAGCTGAAAGCTGAAAGCTCCAAGTGGCTCAGGGGTTTGAGCGTTGCTTCTTCAAGTGGAGGATATAGGTTCAAGCCCTACGCTTTGCATTAAAATGCTTTTTTTATGGTTTTGTCCAAATAAAAAAAGACATGCCTCCAAAATAAAGTGAACGAGTGGAAGCTCGAATGGCTCAGTGGTGTGAGTGTTACCCTATCATGTGAAAGATTTATGTTCAAATCCCATTCTTTGCATTAAAATGCTTTATTTTGAACAGTTTTGTCAAAAATAAAAAGACATGACGTGTGGAGAATCCTGGTTTGAGTCTCTTGATGGTAAAAATCTTTAGTTTCACTGGTTTGGTTCAAATAAAAGACCAATCTTCAAAAAGGACATCCAACTGTTACAAATGTAAGTGGTTCAGTGGTAAAAGCGTTGCTGTTCTGTGTTGAAAATCCTGGTTCAAATCTCACTTTTGCAGTGGAAAATACTTTAGTTTGATTGTTTGAGACAAACAGAAACACTTAAATGAAGAAGCTCCAGTGGCTCAGTGGTCTGAGTGTTGTGATTCCATGTGCGACTCTCAGGTTCGAGCCTCCTTTTATGATGCTTTAGTTTCACTGGGTTTGTCCAAATAATGAAGACATGCTCCCAAGAAAAGAAGAGGGAATGTAGACAGCTCAGTGGTGTGAGTGTCGCTCTCTTGTGTGGAGAATCCTGCTTTGAGTCTCTTGTTGTTCAAAATCTTTAGTTTCACTTGTTTGGTCCAAATAAAAGACCAATCTTCAAAAGGGAGGCCCAATTGTTACAAATGTAAGTGGTTCTGTGGTAAAAGCGTTGCTGTTCTGTGTTGAAAATCCTGGTTCAAATCTCTCTTTTGGAGTGGAAAATACTTTAGTTTGATTGTTTGAGACAAACAGAAGGGTGAGTGTGGACGCTCCAGTGGCTCAGTGTTCTGAGTGTTGTGATTACATATGGGAGTCCCAGGTTCGAGCCTTGCTCTTATACTTCTTTAGTTTTGTCGAGTTTGTCCGAGAGAAAAGAAGACATGCTCACAATAAAATAAGTGTATGAGCGTGGATGGTCCAGTGGCTCAGTGGTGTGAGTGTTGCAGTTCCATGTGGGAAACATGGGTTCAAACCTCACTATTGCGATGCTTTGCTTTATTTTCGTCGGGTTTGTTGAAAAGAAAAAAAAGACATGCCCCCCAAAAAAAGGAGTGTGAGGGCTGAAGGTCCAGTGGCTCAGTGGTGTGAGTGTCGATCTCTTGTGTGGAGAATCCAGGTTTGAATCTCTTGATGGTAAACATTTTTAGTTTGATTGGTTTGGTCCGAATAAAAGACCAATCTTCAAAAAGGACGTCCAACTGTAAGTGGTTCAGTGGTAAAAGCGTTGCTGTTCAGTGTTGAAAATCCTGGTTCAAATCTCACTTTTACGGGTGAAATTACTTTAGTGTGATTTTTTGAGACAAACAGAAACATTGAATTGAAGAAGTTCCTGTGGCTCAGTGGTCTGAGTGTTGTGATTCCATGTGGGAAACCCGGGTTCCAGGCTCACTCTTATCATGCTTTAGTTTCACTGGCTTTCTCCAAGAAAGACATGTTCCCAAAAAAGGAAGTGTGAGTGTGTATGGTCCAGTGGCTCAGTGGTCTGAGTGTTATGGTTCCATGTGGGAAACCAGGGTTCGAGCCTCACTCTTATCATGCTTTAGTTTCAACGGGTTTGTCCAAGAGAGAAAAAGACATGCTCCCAAAAAATTAAGTATGAGTGTGGATGGTCCAGTGGCTCAGTGGTGTGAGCGTTGTGCTCTCGTCTGGAGAATCCTGGTTCGAGTCTCTTGTTGGTAAAACTCTTCTTTCACCGGTTTGGTCCAAATAAAGAAGACATGCTCCCAAAAAAAGAAATTTGAGTGTGGATGGTCCAGTGACTCAGTGGGTGAGCTCTCACTCCCCAGTCAGGAGGTTACTGGTTCAAGACCGGGCTGGACACTGAAGCATGGTTGCGTTGACGAACATCCTCCAGATCTTCAGCTGGGGGACAAGAGACGGTCAAGACACGAAGGGGGGAGGAAATAACCTAACTCCTCCCCCTGGGGATTTCTGGGACAATATCCAGCAGCGGTGTTGCTGCAGAGAGAGGCAGTTTTTTGTTCGACTTAACCAAAATCCCATTTTGGAATATATAAAATATGCACCGCATTACGCACATAAATATATTTTACCTCTTGCACACTTTTATATTCAATTCTCATCCTAGAGGATCCACTGCACCTCCACACTCTTCAGTCATCCTCCTACAGCTGGCCCCTCCAATCTTCAGAACCTGCAACCATCACTTGCTTCAGTGCCCAGTCCAGGATTCAAACCCAGGTCCTCCACACCAGAAGGATGTGCTCATTACCACTAAGCCACTGGCACTATCACGCTCCCCATGATTTTTTTGGGGGGCATATCTTTTTTGGGTTTTAAACAAGAGCAAAGCATCGCAAGAGTGAGGCTTGAACCCATGTTTCCCTCATGGAAACACAACACTCACACCACTGACCCACAGGACCAGCTACACTCACACATCTCTTTTATTGCATGTCTTCTTTTCTCTCGGACAAACCCAACAAAACTAAAGAAGCATAAGAGCAAGGCTTGAGGTTCAGAGGTTGCTGGTTCGATCCCAGCCGGGTCTCTGTGATTTGAGTGTTGCACCATCATGTGGAGGATTTCAAATCCCACTATTGTTTACATTAAATAGTTTTCATTATTACCACCAAAGTGCCTGAAACACCAGCATTGACTGTGAAAGCCACAGTGGTGCAGTGGTTAAAAACATGTTCTCTGGTGATGAGGGTGAGATAGATGCATGGGTTCATGCTTGTAGTAACATTATGACATTTTAATTGCAAACCATTTTAAAGGCAGTTTTCACTCTCAGATCCCAATCATAACAGGAAGTAGAATAAAAGCAGGAAGCTTTACACAAGACACAACTCCTGCTGACTCTCACATTCATCCAGAAAACACTGCAATATCCACTTAGTCCTTCTTATTACACTTTACAGTGTGAATATCAGAGGGCGATTCATTCAGAGATTAAAAAGGTAACGCTACAATAGTGACTGACAAGAGACCTTGACTTCATGCTAAAGGAAAAGTTACTTACAGGTGAGTCTTGTGCCGTACTCGTTTCCCTCATTTATGTGTCGTTTGATTGCGTCTGTGTGTCGGTTTTATTTGAGGTTGGGCTGTAATAGGTGCTGTTAAAGTGACATTAAGAGCTGTCATCTTCTCATCTGCAGGATCTGCTCGTGTTGTCGTGATTGTTATCAAGCGTCATGTTGTCAAGCAGCAGAAGCATGAGACTGAAGAGCGGAGGAAAACTGCACTTTACTCTCGTCGGGTTATAGTGGCGAGATCACATCTGAGACTTTGGATTAAAGTTCCTGTAAAATTGCAGCAGCAACATGTTTGACAAGCTCTGTGGTGCAGAAAATAATGATTTGCCTTTGAATGAGAAAGTCTAGTTTTTTGTATTTATATGTCTGTGTGTGTGTGTGTGACGGAACAGAAGGACAGAACAGAGAGGACAGAAGAAATTTGCAGCGGTGTAATTCACACAAATCACCACAGGAGGGCGAAACACTTATGTTTATTAGACTCGATCGGACTCAGTTTGCAACGGTGTGATTCACACGAATCATCACTTTTCTTTTACTCTCCATATGTAATTCACACAAATCACCACAGGAGGGCGCACCACTTGTTTTTTTAGACTCGCTTTGCAATGGTGTAATTCACACAAATCACCACAGGAGGGCGACACTATTTTATGTTTATTAGACTTGATTTGCAATGGTGTAATTCACACAAATCACCACAGGAGGGCGACAATAATTTTAGATCTGACTTTTTTGCATATACGTTTATATAGACAGACGATAGGACACGACACACACACACTGATACAGTTGATACAAAGAATAACTTAAATGATAATACATTTATTTTAAAGTTTGTTTAGAGAACACATCAGTTTGCAAATTTAAATGTCAAATAGAATTTGCACATGACTCTTATAGAAATAAAAACATTTTTTTATAAGAATAGATCTGAGGAGTCAATGAATTATTAGTCAATGATGATAATCTTTCATCTAGTCTAAACACAAGAGGAAGGTGGAATAGAACCCACAACCACTCGCTACAGATCCAGTATTGCTACCACTGAGCCACTGAAGATGACACAGCGCTATTGGTTCTCTTTGTAGATTTATCTTTCGTCTAATGACGGGGGCGCCAAATACGGAGAATTCGGGAAAATTGGGGGGAGTTTTCGGGGATTGGCACACAGCTTCCAGGAACCTGGGGGCCGCCAAGTCCCTGAATTCTCCGCAAATTCTCCCTGAAATCCCTGAATTCTGCAGGATTTCTCCTGACTTGGCACCCCCCTCAGGAGTGAATTGATATATGCAGCATAGATGTATACACAGCTACATCTATGCTGCATATATCTATGCAGCCGAAAGCTTCAAGAGGCTCAAACCCCTGAGCCACTTGGAGCTGAAAGCTCCATCATTATTTTCTGCACCACAGAGCTTGTCAAACATGTTGCTGCTGCAATTTTACAGGAACTTTAATCCAAAGTCTCAGATGTGATCTCGCCACTATAACCCGACGAGAGTAAAGTGCAGTTTTCCTCCGCTCTTCAGTCTCATGCTTCTGCTGCTTGACAACATGACGCTTGATAACAATCATGACAACACATGCAGATCCTGCAGATGAGAAGATGACAGCTCCAAGTGGCTCAGGGTTTTGAGCCTTGCTTCTTCAAGTGGAGGATATAGGTTCAAGCCCTACGCTTTGCATTAAAATGCTTTTTTTATGGTTTTGTCCAAATAAAAAAAGACATGCCTCCAAAATAAAGTGAACGAGTGGAAGCTCGAATGGCTCAGTGGTGTGAGTGTTACCCTATCATGTGAAAGATTTATGTTCAAATCCCATTCTTTGCATTAAAATGCTTTATTTTGAACAGTTTTGTCAAAAATAAAAAGACATGACGTGTGGAGAATCCTGGTTTGAGTCTCTTGATGGTAAAAATCTTTAGTTTCACTGGTTTGGTTCAAATAAAAGACCAATCTTCAAAAAGGACATCCAACTGTTACAAATGTAAGTGGTTCAGTGGTAAAAGCGTTGCTGTTCTGTGTTGAAAATCCTGGTTCAAATCTCACTTTTGCAGTGGAAAATACTTTAGTTTGATTGTTTGAGACAAACAGAAACACTTAAATGAAGAAGCTCCAGTGGCTCAGTGGTCTGAGTGTTGTGATTCCATGTGCGACTCTCAGGTTCGAGCCTCCTTTTATGATGCTTTAGTTTCACTGGGTTTGTCCAAATAATGAAGACATGCTCCCAAGAAAAGAAGAGGGAATGTAGACAGCTCAGTGGTGTGAGTGTCGCTCTCTTGTGTGGAGAATCCTGCTTTGAGTCTCTTGTTGTTCAAAATCTTTAGTTTCACTTGTTTGGTCCAAATAAAAGACCAATCTTCAAAAGGGACGCCCAATTGTTACAAATGTAAGTGGTTCTGTGGTAAAAGCGTTGCTGTTCTGTGTTGGAAATCCTGGTTCAAATCTCTCTTTTGGAGTGGAAAATACTTTAGTTTGATTGTTTGAGACAAACAGAAGGGTGAGTGTGGACGCTCCAGTGGCTCAGTGTTCTGAGTGTTGTGATTACATATGGGAGTCCCAGGTTCGAGCCTTGCTCTTATACTTCTTTAGTTTTGTCGGGTTTGTCCGAGAGAAAAGAAGACATGCTCACAATAAAATAAGTGTATGAGCGTAGACGGTCCAGTGGCTCAGTGGTGTGAGTGTTGCAGTTCCATGTGGGAAACATGGGTTCAAACCTCACTATTGCGATGCTTTGCTTTATTTTCGTCGGGTTTGTTGAAAAGAAAAAAAAGACATGCCCCCCAAAAAAAGGAGTGTGAGGGCTGAAGGTCCAGTGGCTCAGTGGTGTGAGTGTCGATCTCTCGTGTGGAGAATCCAGGTTTGAATCTCTTGATGGTAAACATTTTTAGTTTGATTGGTTTGGTCCGAATAAAAGACCAATCTTCAAAAAGGACGTCCAACTGTAAGTGGTTCAGTGGTAAAAGCGTTGCTGTTCTGTGTTGAAAATCCTGGTTCAAATCTCACTTTTACGGGTGAAATTACTTTAGTGTGATTTTTTGAGACAAACAGAAACATTGAACTGAAGAAGTTCCTGTGGCTCAGTGGTCTGAGTGTTGTGATTCCATGTGGGAAACCCGGGTTCCAGGCTCACTCTTATCATGCTTTAGTTTCACTGGCTTTCTCCAAGAAAGACATGTTCCCAAAAAAGGAAGTGTGAGTGTGTATGGTCCAGTGGCTCAGTGGTCTGAGTGTTATGGTTCCATGTGGGAAACCAGGGTTCGAGCCTCACTCTTATCATGCTTTAGTTTCAACGGGTTTGTCCAAGAGAGAAAAAGACATGCTCCCAAAAAATTAAGTATGAGTGTGGATGGTCCAGTGGCTCAGTGGTGTGAGCGTTGTGCTCTCGTCTGGAGAATCCTGGTTCGAGTCTCTTGTTGGTAAAACTCTTCTTTCACCGGTTTGGTCCAAATAAAGAAGACATGCTCCCAAAAAAAGAAATTTGAGTGTGGATGGTCCAGTGACTCAGTGGGTGAGCTCTCACTCCCCAGTCAGGAGGTTACTGGTTCAAGACCGGGCTGGACACTGAAGCATGGTTGCGTTGACGAACATCCTCCAGATCTGCAGCTGGGGGACAAGAGACGGTCAAGACACGAAGGGGGGAGGAAATAACCTAACTCCTCCCCCTGGGGATTTCTGGGACAATATCCAGCAGGGGTGTTGCTGCAGAGAGAGGCAGTTTTTTGTTCGACTTACCCAAAATCCCATTTTGGAATATATAAAATATGCACCGCATTACGCACATAAATATATTTTACCTCCTGCACACTACTATATTCAATTCTCATCCTAGAGGATCCACTGCACCTCCACACTCTTCAGTCATCCTCCTACAGCTGGCCCCTCCAATCTTTGGAACCTGCAACCATCACTTGCTTCAGTGCCCAGTCCAGGATTCAAACCCAGGTCCTCCACACCAGAAGGACGTGCTCATTACCACTGAGCCACTGGCACTATCATGCTCCCCATGCTTTTTTTGGGGGGCATATCTTTTTTGGGTTTTAAACAAGAGCAAAGCATCGCAAGAGTGAGGCTTGAACCCATGTTTCCCACATGGAAACACAACACTCACACCACTGACCCACAGGACCAGCTACACTCACACATCTCTTTTATTGCATGTCTTCTTTTCTCTCGGACAAACCCAACAAAACTAAAGAAGCATAAGAGCAAGGCTTGAGGTTCAGAGGTTGCTGGTTCGATCCCAGCCGGGTCTCTGTGATACGAGTGTGTGAATATGTACACACAAAGGCTTTCCTTTAGTAAATGAGATTTGAGTGTGAAATGGATGTGATTATATCAAACAAAGTGGCCAAAACACCAGTTTTCAGTGTGAACGCCACAGTGGTGCAGTAGCTAAACAAGTGTGCTTGGCTGATGGGTTGCACTGGAGTCATGGGTTCGATCCCCACTTCAGCATGATTTAATGTAAAATCACAGGGCTTGAAGAGTGAAATATAAGTTCCAGCACATGTCTCAGCAAGAGATCTGTGGCTCACAGGTAAGAGCGCTTCCTCACAGGTGCAGAGGTTGCTGGTTTGATCCCAGCCGGGTCTCTGTGATTTGAGTGTTGCACCATCATGTGGAGGATTTCAAATCCCACTATTGTTTACATTAAATAGTTTTCATTATTACCACCAAAGTGCCTGAAACACCAGCATTGACTGTGAAAGCCACAGTGGTGCAGTGGTTAAAAACATGTTCTCTGGTGATGAGGGTGAGATAGATGCATGGGTTCATGCTTGTAGTAACATAATGACATTTTAATTGCAAACCATTTTAAAGGCAGTTTTCACTCTCAGATCCCAATCATAACAGGAAGTAGAATAAAAGCAGGAAGCTTCACACAAGACACAACTCCTGCTGACTCTCACATTCATCCAGAAAACACTGCAATATCCACTTAGTCCTTCTTATTACACTTTACAGTGTGAATATCAGAGGGCGATTCATTCAGAGATTAAAAAGGTAACGCTACAATAGCGACTGACAAGAGACCTTGACTTCATGCTAAAGGAAAAGTTACTTACAGGTGAGTCTTGTGCCGTACTCGTTTCCCTCATTTATGTGTCGTTTGATTGCGTCTGTGTGTCGGTTTTATTTGAGGTTGAGCTGTAATAGGTGCTGTTAAAGTGACATTAAGAGCTGTCATCTTCTCATCTGCAGGATCTGCATGTGTTGTCGTGATTGTTATCAAGCGTCATGTTGTCAAGCAGCAGAAGCATGAGACTGAAGAGCGGAGGAAAACTGCACTTTACTCTCGTCGGGTTATAGTGGCGAGATCACATCTGAGACTTTGGATTAAAGTTCCTGTAAAATTGCAGCAGCAACATGTTTGACAAGCTCTGTGGTGCAGAAAATAATGATTTGCCTTTGAATGAGAAAGTCTAGTTTTTTGTATTTATATGTCTGTGTGTGTGTGTGTGACGGAACAGAAGGACAGAACAGAGAGGACAGAAGAAATTTGCAGCGGTGTAATTCACACAAATCACCACAGGAGGGCGAAACACTTATGTTTATTAGACTCGATCGGACTCAGTTTGCAACGGTGTGATTCACACGAATCATCACTTTTCTTTTACTCTCCATATGTAATTCACACAAATCACCACAGGAGGGCGCACCACTTGTTTTTTTAGACTCGCTTTGCAATGGTGTAATTCACACAAATCACCACAGGAGGGCGACACTATTTTATGTTTATTAGACTTGATTTGCAATGGTGTAATTCACACAAATCACCACAGGAGGGCGACAATAATTTTAGATCTGACTTTTTTGCATATACGTTTATATAGACAGACGATAGGACACGACACACACACACTGATACAGTTGATACAAAGAATAACTTAAATGATAATACATTTATTTTAAAGTTTGTTTAGAGAACACATCAGTTTGCAAATTTAAATGTCAAATAGAATTTGCACATGACTCTTATAGAAATAAAAACATTTTTTTATAAGAATAGATCTGAGGAGTCAATGAATTATTAGTCAATGATGATAATCTTTCATCTAGTCTAAACACAAGAGGAAGGTGGAATAGAACCCACAACCACTCGCTACAGATCCAGTATTGCTACCACTGAGCCACTGAAGATGACACAGCGCTATTGGTTCTCTTTGTAGATTTATCTTTCGTCTAATGACGGGGGCGCCAAATACGGAGAATTCGGGAAAATTGGGGGGAGTTTTCGGGGATTGGCACACAGCTTCCAGGAACCTGGGGGCCGCCAAGTCCCTGAATTCTCCGCAAATTCTCCCTGAAATCCCTGAATTCTGCAGGATTTCTCCTGACTTGGCGCCCCCCTCAGGAGTGAATTGATATATGCAGCATAGATGTATACACAGCTACATCTATGCTGCATATATCTATGCAGCCGAAAGCTTCAAGAGGCTCAAACCCCTGAGCCACTTGGAGCTGAAAGCTCCATCATTATTTTCTGCACCACAGAGCTTGTCAAACATGTTGCTGCTGCAATTTTACAGGAACTTTAATCCAAAGTCTCAGATGTGATCTCGCCACTATAACCCGACGAGAGTAAAGTGCAGTTTTCCTCCGCTCTTCAGTCTCATGCTTCTGCTGCTTGACAACATGACGCTTGATAACAATCATGACAACACATGCAGATCCTGCAGATGAGAAGATGACAGCTCCAAGTGGCTCAGGGGTTTGAGCGTTGCTTCTTCAAGTGGAGGATATAGGTTCAAGCCCTACGCTTTGCATTAAAATGCTTTTTTTATGGTTTTGTCCAAATAAAAAAAGACATGCCTCCAAAATAAAGTGAACGAGTGGAAGCTCGAATGGCTCAGTGGTGTGAGTGTTACCCTATCATGTGAAAGATTTATGTTCAAATCCCATTCTTTGCATTAAAATGCTTTATTTTGAACAGTTTTGTCAAAAATAAAAAGACATGACGTGTGGAGAATCCTGGTTTGAGTCTCTTGATGGTAAAAATCTTTAGTTTCACTGGTTTGGTTCAAATAAAAGACCAATCTTCAAAAAGGACATCCAACTGTTACAAATGTAAGTGGTTCAGTGGTAAAAGCGTTGCTGTTCTGTGTTGAAAATCCTGGTTCAAATCTCACTTTTGCAGTGGAAAATACTTTAGTTTGATTGTTTGAGACAAACAGAAACACTTAAATGAAGAAGCTCCAGTGGCTCAGTGGTCTGAGTGTTGTGATTCCATGTGCGACTCTCAGGTTCGAGCCTCCTTTTATGATGCTTTAGTTTCACTGGGTTTGTCCAAATAATGAAGACATGCTCCCAAGAAAAGAAGAGGGAATGTAGACAGCTCAGTGGTGTGAGTGTCGCTCTCTTGTGTGGAGAATCCTGCTTTGAGTCTCTTGTTGTTCAAAATCTTTAGTTTCACTTGTTTGGTCCAAATAAAAGACCAATCTTCAAAAGGGACGCCCAATTGTTACAAATGTAAGTGGTTCTGTGGTAAAAGCGTTGCTGTTCTGTGTTGAAAATCCTGGTTCAAATCTCTCTTTTGGAGTGGAAAATACTTTAGTTTGATTGTTTGAGACAAACAGAAGGGTGAGTGTGGACGCTCCAGTGGCTCAGTGTTCTGAGTGTTGTGATTACATATGGGAGTCCCAGGTTCGAGCCTTGCTCTTATACTTCTTTAGTTTTGTCGGGTTTGTCCGAGAGAAAAGAAGACATGCTCACAATAAAATAAGTGTATGAGCGTGGACGGTCCAGTGGCTCAGTGGTGTGAGTGTTGCAGTTCCATGTGGGAAACATGGGTTCAAACCTCACTATTGCGATGCTTTGCTTTATTTTCGTCGGGTTTGTTGAAAAGAAAAAAAAGACATGCCCCCCCAAAAAAGGAGTGTGAGGGCTGAAGGTCCAGTGGCTCAGTGGTGTGAGTGTCGATCTCTCGTGTGGAGAATCCAGGTTTGAATCTCTTGATGGTAAACATTTTTAGTTTGATTGGTTTGGTCCGAATAAAAGACCAATCTTCAAAAAGGACGTCCAACTGTAAGTGGTTCAGTGGTAAAAGCGTTGCTGTTCTGTGTTGAAAATCCTGGTTCAAATCTCACTTTTACGGGTGAAATTACTTTAGTGTGATTTTTTGAGACAAACAGAAACATTGAATTGAAGAAGTTCCTGTGGCTCAGTGGTCTGAGTGTTGTGATTCCATGTGGGAAACCCGGGTTCCAGGCTCACTCTTATCATGCTTTAGTTTCACTGGCTTTCTCCAAGAAAGACATGTTCCCAAAAAAGGAAGTGTGAGTGTGTATGGTCCAGTGGCTCAGTGGTCTGAGTGTTATGGTTCCATGTGGGAAACCAGGGTTCGAGCCTCACTCTTATCATGCTTTAGTTTCAACGGGTTTGTCCAAGAGAGAAAAAGACATGCTCCCAAAAAATTAAGTATGAGTGTGGATGGTCCAGTGGCTCAGTGGTGTGAGCGTTGTGCTCTCGTCTGGAGAATCCTGGTTCGAGTCTCTTGTTGGTAAAACTCTTCTTTCACCGGTTTGGTCCAAATAAAGAAGACATGCTCCCAAAAAAAGAAATTTGAGTGTGGATGGTCCAGTGACTCAGTGGGTGAGCTCTCACTCCCCAGTCAGGAGGTTACTGGTTCAAGACCGGGCTGGACACTGAAGCATGGTTGCGTTGACGAACATCCTCCAGATCTGCAGCTGGGGGACAAGAGACGGTCAAGACACGAAGGGGGGAGGAAATAACCTAACTCCTCCCCCTGGGGATTTCTGGGACAATATCCAGCAGGGGTGTTGCTGCAGAGAGAGGCAGTTTTTTGTTCGACTTACCCAAAATCCCATTTTGGAATATATAAAATATGCACCGCATTACGCACATAAATATATTTTACCTCCTGCACACTACTATATTCAATTCTCATCCTAGAGGATCCACTGCACCTCCACACTCTTCAGTCATCCTCCTACAGCTGGCCCCTCCAATCTTTGGAACCTGCAACTATCACTTGCTTCAGTGCCCAGTCCAGGATTCAAACCCAGGTCCTCCACACCAGAAGGACGTGCTCATTACCACTGAGCCACTGGCACTATCATGCTCCCCATGCTTTTTTTGGGGGGCATATCTTTTTTGGGTTTTAAACAAGAGCAAAGCATCGCAAGAGTGAGGCTTGAACCCATGTTTCCCACATGGAAACACAACACTCACACCACTGACCCACAGGACCAGCTACACTCACACATCTCTTTTATTGCATGTCTTCTTTTCTCTCGGACAAACCCAACAAAACTAAAGAAGCATAAGAGCAAGGCTTGAGGTTCAGAGGTTGCTGGTTCGATCCCAGCCGGGTCTCTGTGATACGAGTGTGTGAATATGTACACACAAAGGCTTTCCTTTAGTAAATGAGATTTGAGTGTGAAATGGATGTGATTATATCAAACAAAGTGGCCAAAACACCAGTTTTCAGTGTGAACGCCACAGTGGTGCAGTAGCTAAACAAGTGTGCTTGGCTGATGGGTTGCACTGGAGTCATGGGTTCGATCCCCACTTCAGCATGATTTAATGTAAAATCACAGGGCTTGAAGAGTGAAATATAAGTTCCAGCACATGTCTCAGCAAGAGATCTGTGGCTCACAGGTAAGAGCGCTTCCTCACAGGTGCAGAGGTTGCTGGTTTGATCCCAGCCGGGTCTCTGTGATTTGAGTGTTGCACCATCATGTGGAGGATTTCAAATCCCACTATTGTTTACATTAAATAGTTTTCATTATTACCACCAAAGTGCCTGAAACACCAGCATTGACTGTGAAAGCCACAGTGGTGCAGTGGTTAAAAACATGTTCTCTGGTGATGAGGGTGAGATAGATGCATGGGTTCATGCTTGTAGTAACATAATGACATTTTAATTGCAAACCATTTTAAAGGCAGTTTTCACTCTCAGATCCCAATCATAACAGGAAGTAGAATAAAAGCAGGAAGCTTCACACAAGACACAACTCCTGCTGACTCTCACATTCATCCAGAAAACACTGCAATATCCACTTAGTCCTTCTTATTACACTTTACAGTGTGAATATCAGAGGGCGATTCATTCAGAGATTAAAAAGGTAACGCTACAATAGCGACTGACAAGAGACCTTGACTTCATGCTAAAGGAAAAGTTACTTACAGGTGAGTCTTGTGCCGTACTCGTTTCCCTCATTTATGTGTCGTTTGATTGCGTCTGTGTGTCGGTTTTATTTGAGGTTGAGCTGTAATAGGTGCTGTTAAAGTGACATTAAGAGCTGTCATCTTCTCATCTGCAGGATCTGCATGTGTTGTCGTGATTGTTATCAAGCGTCATGTTGTCAAGCAGCAGAAGCATGAGACTGAAGAGCGGAGGAAAACTGCACTTTACTCTCGTCGGGTTATAGTGGCGAGATCACATCTGAGACTTTGGATTAAAGTTCCTGTAAAATTGCAGCAGCAACATGTTTGACAAGCTCTGTGGTGCAGAAAATAATGATTTGCCTTTGAATGAGAAAGTCTAGTTTTTTGTATTTATATGTGTGTGTGTGTGTGTGTGTGTGTGTGTGTGTGTGTGTGTGTGTGTGTGTGTGTGTGTGTGACGGAACAGAAGGACAGAACAGAGAGGACAGAAGAAATTTGCAGCGGTGTAATTCACACAAATCACCACAGGAGGGCGAAACACTTATGTTTATTAGACTCGATCGGACTCAGTTTGCAACGGTGTGATTCACACGAATCATCACTTTTCTTTTACTCTCTATATGTAATTCACACAAATCACCACAGGAGGGCGCACCACTTGTTTTTTTAGACTCGCTTTGCAATGGTGTAATTCACACAAATCACCACAGGAGGGCGACACTATTTTATGTTTATTAGACTTGATTTGCAATGGTGTAATTCACACAAATCACCACAGGAGGGCGACAATAATTTTAGATCTGACTTTTTTGCATATACGTTTATATAGACAGACGATAGGACACGACACACACACACTGATACAGTTGATACAAAGAATAACTTAAATGATAATACATTTATTTTAAAGTTTGTTTAGAGAACACATCAGTTTGCAAATTTAAATGTCAAATAGAATTTGCACATGACTCTTATAGAAATAAAAACGTTTTTTATAAGAATAGATCTGAGGAGTCAATGAATTATTAGTCAATGATGATAATCTTTCATCTAGTCTAAACACAAGAAGAAGGTGGAATAGAACCCACAACCACTCGCTACAGATCCAGTATTGCTACCACTGAGCCACTGAAGATGACATCGCTCTGTTGGTTCTCTTTGTAGATTTATCTTTCGTCTAATGACGGGGGCGCCAAATCCGGAGAATTCGGGAAAATTGGGGGGAGTTTTCGGGGATTGGCACACAGCTTCCAGGAACCTGGGGGCCGCCAAGTCCCTGAATTCTCCGCAAATTCTCCCCGAAATCCCTGAATTCTGCAGGATTTCTCCTGACTTGGCGCCCCCCTCAGGAGTGAATTGATATATGCAGCATAGATGTATACACAGCTACATCTATGCTGCATATATCTATGCAGCCGAAAGCTTCAAGAGAAAGCTGAAAGCTGAAAAGCTCCACCAAGTGGCTCAGGGGTTTGAGCGTTGGTTCATCATGTGGAGGCTTTAGGTTCAAGCCCCATTTTTTGCATTAAAATGCTTTTTTATGGTTTTGTCCAAATAAAAAAGACATGCCTCCAAAATAAAGTGAAAGAGTGGAAGCTGGTGGTTCAGTGGTAAAAGTGTTGCTGTTCTGTGTTGAAAATCCTGGTTCAAATCTCACTTTTGCAGTGGAAAATACTTTAGTTTGATTGTTTGAGACAAACAGAAGGGTGAGTGTGGACGCTCCAGTGGCTCAGTGGTCTGACTGTTGTGATTACATGTGGGAGTCCCAGGTTCGAGCCTTGCTCTTATACTTCTTTAGTTTTGTTGAGTTTGTCCGAAAGAAGACATGCTCACAATAAAAGAAGTGCGTGAGTGAGCATGGTCCTGTGGCTTAGTGGTGTGAGCGTTGCGGTTCCATGTGGGAAACATGGGTTCAAGCCTCACTCTTATGATGCTTTGCTTTAGTTTCCTCGGGTTTGTTGAAAAGAAAAAAAGACATGCCCCCCCCCCCCCCCCCCCCCCCCCAAAAAAAAAAAAAAAGTGTGAGGGTTGAAGTTCCATTGGCTCAGTGGTGTGAGTGTCGCTCTCTCGTGTGGAGAGTCCTGGTTTGAGGCTTTTGATGGTAAAAATCTTTAGTTTCACTGGTTTGGTCCAAATAAAAGACCGATCTTCAAAAAGGATGCCCAACCGTAAGTGGTTCAGTGGTAAAAGCGTTGCTGTTCTGTGTTGAAAATCCTGGTTCAAATCTCACTTTTTTGGTGGAAAATACTTTAGTTCGATTGTTTGAGACAAACAGAAACGGTGAAATGAAGAAGCTCTTGCGGCTCAGTGGTCTGAGTGTTGTGATTCCATGTGGGAAACCTGGGTTCCAGCCCCACTCTTATCATGCTTTAGTTTCACTGGCTTTGTCCAAGAAAGACATGTTCCCAAAAAGGAAGTGTGAGTGTGTATGGTCCAGTGGCTCATTGGTCTGTGTGTTGTGTTTCCATGTGGGAAACCCGGGTTCGAATTACACTCTTGATATGCTTTAGTTTCACTGGATTGTCGAAGTAAGACATGCTCCCAAAAAAGGAGAGTGAGTGTGCAAGCTCCAGTGGCTCAGTGGTCTGAGTGTTATGGTTCCATGTGGGAAACCAGGGTTTGAGCCTCACTCTTATGATGCTTTAGTTTCAATGGGTTTGTCCAAGAGAGAAAAAGACATGCTCCCGAAAAATTAAGTATGAGTGTGGATGGTCCAGTAGCTCAGTGGTGTGAGCGTTGCGCTCTTGTCTGGAGAATCCTGGTTTGAGTCTCTTGTTGGTAAAACTCTTCTTTCACCGGTTTGGTCCAAATAAAGAAGACATGCTCCCAAAAAATTAAGTTTGAGTGTGGATGGTCCAGTGGCTCAGTGGGTGAGCTCTCACTCCCCAGTTGGGAGGTTCCTGGTTCAAAACTGGGCTGGACACTGAAGCGAGTGATGGTTGCAGGTGCAGGTTGGAGGATGAGGAGGATGAGGAGGATGAGGAGGATGAGGAGGATGAGGAGGATGAGGATGAGGATGAGGATGAGGATGATGAGGATGGAAGATTGTGGAGGTGCAGTGGATGCTGTAGGATGAGAATTGAATATCTATATAATAGTATGCAGGAGGTAAAGTGTAATATATTTATGTGCGTAATGCGGTGCATATTTTATATATTCCAAAATGGGATTTTGGTTAAGTCGAACAAAAAACTGCCTCTCTCTGCAGCAACACCGCTGCTGGATATTGTCCCAGAAATCCCCAGGGGGAGGAGTTAGGTTATTTCCTCCCCCCTTCGTGTCCTGACCATCTCTTGTCCCCCAGCTGCAGATCTGGAGGATGTTCGTCAACGCAACCATGCTTCAATGTCCAGCCCGGTCTTGAACCAGGAACCTCCTGACTGAGGAGTGTGAGCTCACCCACTGAGCCACTGGACCATCCACACTCAAATTTCTTTTTTTGGGAGCATGTCTTCTTTATTTGGACCAAACGGTGAAAGAAGAGTTTTACCAACAAGAGACTCGAACCAGGATTCTACAGACGAGAGCGCAACGCTCACACCAGTGAGCCACTGGACCATCCACACTCATACTTAATTTTTTGGGAGCATGTCTTTTTCTCTCTTGGACAAACCCGTTGAAACTAAAGCATGATAAGAGTGAGGCTCGAACCCTGGTTTCCCACATGAAACCATAACACACAGACCACTGAGCCACTGGACCATACACACTCACACTTCCTTTTTGGGAACATGTCGTTCTTGGACAAAGCCAGTGAAACTAAAGCATGATAAGAGTGAGCCTGGAACCCGGGTTTCCCACATGGAATCACAACACTCAGACCACTGAGCCACAGGAACTTCTTCATTTCAATGTTTCTGTTTGTCTCAAAAAATCACACTAAAGTAATTTCACCCGTAAAAGTGAGATTTGAACCAGGATTTGAACCAGAACTGCACTTTACTCTCGTCGGGTTATAGTGGCGAGATCACATCTGAGACTTTGGATTAAAGTTCCTGTAAAATTGCAGCAGCAACATGTTTGACAAGCTCTGTGGTGCAGAAAATAATGATGGAGCTTTCAGCTCCACCAAGTGGCTCAGGGGTTGAGCCTCTTGAAGCTTTCGGCTGCATAGATATATGCAGCATAGATGTAGCTGTGTATACATCTATGCTGCATATATCAATTCACTCCTGAGGGGGGCGCCAAGTCAGGAGAAATCCTGCAGAATTCAGGGATTTCGGGGAGAATTTGCGGAGAATTCAGGGACTTGGCGGCCCCCAGGTTCCTGGAAGCTGTGTGCCAATCCCCGAAAACTCCCCCCAATTTTCCCGAATTCTCCGGATTTGGCGCCCCCGTCATTAGACGAAAGATAAATCTACAAAGAGAACCAACAGAGCGATGTCATCTTCAGTGGCTCAGTGGTAGCAATACTGGATCTGTAGCGAGTGGTTGTGGGTTCTATTCCACCTTCTTCTTGTGTTTAGACTAGATGAAAGATTATCATCATTGACTAATAATTCATTGACTCCTCAGATCTATTCTTATAAAAAACGTTTTTATTTCTATAAGAGTCATGTGCAAATTCTATTTGACATTTAAATTTGCAAACTGATGTGTTCTCTAAACAAACTTTAAAATAAATGTATTATCATTTAAGTTATTCTTTGTATCAACTGTATCAGTGTGTGTGTGTCGTGTCCTATCGTCTGTCTATATAAACGTATATGCAAAAAAGTCAGATCTAAAATTATTGTCGCCCTCCTGTGGTGATTTGTGTGAATTACACCATTGCAAATCAAGTCTAATAAACATAAAATAGTGTCGCCCTCCTGTGGTGATTTGTGTGAATTACACCATTGCAAAGCGAGTCTAAAAAAACAAGTGGTGCGCCCTCCTGTGGTGATTTGTGTGAATTACATATAGAGAGTAAAAGAAAAGTGATGATTCGTGTGAATCACACCGTTGCCAAACTGAGTCCGATCGAGTCTAATAAACATAAGTGTTTCGCCCTCCTGTGGTGATTTGTGTGAATTACACCGCTGCAAATTTCTTCTGTCCTCTCTGTTCTGTCCTTCTGTTCCGTCACACACACACACACACACACACACACACACACACACACACACACACACACACACACACAGCACACACACATATAAATACAAAAAACTAGACTTTCTCATTCAAAGGCAAATCATTATTTTCTGCACCACAGAGCTTGTCAAACATGTTGCTGCTGCTGCAATTTTACAGGAACTTTAATCCAAAGTCTCAGATGTGATCTCGCCACTATAACCCGACGAGAGTAAAGTGCAGTTTTCCTCCGCTCTTCAGTCTCATGCTTCTGCTGCTTGACAACATGACGCTTGATAACAATCACGACAACACATGCAGATCCTGCAGATGAGAAGATGACAGCTCTTAATGTCACTTTAACAGCACCTATTACAGCTCAACCTCAAATAAAACCGACACACAGACGCAATCAAACGACACATAAAA